>OX442319.1:0-1200000 GCA_949358305.1 Strigamia acuminata | reverse complement strand
AGAAAAGAAATAAAAACAATGCAAATTATTTTACATTCCTGATAGACTTCTAGTAGTACTGATAGATTTATTTATAAAATTAATTGATACTGTTCTATTTCAATTGTATATTACTTAATAAGCTACTGTCCGATGGAGATTTCAGTTGGCGATCAAAGTTGCAAACTTGAGTAGAATTATCCATGTTAAATGTTCCAACTTTTGATGACTGCTTCAAATGTACTCGAACCAGCAAAGATTTAAATTGTTCTGAAAAACATTTTAAATTTCAATAGAAATAATCCTAACTAGAGGAATTAAAGATGAATAAAATAAATTTTGTAATATGTCAATCGTTGCCCTCCATGATTTCTGCTTAGTGCCTCATTGTTGACTAACAAGTAAATCACGTACTCGGATTGTAATTTTACTTAATCATTGTTGCGTAAACAGAAACCAAACGTCTGTTGTCGAGTCAATGGCGTTGGAATTTTTTGGGCCTTAACTTAAAATTTTAAAATTAATAAATGGCTTGGAATCATGCTCATAACAACAATACATCATTTTGCTCAAGTGTAGGACTAGCAGTGAAACGTGGAAATCTTTTGACATTACGAAGATTAGTGAAGAGAGGAAAACCTGTTGACATACCTGATGTATCTGGTTGGAGACCTTTGCACGAAGCTGCACACAAGAGGTGTGGAGAGTGCATTAAGTTGCTCCTAGCTCAAGGTTAGTTACTCAATTACAAAATTACCTAAAAATTCCCTTAATACTGTCAATTGAGTTTATGGAATAAACACTAACCTTTTTCAATTTTCCTCATTTGCAATGTCTCGCTACTTTTCTTTTTCATTTTCTGCAAAATTCTAAACTGATCGATTTCGATAGGAAGAACCGATGTCAATTGGAAAACCAACAGCAATGAAACTGCTTTACACTTGGCGTGCCGACAAAATTGTGGGCAAATTGTGAAAATTCTCTTGGCCCATGGAGCTGATCCCAATATTCGAAGAGAAAATGGAGAAACGCCATTGCTGACTGGTAAAAGAAATGAAAACAAATTACCGTTATTTATTATTATTATTTTTATTTACTTTATTTTATTTTATTTTATTTGATTATTTTTGCAGCCATTAAACATTACTCGAACGAATGCATTTGTCCATTACTTGCTCACGGAGCTGATGTGAATATCAAAGACAACAACAAATGGACAGCTGTTCATTATGCTGCGACTAGGGGCGACTTGAATCTTTTGAAATTGCTTGCCAAATATGATGCTGATGTTTGCATTCAAGATAATCATGGTCGAACACCACTTTCAATAGTTTCTTTGAAAACTTTACTCTCATTAGACTGTTTGACATTTTTGGTTCAACTTGCTATGAAACAAGGTACCGTCAATGCTCGACGTGATAGTATTTGATTTGATTTGCTTTGATTTGATTTGATTTACGTTACTTACACTATAAACGTAATTTTAGAAAATGTTTTGGCTTGTAGGAAATAAAAATGCTGCGAATGTGTCAGCTGTTGATGGACGCACTGCTTTAATTTGGGCAGCGACAAAAGGAGATGTACCTGTGTGCAAATATTTAATCGAGAACGGAGCAGATGTCAATCACATCACCAACGATGGTTTATGCGCGTTGCATTATGCTATCGAATCCACGGATGACACGGAGTGCGTTAAGTTAATTTCATTTCAAACAATTATGAAATAATGTATTAACTAGATGAAGAATTACGCGTTTATTGCAGGCTGATTGGTTTAATACTTGAAAATACTAATCTAGACTCACTGAACAACTTTGGCAGCGTAGAAGACCCAATTCATTTAGCAGTCAAAGAACAAAGGCAAATGATTGTTTGAACAAATATGTATATGACATACCTATACCTATCATTTCTTTTTTCAGACACAATGCTTTGTCCCTTCTACTCACAAAAAACCTAGCATTGAACACTGAATGGGAAGCACCTTACCTGAAAATGTTTCTAATCTACCAAAACTACATGGGAGATACGGAAAATGTGGCATCGACGAAATTGACGGCTACTCCTTTAGGCACCGCCGCTGCTCTGTGTGATGAGAAAAGTGTGGAATTGCTGTTGAAAGCGGGCGCTAATCCGAACGCTGTTTCGGTGCAATGCGTGGCACCACTCACACTCGCCGCTCGCTACGGGAATGAGAAAATTGTATCAAACTTGTTGATGGCTGGAAGTAATTTGAATTACTCGAAATCGGACTGTTTCGATTCAGAGGCCGTGTTTCTCGCCGTTTGTTTGGGCTCTGTTCGCATTTTGGAGGAGTTACTCATAGGCGGTGCTTGTCAAGTCAAATTCAGTATGGATAAATTGTGGAAGGGAATAATGACGACTAAACTCGAGCAACCGAATGTTGTCAAAAACATCCTGATTGTTTTATGGAATTACATGGAATTAAGCGAATGGTTGCAATTGCTACACTTTGCCGAGGCGCATTTACCCTTTTTCGACCCGTTTTTCAAGAAAGATTGGACTTCCTACTCCACCAGCCTTTGTACGTTGAAGGAGTTATCGAGAGTGCAAGTCAGAAAAAATCTAATGTTGTCGAATCCAGCATCGCTCTATGCAATCGATGTAGAACAGCTGCAGATTCCTAGGGAATTGCACACATATCTTGTGTACAAGACTTAGAATTAACTTAAAAAACAAAAAGAAAAGAAAAAAAGCGTCATCAAAATTTTCTGTCAACAGTTTTTTAAAAGTTTATTCTTCTTTTGTATGATTAAAGATTTTAACAAGTCTTTTATGTGGAACATTAATTTCATTTTATTCTACACGTTTTCATTTTTTTCAATTTTTAATTTTTCAATTTTTTGATTTTTCAATTTTTAAATTTTTAAATTTTTATTTTTATTAATAGTAGATTCCTTAATTGGTTGTGTAAATTAAACCTGGTTTTTGTTTGCGGTACTCACATCAAGAAATACCCAAATTAATTAAATGGTAAAAATCTGTCCGTTTGTTGTTTTTGTACCGTAATAACTTAACACTGTTTTGATTCTGTAGATGATTTGTAGTAAAAACTTATTCTCCTCAGGTTTGATTTGGGTAGAACTTGGCTAAAGTGATATAAAACACACTTTCACTGTGACTTCTAAACTACAACTGATTTATTTTACAAAAAAGTACAAAAAGATATTTTAAGAAACAATAGTAATGACTCTCATTGGTGGGAGATAAACAAATTCAAGGAACTCAAGGTGATGACCAGATGTGACATACAAATAGAAAAACTAATAAGGGATACAATTCCATAAACCAAATATATAAAAACAATAGACACAAAATAAAACCAATCCAACACCGCAATAAAACCATCAAATATAATTAAAACACTTGAGTTTTTACGATGTTCAGATATTCTGTGACATCATGCAAATCCTGCAAATCCTGTAAATTTAAAAACACTCATGAAATAAATTGCATTTGAATTTGGCGCTTTATAAGTTCCTTTGAATGCTGTTAGAGGGCTGACGACTCTCGCCAATCTCGCCACACCGCGTGATTGCGGCGAGTGTGCCTACTAGAGATTTGTTCCATATTCCGAACATCACTGATGCGATTCTTTCGGGAATAAAAATTCTATAAAAAAAAAAAAAAAAAAGCAAAAAAGAAAATAATAATGTTTAGGAATACCCCAATACCATCAGCAGTAGGTCTCGGAGCACTTTTGATTCTGAGTCTCTTCTCTCTGCGACTTCTACTACGATCGAGACGAAAACGGAAAATCACGCGAATTATAGAAACGGTGAGTTAAAAATGGAACTCGACTTTGTACCATTTTCTTTTTTAACAACAGTTGAGTTCAGTTCGTAATCGTAAGGTAATTAGCCAACAAATGCCAAGTTGTCGTAGATTTAATGATTTTTCTGTACATTTTAGGCCGATCATGAGTCAATTGAATGAATGTATAAATTTATTGTTTAGTTATTTGGTCGAAAACTGAGCAAACCACCAGCTGTCGGTCTCGATATCGGCACCAGTTACTGTCGAGTTGCCGTTTACCAGGATGGGAAAGTGCAAGTTGTTTCAGACAAGCAAGGTCGGCGCGCGATACCGAGCTGCGTGACGTTCGGTGTGAAGGAGTGCGTGACGGGCGAGCCGGCGAACGCGTGGCTCACAAACAACGCTTCCAACACCGTGTACGACGCGAAATTGCTGATGGGACGACGGTACGAGGACCCCGTGGTGAAGACCGGCCGCAAGTATTGGTCGTACAACGTAATCAACGACGAAGGCAAAGCGAAGATCGAGGTGGAGTTCAAGGGCAGGTGCACCGTGTTCAGTCCCGAGGAAGTGACCACCATGTTGTTGAAGAAACTGAAGGAAATGGCGGAATACCAAGTGGGCGAGAGACTGGAGGACGCCGTCATCACCGTGCCGGCCTTCTTCACCGACTCGCAGCGCCAGGCGACCATCGAGGCTGGCGTGAACGCCGGATTCCGCGTCATGCGACTCATCAACGAACCGGCCGCGGCCGCCGTGGCGTTCGGCTTCGCCAAGCGACTGGGCAAATCGGAAGTGAATATTCTGGTGATGCACGTGGGCGCGGGCACGTCGGACGCGTCGCTCGTGCTCATCCACGAGGGCACGTTCACGGTGAAAGCCACGGCCGGCGACGCGAATCTGGGCGGCAAGGACTTCGACGAGCGCCTCATGACCTACTTTCAGAAGGAATTCAAGCACAAGTTTCACAAGGACCTGGAAGGCAACAACAACGCGCTCCTGCGACTGCGCCACGCGTGCGAAAAGGCGAAAATCACGCTGGGGGCCACTTCGATCGCCAACATCGAGCTGGACTCGCTTCTGCCGGAACTGGACTTCTACGCGACCATCACGAAGAACGACTTCGAGGACTTGTGCTCGGATCTTTTCGACAAGTTGATCGGTCCCGTGGCCAAGGTGTTGAAGGACGCCAAGGTGCCCAAGAGTCAGGTGGATCACGTGGTGCTGGTCGGAGGTTGCACGAACGTTCCCAAGTTTCAGCAGGTGTTGAACGTGTTTTTCGAGGGCCGGGAGCCCGATCGAGTGTTGGACGCGGAGGATGCGGCGGTGATCGGCGCCGCGCTCCAGGCCGCGGTTCTCGCCGGCCACAACGTGGACAAATTGCCGGACCTGGCGCTGCTGGACGTGAACCCGCTCTCCCTCGGCATCGAGACGGTGGGCGGAATAATGACGATCCTGATTCCGCGCAACAGCGTGCTGCCGGCGCGAGAAACTCAAATCTTCACCACTTATTTGGACAATCAGTCGAGCGTTCTGGTGCAGGTTTACGAGGGCGAGCGAGGGGTGACGAAGGACAATAACTTTCTGGGCAAGTTCAAACTGTCGGGCATCCCGCCGATGCCGCGCGGAGTGCCGCAGGTGTGCGTGACGTTCACGATCGACGTGAACGGCATTTTGACGGTGACGGCGTGCGAGAAGAACACGGGCAAGGAGAACAAAATCACGATCACGAGGAACCAGACGCAGCTGAACAAAGATCTGATTCAGAGGAAAGTGCAGGAGGCGGCCAAGCACAAAGAGGAAGACGATCAAGTGTGCCAGCGCGTCTCGGCCAAGATCTCGTACGAAAATTACGTTTTCAAAGTGAAGAGCACGATGGAAGACCTGGAGTCGAGCGTCAAGGACCGGGTCTCGGAAGAGGACCGCAATTCGGTGCTGAACAAATGCTACGAAGCGATGCAGTGGCTCACTACGAATCCCACGGCCAATAAGGAGGAGTTGCTGGCGCGCCTGGCCGAGATGGAGATCGCTTGCAGTCCAGTCATTGCCAAGTTGTACGCGCTCAAGGGCGTCATTTGTCCCGGGAGCTCTTTGACCGTGCACACTTCGAGTGGAAACCACAGGTCCGCGGTGTTGGAATCTCTGGATTAGATGAGATGAAATGAGATGAGATGAGATGAGATGAAAGCGGACTTTACAAATATCTTTTATCTTTTATTCAAGCTTTTCCTTTTCTTTTTTTTGTGTATGAAAAGTGATTTAAAACAAGCCTTAATACATGGCCAAATATTTTCCTTTTTTAGCATTTTGTTTGTCTTTTTTAAAATGCCTTGTCACTCCAAAACATGTTGTTTACAAAAGTCACTGTAGATGGGTCGAAATTTGTTTGTAAAACTAAAATGAAAAAATAGAAAAAAAGAGAAACGCGAGAAATAATTTTAAATTATTATCATTAAAATTTGAAATTAATTCTTCAATTCTCTTGTTGTACATTATATTATGCTTACTCATTTATTTATTTCTTTAATTTTCTTTTTCTTTCTTTTTTCTATTAATGTATTTATTTGAGTTTTTGAGTTTTTTCTTGATTGGAGTTGTGATTGATTGATGAGCTTCCTGCATGTATCGAGTTGATTGATTGGCAGTGATCTACAGATACTTATGTAAGTGACATGTCCACTCGTAATTTGTTTCGCGCTGTTTGATATATAAGAATATATAGAAGTCTTTTTTTTTAATACTTTAAGAAAAATATTTCTTCGGTATTTCATGTTTTTCGTTTTTTTTCGTTTTTTTATTCTTTCTTCTAGATACAAGAGTTGCAACGATCTGCTGTGAAAATGAAAGATCCAAATTTAATTGAAGAAAAAATTTGTAAATTAATTAAAGGTGGACAAGCAAAATTGCAAGTAAAGTATTACTTTGAAATATAATTCTATAGTTATTTATTTATTTAACTATTTGTTTTTTTGCAGGTTATAGCAGATTTTGACAACACATTATCTCGTTTTCATTTGAATGGCAAACGATGTGATTCTAGCCATTGTAAACAAAACAAAACAAAACAAAGTGTAAGCTTGCAATCAGTTTGGGTTTTAGAATCGGTTCCGGTTTCAGTTTGACCAAACGCCAAAATATGAAAAAACAAAAAAAACTTTTTAACACAAGTTGTTCAATACAGATGTTTGTAAGCGTGAATTGTGAGTAGTATAAAATGTGTACAAATACAAATAGGTGCGAGGTATTTGGTTCTACACAAAACGCCATTTTGAATTGGCATTTAAAATTTATTGTTGTTTCAGTTTTTCAAAATTCAGTTTGGTTTTAGAATGTAAAACCGATTTTATGTCTGTTTAGATTGAGTTTTCAGAAGAGACAGAACACAACCGAACGAATTGCAAGTTTAACAAATACACAGATACTGACAAACTATCCGGGCTGCAACAAGAGTGACCATGAGTGAGTAATGATTCAATAACTTGAAAATGATAATTGAGCGTTGGAATTTTAAATTCCTAACCTAACTCAAAGCAGAACACATGAAAAGAAATGAAACTAGCAAGTGATTGAATCATTACACTGCTGTTTGTTAATATCGCGTTTTTGGTTGCTTTTATTTTATTTTATTTTATTTTATTGTCATTTTCACTTTGTAGGTGCTGTAGAAAGTAATCTGAGAATGCCAGTTAGTTTTCGGAAGAAAGTAAAGAAAAAAATAAGATTTAAAAAAAAAGTAGTTTAAAAAATGGCTAAAATAAAATTACAGACGAAAGCCCTTGTGGAGAAGTATTACCCGATCGAATCAGACCCGAATATAAGCATTGAAATAAAAATGCCTCTCATTCTGGAATGGTATGCTTGGAATTTGTAAATATTTACAAAATTGATTCGCAAAGTTGGTTTCATTTTGAAGGTATGCTTCCTCTCATCAAGCTATGTGCGAGACTAAACTCAAGAAAAGTGACCTGAAAGCAATGGTGCAAGAATCGGCCGTATTACTCAGGTGTTTAAAAATGAATAAAACATAATAAAAATGTTCATACAGGTCAAGTAAATTAATACAATAGAATGATGCAATATTTGAACAGAGATGGATGTCAAGCATTTCTTCAAACGCTGCACGAACATGGTGTTCTGCTCATTATCTTTTCAGCAGGTTTGGGTAACGTTATCGAAGAAGCGATCCATCAACAGGCTTGTATGTATGAGAATATTCACATCATGTCTAATTTCATGCTATTCGACGAGGAAGTACGATTCTACACAACGACTTTGCAATGAATAATTTGTAATTTGTAATTTTTCTACTTTTCTACAGGGTTTGCTTACCGGCTTCAATAACGAATTGGTGCATACGTGCAATAAAAACGGCGATACTTTAAGCAAACTTGATTGTTATTCCGAGTGCCTTGAAAAACCATGCATTCTCCTCTTGGGCGACTCAATCGGGGACGTTAATATGGTCGCCGGACTTCCATCGGCAGAGGTCACACTCAAAATTGGCTTTCTCAATGACCACGTAAACAAACGAGAGAGAAACTTCAATTAATAACTAACTTAATTTTTTATTTCTTCTTGTTTTATTTTAGGTTGATGCTAGTATTCAAAAATATCTAGACAATTACGATATTGTCCTCGTCAATGACCAGACAATGGATGTTGTCAATGCAATACTTAGAAAAATATTGTAAATTTAGTACCTTACCGTTAGTGTGGGGCATTGAAAAATGCTGCGCACTTGTTTTTCCACCTTTTTTGAGACCATGTTAATGTTACATGTCGTAAAGAAAATAATGCTTGATAAGTTTACTTCTACTTCTACTTAGGTTTGAAAACGAATTGACGTTAGAATTCAAAACAATTCAAAACAATCGTCAATGCATTACAAAGGAACATTTTATCAAATTTTTATTTTCCTTGCAAAGAAAATGGTGCGCAGCGATTTCTTATTGTCCATTATTTTTTGATGACCTTACGTTAACGTTTCCTGTTGAAAATAAGTTTTGATATGTTTTGTACAAAGCAATTCAACCAAATTGTTGAGATAGTCACTAAATTACATTATTGAATAAAAGGTTACTTAAATTATTTTTCAAACAATATGCTACATTTCCGGCGACACACATGGCATTTAAGCTGCAAGTCTACTTTGACCGCCCTCTTTGCACACTCAGCACAAACCATGTGCCCACACAAAGCTGGCATTATGTTCGCTCGCAAGGACGACGTTTTCGACGGCACATGGTAAAACCGAACAAATTAACGTATTATTTATTTTTTTTTTTGCCGAACGCCCGAACGACCGGTGAAGGCACGAGTGGCCAAAAAAATATATGTCTAAACAAAAAAAAACTTTTGAGTGGTTGAACCAAAAGTCATTGTAAGTCCCGAGATGGGTGTCGGGCCCCGAGATGGGTGTCGGCCCCGAGATGGGTGTCGGCCCCAAGATGAGCATCGGCCTTGACTTTTGGTTCGGCCACCACTTTTGCTAACCACTCCAAGAAAAAAATTACGTTAATTTGTTAGGGCAGACGGGCACCTGGTTTGGCCCGTTCGGTGTATTACCATGTGCCGTTTTTGACCGCTGCATTCAACAGCTCAACCAACTCAATGGCCAAAGCCTGCACTTCTGGAGCTAAGTGCCTAATTCTGCGTAATCGCTGCTGCTCCCGATCTCCTCCCACTCACAGGTCTTCGAATCAGAATCTTGTTCAAATCCTGCCACCATTTCAAATGTGTTGGAAGCACGGTGAGGGTGGAAGCCATCGCGGCTATGTAAGGTTGAGAGACAAATATGGCACCAAAATTCACAGTGGTTGACCATCAAAGCTACAAAACCGCCAGAAACGAGCACCTTTACGTGAAATTTTCAATTCGAATGTGACCCTAGGGTAGTTATCAAAGCGTCCAGACATTAATGTTTCAAAATCAACACTCCCCAGAGTTGTGAGCAACTGTCAACACTTACTGTACAAGAAGAGATAAACCACTCCATCTCTGAAACCAAGACACAAGATGAAAAGAGTGGAATTTGCAAAGGATAAAATGTGTTGGCAGAAGGAATGGCATAAAGTAGTGTTCAGTGATGAAAAAAAGTTTAATTTGGATGGCCCAGATGGATGGCAATATTACTAGCACGATTTACGCAAAGACAAACAGATTTTTTCAAAACGTCAGCAAGGTGGAGGATCGGTTATGATTTGGGCAGCGTTTGGATGGAATGGTAAAAGTAATATTGCCTTTGTGAGTGGTCGAATGAATGCTGATGCATACCAACAGTTGCTTGACGAACAACTTATGCCATTTGGAGAGCAAATTGGTGGCCCATTTTGGGAATTTCAACAGGACAATGCCCGAACAACATTTCAGTGGTTTTTGGACAATGGAGTGCAAGTAATGGAGTGGCCAGCATGTTCACCTGACTAAAATCCCATAGAAAAACTACCGTAAAGTCGGGTGAATGTGGCCGATTTTTTTTAGTAAATTGTTAATAGTGCCTTTAATTTAATAACTACAAAACTGTTAACTATGTGTTTAGGTGGGTCTTAGGTAGAGTTACAATACCCATATCAAACATTTTGATTTTTTGTCACACATTTCCTGTTTTTAAAAAAAAACCATGGTGGCCACATTCACCTTCACTGGCGGGTGCTATTGGCCACCTCGTTTTTTTTAGCTGAAATGACACATTCAGCTTGTGAAATTCCACATTCAGCTTCGTAGAAGGTTAATGTGGCCTATAAAAATGTTTTAAAAAAATTCTATGTGCCAAAAAATAAATTTTAAAATTTTTTTTTTAGTTTTTTGGGTTAAAAAAGACAAAATTTGTCATTTTTTTTAAAATCATCACAGATTTGTATATTAGCATTAAGTATATAGCAGGCTTTACTGCCCATTCTTTTGTGTTGATAATAATCGCCACTAGAGTGCTGCGTCACTCACCAAAATGGCAACGCACAGGCAAGACATGCCCTTCCAATGTTATCCTGATGTAAGTTACTTTTTAGTTGATTAAATTGCTTGTTTTTGGTTTTATTTAGTAGTTAGAGACAGCCAACGCGTTGCTATAAGTGTTGGCCATCATTTCACACCTTATTTCCTCGTTTGCCATACCAAGGACGTGTGTTGCGCACGGGAATTGCGTGCGCCATTAATCGTCATTGAGAACGGGAATCGTGCGTGTCGCTCTTATTAAGCGCGATGCAATGGCTCACTACGAATCCCACGGCTAATAAGGAGGAGTTGCTGGCGCGCCTGGCCGAGATGGAGATCGCTTGCAGTCCGGTCATTGCCAAGTTGTACGCGCTCAAGGGCGTCATTTGTCTTGGGAGCTCTTCGACCGTGCACACTTCGAGTGGAAACCACAGGTCCGCGGTGTTGGAATCTCTGGATTAGATGAGATGAGATGAGATGAGATGAAAGGCGGACTTTACAAATATTTTTTATCTTTTATTCAAGCTTTCCTTTTCTTTTTTTTGTGTATGAAAAGTGATTTAAAACAAGCCTTAATACATGGCCAATTTTTTTCCTTTTTTAGCATTTTGTTTGTCTTTTTTAAAATGCCTTGTCACTCAAAAACATGTTGTTTACAAAAGTCACTGTAGATGGGTCGAAATTTGTTAGTAAAACTAAAATGAAAAAATAGAAAAAAAGAGAAACGCGAGAAATAATTTTAAATTATTATCATTAAAATTTGAAATTAATTCTTCAATTCTCTTGTTGTACATTATATTATGTTTACTCATTTATTTATTTACTTTTTTAATTTTCTTTTCTTTTTTCTATTAACGTATTTATTTGAGTTTTTGAGTTTTTTCTTGATTGGAGTTGTGATTGATTGATGAGCTTCCTGCATGTATCGAGTTGATAGATTGGCAGTGATCTACAGATACTTATGTAAGTGACATGTCCACTCGTAATTTGTTTCGCGCTGTTTGATTTATAAGAATATATAGAAGTCTTTTTTTAATACTTTAAGAAAAATATTTCCTCGGTATTTCATGTTTTTCGTTTTTTTTCTATTTTTTTCTTTCATCTAGATACAAGAGTTGCAACGATCTGCTGTGAAAATGAAAGATCCAAATTTAACTGAAGAAAAAATTTGTAAATTAATTAAAGGTGGACAAGCAAAATTGCAAGTAAAGTATTACTTTGAAATATAATTCTATAGCTATTTATTTAACTATTTGTTTTTTTGCAGGTTATAGCAGATTTTGACAACACATTATCTCGTTTTCATTTGAATGGCAAACGATGTGATTCCACCTATTGTAAACAAAACAAAACAAAACAAAGTGTAAGCTTGCAATCAGTTTGGGTTTTAGAATCGGTTCCGGTTTCAGTTTTACCAAACGCCAAAATATGAAAAAACAAAAAAAACTTTTTAACACAAGTTGTTCAATACAGATGTTAGTAAGCGTGAATTGTGAGTCGTATAAAATGTGTACAAATACAAATAGGTGCGAGGTATTTGGTTCTACACAAAACGCCATTTTGAATTGGCATTTAAAATTTATTGTTGTTTCAGTTTTTCAAAATTCAGTTTGGTTTTAGAATGTAAAACCGATTTTATGTCGGTTTAGATTGAGTTTTCAGAAGAGACAGAACACAACCGGAACGAATTGCAAGCTTAACGAATACACAGATACTGACAAACTATAATAGAAAATCTCCTAAATTAGTTAGTTCTAACTAGAATGTAAACTCTGTAGCCTGGACATAGGAGGGATCCCAGAAAGCAGTCCGGATGGGAGAGGACATTTAATTTAATATTGCTGGGTATAGGCTGGACCAAGTCAGGTCCTCCAAACTGTCCGGGCTGCAACAAGAGTGACCAGGAGTGAATATTGATTCAATAACTTGAAAATGATAATTGAGCTTTGGAATTTTAAATTCCTAACCTAACTCAAAGCAAAACACATGAAAAGAAATGAAACTAGCAGGTGACTAAATTATTACACTGTTTGTTAATATCGAGTTTTTGCTTTTATTTTATTTTATTTTATTTCATTTTATTTTATTTTCACTTTATAGGTGCTGTAAAAAATAATCTGAGAATGCCAGTTAGTTTTCGGAAAAAAGTAAAGAAAAGAATAAGATTTAAATAATTTTTAAAAAACGTAGTTTAAAAAATGGCTAAAATGACAGACGAAAGCCCTTGTGGAGAAGTACTACCCGATCGAATCAGACCCGAATATAAGCATTGAAGTGAAAATGCCTCTAATTGCGGAATGGTATGCTGGGAATTCGTAAATATTTACAAAATTGATTAGCACAGTTGGTTTCATTTTGAAGGTATGCTTCCTCTCATCAAGCTATGTGCGAGACTAAACTGAAGAAAAGTGACCTGAAAGCAATGGTGCAAGAATCGGCCCTATTACTCAGGTGTTTAAAAATGAATAAAACAAAATATAGATACCGGTACAAATACAATGATGCAATATTTGAACAGAGATGGATGTCAAGCATTTCTTCAAACGCTGCACGAACATGGTGTTCAGCTCATTATCTTTTCAGCAGGTTTGGGTAACGTTATCGAAGAAGCGATCCATCAACAGGCTTGTATGTATGAGAATATTCACATCATGTCTAATTTCATGCTATTCGACGAGGAAGTACGATTATACACAACGACTTTGCAATGAATAATTTTAATTTGTAATTTTTTTTCTTCTTTACAGGGTTTGCTTACCGGCTTCAATAACGAATTGGTACATTCGTGCAATAAAAACGGCGATACTTTAAGCAAACTTGATTGTTATTCTGAGTGCCTTGAAAAACCATGC
Source organism: Strigamia acuminata (assembly GCA_949358305.1). Lineage (NCBI taxonomy): Eukaryota > Metazoa > Arthropoda > Chilopoda > Geophilomorpha > Linotaeniidae > Strigamia > Strigamia acuminata. The sequence continues at coordinate 1,186,459 of OX442319.1, read as the reverse complement.
GTCCTCCTCTTGGGCGACTTACTCGGAGACGTTAATATGGTCGCCGGACTTCCATCGGCAGAGGTCACACTCAAAATTGGCTTTCTCAATGACCACGTAAACAAACGAGAGGAAAACTTCAATTAATAACGAACTTAATTTTTTTATTTTTTTTATTTTAGGTTGATGCTAGTATTCAAAAATATTTAGACCATTACGATATTGTCCTCGTCAATGACCAGACAATGGATGTTGTCAATGCAATACTTGGAAAAATATTGTAAATTTAGTACTTTACCGTTAGTGTGGGGTATTGAAAAATGCTGCGCACTTGTTTTTCCACCTTTTTTGAGACCATGTTAATGTTACATGTCGTAAAGAAAATAATGCTTGATAAGTTTACTTCTACTTCTACTTAGGTTTGAAAACGAATTGACGTTAGAATTCAAAACAATTCAAAACAATCGTCAATGCATTACAAAGGAACATTTTATCAAATTTTTATTTTCCTTGCAAAGAAAATGGTGCGCAGCGATTTCTTATTGTCCATTATTTTTTGATGACCTTACGTTAACGTTTCCTGTTGAAAATAAGTTTTGATATGTTTTGTACAATGCAATTCAACCAAATTGTTGAGGTAGTCACTAAATTACATTATTGAATAAAAGGTTACTTAAATTAGTTTTCAAACTATATGTTACATTTCCGGCGACATACATGGCATTAAAGCTGCAAGTCTACTTTGACCGCCCTCTTTGCACACGCAGCACAAACCATGTGCCCACACAAAGCTGGCATTGTGTTTGCTTGCAAGGACGACGTTTTCGACGACACATGGTAAAACCGAACAAATTAACCTATTACCGTATTTATTTATTTTTTTGCCGAACGCTCGCCCGCCCGAACGACCGGTGAAGGCACAAGTGGCCAAAAAAATATATGTCTAAACAACCAAAAGTCATTGTAAGTCCCGAGACGGAAGTCGGCCCCGAGATGAGCATTGGCCTTGACTTTTGGTTCGGCCACGACTTTTGCTAACCACTCCAAGAAAAAAAAAATACGTTAATTTGTTAGGGCAGACGGGCACCTGGTTTGGCCCGTTCGGTGTTTTACCATGTGCCGTTTTTGACCGCTGCATTCAACAGCTCAACCAACTCAATGGCCAAAGCCTGCACTTCTGGAGCTAAGTGCCTAATTCTGCGTAATCGCTGCTGCTCCCGATCTCCTCCCACTCACAGGTCTTCGAATCAGAATCTTGTTCAAATCCTGCCACCATTTCAAATGTGTTGGAAGCACGGTGAGGGTGGTAGCCATCGCGGCTATGTAAGGTTGAGAGACAAATATGGCACCAAAATTCACAGTGGTTGACCATCAAAGCTACAAAACCGCCAGAAACGAGCACCTTTACGTGAAATTTTCAATTCGAATGTGACCCTAGGGTAGTTATCAAAGCGTCCAGACATTAATGTTTCAAAATCAACACTCCCCAGAGTTGTGAGCAACTGTCAACACTTACTGTACAAGAAGAGAAAAACCACTCCATCTCTGAAACCAAGACACAAGATGAAAAGAGTGGAATTTGCAAAGGATAAAGTATGTTGGCAGAAGGAATGGCATAAAGTAGTGTTCAGTGATGAAAAATAAGTTTAATTTGGATGGCCCAGATTGATGGCAATATTACTGGCACGATTTACGCAAAGACAAACAGATTTTTTCAAAACATCAGCAAGGTGGAGGATCGGTTATGATTTGGGCAGCGTTTGGATGGAATGGTAAAAGTAATATTGCCTTTGTCAGTGGTAGAATGAATGCTGATGCATACCAACAGTTGCTTGACGAACAACTTATGCCATTTTAAATGAAATTTTAACTGAGACAATGCAAAATCTAGTCAATTCCATGCACAATGGAATGATTAATGTTATTGAAAAAAAAGTGATTCAATAGGTTATTGAAAATAAAAAATTTAATAGAAACCAAATGTGGATTTATAATTATGCAACACCTAAAAATTAAATTTTTGCTATAACAATATAAAAAAAAATTTCCTTTCAACGAAAACTTCTTTAAATCTTGTAAAAACAAATTTTATAATCAAACAGAATAAAGAAATTTATTGTTGGGAAGAATTTTTGGCTGTAACTCAGAATTTGTGGGTGGATTTATAATTATGAAACGCACCTTATGTATATTGGTATCTGTGTATACACATATATATGTGCATACATTATATACCGTACACATATATCTGAACAATTTGTGCATATCACTTATCACGTATTGTGACCGATAACCGGCCACTGCAACACCATTTCCGCATGGCCCAGCCCAACTCCACCCGCCAGGTAGCGTTGATGGTTGCGGACCAGTGACCCGGATGACATCACTTCCGGTCACTAATCCAACAACCAATAGGAAGAGGTACTCTCGTGCCTGTGGTGCAGGAGTGGGCTATAAAAAGCCCAACATCCTGTTTGTAGCCAGAGTTCTGTAGGAACGGCTCTGACCAACAACAGACCAATCCCCACTCTTGTTCACCATCATGGTGACACTTATACTACGTTTACATGCACCGAATTATTCCAGTGGACTGGATAATTTGAGTGGTGGATAATTCGAGTTGTGTTTACATGCCGAAAATAATCCGTGACTACTTTCGGATTTTGACCAATAGGGAAGTGCCGGGAGGATCGCACATGCACAATGAAAATAATTCGAGGTCACTCGAATTAAACAACCTTCTGCAAGGGATTATTCACCCCTCAAATAATCCTCGAATAATCCGGTTGACCTCGTTTACATGCCAGTTGTGCACCCGAAATATTTCGTCTCACTCGAAATATTCCATGCATGTAAACATGGTATTAGGGACTTGGCCGGTACGCCAGTCCCAGTACCATGAGCGATCACCATGGGCCTAATGAACATCGGCATGACCACGCTGCGTACACAGGTTAACCGTAACCACTGTATGCCGCGTGTGGTTGCAGGTATGCTGCAGTAATGCAGCGTGGCAATGGGAGAGATACAGGAACTGACCCCCTAGACATGGGTAATACAGGCCATAAACCATTAAGCTCAGTCTCTTGTGTGTCTTCCATTCTTACGTGTTGTGCGTATGCCGCTGTTTGGGCATTCCCGTGCTCGAACTGTGTCCGCCCACTCTCACAATTGGTGGCCCATCCGGAATAGAATTTTTTTTTCTATTTAGGGGCCGTCCATAAATTACGTAACGCTCCAAGGGGGGGGGGTTTTCAGATTTTGTTACGGGTCATTAAACTCTATTCCAAAAAGTAATTGAAATACTCCCATTGGTTGGTTGGTGCTCTAGTTCAGTTGTGTATTGAATATGATGCTGTTTTCAGATTCCAGTAGACTTGTGCGAAGATTTTCAATGCATTTATACTGGTGTTATGAATCTCCCAACCAATGGGAGTATTTCAATTACTTTTTGGAATAGAGTTTAGTAAGGGAGAGGGGGGTTCTCAATAATGTTACGGTCCTTAAAATTTTTTTTTAATGTTTTAAAATTGAAAATATCGCAGTTTTGAGACTGATTTTTGAAAAGTTTTGGGGGGGTGATTTCAGTTTTATTACGTAATTAGGGGGATGGGGGTTTGGGAATTTGTTACGGCCTTGTTACCGAGGGAGGGGGGGCGGTCTAAATTGCCCAAAATTAGCGTTACGTAATTTATGGACGGCCCCTTACAACAAAATGAATTTTTTTTGGAAGAATTTTTTTTTTGTTGTTTGTGAAATTTAAATTTGATCCTGTGATCTGGTTGTGAATATGGGTATTGGAGCATGGTTATTGATTGTTGCTGGCCAGCAGTGCCATATAACCACCCAATATACGGACTATGTTGACCAAACCTTGATATTTGCGCGTGCTAACTGGGTGTTGTTGTGCGGGTGAGGCTTGTGCCGAGTTCGAGTCCGGATGTTATTGGAGGCAAGCGACCCAGTGTCGCTGTACGACTTCAAGTTGAGCATTGTTGCGATATCATTGTGTATCATTTCATTTTGCGGTAGGTTGCCTGGATTGTTGGTTTAATTAAAAAAACATTTCCGGAATGCTTACCAATAGGGTTGTGCGATTATTTTATTTTGCAGAGTGCGGTGCGATTTCCATAAAAAACCGCAATGCATGCGATATATATCGCAAATCGCAAAAAACTGCAAAAACCACAAAAAAACGGCAAAACCGCAAAAATTTATGTGTGTTAACAATATTTTGTTAATATAACACCTGTACCTTGCTCAGTCATGGATTCCCCATTCATTTGTTTGATTAATTGTCTTTTCAAACATCATATAATGTTTATTTGCATTTTACCGCATCGTGCGGATTGTTAATTCTTTTTCTAATGCATTTAGCATTAAGTATATAGCAGGCTTTACTGCCTATTCTTTTGTGTTGATAATAATCGCCACTAGAGTGCTGCGTCACTCACCAAAATGGCGACGCACAGGCAAGACATGTCTTTCCAATGTTATCCTGATGTAAGTTAGTTTTTAGTCGATTAAATTGCTTGTTTTTGGTTTTATTTAGTAGTTAGAGACCGCCAACGCGTTGCTATAAGTGTTGGCCATCATTTCACAACTTATTTCCTCGTTTGCCATACCAAGGACGTGTGTTGCGCACGGGAATTGCGTGCGCCATTTATCGCCATTGAGAACGGGGAATCGTGTCGCTCTTATTAAGCGCGATGCAATGGCTCACTACGAATCCCACGGCCAATAAGGAGGAGTTGCTGGCGCGCCTGGCCGAGATGGAGATCGCTTGCAGTTCGGTCATTGCCAAGTTGTACGCGCTCAAGGGCGTCGTTTGTCCCGGGAGCTCTTCGACCGTGCACACTTCGAGTGGAAACCACAGGTCCGCGGTGTTGGAATCTCTGGGATGAGATGAACGCGGACTTTACAATTATCTTTTATTTAATTTTTCCTTTTCTTTTTTTTTGTGTATGAAAAGTGATTTAAAACAAGCCTAAATACATGGCCAATTTTTTTCCTTTTTTAGCATTTTGTTTGTCTTTTTTAAAATGCCTTATCACTCCAAAACATGTTGCTTACAAGTCACTGTAGATGGGTCGAAATTTGTTTGTAAAACTAAAATGAAAAAAATAGAAAAAAAGAGAAACGCGAGAAATAATTTTAAATTATTATCATTAAAATTTGAAATTAATTCTTCAATTCTCTTGTTGTACATTATATTATGTTTACTCATTTATTTATTTACTTTTTTAATTTTCTTTTCTTTTTTCTATTAACGTATTTATTTGAGTTTTTGAGTTTTTTCTTGATTGGAGTTGTGATTGATTGATGAGCTTCCTGCATGTATCGAGTTGATAGATTGGCAGTGATCTACAGATACTTATGTAAGTGACATGTCCACTCGTAATTTGTTTCGCGCTGTTTGATTTATAAGAATATATAGAAGTCTTTTTTTAATACTTTAAGAAAAATATTTCCTCGGTATTTCATGTTTTTCGTTTTTTTTCTATTTTTTTCTTTCATCTAGATACAAGAGTTGCAACGATCTGCTGTGAAAATGAAAGATCCAAATTTAACTGAAGAAAAAATTTGTAAATTAATTAAAGGTGGACAAGCAAAATTGCAAGTAAAGTATTACTTTGAAATATAATTCTATAGCTATTTATTTAACTATTTGTTTTTTTGCAGGTTATAGCAGATTTTGACAACACATTATCTCGTTTTCATTTGAATGGCAAACGATGTGATTCCACCTATTGTAAACAAAACAAAACAAAACAAAGTGTAAGCTTGCAATCAGTTTGGGTTTTAGAATCGGTTCCGGTTTCAGTTTTACCAAACGCCAAAATATGAAAAAACAAAAAAAACTTTTTAACACAAGTTGTTCAATACAGATGTTAGTAAGCGTGAATTGTGAGTCGTATAAAATGTGTACAAATACAAATAGGTGCGAGGTATTTGGTTCTACACAAAACGCCATTTTGAATTGGCATTTAAAATTTATTGTTGTTTCAGTTTTTCAAAATTCAGTTTGGTTTTAGAATGTAAAACCGATTTTATGTCGGTTTAGATTGAGTTTTCAGAAGAGACAGAACACAACCGGAACGAATTGCAAGCTTAACGAATACACAGATACTGACAAACTATAATAGAAAATCTCCTAAATTAGTTAGTTCTAACTAGAATGTAAACTCTGTAGCCTGGACATAGGAGGGATCCCAGAAAGCAGTCCGGATGGGAGAGGACATTTAATTTAATATTGCTGGGTATAGGCTGGACCAAGTCAGGTCCTCCAAACTGTCCGGGCTGCAACAAGAGTGACCAGGAGTGAATATTGATTCAATAACTTGAAAATGATAATTGAGCTTTGGAATTTTAAATTCCTAACCTAACTCAAAGCAAAACACATGAAAAGAAATGAAACTAGCAGGTGACTAAATTATTACACTGTTTGTTAATATCGAGTTTTTGCTTTTATTTTATTTTATTTTATTTCATTTTATTTTATTTTCACTTTATAGGTGCTGTAAAAAATAATCTGAGAATGCCAGTTAGTTTTCGGAAAAAAGTAAAGAAAAGAATAAGATTTAAATAATTTTTAAAAAACGTAGTTTAAAAAATGGCTAAAATGACAGACGAAAGCCCTTGTGGAGAAGTACTACCCGATCGAATCAGACCCGAATATAAGCATTGAAGTGAAAATGCCTCTAATTGCGGAATGGTATGCTGGGAATTCGTAAATATTTACAAAATTGATTAGCACAGTTGGTTTCATTTTGAAGGTATGCTTCCTCTCATCAAGCTATGTGCGAGACTAAACTGAAGAAAAGTGACCTGAAAGCAATGGTGCAAGAATCGGCCCTATTACTCAGGTGTTTAAAAATGAATAAAACAAAATATAGATACCGGTACAAATACAATGATGCAATATTTGAACAGAGATGGATGTCAAGCATTTCTTCAAACGCTGCACGAACATGGTGTTCAGCTCATTATCTTTTCAGCAGGTTTGGGTAACGTTATCGAAGAAGCGATCCATCAACAGGCTTGTATGTATGAGAATATTCACATCATGTCTAATTTCATGCTATTCGACGAGGAAGTACGATTATACACAACGACTTTGCAATGAATAATTTTAATTTGTAATTTTTTTTCTTCTTTACAGGGTTTGCTTACCGGCTTCAATAACGAATTGGTACATTCGTGCAATAAAAACGGCGATACTTTAAGCAAACTTGATTGTTATTCTGAGTGCCTTGAAAAACCATGCGTCCTCCTCTTGGGCGACTTACTCGGAGACGTTAATATGGTCGCCGGACTTCCATCGGCAGAGGTCACACTCAAAATTGGCTTTCTCAATGACCACGTAAACAAACGAGAGGAAAACTTCAATTAATAACGAACTTAATTTTTTTATTTTTTTTATTTTAGGTTGATGCTAGTATTCAAAAATATTTAGACCATTACGATATTGTCCTCGTCAATGACCAGACAATGGATGTTGTCAATGCAATACTTGGAAAAATATTGTAAATTTAGTACTTTACCGTTAGTGTGGGGTATTGAAAAATGCTGCGCACTTGTTTTTCCACCTTTTTTGAGACCATGTTAATGTTACATGTCGTAAAGAAAATAATGCTTGATAAGTTTACTTCTACTTCTACTTAGGTTTGAAAACGAATTGACGTTAGAATTCAAAACAATTCAAAACAATCGTCAATGCATTACAAAGGAACATTTTATCAAATTTTTATTTTCCTTGCAAAGAAAATGGTGCGCAGCGATTTCTTATTGTCCATTATTTTTTGATGACCTTACGTTAACGTTTCCTGTTGAAAATAAGTTTTGATATGTTTTGTACAATGCAATTCAACCAAATTGTTGAGGTAGTCACTAAATTACATTATTGAATAAAAGGTTACTTAAATTAGTTTTCAAACTATATGTTACATTTCCGGCGACATACATGGCATTAAAGCTGCAAGTCTACTTTGACCGCCCTCTTTGCACACGCAGCACAAACCATGTGCCCACACAAAGCTGGCATTGTGTTTGCTTGCAAGGACGACGTTTTCGACGACACATGGTAAAACCGAACAAATTAACCTATTACCGTATTTATTTATTTTTTTGCCGAACGCTCGCCCGCCCGAACGACCGGTGAAGGCACAAGTGGCCAAAAAAATATATGTCTAAACAACCAAAAGTCATTGTAAGTCCCGAGACGGAAGTCGGCCCCGAGATGAGCATTGGCCTTGACTTTTGGTTCGGCCACGACTTTTGCTAACCACTCCAAGAAAAAAAAAATACGTTAATTTGTTAGGGCAGACGGGCACCTGGTTTGGCCCGTTCGGTGTTTTACCATGTGCCGTTTTTGACCGCTGCATTCAACAGCTCAACCAACTCAATGGCCAAAGCCTGCACTTCTGGAGCTAAGTGCCTAATTCTGCGTAATCGCTGCTGCTCCCGATCTCCTCCCACTCACAGGTCTTCGAATCAGAATCTTGTTCAAATCCTGCCACCATTTCAAATGTGTTGGAAGCACGGTGAGGGTGGTAGCCATCGCGGCTATGTAAGGTTGAGAGACAAATATGGCACCAAAATTCACAGTGGTTGACCATCAAAGCTACAAAACCGCCAGAAACGAGCACCTTTACGTGAAATTTTCAATTCGAATGTGACCCTAGGGTAGTTATCAAAGCGTCCAGACATTAATGTTTCAAAATCAACACTCCCCAGAGTTGTGAGCAACTGTCAACACTTACTGTACAAGAAGAGAAAAACCACTCCATCTCTGAAACCAAGACACAAGATGAAAAGAGTGGAATTTGCAAAGGATAAAGTATGTTGGCAGAAGGAATGGCATAAAGTAGTGTTCAGTGATGAAAAATAAGTTTAATTTGGATGGCCCAGATTGATGGCAATATTACTGGCACGATTTACGCAAAGACAAACAGATTTTTTCAAAACATCAGCAAGGTGGAGGATCGGTTATGATTTGGGCAGCGTTTGGATGGAATGGTAAAAGTAATATTGCCTTTGTCAGTGGTAGAATGAATGCTGATGCATACCAACAGTTGCTTGACGAACAACTTATGCCATTTTAAATGAAATTTTAACTGAGACAATGCAAAATCTAGTCAATTCCATGCACAATGGAATGATTAATGTTATTGAAAAAAAAGTGATTCAATAGGTTATTGAAAATAAAAAATTTAATAGAAACCAAATGTGGATTTATAATTATGCAACACCTAAAAATTAAATTTTTGCTATAACAATATAAAAAAAAATTTCCTTTCAACGAAAACTTCTTTAAATCTTGTAAAAACAAATTTTATAATCAAACAGAATAAAGAAATTTATTGTTGGGAAGAATTTTTGGCTGTAACTCAGAATTTGTGGGTGGATTTATAATTATGAAACGCACCTTATGTATATTGGTATCTGTGTATACACATATATATGTGCATACATTATATACCGTACACATATATCTGAACAATTTGTGCATATCACTTATCACGTATTGTGACCGATAACCGGCCACTGCAACACCATTTCCGCATGGCCCAGCCCAACTCCACCCGCCAGGTAGCGTTGATGGTTGCGGACCAGTGACCCGGATGACATCACTTCCGGTCACTAATCCAACAACCAATAGGAAGAGGTACTCTCGTGCCTGTGGTGCAGGAGTGGGCTATAAAAAGCCCAACATCCTGTTTGTAGCCAGAGTTCTGTAGGAACGGCTCTGACCAACAACAGACCAATCCCCACTCTTGTTCACCATCATGGTGACACTTATACTACGTTTACATGCACCGAATTATTCCAGTGGACTGGATAATTTGAGTGGTGGATAATTCGAGTTGTGTTTACATGCCGAAAATAATCCGTGACTACTTTCGGATTTTGACCAATAGGGAAGTGCCGGGAGGATCGCACATGCACAATGAAAATAATTCGAGGTCACTCGAATTAAACAACCTTCTGCAAGGGATTATTCACCCCTCAAATAATCCTCGAATAATCCGGTTGACCTCGTTTACATGCCAGTTGTGCACCCGAAATATTTCGTCTCACTCGAAATATTCCATGCATGTAAACATGGTATTAGGGACTTGGCCGGTACGCCAGTCCCAGTACCATGAGCGATCACCATGGGCCTAATGAACATCGGCATGACCACGCTGCGTACACAGGTTAACCGTAACCACTGTATGCCGCGTGTGGTTGCAGGTATGCTGCAGTAATGCAGCGTGGCAATGGGAGAGATACAGGAACTGACCCCCTAGACATGGGTAATACAGGCCATAAACCATTAAGCTCAGTCTCTTGTGTGTCTTCCATTCTTACGTGTTGTGCGTATGCCGCTGTTTGGGCATTCCCGTGCTCGAACTGTGTCCGCCCACTCTCACAATTGGTGGCCCATCCGGAATAGAATTTTTTTTTCTATTTAGGGGCCGTCCATAAATTACGTAACGCTCCAAGGGGGGGGGGTTTTCAGATTTTGTTACGGGTCATTAAACTCTATTCCAAAAAGTAATTGAAATACTCCCATTGGTTGGTTGGTGCTCTAGTTCAGTTGTGTATTGAATATGATGCTGTTTTCAGATTCCAGTAGACTTGTGCGAAGATTTTCAATGCATTTATACTGGTGTTATGAATCTCCCAACCAATGGGAGTATTTCAATTACTTTTTGGAATAGAGTTTAGTAAGGGAGAGGGGGGTTCTCAATAATGTTACGGTCCTTAAAATTTTTTTTTAATGTTTTAAAATTGAAAATATCGCAGTTTTGAGACTGATTTTTGAAAAGTTTTGGGGGGGTGATTTCAGTTTTATTACGTAATTAGGGGGATGGGGGTTTGGGAATTTGTTACGGCCTTGTTACCGAGGGAGGGGGGGCGGTCTAAATTGCCCAAAATTAGCGTTACGTAATTTATGGACGGCCCCTTACAACAAAATGAATTTTTTTTGGAAGAATTTTTTTTTTGTTGTTTGTGAAATTTAAATTTGATCCTGTGATCTGGTTGTGAATATGGGTATTGGAGCATGGTTATTGATTGTTGCTGGCCAGCAGTGCCATATAACCACCCAATATACGGACTATGTTGACCAAACCTTGATATTTGCGCGTGCTAACTGGGTGTTGTTGTGCGGGTGAGGCTTGTGCCGAGTTCGAGTCCGGATGTTATTGGAGGCAAGCGACCCAGTGTCGCTGTACGACTTCAAGTTGAGCATTGTTGCGATATCATTGTGTATCATTTCATTTTGCGGTAGGTTGCCTGGATTGTTGGTTTAATTAAAAAAACATTTCCGGAATGCTTACCAATAGGGTTGTGCGATTATTTTATTTTGCAGAGTGCGGTGCGATTTCCATAAAAAACCGCAATGCATGCGATATATATCGCAAATCGCAAAAAACTGCAAAAACCACAAAAAAACGGCAAAACCGCAAAAATTTATGTGTGTTAACAATATTTTGTTAATATAACACCTGTACCTTGCTCAGTCATGGATTCCCCATTCATTTGTTTGATTAATTGTCTTTTCAAACATCATATAATGTTTATTTGCATTTTACCGCATCGTGCGGATTGTTAATTCTTTTTCTAATGCATTTAGCATTAAGTATATAGCAGGCTTTACTGCCTATTCTTTTGTGTTGATAATAATCGCCACTAGAGTGCTGCGTCACTCACCAAAATGGCGACGCACAGGCAAGACATGTCTTTCCAATGTTATCCTGATGTAAGTTAGTTTTTAGTCGATTAAATTGCTTGTTTTTGGTTTTATTTAGTAGTTAGAGACCGCCAACGCGTTGCTATAAGTGTTGGCCATCATTTCACAACTTATTTCCTCGTTTGCCATACCAAGGACGTGTGTTGCGCACGGGAATTGCGTGCGCCATTTATCGCCATTGAGAACGGGGAATCGTGTCGCTCTTATTAAGCGCGATGCAATGGCTCACTACGAATCCCACGGCCAATAAGGAGGAGTTGCTGGCGCGCCTGGCCGAGATGGAGATCGCTTGCAGTTCGGTCATTGCCAAGTTGTACGCGCTCAAGGGCGTCGTTTGTCCCGGGAGCTCTTCGACCGTGCACACTTCGAGTGGAAACCACAGGTCCGCGGTGTTGGAATCTCTGGGATGAGATGAACGCGGACTTTACAATTATCTTTTATTTAATTTTTCCTTTTCTTTTTTTTGTGTATGAAAAGTGATTTAAAACAAGCCTAAATACATGGCCAATTTTTTTCCTTTTTTAGCATTTTGTTTGTCTTTTTTAAAATGCCTTATCACTCCAAAACATGTTGCTTACAAGTCACTGTAGATGGGTCGAAATTTGTTTGTAAAACTAAAATGAAAAAAATAGAAAAAAAGAGAAACGCGAGAAATAATTTTAAATTATTATCATTAAAATTTGAAATTAATTCTTCAATTCTCTTGCTGTACATTATATTATGTTTACTCATTTATTTATTTATTTATTTAATTTTCTTTCTTTTTTCTATTAATGTATTTATTTGAGTTTTTGAGTTTTTTCTTGATTGGAGTTGTGATTGATTGATGATCTTCCTGCATGTATCGAGTTGATTGATTGGCAGTGATCTACAGATACTTATGTAAGTGACATGTCCACTCGTAATTTGTTTCGCGTTGTTTGATTTATTAGAACATATAGAAGTCTTTTTTTAATACTTTAAGAAAAATATTTCCTCGGTATTTCATGTTTTTCTTTTTTTCTTTTTTTCCTTTCTTCTAGATACAAGAGTTGCAACGATCTGCTGTGAAAATGAAAGATCCAAATTTAATTGAAGAAAAAATTCGTAAATTAATTAAAGGTGGACAAGCAAAATTGCAAGTAAAGTATTACTCTGAAATATAATTCTATAGCTATTTATTTATTTAACTATTTGTTTTTTTTGCAGGTTATAGCAGATTTTGACAACACATTATCTCGTTTTCATTTGAATGGCAAACGATGTGATTCCACCTATTGTAAACAAAACAAAACAAAACAAAACAAAGTGTAAGCTTGCAATCAGTTTGCGTTTTAGAATCGGTTCCGGTTTCAGTTTGACCAAACGCCAAAATATGAAAAAACAAAAAAAACTTTTTAACACAAGTTGTTCAATACAGATGTTTGTAAGCGTGAATTGTGAGTCGTATAAAATGTGTACAAATACAAATAGGTGCGAGGTATTTGGTTCTACACAAAACGCCATTTTGAATTGGCATTTAAAATTTATTGTTATTTCAGTTTTTCAAAATTCAGTTTGGTTATAGAATGTAAAACCGATTTTATGTCGGTTTAGATTGAGTTTTCAGAAGAGACAGAACACAACCGAACGAATTGCAAGCTTAACGAATACACAGATACTGACAAACTATAATAGAAAATCTCCTAAATTAGTTACCGGTAGTTCTAACTAGAATGTAAGCTCTGTAGCCTGGACATAGGATGGATCCCAGAAAGTAGTCCGGATGGGAGAGGACATTTAATTTAATATTGCCGGGTATAGGTTGGACCAAGTCAGGTCCTCCAAACTGTCAGGAGTGAATGATGATTCAATAACTTGAAAATGATAATTGAGCTTTGGAATTTTAAATTCCTAACCTAACTCAAAGCAAAACACATGAAAAGAAATGAAACTAGCAGGTGATTGAATCATTACACTGTTTGTTAATATCGAGTTTTTGCTTTTATTTTATTTTATTTTATTTTATTTTATTTTATTTTCACTTTATAGGTGCTGTAAAAAATAATCTGAGAATGCCAGTTAGTTTTCGGAAGAAAGTAAAGAAAAGAATAAGTTTTAAATAATTTTTAAAAAATGTAGTTTAAAAAATGGCTAAAATGACAGACGAAAGCCCTTGGGGAGAAGTACTACCCGATCGAATCAGACCCGAATATAAGCATTGAAGTGAAAATGCCTCTAATGGTGGAATGGTATGTTTGGAATTTGTAAATATTTACAAAATTGATTTAGCACAGTTGGTTCCATTTTGAAGGTATGCTTCCTATCATCAAGCTATGTGCGAGACTAAACTCAAGAAAAGTGACCTGAAAGCAATGGTGCAAGAATCGGCCGTATTACTCAGGTGTTAAAAATGAATAAAACAAAATGTAGATACCGGTACAAATACAATGATGCAATATTTGAACAGAGATGGATGTCAAGCATTTCTTCAAACGCTGCACGAACATGGTGTTCTGCTCATTATCTTTTCAGCAGGTTTGGGTAACGTTATCGAAGAAGCGATCCATCAACAGGCTTGTATTTATGAGAATATTCACATCATGTCTAATTTCATGCTATTCGACGAGGAAGTACGATTCTACACAACGACTTTGCAAGGAATAATTTTAATTTATAATTTTTTTCTTTTCTACAGGGTTTGCTTACCGGCATCAATAACGAATTGGTGCATTCGTGCAATAAAAACGGCGATACTTTAAGCAAACTTGATTGTTATTCCGAGTGCCTTGAAAAACCATGCATCATCCTCTTGGGCGACTTACTCGGGGACGTTAATATGGCCGCCGGACTTCCATCGGCAGAGGTCATACTCAAAATTGGCTTTCTCAATGACCACGTAAACAAACGAGAGAGAAACTTCAATTAATAACTAACTCAAGTTTTTATTTCTTCGTATTTTATTTTAGATTGATGCTAGTATTCAAAAATATTTAGACAATTACGATATTGTCCTCGTCAATGACCAGACAATGGATGTTGTCAATGCAATACTTAGAAAAATATTGTAAATTTAGTACCTTACCGTTAGTGTGGGGCATTGAAAAATGCTGCGCACTTGTTTTTCCACCTTTTTTGAGACCATGTTAATGTTACATGTCGTAAAGAAAATAATGCTTGATAAGTTTACTTCTACTTCTACTTAGGTTTGAAAACGAATTGACGTTAGAATTCAAAACAATTCAAAACAATCGTCAATGCATTACAAAGGAACATTTTATCAAATTTTTATTTTCCTTGCAAAGAAAATGGTGCGCAGCGATTTCTTATTGTCCATTATTTTTTGATGACCTTACGTTAACGTTTCCTGTTGAAAATAAGTTTTGATATGTTTTGTAAAGCAATTCAACCAAATTGTTGAGATAGTCACTAAATTACATTATTGAATAAAAGGTTACTTAAATCAGTTTTCGAACAATATGCTACATTTCCGGCGACACACATGGCATTTAAGCTGCAAGTCTACTTTGACCGCCCTCTTTGCACACTCAGCACAAACCATGTGCCCACACAAAGCTGGCATTATGTTCGCTCGCAAGGACGACGTTTTCGACAGCACATGGTAAAACCGAACAAATTTATGTATTATTTATTAATTTTTTTGCTGCCCGCCAGCCCGCCCGAACGACCGGTGAAGGCATGAGTGGCCAAAAAAATATATGTCTAAACAACCAAAAGTCATTGTAAGTCCCGAGACGGAAGTCGGCCCCGAGATGAGCATCGGCCTTGACTTTTGGTTCGGCCACGACTTTTGCTAACCACTCCAAGAAAAAAAAAATACGTTAATTTGTTAGGGCAGACGGGCACCTGGTTTGACCCGTTCGGCGTTTTACCGTGTGCTGTTTTCGACCGCTGCTTTCAACAGCTCAACCAACTCAATGGCCAAAGCATGCTCTTCTGGAGCTAAGTGCCTAATTCTGCGTAATCGCTGCTTCTTCCGATCTCCTCCCACTCACAGGTCTTCGAATCAGAATCCTGTTCAAATCCTGCCACCGTTTCAAATGTGTTGGAAGCAGAGTGAGGGTGGAAGCCATCGCGGCTATGTAAGGTTGAGAGACAAATATGGCACCAAAATTCACAGTGGTTGACGATCAAAGCTACAAGACCGCCAGAAACGAGCAACTTTACGTGAAATTTCCAATTCGAATGTGACCCTAGGGTAGTTATCAAAGCGTCCAGACATTAATGTTTCAAAATCAACACTCCCCAGAGTTGTGAGCAACTGTCAACACTTACTGTACAAGAAGAGAAAAACCACTCCATCTCTGAAACCAAGACACAAGGTGAAAATAGTGGAATTTGCAAAGGATAAAATGTGTTGGCAGAAGGAATGGCATAAAGTAGTGTTCAGTGATGAAAAAAAGTTTAATTTGGATGGCCCAGATGGATGGCAGTATTACTGGCACGATTTACGCAAAGACAAACAGATTTTTTCAAAACGTCAGCAAGGTGGAGGATTGGTTATTATTTGGGCAGCGTTTGGATGGAATGGTAAAAGTAATATTGCCTTTGTCAGTGGTCGAAACATACCAACAGTTGCTTGGCGAACAACTTATGCCATTTGGAGAGCAAATTGGTGGCCCATTTTGGGAATTTCAACAGGACAATGCCCGAACAACATTTCAGTGGTTTTTGGACAATGGAGTGCAAGTAATGGAGGGGCCAGCATGTTCACCTGACTAAAATCCCATAGAAAAACTATGGGGAATACTTGCCAGATCAGTATATCAAGGAGGAAAGCAATATGAATCAGTTGAGTTAAAACTGGCAATTATGGTGAAATTGGAAGAAATTTCAACTGAGACAATGCAAAATCTAGTCAATTCCATGCACAATGGAATGATTAATGTTATTAAAAAAAAAGGTGGTTCAATAGGTTATTGAAAATAAAAAATTTAATAGAAACCAAATGTGGATTTATAATTATGCAACACCTAAAAATTAAACTTTTGCTATAACAATATAAAAAAAAAAATTCCTTTCAACGTAAACTTCTTTAAATCTTGTAAAAACAAATTTTATAATCAAACAGAATAAAGAAATTTATTGTTGGGAAGATTTTTTGGCTGTAACACAGAATTTGTGGGTGGATTTATAATTATGAAACGCACCTTTTGTATATTGGTATCTGCATATGTACATATACAGGGTGGTCAGAAAGTCTGGTTCTATGTAAATAATTCCCAAACTGTTCTAGATGTTGATTCAGCAAAATGATTGTAAGGGTAGTATGTCGGAGGAAATCCAATTATGACATTCAACTTGACCTCAGAGGTCATCTTCAAGGTCATCCATATTGTAACTCTAGAACCGTGACAGATAGAGAGAAAAAGTGAATTAGAAAGTTGTAGAGGGCCATCTAATTAGTTTAGAACTGTTCTTAAAAAAATTATCTCTTACCGAAAAGTTTTGAGAAAAAAAGGTTTGAAATGTTAGTCTACTCAGCTTTGTAACCTAAAACTATCATGTTGGAATGTATTTCCAAAATAAATTATTTCTTTTCTTTAGTGTTTCCTCTCTTCCACTTACAAGTATGACCAAATAAAGTGTCCTAATTGAGGATTAGCTTGGTTGCCCCAATAGTTTTAGCAGGGCCGTTTCGACCTATGAGGCGAAGAGGCGGCCGCCAGGTGGCCATGCCGTGGTACGTCACTTTACCAAGGCATGGCCACCTGGCGGCCGCCTCTTCGCCTCATAGGTCGAAACGGCCCTGAGTTTTAGGTTACAAAGCTGAGTTACGACGCTGAGTAGACTAATGTTTCAGACCTTTTTTCTCAAAACTTTTCAGTAAGAAATAATTTTTTTAAGAACGGTTCTAGACTAATTGGATGATGCTCTACAACTTTCTAATACATCTTTTTGCTTTATCTGTCATGGTTCTCGAGTTACAATATGGATAACCTTGAAGATAAACTCAGAGGTCAAATTGGATGTCATAATTGGATTTCCCCCGACATACTACCTTTACAATAATTTTGCTGAATCAACATCTAGAACTGTTTCAGAATTATTTACATAGAACCAGACTTTCTGACCATCCTGTATACTAGTACTGTATATGTGCATATATTATATACCGTACCGTACGCATATATCTGAACAATTTGTGCATGTCACGTATCACGTATTACGAACAAATCACATATGTATCACGTTGCCAATATGAATTCCACAATCTTTAAATAATTACACATCGCAAATTTGATCCAAGATAAAAGTTAACTTTATTGCATAAATTTCTATTTGGCGCCAAATAAGGCTCTTGCTCTTGGCAATTATGGAGCGATTTAATAAATCGCCAATTTAGCCATCACCAATTAGGTCCAGGTCGCGCTTATCAATTTTCAAGCAGCTGTGATCCTCATTTAGCAATAAAAACAAGTAAAAAAAAATTGAGAAAAATAAAGAGTGATAAATGTGTGTTTTTTTTTTTTTTTTTTTAATAATTTTGAGGGGAAAAAAAAATTAAATTTTGATGCTTTACAACTTGCCAGTGGAATCGAAATTGAAAATATTCCGCCATCCGATCCAAATGCAACACCAGGTAGGCAGACGTAAAAATGCCATTGTTGAACGTAATCTGGTGGCATAAAGAAACAATGCCAAACACAGGACGTGCGACTTAGGCTTAGAAGGTAAGTAAAACAAGTAGAAATTACTCGATGAATAAGATACGAATTGTGTAAATATGAACCAATCGAGAACTAAAATACTCATTTTTAGACGCAATAATATCTAATAACTATCTATTTTTTGCCTACGACAAATGTTAAAAGAATTAAAAAAATAAAAATTTGACTTCCAATCGATTACGTACTGTACTAGTAATGCAAAGTACTATTTCGTGACATATTTATACAGTTTATACGCACGACTGCATTGATTTAATATTATTCTAAAGATACTATATATAAAAAAAGCAATTTAGCTGGTAATATGAATGGTTTGAGTTTTGAATGTTTTGAGTTTTCAATTTTAGGCATAGCCTTCATCGGACAGCCTGTGATCGTGATGTGTTTTTTGATGTCAGCACCGATGGCCTAGGCCATGGGGCCGCGCATAATGCGTGGTCTACTGGACCAATATCTTATTGGCCTGCCCAGTGTGCGAAAGGATGGAGCGAACAATGAGTTTACAAGCAATGAATATACTCAACGAAATGCGTCGGGATGGTTTATTATGTGACGCCATAATACGAACAGACGACGGCATTCAGTTTGTTGTGCACCGTGCTATCCTCTCAGCGTGTAGTCCTTACTTTCGTGCACTGTTCACTAGCACGTTAAACATTGGCGAAAGAACTAATGTGATGATCCCCGGCATTTCCGCTGAAATGCTAGGACTGATTATCCAGTATGCTTATACACGAGCAGTGCCCATCACCGTTTACAACGTGATTGATCTTTTACCTGCCGCCGATCAATTTCACGTTTTAGGTCTACTCAAGGATTGTTGTGATTACTTAATCGAACAACTGTGTCCCGAAAATTGTATAGGAATCAGGAATTTTGCCAAACTGCACTTTTGTAAGGAAATGGAAAAAGAATCGCAAAATTTTATCATGCGCAATTTTAGTGAAGTGAGTGAGAAATTGTAAAATAACGAGTTTATTACGAATTAAGCCCATCACACATTTTATTCTATTATTTCATTTTTAGTAATTATTGAATTCATTATTCTTGTTATTTTTGTTAATATTTTACACTGAAATCTTGATATATGTGTTTGTTTTTTGTTTGACCTAGGTAGCTGAACACAGTGAAGAATTAATGGAGTTACCGCTGCAAGAAGTAGTAGCCGTGTTTGGTGCAGACGACTTAAATGTAAGGAATGAAGATATAGTGTGGGAAGCAGTTATTCGCTGGATAGATGAAGATCCTGCAGCACGAAAACAGCATATAGTAGTGTTGATGGAACAGGTTGTTATATATAATTTAGAAATGATAAATTAAGACATAAATAAATTAAGTGAATTAATTGATGAATTAATTGATGAATTGCAGATTCGACTAGGTTTACTGGATACTCAATATTTTATTGAAAAAGTGAAAAACCATCTTTACGTTCAAGAGAATGACAATTGCAGGCCATTGGTCATAGAAACGTTAAAATTTCTTTATGACTTGGAAATGATTACACAAAAAGATGGTGAAGTTCCCACTCCGGAACTTGCAAGACCGAGAGTTCCCCACGAGATTATGTTTGTAATTGGTGGATGGAGTGGTGGAAGTCCAACTAACATGATAGAAACGTATGATACAAGAGCTGATCGCTGGATAAAAGTGATAATACAAGTGATAATTTCTTCAATCGACAAATATTAGTTTTAAACATTGAAATGCAGGTACCGGAAGTAGATCCTGCTGGTCCTCGTGCTTATCATGGCTGCGCCGTTATTAAATTCAACATTTACGTGATAGGCGGATTTGACGGTATGGATTACTTTAACAGTTGTCGATGCTTCAATGCTGTCAGTAAAGAATGGCGGGAAGTAGCACCAATGAATGCTCGAAGGTTTTATATTTTATATTTTAACTTTATATCTTTTTAATCTTGTTCACATTTCAACCAATTTTTCTTTTGCATCTACAATCTACAATGCGGATGATAGATAGATAGATAGATATCATTCGATTTGAGAGTAACGATTAAATTGCTCGTTCAAAATTGTTTATTGCTTTTGAGATTACATGAGATCATTTAGTATTTAGATTTCTCACAAATACTTTGAAATTAATTCCTAGATTTTACAAATCATATAAGTTATTAATATTTATCTTGGCAAGGCCACCTAGTATTGTGTCAACAGGAACTTGAGTGTTCTGTACAGTCATTTTTCCCGCATTTACTGGCACCGAAACCATCGGTACAGGAACCATTCGTATGGTCTCAGATTTTGATTTTAATTTTGATTTTGATGTCGTCACTGGAACTGACCCCTCGATTGCTTGATGATGGTCAGCATTTTCCTGTCTCGACTCCATCTCCTTAATCCACCCATCCATCCATCCATCCATCCGGCATAAGACTAACAATCAAATGTGTTTCAAACACGTGTGTTTTGTTTTTTCATTCAATATAAGTTATTTCTTGCCGTTTGGTCAGAAAAATCAACTCCGCTCTTCTTCCATTCATATTTCTGTTTGACTCTTATCTTGGATGTTTTAAAATATTAAACCCATAATTTTATTTTATGTTTGAGCCAAATACTTGTAACCCAATCAATGTTGCAGCATTCTTTTGAGAATTTCCTTCCCTTACCAAGCTGACAAATTTGTCTTCAAAATTATTTATTTGAGTTCATTCATTCACAGAAAAAACTGTCCATAAGTGTGTTGGATAGAATGTTATGAATGAGGCGCCAGGGCTGTTGGTCTGTACTCTGTAGCAGCATTTCTTAACCGGTGTTGCGTGCACCCACTGGGAGTTCAGGATAGGTTTTCTGGGTGGGCCGAGGCCACTAACGAAAACATTTAATATACTAATGCGAGCCAAAATATTGGAATAATCAATGTTTAAGTCTGTGTGAGTCGTTTGAAATCCAAAAAACACTTCTTGGCCGAATGAAAATCTAAAAACATTGAAAAACATTTACATGGGGTGCACTTTTCTATTTCCACTGAAGAAAAGTTGAAAATAGTAATTACTAAAAAAGTTAAAAGCACATTGCTTTTTCCAAAATAATGTCATTTTAGAACCAAAATATTGGAATAATCGACAAATAGGTCTGTCTCTACACGAGTTTAAATCACATGTTTGCATGAAGAAATAATTGTTGACTCTTCTTTTTACTCTATTGACTGTTTTTAATCTTTGAGCCATCAAATCTATGGGAAGCTATTTTGGTAAAAAAATTGTAGCCAAACTTGTCTCAAGTCACCTAGGATCGCACAGATGTGCTGCAGCTACTAACCCCCCAAATATTGTCCAAAGATGTGTGGATTTTATGGCTCAAAAATTAGAAAAAGAAGAGGCAATTAATTTTTTTAATGCAGACATCTATGCAGTATGATTTAAACTCGTGGATTATTCCAATATTTTGGCACTTGTAGTGTAGATGGTTAATGACAGACACTTGAGGTCCACTCTGCAGTACCGTGTGTTGAGTGAATTGAATCATTGTTAGCTACAAGGACGATCTTTCTTAAATGTTCGTAAAATGCCTCCTCATTTTTTCTCTGATTTTTTCTCGTGTATTTTCAAATGTGGATGAGAAACCTACTTGTAGTTGCAGTGCGAACATAACGAAATTGAACGAAGGAAATGTTTTTATTTTTTAATTTGTTCTGATAGGTGTTACGTTAGTGTCGCTACTTTAAATGAAATCATATATGCCATGGGAGGATATGATGGCCATCATCGACAGAATACAGCAGAGAAATATAATAATACAACTAATCAGGTTCCTTGCCTTTCCTTTCCGTTTATTTTTTCTCAGTAAGAACTGTGTAATGTCAAGTTTATTACTTTCAGTGGAGTTTAATTGCACCTATGAACGTTCAACGTAGCGATGCCAGTGCTACTACATGTCTAAACAAGATATATATTATGGGTGGATTTAATGGACAAGAGTGCATGAATACTGCTGAAGTGTATGACCCTGAAGTGAATCAATGGACCATGATTGCTCCAATGAGAAATCGCAGGAGTGGCGTATCATGTATTGCATACCACAGCAATATATACGCTATTGGTAATACTATACTTGTATTTCATTGTTTACACTGTTGGAATCTGTATTTCTTACTGATTTCTACGAAATTTTTGCTTACTCTGAGAAAGGGGATTTCGATTTCGATCGTTGGTTATGTACTACATGTACTGTTTGGATGAGAAAATTAACAAAATAATAAGGCAATAAACTGGCATAGGTCGGGCTCGGGCCACACAAATGTTTGGGTTTGAGTCCAGACTACCAGTAGAAGACTAGAAGACGATAAATTTACAAAATTTCTTCTTTGAATGTGACATTTCAATGGCTGCAGCAAGGATTTGTTTGAGATCAGTGTTGAAGTTGATCAACTTCGTTGAAAATAAAATGTCTATCTATTCTTTTGGCAGGTGGTTTCAACGGAATTTCCAGAATGTGTAGTGCAGAACGGTATAACCCAGCAAACAACTCTTGGTCACCTATACCAGACATGTACAACCCACGGAGTAATTTTGCAATTGGTGTATGTTTAATAAGATAAAATAGGTTTGATAGAACAAATTTATTGCTCTAGGTTGTGATAGTGGTGTTTCTGCGAATTTTGATTTTTAAAAAAACGAAAAATGAGGATTCGCAGAAAATTGTGTCATGTGTTTGAAAGCTCAAAAAGATTGTTTGATTTTCTATTTTCTCCAGTTAATTGATGACATGATATTCGCGATTGGAGGATTCAATGGTGTGACTACAATCTTTCATGTAGAATGTTATGACGACAAAACGAATGAATGGTATGAAGCTACTGACATGAACATCTATCGGAGTGCTCTGAGCGCATGTGTTATAATGGGATTACCCAATGTTCGTGATTACATCCACAAGCACCGGGAAAGGCTGATGGAAGAAAAGCGGCAAAAATTGCTCGCTCTCCACCAAGATCCAAGGCCTTAAAATTTTCTTGTTTTCATATACTTATGATCTTTTCGATGAACTTTAGGCTAGACTTTAAACCATCCCGAAAAAGCCTATGTAAAATTAAAAATCGCAAAATAAAATCAATTCTGCAAGAATTGTCCAACAATTACTTGCATCTAATCAAGTTTTCTCTATTTTCTACAACAAACAAATAAACAAACAAATAGAGAATGGCTGGCCTTGGCTTCACTGCTGCGCCTACTCATCCGCTCAGCTCCCCCAATTGCAATCCTCGCGTAGATAAATTCATCATACTCCATATTTTTTTTTACTTTTTCTATTTACCAATCAAAATCTAAGATACTGCTTTATCTTATCTGCATTGTTTCGCTGTTATCACTTCCCACGTGTTACAAATGTTTGTTACGGTGAGTGAAAAAACAAGTAAATATAAAAATACAAAATTTTTGATAAAGGCTTTAGCTTGAAATCCCCGCCAGAGTGCACTATTACCGCACATTTTTCTTGACTGCCATGACCGTGCGAAAAAATCTTAAAAAATAACTTTTTCTTTACAACATCGTTTCGTCGATACCGTTTCGGCGACTTTGTTTTGGCGACACCGTTTTCGGCCCGACCGTGTGAGTTATTTTTTTTAAAAAATCCAATTTTTTGATCAAAAATCCAATTTTTTGATCAAAAATCCAATTTTTTGATCAAAAATCCAATTTTTTGATCAAAAATCCAATTTTTTGATCAAAAATCCAATTTTTTGATCAAAAATCCAATTTTTTGATCAAAAATCCAATTTTTTGATCAAAAATCCAATTTTTTGATCAAAAATCCAATTTTTTGATCAAAAATCCAATTTTTTGATCAAAAATCCAATTTTTTGATCAAAAATCCAATTTTTTGATCAAAAATCCAATTTTTTGATCAAAAATTCAATTTTTTGATCAAAAATTCATTTTTTTGATCAAAAATCCAATTTTTTGATCAAAAATCCAATTTTTTGATCAAAAATCCAATTTTTTGATCAAAAATCCAATTTTTTGATCAAAAATTCAATTTTTTGATCAAAAATTCAATTTTTTGATCAAAAATTCAATTTTTTGATCAAAAATTCAATTTTTTGATCAAAAATCCAATTTATCCAATTTTTTGATCAAAAATCCAATTTTTCCAATTTTTTGATCAAAAATCCAATTTATCCAATTTTTTGATCAAAAATCCAACTTTTTGATCAAAAATCCAATTTTTTGATCAAAAATCCAACTTTTTGATCAAAAATCCAATTTTTCGATCAAAAATCCAATTTTTCGATCAAAAATCCAATTTTTTTTAAATCAAAAATCCAATTTTTTTTATCAAAAATCCAATTTTTTTAATCAAAAATCCAATTTTTTTTTATCAAAAATCCAATTTTTTTTATCAAAAATCCAATTTTTTTTATCAAAAATCCAATTTTTGACCATTTTGCTTTAACAAAAAACTCTTTCTTTTATATTAACAGGTTTGGTTTATTTTTTGTTGTTTTTGTCAATCTCAATTAAATAAATTAATTCTCAAAACCTGAATTAAATACGGTAAGTGTCTCTCTCTATGCAGGTGTAAATCATTTAATGTGTGTAGTGAGTTGTATAAAAGTTGGTAGTTTATACTCGCCTAGTGACATCAGAGCATGTCCTCTGTTTAATCGCATTTGCTTTGGCCCTGTGTGATTGGCTCCAACTTCTCACCAGATTAGCGCAATGAAGAATGGCAACTCGCACACAACGCTGCGTCGATACAGTAAAGGTGTAAACACCATTCAAATCTAATTATCAGGAAATGTGACAAAAGACTTGACAACAAAAGATCTTTGACAAACGACCAATTTTATAGCAACAGCTCGCAGAAATTAAATTTGGACTGCTGCTTATTTGAAAATTCGATTTCAACTTGTCTCCTCTGCACACTACAATTTTATTTTTGCACTTGTCCTTATACGTACTAGTAAATGCAAATTGCAAGTACACTTTCTAAATTAAAAAATATAAACTTGTACATTTTTTATACAAGTAGTTTTTAAAATCTCAAGTTAAATATTGATTACTCTAGTGTTTGTAATTTACTGGCCTTTGACTTGCTTGGGTGTTTTTCTTTGCGTAGGAAAATTGTAACAAGTGGGCTTGCAAGTGAGAGAGAGCAGTGGCGTAGCAATCGGGGGTGCAGCGCGTGCCTGCACACGGGCCCACGAAAATAACTTAAGAGGTCCACTGAGGATGAAAAGTGACCTTTTTTTTTTTTTTTAGGTTTTTGGAGTATCATCTAACTTGCACACGTCCCATTGATGTCTTGTTACGCCACTGAGTGAGAGAGAGCGAGCCGTTGCATCGCCATAGCAACGGTGGATGATATAGAAAAGCAACAGACTTGTGTAATCGGATATTTCTCTTATCCTGCACCCTTTTCTTCGTCACTGCACTGCAGCAAAGAAGTGTACGAGAATGCTTGTTTGGACAGGCAAACTATTTGACATATGTTGTGGTAGCAACTCGAACTTGTATTTTTAATTGGATTTAAACAGTGAAATTTTATTTAAGTGAGAACAATGATATTAAAACAATACAATACTCAGATTTTAGCATATCGCGGTGACAGGTGCAAATTCGTAAAACCGTGCGACCCCGGCGGATAAACAAAGAACGAACTGAGTTTCTTTTGGAAACGCTACAGTAGTTTTTACAACATGAAAACAGGTCTCCTAAGTTATTTATATATCCTGAGAAAAAACAGTAAGGTGCAAGGGGTGACTTCTGCTTCTGTTCAATGGGCATTACTCTGTATATTTGGGGGCTCTGAGCATTTTTTTTGTAAAATAAAACCAAAACAAGCAGCGTGTAAAATGTTTTGTTTTATTTCTGGGGCTCTGTCTGTCAGATGTATGGTCTATGGGGCCGAGGTGGGTTCAGTTGTTCTAATTTCACTTCTTCGACAATCATTTGTTCGACGCCACTTCTCGAATTGATTGTTTCTTCGACAGGTTTTTGTCGGAGAAATGACCCTGTCGAGAAGTGATTGTCGGAGAAGTGACCCCCAAAATTTCAATTTTTTTTTTAAAGTAGATAGTAAAATGTAAATGTTTTAATGTTTTAAATGTTTTAAATTCCTAGCTCCGCTTACAAGGGGGCTGTTTCTTCGACAATCATTTCTTCGACACAATTACTTCTTCGACATTCGGTTCTTCGACACAATTACTTCTTCGACATTCGGTTCTTCTACACAATTACTTTTTCGACATTCGGTTCTTCGACACAATTACTTCTTCGACATTCGGTTCTTCTACACAATTACTTCTACTTGGGACAGTCCGGAAAGTTCCATCACTAAGAACACTTACACACTCACTTAAATGTATTAAGTTCTCGGCTGTTGTGAACAATAACATCCTGGTACCGCAAGTTGTGCCATTGCGTAACTGGAACTGAATGATGTTGAACTACAGAACGGGCGTGCTTAAATAGTGCCTGTACGACGACACGTTACTGTTACGTTTGTACGACGTAACATAAAAGATCGTAAAGTAAGAAACTGTTTTCGAAGACGATTGTCGAAGAAGTGACTATGTCGAAGAACCGAATGTCGAAGAAGTAATTGTGTCGAAGAAGTAATTGTGTCGAAGAACCGAATGTCGAAGAAGTAATTGTGTCGAAGAAATGATTGTCGAAGAAGCAGCCCCCTTGTAAGCGGAGCTAGGAATTTGGTTTCGAAGTACTGATTGTCGAACAAATGAACCATTTTTTGAAATTTTCGAAGAAATACATGTCGAAGAAGTGAATGAACCGCATGGGGCCCTTCTCGAAGCTTTTTCAAATGAGATTTTATTTAAATGTAGTATAACTGTTGTTTGAATTTTTTATACGAATTTGGGGTTCACATCTCAGCAAGGGGCCCTTTTCTTGCGATAACCTGCGTACAGTATTTGGCCCTGACTAGCAATTGAGAAGGCTAATTTATTTAAGATGCACTAACTGCAGTTTTTAAATGCATTTAAAAAATGTTCTATACGTTCCAAACGTTAGTTTGCTGTTATTTAAATGATTAAATTATTAACGTACACAGAAAGTACCGGTGATGAAATATTTCATATTTGTACTATAACTAATAACTATCGTACTTTTACTGATCTTTACGCGCTTCTATTTTTGAATTTCCATTTTCAATGTGTGAAAATATATTTATATTTCCGAAAATGTATATGTCATTTTAACTGAACGTTTATTTATTTATTCAGAAACTTTATTTTTTATTTTTTTTAATTTTATTTTATACTAGTATTTTATCAATTGACAATAGCTGTAAATTGAAATACTCGTTAGCTTGTCTCCACTGCGCATGATCTGTGGATAGGAAAGAAATGTCTCCTAGCAACGGGTTCGTCCACTCAGGTGGCAAAGCATCAGCTCAGCTGCAGCTTCGACCGGCAGACTTGCCGACAGTTAGCTCACAAATTTCCGTTTGCTAGAACAAAGGGATGATTGATGACATGCTTTAACCTATCTACTCAACTGTAACATCTTCTTTAAATAACCACGGGTAAGGAATTTTTTTCAAATAAAATTTTTAATTTTAACATAAATTTTTATTTTTTTATTTATTTTTTTGCCATTTTTAGTTCACATTTTGTTTTCTAGTGTAATAGGAGCCTTTAAACATTGTAAAAAATAAAATTATTACTGGCTGAGTTTATATGGGACATGTCGATCATATTTATTTATACAAATACTATGTTTTCAATGAAATTTTTTTATTTTGATTTTGCAGTGCAATGCACTTTTAACGACCTTTTGCAAACCCATTTGGCAGTATGCCCAGTTAAACTCTTCCATGTTTTAATTTATCTGTGCCTCTACTGAAGGGCGTTTAATTATTTTCAATTTTTTGCAACCTTTATTAGATCTCTTAATTATATTAAGTCCTCCCAAACACAATTTTAATTACTTCTTTACAGAAATAAAAATAAAATGGTAATTTCTTTTAAAATAATTATAAAATGCCACCTGAGGACAGTTTTAGGTAATCACAGGAAATTCTTAAAGATACCTATGTGTAGAAAAGAAAGAAAGTACTTTTTTTGAAAAATATCGAATAAATGGTCATGGATTTATACGTTGAATAATTCAGCTCTTTTTGATGAATTCTAGTTGAAAAAGTACAAACTACTTTTTTTCGTTGTCAATATTTTTGGCATAGGCCTACAAGTACGTCTTGTGCAATAATCCTTTTTCGATTATTGAATTTTTGACTTCTCTCCACTATCAATCTTTTGTCATTTTAATCTTTTAGAAATGTTTTAAAAAAATTAATTCAATATTTTATTTTATTTTTTATTCTAATAATTAAATAGCGTATGATATGAATATGATTAAAGATGTCTCACATTCATATTGCACATTTTTTTATATTTTTTTTTTACTTCTAATTACCTATACACACCTATATTTGTGAATGAAAATGGTTTATTTTATTCCGTTCACTTAAAACAAGTGGACCATTTCAGGAATACCGACTGTCGTAAATTATTCAAGTACAGCCAGTAGCGCATCCAGAACTTAAGCATCAAATGGCAGCCCTTAAATTTGTATTAATAAAATTAAACTAAAAGAAGCATAAAATATGTGCTATTTTGAATTTTTTTTTCTTTTGGATTTCTCGGTACCATAATCTGATAATCTGAAATGGGGCCTCTAGAAATCTAGGTTGCCCAATGTATCCATACGATGCATCTCTGACAAGTGAGTACAGTGCATGCACTGTACTCAAGCTCTGGTTGACACACAACATTTTGAGACCAGGCAGCTATTTTCGCTCCAGAGTATCAGAAAATAAGTAAATATTTGGGATGTAATTCTCAAAAACGAAATGTCATATATAACTGGGGAATCCAATTGAACTTTTCAGCTAAACCCAATAACTTTCCAATTGGATTCGCAAAATTAAAACAACTTAACTAGAAATTTTTATTCCCATAAATGGCTAAAGGCTGACTGTTTTTGGTAATGTGAACTAGACTTAACTCTGACTTATTACAAGTATTTGCACCAAGGTCTAAAGACTCCTGTCTGCGCACAAATAAACGCAACTAACTTATATAAACGGAAAAACATTCAAAAACAGCCGTAAACTGCCATTGAAAAGCGCAAAAAATAACTACGATGGTGGAAGCATTTTAGAAGTGATTTATGCCATGTTTTAGTTTTTACAGCTAAATTTCAAATGGCTGCCATACGAGTAGATCTTGAGGGGACAGGATAATTTGCGGAACCGCGGAACTGGCGGAACAGGCGGAACCGATGGGTTTGAGGAAAACCTGGAATCGCCAATTCTGCGGAAACGGCGGAACGGCGGAACAAGCTGAACAAGCTGATCGGGAGAAAATAAAATTTGTAAATTACTGTTGTGTTCGTGGTTGGATACTGGCACGTAGAAATATATATAAAAATATATATTAGAACAAAAAAATAAAATAAATAAACGAGTGGGTTTTGTTTTAATGTATTAATTTTTCTTGATTTGAAAAAAACAATGTACCACTATGTTGTAAAAAATCTCCCATTAAACAGATAGATACTAATTGCTAGGAATAAATCATTTATTAGAGAATGCCATATTCACACTGAGCTCATGTTTGAAATTGATTTCGTTTAAATGCCTAATTTTTTAAGCTTTTTACGTTAAATTTTTTTTAAAAAAGCAACCGTAATTACGTGTTAAGCTAATTTTAAAAAGTTGTAAATCTTTTTGCAGTTGCAAGTAGATAAATTTTATGTAGTTCTTGTTATTTTTTTTTAAACCTTACAAAATACTCGTAGTTGATTAATTTCACTGAGACTATAACTGCTGGATGTCATGGGGAGTTTTTCACATTAAGTGTTAAAATATTTTCAACAAATCAGTTCTGAATTTTGGATTTTGGGGCTTTTGGTAGGGCATTTAAATTGATGTATCAAATTAGTCATAACTTATCAAATTGAAACAAAAACATCGAAAACAAAGAATATCCAACTCGTTACCTTGGAATTTGTAATTTTGTAAGATTGCTTTTGTAAATTTTAATTTTTAATTTTAATTAATTTTTGCCTGACCTCCATAGCTATTGTTCAGCCGTTCCGCCGTTTCCGCAGAATTGGCGATTCTGTGGAAACGACGGAACGGTGGAACTAGATTGTTTCATTGCCAAATTCCGCTGAACAAGCTGAAATATTGTGATCAGGCCAAAAAAATATCAAAATTAAACAAAAGTTTAATTAAATAAAAATTACCAAAAACAAAAATAAATAAAAATCAATAAAAATAAAAATAAATAAAAATAACCCAAAATAAAAGTACGATTGAAGTTTTGATACTAAATAATCTTATTTATTTATCATTTTATCACGAGTTTTGTGCCTAAAAAATTAGATTTTATGCCTAACTTTCGTTTTTTTCAATAAAAATAGTTTTTCCGTTTGATAAATTCGTTTTAAACCGATGCAAATTTATTAATTGAGACTAAAAATTGATTTTGGCAAAAAAATTGATTTTTGGTGAAAAATTTCATTTTTGGTGAAAAATTTCATTTTTGGTGAAAAATTTCATTTTTGGTGAAAAATTTCATTTTTGGTGAAAAATTTCATTTTTGGTGAAAAATTTCATTTTTGGTGAAAAATTTCATTTTTGGTGAAAAATTTCATTTTTGGAGAAAAATTTCATTTTTGGTGAAAAATTTTATTTTTGGTGAAAAATTTCATTTTTGGTGAAAAATTTCATTTTTGGTGAAAAATTTCATTTTTGGTGAAAAATTTCATTTTTGGTGAAAAATTTTATTTTTGGTGAAAAATTTCATTTTTGGTGAAAAATTTCATTTTTGGTGAAAAATTTCATTTTTGGTGAAAAATTTCATTTTTGGTGAAAAAATTCATTTTTGGTGAAAAAATTCATTTTTGGTAAAAAAATTCAATTTTTTGAGTCAAAATTTAATTTTTTTCTGTCAAAATTCAATTTTTTGAGTCAAAATTTAATTTTTTTCTGTAAAAATTTAATTTTTTTCTGTCAAAATTTAATTTTTTTCTGTCAAAATTTAATTTTTTTCTGTCAAAATTTAATTTTTTTCTGTCAAAATTTAAGTTTTTTCAGTCAAAATTGAATTTTTTGACTCAAAAATCAATTTTCTGACTCAAAAAACCCTTTTTCGAACCACAAATGAATTTTTTGGTCAAAAATTCATTTTTTTGGCCAAAAATTCATTTTTTTGGCCAAAAATTCATTTTTTTGGCCAAAAATTCATTTTTTTGGCCAAAAATTCATTTTTTTGGCCAAAAATTCATTTTTTTGGCCAAAAATTCATTTTTTTGGCCAAAATCAATTTTTTGTCTCAATTAATTAATTTGCATCGGTGTAAAACGAATTTATCAAACGGAAAAACCATTTTTATTGTAAAAAACAAAAGTTGGGCGTAAAATCTAATTTTTTAGGCACAAAACTCGTGATAAAATGATAAATAAATAAGATTATTTAGTATCAAAACTTCAATCGTACTTTTATTTTGGGTTATTTTTATTTATTTTTATTTTTGTTGATTTTTATTTATTTTTATTTTTGTTGATTTTTATTTATTTTTGTTTTTGGTTATTTCTATTTAATTAAACTTTTGTTTAATTTTGATATTTTGATTACAATATTTCAGCTTGTTCAGCGGAATTTGGCAATGAAACAATCTAGTTCCGCCGTTCCGCCGTTTCCACAGAATTGGCGATACCGGGTTTTCCACAAACCCATCGGTTCCGCCTGTTCCGCCAGTTCCGCGGTTCCGCAAATTATCCTGTCCCGATCTTGAGATCGTGAGCCGAACTTTGTATTACAATAATGCTTCCAGGAGAAGCATCCACCAAAACGTGAATAAAAGCTTACACTACTCGACAGGCCCCGGCGCAGAGCAACTGGGAATAAAATTGAAAAAAGAATAATTGTATTGAAAGAAATCAGCCGTTATTCATTCATTTGGTGAAATTTAAAAAAGTTTAATTGTAATTTACTTGTAAAATCCTAAAACTAAACTGTAAACAAGCTCAAGCATGTTTATTCTTGTGTATAGCTGTTTATAGAAACACTTAAACTCACATAAATGTTTGAAATAAAAAGTCACGCTTTACAACTAACTTGTTGCTTTACTGCTGCCCAATACAAGAATGCGAGTTGCACTTGAAAATAATTAAATAACACACAAGGTCAACTCAAGAAAAAATATTGCGTCATCAGTGGTGTGACATGACCTCTGGTGACAGTAAGCAAAAACATATACTACAACTAGCATAACAAATCTTATCCCATTCTCCTCCGATTTGGTATGCGGATCAGTTTACAATATTGTATAAAACTTTACAATTTGCAATTAGAACTTAACTTTGTCACGTGCATGGTTTCTATCCTCCATTTTAATTTTTGAATTCTCTCAATTGTCCTTTAAATTTCTATTTTATTTTTATTCTATTTATCTCTCTTTAATTTTGCCAACTCATCCTCTGTAATTTATGCACAAAAGATCTTTGCACATACAATTACTCTTTACCTCATCTTTTTGTTTCTGCCCCACCCCTGATCACAATTGACATGGCTTGTCAATCATGTAACCAGAGGTGACTTATGGGTTACCTTACCTCCTAAACAAGACTTCTTGCTTAATTATCAACAGACACACACCTCTCTTAGACTAAACCAATTGATAATGTGAAGTCATACTACATCACCCCGAATGGACAACCTTGTTTAAATGACAACACCATTGACACATACCTAGGTCAGGAGGAACGAAAAAGCTGGCGCCGCTTTGAGACATACCTCCACTCCAGGAATCGTTTGTGGCATGTGAGGATTGCTAACGATGAATGGAGTGCTGGAACTTGCCCTGTGTTTGCAAAGACTTACATTTGCAAACACATTGTAGGGATTGCAGTTATAGAGAATCTGCTTGTTGTTCCACCGGAGGCCAAAAACGTTCCTATCGGCCAAAAACGTAAGCGAGGACGCCCATTGAAAGCAAAAAGAGCATTGTGTTCACGATGAGCAGAAAACTGCATAAAAATATTAAGTCTTGGGGTACGGTGGATAATATTTGGGGGTAAATCTGATGGGGAGGAAAACGTTTATTAGGGGGGAAACAGTTAGGGGAGTAACATACTTTAATTGGGGGGTTATGAGTGGGAATAAATAAAATCATTATTGGGGGTAAAATAAGCCAAAGATGGGAGGTGTTTAAATCTATTCCTAGAGAAATTGCAAAGCGAGAGATTGCATAACAAAAGATTGCACGGCGAGAGATAAGTTACTAGATAGTTAAGAGAATTCTATCCCATCTTAGAGATCTAGTAATGCTCCTTCTGAGAAGCAACTGGAAGTAGAAACCTAGTACTGCTTCTAGTGAGTAGCAGCAGTCATTTGGAATTATTAAAAGTCAGCAGCAAATACTATTGACAGTAACATCTGCTTAAAGTTTATTATAGTGGTTAATTAAAAGGTTCCATTAGTTTAGTGACTGAAGTGTTTTGATATTTTGGATTTCATTAATTTATATTATTTTTTTCTAGATTACAAACTTTCTTCCAAAAATGGACACCAACGAATCAGCATCTACGATGAATAACAATGAGATGAAGCTGATTGAAACCGATGTTCCAATGGCAACAGCAGTGTCCATACCAAAAATGCTAATCGTGATTTTAATATTAGGAATGATAACAATTGTAACTATAATTGGCAACATTTTAGTCATTATGTCTGTTTTTACATATAAACCACTGAGGATTGTACAAAACTTCTTCATAGTTTCCTTAGCCGTAGCTGACTTAACCGTTGCTGTTTTGGTGATGCCATTGAATATCGTCTACACAATCCTGGGACGATGGCTTCTTGGTCTGGTTGTTTGTGAAATGTGGCTGACATGTGACGTTTTGTGCTGTACTGCATCAATACTCAATCTCTGCGCCATTGCACTGGACCGTTATCGAGCCATAACTGATCCAATAAACTACGCGCAAAAAAGAACCTTCAAAAGGGTCATACTCATGATTTTATTTGTATGGATTATTAGCGGAATCATTTGTTTGCCACCACTAATTGGTTGGAATGACTGGCCGAATGAATTCAATGAGACAAACCCATGCAGGCTTACCGAGACACTCGGCTACATCATTTATAGTTCCTTCGGATCTTTCTACATCCCTTTGCTCATCATGACATTGGTTTATGTGAAAATATTTGTAGCTACTCGCCGAAGGCTACGTGAAAGGGCTATGGGATGTAAGATATCAGTGTCCACGCCAAGTCGTGTGACTATCCCCAAATCGTTGGAGCAAACATCATCATGTACACCGAGTGAAGACAATCACAATGAAAATGTCTATGCTCAGGCCAATAACAAAGATCCTTGCGCATGCGATCAAACCACATCCACATCACTTCGACTCTTCAGAGAAATGAGATCATTGTCAACAGTGGTAGATTCTTCAGAAAGTAAAAACGAAGGTAACAAGGACACTAGCATTCCACAATTCATAGAAGAGAAGCAGAAGATATCTTTATCTAAAGAACGCCGTGCTGCCAGGACTTTGGGGGTGATTATGAGTGTTTTTGTTGTTTGTTGGTTGCCATTCTTTCTGATGTATATCATTTTACCTTTCTGTAATAAGTGTAGAAAATCACCAGAATTGATAAATTTTATAACTTGGTTAGGATATTGCAATTCAACATTGAATCCAGTTATATATACAATTTTCAATATTGACTTTCGAAAGGCATTTGTCCGGATATTAAGATGTACAAAATAAATACTTCAACACCTGCAAGTGCAGTGCTGTTGACTACAATGTTGGGATATATGTGATTTGGTGAAATAGGTCGAATTAGCAGCTAAATTGAATGGAACGTTTAGCAGTTTTGGAGTCACAAGGTTTTCAGAGCTATGCTTAATTAATTGTCACCCAACATATTGCAACTTAATTGATATTTTCAATACTGTCTTAGAAGCGTTATTGATACGTATACATTATAAAACAATTAGCATAGTTTTTAAATGTTTTCAGTATAGAACAATTCACGACTAAACAAATTTTCAGTTTTGAATAAGCTTAGAAGCTGTGGTTCAATTACAAGTCGTGTGTGGTGTTTAAACTAAGTTACTAGCAGATTGTAACTTAATCTTCTTTTGACATTGTATCTTCTTTAAAAGGTTTTTGTATAATTTTGGAATTTACCCAAGTTTTAAAGACACCATATTTCCTCAATAAATACCATGGTTCTTCCAAATCGTCGCTCTTTTTTGCTACTATAATTCAAGGGCGACCCTTAATGACAACAATGGCCAAGAGTGGTGTTTTACATTCCTTTTTCAATCATTATTGCACAATAAACGTGGTACGAATAGAAAAAGCATTGTCAATTGCCACATTACGTATATTAATCGTTGAAGTATGCAGTTATTTCATTAAATTCCCTTTTCTGCTAACCTAAAATACCTAATAAAAAATGTAAGTGACATTTTTGTAATGTGTGCACAGTTCGATCCAACCTGGATCTGACAGAGAATCGCGACCTCTAGGCTGCAACTACAATTCAATGGCAGTTACAATTCAAGATAGGCTCATAATTGCGGAAATACGGTATTTTAAATTTTTTTTTTTTAAATTCCTGTTTGAAATTTTAAAAATTGTTGTAAAATGATATTTCTTAATTGGAGTTTATTGATTTACATAGATGTGTTGTCACGTGCATGGTTTCTACCTCCAATTTTTTATTTTGAATTTGTCCCATTTTCATCTAAATTACTATTTATTTCTTTTAATTTTGCCGACTCATCTTGAGTAATTTATGCGCAAAAGCCATTTGCTCTCAATATAATCGTTTTGTTTCTGCTCCACCCCATTCGAACCCCGTTCGAACCCCGTTCGTACCCCATTCGTACCCCATTCGTACCCCATTCGTACCCCATTCGTACCCCATTCGTACCCCATTCGTACCTCATTCGACCCTTATTTGTACCTCATTCGAACCTCATTTTAACCATAGAATACGTTGTATTTGTAGTGAGTTTACGATTTAATGTCACAAGCAGAAATCTATTTCTCAGTTATGCAAACGTTACTGCTAATTCTGCCTCAAAAATCATAGCTCGTTCGTCCTCTAAAATTGTCTGGTTCGCTCTTTCGGATACGAAGTTTATTTCAGGAGAGTAAGGGGTCATTCCTTCACATCTGATCCCATCCTTGTTAGAATGAATCTCCTTTTCGAACCCTACTCGAACCCCATTCGAACCCCATTTGAAATTCATTCGAACCCCATTATCAGTGAGCCGTTCAACCGCTGTCGTTGACGAAACATTGGCGAAAACTTTCGCCATCTGTGGTCGAAATTCACAGTAGACGACAAATGCGAATAAAATGAACATTAGCTTTACGTCGATATGGCAAAACTTAATGACACTAATAACTTGCGCTTTTGGACCACATTTCTTATTTCAGCAATTCAATCTACCATCACCATGACCACCCTCTTGCTACCACTTGTTGAAGCAGAAGGAAAAAGTCAGATTTAAACATTAACATAAACGAAGATTTTATTCTCCATTGTCAGTAACGTGTCAACAACAACAATAATAATGTTCCATACACATCAACAGTAACACCCAACAATAGCTCAATTTTTCAATGCAAAAACACACTCACAACCATTTGGTCTTATTCCTTTCAACTTTAATAATTTTCAGTTTAAAGTATACCTACAACATACAGTACAGTAGTATGGTAAAGGAGAAGTAGCCAAACTTGGACGCCATTTTTAGCACCCTGTTGCTAAAATTGAAATAAATAAATTTTATATACACCTACCAATGTGGAGTTAATTTTAAATGAACCCCAAGGAATCAATTTCCTTGGGCCAATTATCAAATGACACAAAGAAAACACTCAAAATACAGTATGCTGTAAAAATACAAACCTATCGATGCTGTCTTAGCCATTTTGTTGCCGGTGGCCAAACAATGAAGCTGAGGCGCTAGTGTCTCTCCTTCGTCCAAGGTCAGACTTTGTTTACTTTGCAACAGGCAAGATTTCCTGCTTTGCTTCTGGATGTAGTTCAGGGTGTGACGGTTACACTGTCATACACTTTGTTAGTATAGGACGATTACTTCACCAATAGATGGCGCTGATACGTTTTAGCGGTAATTTCAAATTTCGACAATTTTTGAGTGAATAAAATATAAATTACTATTTATATTTTATTCCACTGCGACTTTAGACACTTTTAAATACTTTTGGATGTTTAAATACTAGTTGATTTATTTGTCACATAATTCTATTGAATTATGTGCAAACTTTACACCTGGTGAAGTCACCCTTCATCACCCACTGTGAGTTGGACTCCTTTTGGATTATAGTCAAAGGGACTTAATCCAAAGTGTGTCCTGCGTATCCAGTTCCTGTAGTGGACCTAGTAGAAGACTATGTCCTGGGTATCCACTTCCTATGATCTGGGATTGGATGGATTTGACTGCCCAGTGATCCCATTGGATCACTGAACAGCTATTCTCCTCACCGAGTATATATCCCCCTGCAAAACGGATATAGCTCGCTCTTGTTCTGTTTTGTTTGATACTGATATTACTTGAGCACATATTATATTTCTCTGCGTTCCGACAATCCGTTGTAGAAATACTTTGTATTTAGTGTAAGTATCTAGAGTGGGTAGAAGACTCACAGACACACTGCCCGCCTCTTCATGCCAACATTCCGTTGTAGAAATGTAGTAACTAGAGTGGAGAGATTCACAGACACATTTAAGTGTAGTATCTAGAGTGGGGTACAACCCACAGACGCACTTCCTCCAGCTTCATGCCAACATTCCGTTGTAGAATGCAGAATCTAGAGTGGAGTAAAATTCACAGACGCATTGGTAATGTAGAATCTAGAGTGGAGTATTTATATTTCACAGACGCATTATCAGAGTAATCGACGCGGAGTAATTTCCCGGTTACTCTCCCGCCAGCCAGGACCGAGTGGAGTAATTTCCCGGCGATGGATAACCTTTCCTGCGAAATACTTCGATTCATTTCGTTGTTGGTTTGACGGAACATTTCAGTCTGACTCAAATGTTGATTGCACTCGGGGCAAAAATAGCTCGGCGCTATTTTAATTATTTCTTTATTTTTATAGTTATTTATCCAGTTTCGCGAACACAATATCATGTTTAATTCAATAGAATTTACATGAATATTTATTTCGATTGTTTCATCATTCTTATGATCGCGCTGTATAATTATTAACAATATAATAATTATACGTGTGATGATTGTGCCAAAGTCAACCGCACCTCTCGGATATAACACACCCAAGCCTAACCATTACACACCATTTTAGAACCAATCCAGGACCATTTGGAAGCCCGAACCATACTCAGACGACATCTTTTACGTCACCGTAATAAGAAAGATACACATTCTTATTGCACGACTGAAAACCGCAAGTGATATTATTTCAGGGCTTTTGCCAACCCATTGTATATTTAACATGAAGTTATTTAGCCATTTGTAGGCATAGGTTTTATATAAGTCTTCCATTCGTAATAAATTGTTACATGATTTGAGAAATCACAAGCCTCCGTACTTTTACACTTTCACACGAGTTCTTGCTCTAATTGTTAAGCAATTTGTATCTCGCCAAGTCAATCGTCACACGTGGAGGTCCCACCGAGATTAGGTTGCATTTTATTGAAGTGAACTCTGTGATCAAGTGTAAAATTGAAAAATGAATTTCTTGATTATTTTATGTAGATATTATAATTAGAAAATTTCCGATTTTTCTCTATAAATTTACTGTGAAATATCCATTTGTTTTCAAAAAATTCTCATTATCTTTTGGAAATATCTGAATTCGAATTTTTGGATTATTTTGGAAACTCATTATAATTCCAAATTTCCTACAAAAAAAATCTATTTTGAGTTTATTGAGTTTCCCAGAATATTTGGCTATATTCTGGAAAAAATTTCGAAACCTTGAATTTCGATCAAAAAACGAATTTGACTAGAAATTCTGCTGACTGAAAAATAAAAAGTTAAAATATTTTATTTTACTGGTTAAAAAACTTGACCAAGTTTCTATTGTTCTGTTCAACGTTCTGGATTATTATTCTTAATCCTTGACAAGGCAAAGAATGTGACAAAGAGAGCCACTCACGATGCAGCTCGGACTAGGTCATCCAGATGTGACATTGTTGAGAATTTCGGATTAGAAATTATCTGAAATTTTCAACATCGCCAATCACAGCAGACTGTCTTGACAAAGGAGATTTTCCGGAAGCTAGTTTGACAACCAATATTCAGCCACACTTGCTTTTCGACAGTGCGACCATCCAGTTGTGCCTTTGTGACCAGTGCCCGTTTAGACCATTATGGACCACGCAACGATGTAATTGTAACCAACGAGCAAAGTGTATCTGTAGATCGAACTGGCCCTCGTTCACCGGCCACATATCGTTACCAGCAATTGCCTGGATGGCGAATGAATGTTGCTCGTGACGACAATGGGCAGTTAAATTCTTCACTATCTGTTCAACCTTCGATTCAGTTACCAGCTAGTTCTTGGCGATCGAATTCGGCCGAAAGAATGGGAAATTCCGGACAAGGAAATATTTCTGCGCCAATTTCCCGAAATTTGCCAAGTGCGACGGCAGTAAATAATAATTTACCCGCTCCCACTGGGAATTTGAATGATTCTTTCAGAGTTCCACAGCCTCGAACTAATCTGTCGGTCCAACCAAGGGGGAGAAATGAAAATTATCAAAATTTTCAATATCACGCCCAATCTGATGGAGATTTTAGGAATTATAGAAATTCCCGCTCTCAAGGTGGACAAGCTCCGCCGAGAAGTCAACGTTTTCCCGGAGCTCCAGGCGATCCTCGTGATTCCGATCCTAACTCGAGTAGTGACGAATCTCACGCTGGTGGAGGGGGAAATTATAACAATAATTTCCACCGACGAAATAATTCGCGTTCTCCACCGCCACCTGATAGACATCAAAATTTTCGAGGAGAGCCAAATCCGCCACCCAGAGACCAAGGAAGTCGGTCTACACCCAACTCGAACGCTGCTTCTAATTTGTCAGACGAAAATGTAAAACAAATTATTCAGGGTTTAGTTGGTCAAATCCGAAGTCCGAGTAATCCCAGTCAGAATTTTGGAAAAGGAATCGAGATTCCTATTTTTGACGGGAAACAGACAGAGGTTGCGCGATTCCTTGAAATCGTCAAAGCTGTCGCACTCGGGAAAAGCATCCCTTTAGACGACATGGTACACACTGCTGTACCTGGACGACTATTAGGCCATGCACAACGTTGGTTCCATAAGCAACGTCATACTTTTAATAGTTGGCGAACTTTCGAAGCCTCTTTCCTCGATTGTTTCGATCTCGTTCCACTTACAAGAGAAAGGCGACTTCTTAATGTAAAACAACGAGCCGACGAGTCACTTTATAGTTTTCTTCTACGTTATACGCAAGAACAAGGTGAAGTGCCGCCAGGTGATAAAACAGGACGTGCGCAATTATTCGACAATCTAACCCAAGAAAGTTTCACGGCGTTATGTACACAAGGGATGTATGGTGACTTTACAGTAGATGACATTCTACAATATGTAGGAGCAAATCGCTCTAAGTTTGAAAGTTCTGCTCAACTTGCAGCAAAATTGGAGTACGATAATCGAGAGAATCATCCTACTCCAAAAGTTCACGAAAAATCTAAGATTTTTCCATCTAAAACTTCACTACGTTTAACGCAAACACAAGATGAAGTTGAAGATGAAGACGAGTCGGAAAACGACGACTCAACTGACGATGGTTCAATGGAGCGATTATTTGCCGCCCAGTATGAAAAGACTACTGGAAAATGCTTTTTCTGTCACGAGCCTGGACATTTTAAAAGAGAATGTCCCGCTCTTGCCAAAAAATTAGCAGGGAAAACAGACTCGTTAAATTCAAATAAAAGATTTAACCACTCTGCTCCCAACCCCGAGTTTAAACGACCCAAACAAAATTGGGTTACGTCAGAAACTTTAGACTCCAAATTTACTGACTTCCAGAAAAACATGGTTGACCTGTTAATTAAGCATTTACCAGCAGCCACTGATTCAGTCACTCCCGACGAGACAAAAAACTGATTCAGGGGGTTGTTCAAGTTGCCCAACCCCTGCCTAAAGAGTTGTTTCCTCTCTCGGAATTGTCCAATGATTTATTTTTTCATAGAAAAGAAATTAAATTAAGACATAAACCTAGTCACCTCACAGTACCATATGTTGACGATTCGAAGAATAAACCACCATCATTGGTCATTTCTTACGAAGCAGTACCTGTCTGTCGGAAAGCGAGTAGTTCCACTGGTGGTGTCAATGAAGATTTAAAATTCATGACCGACCAACTAGAAAATTTGAGTATTTTCAGTGGAAGTTGGAATGCACCGAAAAAACCACTTGTACCTAAGGTTTTCAAGTTAAGAAAACTTCTTAAACTTGAAAAATGGAACAAGAAAGAACGAAAGGTATTTCTTGGCAAA
Source organism: Strigamia acuminata (assembly GCA_949358305.1). Lineage (NCBI taxonomy): Eukaryota > Metazoa > Arthropoda > Chilopoda > Geophilomorpha > Linotaeniidae > Strigamia > Strigamia acuminata. The sequence goes on along the minus strand of OX442319.1, from coordinate 1,144,549 downwards.
CTTTGCAATAGCAAATTAATCAATGGTGGCAAAGATGATCCGCGTATGAATGTCCAAATTGGAGGTTTGGATTACAACGCACTAATGGACTCTGGAGCCACCCAATGTTTTATTGGAGTACAACTCCTTTCAAACACAGAAATTCCGGTGGAATTCATACAAGAATGTCCTCGGGGAATGCGTGTCTGCGCAGTCGGAATAGATCACCGACCTATCGGTCAAGTTTGTCTTTGTGTCAAATGGGCCGATAAAAAGAGAGTTACACCTATGACCTTCATAATTCTACACAAGAATGTATGTGGGTTGATTTTGGGTCACAACTTTATGCGTAGAACGGGGATAAACCCTAATCCCCGACGGGCTGTGTTCACCTGTGATGACATGCCCGGATGGACAGCACCATACGAGACCACTGAACTTAACTGTTGCTTAGCAAGCATTAGAACTTTGGGTCTCCAAGGTGAAGGAACTCCCACTTCACCTGACTGGGCAGAAAAACTCGTGGAAGGCTGCAACAGTTCGGCGGAAGAAAAACAGTTACTCGTAAACGTTCTTTTGCAATTAAAAAACGTATTTCGAGACCAATTGGGCTGTACGAAGGTTGCCAAGCAGCGCATCAAGTTTAAACCTGGTGCTACTTGGAAACACCAGCCATATAGAATGTACAATCCGGCCAAGAAGGCCATTATGACGGAATTGGTCGAGGAATTGGAGGCCGATGGGTTAATCGAACCTGCCACCGGCCCCTATATAAGTCACCCCGTCATAGTGGCTAAACCCGGCGGGAAGTATCGATTATGTATCGACTACCGCTGGTTGAATGCAATCACAGAAGTTGATGCAATTCAAATGCCAAGTATTGACCTGTTAATTCATCATACTAATCAGGCCAAGTACTTTACGTCCATTGATTTAACTAAAGGTTATCATCAAATGGAAATGGAGGAGGAGGATAAGAGCAAAACTGCTTTTTACACCCCAAAAGGCAAATTTCAATTCAAGAGATTGCCATTTGGTCTTTGTAATGCACCTAGTTCTTTTCAACACCTCATGACTACCGTATTGGGTGACTCTTTATATAAACATGCTCTGGTCTATTTAGACGATATAATTATTTTTTCTGACACATGGGAAAATCATTTATTACATATTAAAGACGTACTTGAGAAGTTAGATGCCGCAAATCTAACTATCAATAAAGACAAGTCAAAATTTGGTCGAACATCATTACGATTTTTAGGCCATTTAATTTCGGAGGGATCTCTTCTTCCAGACCCTGACAAAGTCTCGGCTGTAAGGAATTTTCCTAAACCGACTTGTTCTAAAGACATTCAGAGATTTGTAGGACTGGCGAATTTTTTCCGAAAATTCATTCCTAACATCGCAAATATTGCTCGTCCATTGACCAATATTATGCATGATCAAGCAAAGTTTGTGTGGGATGATCCACAAACAACTGCATTCGAAACTATCAAAGATATTTTGTGTGACAAGGACCAAGCCCTTCTCCACATGCCAGATATGAATAAGCCTTTTGTCATTTTGACAGATGCTTCTCATTCAGGCTTAGGTGCAGTACTCTGTCAAGACGTAGAATTATTCTGTGAAAAGAAACAGAAATTAATAATGGTCCCGAAAGCAGTCGCGTACGCCAGTCGAGTGTTACACGGGGCCGAAGTAAGGTATTCTACGCCGGAATTGGAGTGTTTGGCCGTTGTATGGGCAATCGAAAGATTTCGCCCATATATTGAATACACGACTTTCACTCTCGAGTCCGATGCTAAGGCCCTTAGCTGGTTGATGAGTACGCCGGAACCATCGGGAAGGTTTGGTCGTTGGGCCGTCAAAATACAATGTGGCGCGTTTAAAATTATTTTTAGACGCGGTGCAATGAACCAAGTAGCGGACGCATTATCACGCGCTCCACTGTCTGCACTAGACACTCCGGATTATGATTATATCGAACCAGAGGAAATCACCCATTTCTATCCAACTTGGAATGGAAACAGGTGTGCATCTTTACAAGTGACGGAAACTGAGCGCAAACATTTTCTTACAAATGTTGGCCTTAGTTTAGACTTTTTCTCAGAATCATATAATCCAGTTAGATTTCATGATTCTGGAGAAAAGGGGGAGGAAGAAGGATGTACGAGAGAAAATTGCAGACATATAGATGTCCACAATTGTAATCACGAAAATGTACACACTGCGCTAACAGATATCCTCAAAATAGTTCCGCCGACTAGAGATGAAATTATCGAAGCGCAGCTTAAAGATCCAGCATGTAGTAAAATCCTTGTTTACCTAAAAGGAGACGAAAAATTAAAAAATCGTATCACGGATAAACATTGGTTAAATGCGATTCGTGGCTACACTCTCGACGAACCGGAAGAAAATAAAGGTGTTATGCTAATTTATTTTGCTCCGACCGATGAGGAAGAGTTAAACGACTCCGGCAACAGGTTTAAGGCGGTAATTCCACGCTCTCTCGTGAGACGTGCATTATTCGCATGCCATGGCCACCCACTTACAGGACATGCCGGCATGAGCAAAACCCTAGATAGAGCAAAAAAGATGTATTTCTGGCCTAGAATGAGCAAAGACACTCGAAACTACGTTCGCAGTTGCACTCATTGCCAACAATACAAACCTAGTCAACACCAAAAGCATCGGGCAAGCTATACACCCCACAACATGACCAACCCGTGGGAGACAATAAGCATTGACCTGATGGGACCAAAACCAGCCGGTCGTTCACAATTAAAATGGATTTTAGTAATCATTGATAATTGTACAAAATGGATTGAAGTCTTTCCACTAGCGACCGCATCAAGTGAATGCATTGTTAAAAAGATGAGCGAAGTTTTCCACCGTTGGGGATATCCAAAAAAGATAATCTCCGACAACGGCAAACAATTCGTGTCGACAATATTTAATGATTTTTGTCGAAAAAATCACGTAGATATTGCTCACATTAGCCCATATCACGCTGCCGCTAATATTACAGAGCGGGCTAACAGGACTTTAAAAATGATGTTAGCTTTATACTCGGACATTCACTCCCACTGGCCAAAATATTTAAATTCTTTTGCCTTTGCGATGCGCACCGCTAAGTCCAAGGCAACAAATTGTTCTTCGATGATTCTTAATACGGGAAGAATCGTTCCTTTGCCATTTGACCCGCGTATTACTAAACACGCCATCAAATTCGACAAAGAGAACCCCGAAGCCTACGTCTACAGCATTTTAGACGTAATTAGACGTGCACACAGCGAAATGCATCGGAAAATTCAATCGAATTACAAAAAGCATGATCGACTACATAAAGACAAATATTATATTTGTCAATTTGCCAAAGGAGATCTCGTGTGGAAAGCCACACATATTTTATCGAATAAAGATAAAGGGATTTCGGCAGGATTCGCTGAGAAACGTGATGGACCTTGGGAAATTACGGCTGTTCTCGGCGGAGGTTCCTACACACTACGGAAGCTTTCCGATAACACGAAAGCAAAAGCGATCAACATACAGGATTTAATGCCTTATATCCCAAGTTACCCGATTGAGGAATGGACATTAGATCAGAAAGTCGGTATCAACGAGTCACACCCGACTCCAGATTGGATGGCAGGTCAGGTTATTAATTCTCCAGAATTAATAAATGAACCTGTGTCCATGGAAACAGAGGATTTAGTTGAAGAGAAAGAGGAGGAAACTTCTCAGATTTCTTCTAAAGAGGACGAAACTCCTCAAAATCCATCTAAAAAGAGGAAAAGATTTCCATCTCCCGTTCGACAGTCTAAACGTAGACCCAAGCCGAACACAAAATACGTGACCGATTTTGTACAACTCATAAATTGTTTAAAACAAGTCAAGTTGGGTTAGGACACAATATATTGAAAATATTTTATTTTAAATAAATATTTCCAATCATATTCACGAAGGATTGTTAAATTTTATTAATAAGAACATTTCACCAATGTAGATAAAATTTAACAAATGTTTGAGTTATTTTTACACGGCCGATTGTATTTAAATTAATCTACGTGTAAACATTTACTTGAAACTATGTTTCCCCCTTTGGGTTAATAGAAACTTCGAGATGAGTAATTACAAACCAATCAGATTACTCCTCGAAACTCCCCTTAACCCCTCGTTGGAGAGTAGTTGACACTTGTTGTTAAGTTTTCATACACGGACACAACTCTGGACAACTCTCAACTTTCCACGAAAACTACGTGATTTTCCCGAGTTCTAGTGAGTTAAACTATGTTTTATCTTAAACGACTTTACATAAACTTTAACTGAATTTGTGTCCAAATATCAGTTAACTTAGGAAATTGACGGATTCCACTCACTCGTCGAATTTTCTCGAAAGAAAATCTCACCACGTGATCACGTTGTAATTCTCCGGTAAAAATATTTCCGATATTTATTGTGTCAAAATTTCCTTTGAATATTTTGACAGTTAATAATGATTTATTTCATAAAGTGCTAATTACGGCGGACCTAGAATTCGCACGCGCCGCACAACGTTTTTATCGGCCGACATCACCGGAACCGAGCAGCCCTCGCAAATACGTGAAGCTAGACGTTAAACTAGCCAGATGTACCCTGTTAGGACTGCACCTAGTTAGTAAGTGTTTATTTTATGAAAGATAAAAATATCGCTTAAATTCCTTTGAAATTGGTGAGCATACATGTATTAACAAGTCACGTGTATGATACTAACAAACACCACCAGATGTCGGTGATAGATTATTTACTCGGACGAATTATAGAGTTATTCGTACAGTTAAAATCATGTAAAGTGACTATTGTCAGGTACTAAAAATACTTGCAAAAATATTTTTTAATATTTTGACAGGTTTTTTAGTTATTATGTCGTTTAGATGCAAAAATTAGGTTTATTTTATTTAATAAACACTAATTTGAATACTTTGTCAACGATATTGTTTAAAAGATAATATGAAATTATCTACCGAGTCAAGAATAATTATTAATTTCAATGATTATTCGACAAATGAAGAAAACACTCTAACAAAAGGAACTTAAGAATTAATTGTGACATTGATCTAGTTGTTGGTCGACAATTAATTTAATTTGAAATTAAATTAATTACCGACGGTTTGATTCATGTTCTCAAATAAAAATTTATATTTTTTTGAAGACGCAATGAGTCGCCGAGGTCGTGCTAGCAAGCGACAGTACGTACATTGGGATCCAGAAGAGTCGGAAGAGACGGATTATCGCTTTGTTAATCCCTCCTCTGACCCCGAGCTCGTCGCCAACTGGGCCCGAGATAATCCGGATCTCGTACCACCACGAATTAGGACCGCCATGGGTGTTAGCCCGACCGACTCGCGTCCTTCCAGAGGCCGTCAAGCTAGTCAGCGTGTTGTCACCTATGATGCTCCCCGCGAGACTCCGAATTGGGATTTTTCTGACGACTCGTCACATCATTCCCGTTCCGCGTCTAGGAGACGGCGCCAAGACGACTTCTCACAAGAAGAAGAATCTTATGAAGAAGCTCCGCCCCAGACTACCAACAGACCGTTTGCTCGACCACGAAATCCTCGCGATACCGCTAGTCGAGGAAAAACCGGCAAACCCAAAGGACCCACCAAGTCCACGTTGGCATCTTCATCCGAAGCGTTGACCCGCCCAACCTCGCAAGCTCGCTCATTATCGGAGCTCAACTTACCAAGTTATCGTAAGCAACGGCGAGAACACGTGTTTCGCGATATGGAAGCTGCCGCCTTGGGAACAAACATCATGCCGAAATCAAAGCTTATGTTCTGCCCTTTATGCGCAGGATGTGGTTGGTTGTCCTCATTATTGTCCGGCATTCACGCCGTAGTCTGCGTGAACTGTCACGGTGGTAAGCGTGTCGCAATTTCCAGTATGTGGAACGAGGAAATTCTTCCATTCATCGTCAAAGGGCTAAGTACGCCGACAGCACGCAATTGGGCGATGTGCCGCGAATGTGGCCTCATCCACCAGGGCCCGGAGCAAGCTATTTATGTAGACCCGGCGCAAATGTCTAGCAGCTCAACCCCGCGAGGAGGACTTACCGAACCGCAGCCCGATACAGAATCGGACTCCACCGTTGCCCAAGTGAGTCAGGTTGTCTCAACATTGAATTTGGCGACCACTCCTGAGATGACGGCGCCCACAACTTCTGCTGCTTCTCCAATGGAAGGACAAGTTGTCGAAACGACCGAAGCTGCGATTCCGACGGTTAATATTCAGGTTACACCCGAGCCAGTCATCCTGATGGTCGCTCCATTTCTACCATCACCCGAGATGACCATTCAGGAGCGGGCAAACGCGGAAATCCAGCACTATCGTCCTGTTCTCATCGAGGCAGCAAAACAGATCAGCCTAGCACTAAGAGAAGGTACAAATCCTGATTATTCAATTCCTTTGACCATTATGCAGTGGATCTTCCACCCGATGCGAGCTGAGACCTTCCAGACCCGATCCTATGTGTGGTGCCAGCTCTTGAACAAGATCTCGTACGACACTCACTCCACCATCAAGAATGGATGGCACGAGGGGCTACCGGACCACCACCTTTTGTATGTTGAGTCGGCTCCTGCCCGAGCTTCACCTTTGGGAGGCCCAGACCCACTCGAGGCATTCACTGAGCAACAACATGGGGCAGCAGTAGACCCATTGCGATTGGACGTGGAACCTGAAACCACGGAGATCCAGGAGGTACCCATGAGTCCAGACCCCATTTGAAATTCATTCGAACCCCATTATCAGTGAGCCGTTCAACCGCTGTCGTTGACGAAACATTGGCGAAAACTTTCGCCATCTGTGGTCGAAATTCACAGTAGACGACAAATGCGAATAAAATAAACATTAGCTTTACGTCGATATGGCAAAACTTAATGACACTAATAACTTGCGCTTTTGGACCACATTTCTTATTTCAGCAATTCAATCTACCATCACCATGACCACCCTCTTGCTACCACTTGTTGAAGCAGAAGGAAAAAGTCAGATTTAAACATTAACATAAACGAAGATTTTATTCTCCATTGTCAGTAACGTGTCAACAACAACAATAATAATGTTCCATACACATCAACAGTAACACCCAACAATAGCTCAATTTTTCAATGCAAAAACACACTCACAACCATTTGGTCTTATTCCTTTCAACTTTAATAATTTTCAGTTTAAAGTATACCTACAACATACAGTACAGTAGTATGGTAAAGGAGAAGTAGCCAAACTTGGACGCCATTTTTAGCACCCTGTTGCTAAAATTGAAATAAATAAATTTTATATACACCTACCAATGTGGAGTTAATTTTAAATGAACCCCAAGGAATCAATTTCCTTGGGCCAATTATCAAATGACACAAAGAAAACACTCAAAATACAGTATGCTGTAAAAATACAAACCTATCGATGCTGTCTTAGCCATTTTGTTGCCGGTGGCCAAACAATGAAGCTGAGGCGCTAGTGTCTCTCCTTCGTCCAAGGTCAGACTTTGTTTACTTTGCAACAGGCAAGATTTCCTGCTTTGCTTCTGGATGTAGTTCAGGGTGTGACGGTTACACTGTCATACACTTTGTTAGTATAGGACGATTACTTCACCAATAGATGGCGCTGATACGTTTTAGCGGTAATTTCAAATTTCGACAATTTTTGAGTGAATAAAATATAAATTACTATTTATATTTTATTCCACTGCGACTTTAGACACTTTTAAATACTTTTGGATGTTTAAATACTAGTTGATTTATTTGTCACATAATTCTATTGAATTATGTGCAAACTTTACACCTGGTGAAGTCACCCTTCATCACCCACTGTGAGTTGGACTCCTTTTGGATTATAGTCAAAGGGACTTAATCCAAAGTGTGTCCTGCGTATCCAGTTCCTGTAGTGGACCTAGTAGAAGACTATGTCCTGGGTATCCACTTCCTATGATCTGGGATTGGATGGATTTGACTGCCCAGTGATCCCATTGGATCACTGAACAGCTATTCTCCTCACCGAGTATATATCCCCCTGCAAAACGGATATAGCTCGCTCTTGTTCTGTTTTGTTTGATACTGATATTACTTGAGCACATATTATACTTCTCTGCGTTCCGACAATCCGTTGTAGAAATACTTTGTATTTAGTGTAAGTATCTAGAGTGGGTAGAAGACTCACAGACACACTGCCCGCCTCTTCATGCCAACATTCCGTTGTAGAAATGTAGTAACTAGAGTGGAGAGATTCACAGACACATTTAAGTGTAGTATCTAGAGTGGGGTACAACCCACAGACGCACTCCCTCCAGCTTCATGCCAACATTCCGTTGTAGAATGCAGAATCTAGAGTGGAGTAAAATTCACAGACGCATTGGTAATGTAGAATCTAGAGTGGAGTATTTATATTTCACAGACGCATTGGTAATGTAGAATCTAGAGTGGAGTATTTATATTTCACAGACGCATTATCAGAGTAATCGACGCGGAGTAATTTCCCGGTTACTCTCCCGCCAGCCAGGACCGAGTGGAGTAATTTCCCGGCGATGGATAACCTTTCCTGCGAAATACTTCGATTCATTTCGTTGTTGGTTTGACGGAACATTTCAGTCTGACTCAAATGTTGATTGCACTCGGGGCAAAAATAGCTCGGCGCTATTTTAATTATTTCTTTATTTTTATAGTTATTTATCCAGTTTCGCAAACACAATATCATGTTTAATTCAATAGAATTTACATGAATATTTATTTCGATTGTTTCATCATTCTTATGATCGCGCTGTATAATTATTAACAATATAATAATTATACGTGTGATGATTGTGCCAAAGTCAACCGCACCTCTCGGATATAACACACCCAAGCCTAACCATTACACACCATTTTAGAACCAATCCAGGACCATTTGGAAGCCCGAACCATACTCAGACGACATCTTTTACGTCACCGTAATAAGAAAGATACACATTCTTATTGCACGACTGAAAACCGCAAGTGATATTATTTCAGGGCTTTTGCCAACCCATTGTATATTTAACATGAAGTTATTTAGCCATTTGTAGGCATAGGTTTTATATAAGTCTTCCATTCGTAATAAATTGTTACATGATTTGAGAAATCACAAGCCTCCGTACTTTTACATTTTCACACGAGTTCTCGCTCTAATTGTTAAGCAATTTGTATCTCGCCAAGTCAATCGTCACAAGGGTACTAATAGAAATAAATAATATCACTTATTTAAACCACATGCAGTTTCAAGCAAGGATTTGAAATTATCTGCCCGTTCTACAGTGTGCCACCTATGCTTTCAGGAAGTTTATCATTAATTGAAAGGGTATTGAGCTAAAAAAAAGATAAATGGAAGCTAACGTGTACTGCGTTACAAGTACGCGGTACTTGCGCCGGTGCTGAAATGTACCGTGGTACAAGTATGCGGTACTTGCTGCTTCCGCAAAAAGTACCGCAGTCCCAGTACAGTACCGGTACCGGTACCGGTACGGTACTCTCGCGGTAAATTAGTAAAATCACGCAATAAAAAGGCGTTAAAACTTAAATTTTAAGTTTTAACGTCTTTTTATTGCATGTAAAGTCTTACAAACTGGTTGATGTTTACACTCACTTCGAATGAGTGTAAGTAAACATCAAATTTGAAAAAAAAAGTGGAAAACGGGAGAAAACACGAGAAAACTCGCGTTTTTCTGAGTACCGCGAGAGTACCGCAAATTCACGGTACCGGTACTACAGGGCGCCAAAAATAACGCGATACAAGTATGCGGTACTACCGTAGACTATGAAAAGTACCGCGATACAGGCTGCGGTACTGTACTGTGCCTAACACTGTCTGCAGAACAGTTATCTCCAGATTTGTTTTTTGAGGTGTTAGGTGGCATCAGTGAAATAAGAATTACATGTGACATGGGATGTTGTGTAGAACATAGTTATGAATTAATCCCAAAATTTATTCAGTACTACATACAAACCAGAATGTTTTTTAAAACCAAAGAAATGCGTAGACACAGCCACAGCGGAACCGTGTGTCAAGTAAAGCAAATAGAAAACTGAGCAAATTGCATTAAATTCAATCACTAGAACTTATATATATTAAAGTTTTTTATGACTTGCAGTAATCTTTCATGTTTTAAAAATATGTAATCTTATAGTAATTTTTCTTGTTTTCTTTTTTTAAAAAATTTTTTTTAAATAATTTTTCTTGCTTTTAAAATTTGAAGAAAAATTGATTTTGCATTAATTTCTCTTGGTTCTAAACATTTGCACAAAATTTGTTAAATAGAATTATATTATATTTCATAATCCTGTGTAAAAATATTAAATTAAGTCAAAAAAACATTAAATTAATTCAAAAAAACATTAAATTAATTCAAAAAAACAATAAAAGAAATCTCATTATGACTGGGATGCTTTGCTCTATGGCTCAGAGGGACAAACTAGCAGCGGTGGCGCCACCACTAGGAGAAACAATGGAACTATCTAGTTTGGTTACTTTTCTTTTTACACGCTACGCCTACCTCGACGCCTACAATGAATAAAAAAAATATTTTTTGTGTTTGATTCTTTTTTCCGGGTTTTAGTATATCCCCCACCCTACCTTTTGTTTGGGCCACTTTTGAGTTTGACGTTGATTTGATGCCATTCATGAGTTGATTGTACTTTTCGTATTTAAAGTAAGAATCTGTTCATCAAAACATCATTCGATAATCCTTTTAGGCGTGTATTAAGAATATGAGTCTAACGTCGATTTTCTGACAAATCTCGGTGTGCTGATTCAAGAAAAAAACATTTATTGAAACGCCAATATTTACAGAGATAACTGCAATCAAACAACGTGAATTAAGATTGCAGCTGTGTTGAAAACGATAAGCTGACAAGTGAGTATTGAGCTCCTATTGCGGTGGTGTTGGTGGTGTATATAACATAAAATAATTGTTAAGAGGATGTTCGGGAAGGTCAAGGTTAAAATAAAATTGATTAGAGCAGGGTTTCCCAAACGGTGAGGCGCGCCTCACTGGTGGGGCGCGAGCTGATTATTGGTGGGGCGCACCCATCATACATGCCTAAATAAAGCAAGCTTATTTTGGAAACTTTTGTAAATTCTTAACCAAAATTATATAAAAAATTATACAAAGTTTTATGCAAATTTATATTAAAATTTCTTTTTTTTCTTTTTAGTAGTATATTTTTTAAAATTTTAATGCACTGGTCGATGAAGTGGGGCGCAGAAGATCGCCTTGCTTAAAAAGTGGGGCGCTATGCTAAAAAGTTTGGGAACCCCTGGATTAGAGCACCAAATTTTACCGAGATGTCTGGTTAAACGTCCAACCGTACGTGCGTTGATTTGGATTCCAGCACCATTTTCTACAAAACATACTCTCCCATCGCGTCCTAATACAAGGAGAACTTCAATGCTAATTCGCGATGTTTCGCTGCGGATATCTCGCTAAATATTGGCGTCCTAGTCGTTTTTATTTTTTTCCTCACTCGGCACACCGACTTGTGAGATCTATCAGAACACAGTACCCGGTATGTGTCTTTACCGAAAATCAACGTGGGCCCATATTTTTAGTATAATCCTTATTTTATTGTTTGCATTCTTTCAAAGCAAAAAAAAATTACTTTAACGTTTTTGGATAATTTTATTGACAAACAATAAAACAAATGAAAAATAAAAAACAAAATTTATTTTTTGCTTTTGACACTAGGTGGCAATCCGGTCGCCATTCATTTAAAACAGTCTTCACCAGTGCAACGCTCTCACTATTAGTCCAGGCTCGGTTCGTCAGCCGTGCTCATTCTTTGTGGCCATTTTCCATGGCACGTTGGTCTTTTGACATAATTAAGGTAAGACCTAATTTTAAATTTACCTATTAGATAAGAGAAAATAAGTTGGTTTCTATTCATCTAAGCGAAGTTGTGTTAGACGAGGGACTAAACAAAGCCGTGAGCACTGAGCAGGGTGCATCATCCTATTGATTGCCATCTATCATCCTGTAACCGATAAGAACTTTCATTCCACTAGAATATTTAATTTCATGACCAAAAAAAGAGAGTAAATACTATAATTTACCTTAGTAATATACATAATTAATGACAGTTTATCAACGTAAGTGCTAAGTGCTACGGTTGTAATTTGCCATCAAGGTTCTCTTATCTCAGCATCAGCAATTAGAGGCCAGTTAAATCATGCACTTCCCCAAAACTCAATGATATTTATTACTCCTATCCTATTCATTTATTTATGATCAACTTGAAAAATTACTTTTTAAAGTTTAAGTCGTGCACACATTATACTGTCCTGATAAATTGATCACTATCCGAGATGTGATATTACTATATTTTGGGAAAACATGTGTGGATCAAAGATATATTTTTTAATACGGAGTACGGAGTATTCTTTATTTCTGAGGAAATGAGAGATATGACACTGGCAAGTGAGAAATGCAAGTGATAATGATGATTAGCAGCCTGTTCGGGATTATACAGAGATTTTAGAAAAATTCATGGAGACGCAGAAGGATTTGGAGGGGTTCAGGATTCATCTTATGTAAATCAAAATCAGATTGAGATCAGCTTGTAAATCTGAGATCTCGGATTCAGTATTTACAAGATTAAGATCCAGTAAAGAAAAGAAAAGATTCGGTAGGTGTTGAGAAAGATTCAAAACGCCTATCCTTGTGAGAAAGTTTCAGGCAATTTTTGTTACTTTTCGATTTTACCAATTATTCAGTTCTCAATCAAGTGACATGTTTGGTTTGAAAATATTCAAAAGAGTTTAAACCAAATACGGTACTCACAAATCAGTTAAACTAACAAGTAAATGTATTCATTCTTGAAGGCCTAAGTCAACTTTACAGTCTATAATGGCTATATGAATAATGTCCATGACTTATCATCATATAACGTATTTTATAACGATCTTAGCGGCATGCTGCTAAAAGTAAATTTGCACTTTCTGAACAAAATATGGAAATCATTAAATACGCCAATTTGCCACTCCTACAATAGTGAGGAGTAAAATTTGCTTTTTGCTATAATTTTAACCAACCATCTTTACAATAATTTCAATAGTGGAAATATTTTATGCAAATAAAACACTTGCCAGTAGTTATCATTAATACCTTCTTTAATCTCGCTGTCTTACTCTTCATCTCTTAGTCCGATCCGAAAGGACTGATTTTCAGAAATTGAAATTACCAAATGTTCACTTATCATATCCAATGACTGGTAGATGCAAATCTGTATAATTTCTATTCTTCCCCGCTTATTTTTTCCATATTTTAAAACTCTTTAATCCCTCGTAGCTCCTTTTCATGCTTTTAATTGACATGTCACTGAAAATAAAAATACCATTTACCATTTGCATGAATGTTTATAAAACGAATTTGCTGTCTGCAATGAATGCACATACGGTACTATTTTCTCAGAAATCGCCCCTTTTTGCGACACCTGCCAAAACAAACTTTTTTGCCACTGAAATTAACAAAGGCTTACGAATTGGCAATTTCCATTTGGCGACCATTCTAATTACAATGATCCGGTACAGAAATAATTACCTGCTTTAAAGGGGCCTCTGAAACCATTTGGACTGTTTATTCATAGACATTTCAATATTATGTTGGTTAACCAAAATTTTGTATGTGTGATTGTGCAGGCCAAGTCAAAACTTAAATGTGATGGGTTTGGAACACTGAGCAATTGACTTGACTTTGTGCTTAGAATTATTTTCCTGCTGAAATATCCAAGTCAAAGGCAGTTTATTATCTTCAAATGGAAGCATAACAATCCTCCAATACTTTTTTATAAGTATATTGGTCCATGATACCCTTAATTCAATGTTGTGGACCGATACACATACAGAAAAACGATCCCAATGGTAAAATGGCTTGAGGATGGTTTCCTACGTGTATCGGTCCACAACATTGAATTAAGGGTATCATGGACCAATATACTTATAAAAAAGTATTGGAGGATTGTTATGCTTTCATTTGAAGATGATAAACTGCCTTTGACTTGGATATTTCAGCAGGAAAATGATTCTAAGCACAAAGTCAAGTCAATTGCTCAGTGTTCCAAACCCATCACATTTAAGTTTTGACTTGGCCTGCATCATCACGGGGTGCCGTCCGAACGGCGAATCGCCTAAGGGCGAATTTCGCCATAGTGATTAATGGTGAAAAAATAAATTTTTTCGCCAAAAACATTTCCAATGGCGAATTTGCACACATTCGCCATTGGAAATGACCAAACACGTTTCCAATGGCGAATCGGTGAAAAATTAAATCGATTCGCCATTGGAAATGTCCAAACACGTTTCCAATGGCGAATCGGTGTAAAATTAAATCGATTCGCCATTGGAAATGACCAAACACGTTTCCAATGGCGAATCGGTGCCGTTCCAACGGCGAATCGTGCGAATTGATTGGCTGCGGGTGGACAGTGGACAGGGACACAACATGACACGAACAACCGATTTTTGTTTATTTTTTGTTTATTTATGCATACTTAAAACATAGGAATAAGTTTTAGGTTTTTGACTCATAATTTTTTTGTATATCGCCTCGTGTGTTATTTAATAAAGAACATTGTATAAAATAAGCCGAACGAATTGAGAAATACTCCCACTTCGAAAACACAGGTATACCCCCAATTCTTCAACAGAAATCCAGCTAAAAGTGAACCAATCGGACATCCGATGTAAAACACTCCATTAACAATGCTGAATCGCAATGTACGTGTTTTTTCATCAGTAATATCAGACAAATAACTACAGAAAATGACATTAGCGGCAAGAAAACCTCCTGACAAACTTGTGATGGTAGGCATTAGAAGTAGAAAAGATGGTGATAATTCTTCAATTTCGTAGGCCAAAATGGGAATTTCTTGATTTTTTTACCAAAAAAATACTGCTGAAATGCTACAAAATGCTGCAGACAAAAGATATGCTGCGCCCGGAAAAGAATCGAGTGTTTTATTGTATAATCGTGTGTACATGACACCAGCAAAGAATGAAATAAACACTTCACTTCCGTCTGTACAAATTACATTTCTAATGGCGAATTGTTCAACATTAAAACCTATTCGCCATTAGAAAGGTACAAATTACATTTGTAATGGCGAATTGTTCAACATTAAAACCTATTCGCCATTAGAAAGGTACAAATTACATTTCTAATGGCGAATTGGTCAACATTAAAACCTATTCGCCATTAGAAAGGTACAATTACATTTCCAATGGCGAATTTTCCTAGATTCGCCATTGGAAATGTAACAATACGTTTCCAAGGGCGAATCCAAAAAATTCGCCCTTAGGCGATTCGCCGTTCGGACTGGTACTCACAATCACACATACAAAAT
Source organism: Strigamia acuminata (assembly GCA_949358305.1). NCBI lineage: Eukaryota > Metazoa > Arthropoda > Chilopoda > Geophilomorpha > Linotaeniidae > Strigamia > Strigamia acuminata. Next base: position 1,129,184 of record OX442319.1, on the reverse strand, counting down.
TTTGGTTAATCAACATAATATTGAAATGTATTGTTCAAATAAACAATGATTTTCTGAAGAAATCGGGTTTTTTTGTGCTTTTTTGAATGTGGTGCTAAACTTTTATCCAGCAAAAATTTGTACACAAACACTAAAAATTACTATTATTAATTACGATGGATGATTTGTTCAAATTTTTTAACATTTTCCAAGGCAGAATTTAATGCTGAATTCATATTTTTTATCAGAAAGATGCTGCAGGCTTTACCTTTTTGTCAAAACACAAAATAGTGCAAGTGACAGTAGTGGTGCTAAACTTTTGGCCACCACTGTACATATATATTTTTAAATTGTATTATGAAATGCATTTTGAAATGCATTTTGAAATGCAATATGAAGGTACATAATGAAATGTATGTGTGAGTCAGTTACATACGTGCATATTAGAAACCAGCGAAAGACTGATATTATAGGTCAAAGTAATCCGTAAACCGCTTACAGTAACGGGGTGCGCCCTTACGGTAGGGAAGTGGACTGAGGGACACAGTACGATTATGATCAGGATTATGATTATTTAATTTAAATCAGTGCACTTAAACAGACGCACAGACGATGTAAAGTGCATTGAGATCAGTGACAAAAAGATTAAAAGAATGTAAATTTAGGTGGTGTAAGTTTTATTTATTTTTCAATGTAAAAACACAGGGAAATTGGTGTATCGAAAAATGGACTCCTTACGTCATCATACTCCCATGATGCTTTGTTTTTTGGGCAACTGGTTTTGTAGCGTATTCTAATTGTTATTACAATAAGCACAACAATTTAATTTTTTATCAATTGTTTTAGGGGTTTTATACTGTTTCCTTTCCAGAATTTGATGAAAAACGAACGACTCAGTGCAGTTGACCTTTAAAAGACAGGAAATTTACTTGTATGTTACGAGGGTGCGTTTAAATCAAATTTCACAAATTCCCAATTGTCATGACCCCATTGGATAAAAGCGAGTCGACAACAAAAATGTAATATTATAAAAAGACAGTTTGAGAAGATTGACCATGTCTTGCTCCCACAGTTTTTTTCTGAATTAGTTGAGAGTACGTACTGTTATCTGTATGTGATAAATCAACAACTTTTAAAAAAAAATAAAAAGCAATTGTGATTTTGTCATAAAAAGGAGCTGGAAACTTGCTTTAATCGCTTTTGGCTGTTTGATTAATTTGATTATGTAAAAAAAAATAAAAAAAAAAAAAGCTGTACATTTGTGCAACAAATTTTGGAAAATTAGCAAAAAAGCGTTTGTATTTGGTAGGCACCTTGTAATTTTATAATTGGTTTTGCGAAATCTATTGCATTTCCATTAGATTACAACTCAGTTAAGAAAATGAAAGATAATTTTAGATATTTTAACGAGATATATACTAGAACAAACTGTAAAAGTGTTGTTTAAAAGGAACAAACCGTAAATCTAAGACGTCTGAAGGTCTGAAAGCGTGAATTTAAATCTAAAAAAAAATAACTTTTATAAAATTTTCTTTTTTGCTGCAACGTGGGAATTTTTTAACTTTCGATATTGTGATCCAAATATCGATTTTACTGTGGAGATACGAGAGCTTATGATGGCCAGTTGTTAAAATTTTCAGTTAAAATTCCAAATAAACATGAATGTGTGAAGGTTGTTTTTAATAACTTTCAAGTTTATAATCTTATTTTTTTTTAAATTCTTAATGGTTTTATTAATTTTTTTTTGTGATAACTTTTCACCAGGAACCTTAGAATTATGAACATTTTTTTTTCTAAACCAAGTTTGATTGCACTAGCTATTGTGCTACTTTTGTGGATTTCTTCAGCGGTACCGGTACAGGTTGCAACAATCTCGGATGTAACTAAGATTGTTGGATGCTTTTAAAAAGACTTACAGTATAATTAAAAATACACTAAAATAATGACCATGTTATTATAGCATAAAATACTCTCAAAATTAATAAAACACTTTTGATAAAAGAATGGAGCGATTTCGTCCCGAAATCGCTTTACAATAAAATATGAACTATGTTGAAATACAATGTGAGTTTCGCTTGACTTAAAGAACAGTTTTCGCTTTAACTTCAAGATATGATTTAAATATGAAATAATAAGTGATAAGAATAAATAGAGAAATTAGAATAAATACGCTCGCAATAAATACTATCGACTCCGTTCGAAACTGGCGGATCGCTGCTAATCGCTCGGCCTGAGCGATTGAGGTGGCTTCCGCATTGATCCGGAATTGGATGTGGGCCTCGGGCCTCAGTCCTTGTCACGGGCGCTGGAACGTCCGGGACGGCGACTATCTCCAAATACGCTGGCGCGTTGCTTGACTTGTTGACAGAGTCGTCCTGAACTAATTTGTTCAGCTCGGGGATGGGGTTCAACGGAACGATTTCACTCATGTGAGCGGATACACAACGTAAACGGAATTCCGTTACACTAATCGGGAATTCCCGTGAATTAGTTTCGCTTAAGTTGGGCAGCTTGGTGAGATTCCCTCCTACTATCCTTTGCGTGCTGCGGCGTCGGATGAGTGTCGAAGCCGTGGCTGACTGGAAACTCGTGACTCTTCAATGCCGAAGAGTTTTAGCTATAACTTCTTGGCGGTGAAGTTACTAGCCGAAAGTGACTTGAAATAACTGTATGTTATTTCAAGTGATGAGTCAAAAATCCAAGTAGAAAACTTTGCCAAACAAACAGGATTTGTAGCAAAATTCTAGTGTGTTTTTGAGAGGTTGTTTCAGGTTCAGATTTCAAGTTAGACTGAAGCTTAGAGAGGATTCACCTCATGCTAACAGGATGTAGCATTTCCTGTAGCCCTGGATTTCCAGTGTTCCCACCAAAACCATAGGGGCTACATTCTGTGATGCCTGGATAATCTTGCAATTCTTTTAGCACTAAATAAAATTATTACAAAATTACAAGTTTTAAGGAAATTCCTTTATTCGTGGTAATTTGGGATTACCACAATGTATAAAGTACTTTTAAAAAGATATTGTGACTCGTGGTAGTGGTAGTGGTACTGTAACTGTATCATTTTTTTTGTACCAAAATCTCAAATAATGAAGCAAAGTCTCAAATAATGAAGCAAAATCTCAAAGAATGAAGCAAAATCTCAAAGAATGTACCAAAATCTCAAATAATGAAGCAAAATCTCAAAGAATGAAGCAAAATCTCAAAGAATGAAGCAAAATCTCAAAGAATGAAGCAAAATCTCAAAGAATGAAGCAAAATCTTAAAGAATGAAGCAAAATCCAAAAGAATGAAGCAAAATCCAAAAAAATGAAGCAAAATCTCAAAGAATGAAGCAAAATCTCAAAGAATGAAGCAAAATCTTCAAGAATCAAGCAAAATCTCAAAGAATCAAGCAAAATCTCAAAGAATGAAGCAAAATCTCAAAGAATGAAGCAAAATCTCAAAGAATGAAGCAAAATCTCAAAGAATGAAGCAAAATCTCAAAGAATGAAGCAAAATCTCAAAAAATGTAGCAAAATTTTATAAAACTTTTTTAACCATGCCTGTCAATCGATTCTGAAAAATCATCAAATCGCAAGGCGTTTCCTAGGAATACAAGAGCGAGATCCGCGGACTTAGGGCGGCATCAGCTCTGACTTAGGTTGAAGGATCTAGCTTTCTTTTCCGACACAGGTTTGGAAAATGAATGCTACGACTCCGGGTCTGACCAGTCATCTGCTTTGGGTACCAGCTCACCCAGTGGATGAAGAGATGAGGTTGCCAGGCTCAAGTCTAGGTTAGCCAAACTGTCCAAATCCTTGAGACATAAAGCAGTCGTTTTGAGTTCCGACTCAGAAGAGGACGTCCTGCTCCTAGCCAAAGAATCAGCAGAAAATATTGAGGCGATTTTGTCTACCGAGGTGGTTTTATTTCCATAAAATTTTTAATTTGAGATTAAATTTCTCTTTCTTTTAGGCGTCAGCATATGACGCCAAGAAGTTCCGGAGCAAGTTTCCTTGATTCGGGGACCAAGTTCCATCCATAAAGCGCAAGGAAATGGATGACGACGTCAATAGCTACCTTAATGACAAGAAAATAAATTTTTTGCCTTTTCGCAAATTTTTTTTAAAGATAGTAGATTCTGAAAGGTGTAAATTGGCACAGTGGAAGCTTTTACTCACATTTGTGCATCATGTTTAGGCCTAAACTCGCAGTAGTAACTCGCTCTCCTAAATGCGCCTCAAAAAGTACGCAAATATGCGCAAATATGATGTAAATACTTGTTAGTAGTTGTGGCAATAACAACTGGACTTCTCTAGAAAATAAACTAACTTTAATTAAAATAATAAATCATACTTTACGCAGTCTTAGTGATCTAAGCATGGGAGCTGCCATCTTTGCTGCTCTGAGAAGAGTGAAGAAGGCCACGAGACAATTATTTATAACAGCTTCTTTTTCTTTTTAGGTAATCTCTTCTACTACTATATCCAGATGGATTAAAAGCACCCTCGGTAATGCCAGTGTTGATACATTGACTTTTACCGCCCATTCTACTAGGGCATCTTCCACCTCATTTGCGGCAACCAGAGTTGTACCCCTGAGTTATATTATCAAAGCAGCCGATTGGTTGACTGCTGAGATTTTCCAAACTTTTTATAAGAAACCTATCATTTCATTTTCGGAAGAATTTTCTTCAGTTGTTTTGTGAAGCTACGAACAGCCATAAGTAAACAACATTTATTTGCCTAGTAAAAATGTAATTTTGCTTCATAATTACTAGCCAAATTTGAAATTATTCAAACTTCCATTAAAAAACAGATGATTAGCAATTACCTTCATTTTAATCTTAAATTTCATGCTCTACCTCGTGCTACTGTGTTACTTGCAGAAAGTGAATTATACTGTTACGTCTGCCTGCAGCAGTCAGTGATTTCTCGAGACTTTGTAAAAGATATTACATTGTAATACATGAGACTGAACACAAAATTGATCACTGTCATAAAAACTAGCCACATAAACTATTTTAAGCAGCAACACTGGTTTTGCGCACATATGACACCACATGTTCACTATATAAATTTGATGCAATCATATTTTATCACCTGAAAAGCTTTATTAAAACTTATAAAACATATTGACAGTGGAGCTGTTGGTGACAAAATAAAGCGGTTGAAACACATACAGTAACAAAAATTCGGATTTTCAAAATGTTGATTAAATTCTGAGAAATTTGGAATTCTAGAATTTGAATATAAAAAATGAGTTATCCAACATTTGGATTCTTTTTCTATTAAAGGGATAGTCTGTCTCATTTTTTTTGTATTTTAATTATACATTTTCCTTTTAATCAGTACAAATAAAAGAAAAATTTAATGAAGTACTCCGTGTTTTTTAAATATTGCACTTAACCAATTTTGATATAGGCTGACATGACCGTCATGTGGCTGGAATGTGCATCTTTTATTTGTCATTGGGCCTCACAGGTGCCCAATGAGAATATAAGCAATGCTTTCAGGTTGGAGAAATATTACAAAATTAGAACAGCAAAATAGAACATCGCATGCAACATGTCGTCTCAGAAGTTGCTGTTCTTTTTCCTGGACTACACCCCCAGGAAAGACACAAACAGGTATAGAGATAACCGACCACGCTGCCCATGCGGCCCTCGGCCACGTGCTCAGCGGTTGGTCTGGGATGGGTTGCTGAAAGGTAACCCAACATCCAAGGCGATAACAAGATGACACACTAACCCCTAGACAACCATGGCAATAAAGAATATCAATCCTAAACTGTGTGTCTCTGTGTTTAGTATAATCGTGAATGGTGTCCAAATGCCCATGGTTCTTCCCTGACCATGGATCGACCGACCGCCACTCACAACGTGACCTGTTTTATTTATTTGGTGCGGTGCTATTGTGCCTGTCATTTAATCATTCAAGACGAATGTAATAATGTGCGCCATTTTCTTCACCCTGGTCGGAATCGACATTTTATGGCATGTCCTTTACGGCGGCGGGGGGGGGGGGGGGGTGGTGCAGAAAATACAGTATTGAGTTGAAATTGGTTTACACAGTAATAACAAAAATGAAAAGATAATTCTCGATTTTGAGACATCCGTGAAAGTTACACCATTACATGACATCAGTAAGACACGTATGCATGCTCGAACTTAAAATTAAAACAGTAAGACATATTGTGCAGGCGTAAGAAATACAAATTGATACAAAAAACTAATTCGAATGGTTCCGCTACAGCCTTGTCAACAACCGTTTACCAATGCTCCTTTTGCGACAAAGACAAGCACACGAGTCCGGACTGCCCATTGATGATTGCGGAATGTGTGTGAAGTCGCAACGATGCTTTAGATGTCTGAAAGAAAAGCATGTAAGCAGAAAATGTAAAACGAGGTTGAAGTGCAAGAAGCGGCCAAGAAACCAGAAGTAGTCACCACCTCGTTGATTTTACAAGCGGAAATCCAGGATTTGATTTACAAGTTAGTTTTTGCAGATTATGGTCATCGATGCCTGTTGAGAATCGAAAACAAGTAACATAAAAAAGAAAGTTTTTGGAAAAGGCTTTTAAATTGGTTTTTCAAATCGCCGCCAGAGTGCGCTACTACCGCAGATTGTTTTGTGATTCCCGTGATCTTGTCAAAAAACCTTCAACAAAGTACTTTTTCAAAATAATATTAAAAAACAAAAGATACAGGCAGGTGCAAATTTTGATTTCCAGTCGAATGAGACTGGTTTCAAAATTTACAAATCTCATTTTGACATAGAAAACAGCATTCTTCGTTTCGCGACAAACATTTTAGCCTCCATTAAAGGACACGGGTTCCGCCAGGTGCGCTGCGGTCTGAAAAGTTACATTTCAGGTCACGTGACCGGACGTTGAACCACACACACACACACATACGTACACACAGACACACACACACACACACAAACGTTCTCAGTCAAGTTAAATAAAAGCCTTTAAAAACGCCGTGTGCAATGCATCTTGGACATTCATTCAGAGGACATTCATCATAATTGAAAAACTGTCCAAGGAATTTAATCTCGAGAAGACCAGAGAGCAAGATATTGCTCTTCTGACATACAGAGCGACAGAACCAATAATAATGAAGAGAAAACGAGTTAAATTTAGTATATATCTTACTAATTGTGAATTATGTTGAGGATGGTTGAAATGAAAGGTCAGTCATATTAGGCTAAGAACTAACAAGTGAAGTTTATCCGGGGTCAAGCTACAAGGTGGCGCTGGGGGTACAGCGCCTGAGGCAAAGATAACGTCACTACACAAAACATGCAGTGAAGTCCGAACACAGCATCATTCCCCATTAATGGCACATTAATCAGATAACAAAGATAAATAAACGAAATCATGACAATGAACCAAATCAATTAATACATAAAAACAAGTACACTTAATCTCTAGTGTCGAATCCATAAAATTGTGTCGGGTTACGCGTGCGCTGAGGGTGGCGAAACGGCACAACAGGAGTATTGGTCGGAACAGGAGGCGGTGTAGGAGCCGGGGTTGCGACACGAACATTTGGGGGTTCAGGTGAGTTAGGAGGAGCATCCAAAATCGGCGGTTGTGTCACAAGCTGTGTGTCCCTCAGGTTTGAGTCATCAATCAGCAAAGGAAAATGTCCGCGATTCCCTCCCCCCTCCGGAGTTTGAGCGTGCAAAGTCTGGCGTTTTCGGAGCTGGTCCGCATGTCGGTTCCAAATTATGGCATTTCCGACGGCCACATCGTACGTAGTGGACGATGTCTTTTGCGATATTATTCCAGGAACCCATCTCGCGGCGTGCAAATAGTCGTGCGCGAACACCAATTCCCCAGGCTCGAAGGAACGACGCGTTTCCACAGTTGTTGGCTCTGGCATTAAGCGGGGGTTCAACAAATGCAATCTAGTTCGCACAGTTCGTTGTAGAAATGCCTCGGACGGCGTAGTCCGTGTAGAAATGTGCGGCGTCGAGCGATAGGCAATTAAAAATTGGTCAACGGCTTCTGAAATGCTCAAATTCAAATTTAGAAATTTTCCGACTTGATTTTTAAATGTCTTCACGAAGCCTTCCACTGCTCCGTTGGTAGCTGGGTGGAAAGGCGGTAAACGAGTGTGTCGGATGCCGTTTCGTGACAAAAAGTCAACAAATTCCGCTGAAGTAAATTGTGGCCCGTTGTCGGAGTGAACGTGAATCGGCAAGCCGTGACGTTTAAACCAACATTTTAGGACCGCAATAGTTGCTTTCGAGGTAGTGGTGGTCATCGCACGGACTTCGCACCACTTGGTGCGTGCATCCACAGCCAGCAGGAACATTTTGCCATGAAAGGGGCCGGCGAAATCGAGGTGAATTCGCCCCCAAATTTTGTCGGGAATGGGCCAACGCAAGTCGGACGTCTTAGGCGGATCCGGGAGTGCGCGCTGGCACACGTCGCACGAACGCACCATCGACTCAATGTCACGGTCGATTGACGGCCACCACACTGTTGAACGAGCGAGCGACTTGGTGCGAACGATTCCGAAATGTCCTGCGTGTAACTCCGTCAGGACTAGGGATGAGAACTTGACCAATTTTGGGTTCCCGTCCCGTCCCGTGTCCCGAATGTCCAAATTTTTCCCGTCCCGTCCCGTGTCCCGAATGTCCAAATTTTTCCAGTCCCGTCCCGTCCCGTGTCCCGAATGTCCAAATTTTTTCCGTCCCGTCCCGTCCCGTGTCCCGAAATGTGCCGATTTTTCGAGTCCAGATCGTAATATGCGCGTATAACGTCAACGTAATACGCGCGTATAACGTTAAAATATGATCAAATGTGATCAAATATGATCAAATATGATCAAATATGATCAAATATGATCAAATATGATCAAATATGATCAATAAATATGATAAAATGAAACTTCACCAAGTCCCGTCCCGTCCCGAATCCCGCATAAGGCAAAAATTATCAGTCCCGTCCCGTCCCGAATCCCGTGAAATAGATTTATCCAGTCCCGTCCCGTCCCGAATCCCGCTGCGGGACCGGGACCGGGACCGGTCCCGGTCCCGTTCTCATCCCTAGTCAGGACCGCACGGCGAAGCTGTTCTGGCACGACTAGACGCTCCGACAGGAACAAGAATGGTCCATGCGTGGAGAAGGCGAACCTGTGCTTATAAAAATTTATTAAGTCAGGTGTCTTCGATTTCCATTCGTCTCGGATGCACTGCAGAACTGCTTTCATTTGGGCGTCTGCGTCGTATGCTGCACGCAAGGCTGCCTGCGATACCGGAAACTGTGAGAGAGAAACGGAAAAAATTTCGTTAACGTGCATGTCGAGGTCTTCTCGACCGTCGACTACGGGTTGAGGATTGCGAGACAATCCGTCTGCAATTTGGTTGTCGACAGCAGGCACATGCTCGATAGCATAATCGTAGGCGCTTAGGAAAATTGCCCACCGGTGCAGGCGAGCGGCGACAATTTGATTACATCCTTTCTTCTCTCCGAAAATGGCCACCAGCGGTTTGTGGTCAGTTCGTAGAATGAATTTTCTTCCAAACAGGTGGTGGTGGAAGCGGTGAACGCCATAAACGATCGCAAGACCTTCGCGGTCGATTTGCGCATAATTTTTCTGCGCGCTGGACAAGAGGGAGCTGGCAAAGGCGATTGGACGATGAATTCCCCCGTCCAAGTGGGAAATGAAGGCGCCCACACCAACGGGCGAGGCGTCAACGGTCAAATAAAGTTGCTTCTTCGCGTCGTAGTGCGCCAACGCCGAATCGACAGTCACTGCAGCCTTGACTTTGGTCCAGGCCTTGTGCTGTTCAGGTCCCCATGTCCACGGCGTATCGTCGCGCGTGAGGCGGTAAAGCGGCTCTAATAAAGTGGATAAATTATTAATAAATTTGCCATAATAGTTTATGAGTCCCAGGAACGATTTGAGCGATAAAACGTTGGTGGGCTGCATGGCGTTGCGAAGTGGAGCCAATTTTGAGTCCACGGGCGTGATTCCTTGCTTGGAAATGTTCAGCCCTAAAAACTGCACACATGCACGCAAAAACTTGCACTTTTTCCTATTTAATGTTAAATTGGCTTTGTTAAATGCACCCAATAGTTGATTCAGGTTGCATAAGTGGGCTGCGTTTGTGGCACCAGTCACGGCCGAATCATCAATGAACGGCTGCGTACTCTCGACTTTGGCTGTTAATTTGTCCATCTCGCGTTGGAAGATTGCCGGCGCACTGGATATCCCGTAAAAGAGTCTATTTACTGTGAAGAGACCCTAGTGGGTATTAATTGTGCACACTAATTTACTCTCTGCATCCAACTCCAGCTGATTGTAGGCGTGATTCATATCTAGAGTAGAATACGTCTCACCGCCCGACAACTTCGCTGCAACGTCTTCAAACAGAGGTAAAGGGTAAGAGTTGGGGAGAACCGCTTTATTTATGGTTCTATTATAGCATCCCGCTATCTTTAGTGTGCCGTCTGATTTAAGGACATGCATAATGGGTGTCGCCCATTTGGAAGAAGCGACAGGGGTTATGATACCTAAATCCTGCAGTCTGCGCAGCTCTTCCTCCAGTCGTGGCTTCATCGCGAGTGGAACTGGATAATTCTTCAAAAATATCGGTTGAACGGCCGGATCGATGTCGATGTGGACCTTGTGGACATTGTAGCAACCGATTTCCTCTCGAAAGACGTTGGCATGACGTGCCAAAATCGTGTCCAAACCGTCGGACGACGTCTTGTCGAGCTTCTCGGGCGATGGCGTCGATGTGGACAACGAAAATACTTCCGCGCCCACCAGGTCGCCAGTTTTCGACAGCAAACCAAATGCTTCGAGCCAGTCGCGGCCAAGGAGTGGAATGGGGCCGTGAGTCGCCACACACAACGGCAAACGAAAATCGCGATCACGATGACGCACCGGAACTTCGCAAACCCCTTCCATTCGGAGTGTTGTGCCGCCGTACGTGTTCATCTGGATCGGAAGGGACTGCAATGGAAAATCAGAAAAATATTTAGAGTATGTTTCGAGGTTCACAAAAGTAGCGCCTGCTCCCGTGTCCATTTCCATCAAAAGATTGACATGAGCAACTTTGACGGCCATAATAATTGGTTGTGTGGCTTTAATGTTAATCGCGTTGACGGTGGTCGTCAGGTCCGGCTCGACAGCGTAGTACGTGAGCTGTTGTGGCATCTCGACTGCATGGACTGGAGCTGGTGACTTCAAGACCGACCGGCAAACTGGTTTGATGTGGCCAGTTTTCCCGCATCCGTGGCACGTGGCATCGCGAAAGCGGCACGCTTCACGCGTGTGCGACTTACTGCCGCAAGCAGAACACACCGACGCATTTCCTTTCAAATTGGATGGTTGGCGGACTGCATGAGATGAGGTAGTGCCCCTCGAGGGGCGTTTTCTACCTTTAAACGCATCGTGACGTGGTTTGGAGTCGTGTTGGAGTTTGTGCACCGGCAGCGCCAACGCATTCTGCGTCGCGATCGTCGAAAATTTCTTTTGCGACACTTCTGCAGCGGCAGCGAACTCGACCGCGTCGTCGAACGTTAAATCTTTCTTCAACGTGAGCGCCTGCTGAACTTGCTCATTCTGGAGGCCACAAAGAAAGCGATTTCTTAATTTGTTGGTTTTATCGGCGAACTCACAGTTTTGGGCCAGGTCCTGAAGAGCGAGAGAATACTCCATCACGGTTTCATTCGGCAGTCGATCACGGCGGTGAAAACGGCGGATTTCTCCCAACACTAGCGGCTTCGGGCGTGCATTCTTCTGCATTAACGCCACCAAGTCCGCATATTTCAAGTCAGCAGCTTCTTTCGGCGCCGCGAGCGTGTCCAGCTGCTTGAATGTCGGCATGCCGACGTACGACAGCAGCGTGTGGACCTTCTCTTGGTCATCGACGATTTTATTACAAGCAAAAATGCTTGTCATACGCTTGCAATATAGGCCCCAATCCTCTGTTGGGTCGTATTCCCGCGGTGTCCCTTTTAGAGCTGACATTTTGATGGCAAAAGTCGGCGTTGAGTACAAAAACGCGAGGAAAATACGACAATGGAACGTAGGCCTAACGTCGGGACGGCGTGGTCAGCAACGGGCCGAAAAAGCGGTAAAAAAGTTCGAAAAACACGATAAAACTTGCGTCACTAATGGATTCATTCGTTGAACGTGGATTTCGGATCCTTATCTCGTCGCCATTTAGTATATATCTTACTAATTGTGAATTATGTTGAGGATGGTTGAAATGAAAGGTCAGTCATATTAGGCTAAGAACTAACAAGTGAAGTTTATTCGGGGTCAAGCTACAAGGTGGCGCTGGGGGTACAGCGCCTGAGGCAAAGATAACGTCACTACACAAAACATGCAGTGAAGTCCGAACACAGCAAAATTATCGATTGGACATTGTAATAATCCCGATTGTGTTTTAGAACAGGGGTTCCCAAACGTTTTAGCATCGTGACCCATTTTTAAGCAAGGCTATCTTCCGTGCCCTAATTCATCTACTGGTGCATTAAATTTTACATAAAATTTTACATAAAATTTTACATAATTTTGCAAAAATAATTGTAGTGCACTATTCTAGGGGGAGGGGGCGTCTTGTCTACAAGTTAGTTAGTTAGATTGTTACAACTTGATGGCCGTCAAGACAATGTTTGGATGGACATTGCACGGCCCAATGTTTCTCGTTGCTTCTCTTGTAGTCTTATCGTCTTTGTTACGGCTTGTCTTGTGTCGTCTTTGTTATGAGGTTTGAGCCCGTTGCGAGCTTATTGTGGAGAACTTTTCGGGCCTCATTTTTCGGTTTTAAACTGTTCTTACAGTTGAGATTGCTGGTTCGAGTTAAACCACACTTGCTGCTACCATCTTATGAAGTTTCAGCCATAGGTAATTGAATAAAACAATCATACTGTATGCACTTTACATTAATGGTGAATGATGAGAAAACAGCAACCAACAGTATCACATTGTGTAGGTGCATACAAAGGAATTTTACCCTCAAACAGGGATCATCAACAAAAACACTAATACGGTCAAAATATTATCATGTGACTCTGATGGTGGTAAGAAGCTGACTGATTGATTCTTTGAATAAGATAGTGAAGTCAACCATTGGAATATGGCCATCTTCCTTCTCCTCTTGGTAAGCTCTTGACACCTGCTTTGGGACAAGGTTAGAGCTGCCACTATAAACAATGAGCTGACTGGGCCTAAGACAACCCACGACCAGTCAATATTTTCATGCATCTTACTTAGCGTTATGTATTTATCTTTCTCATGCGTAATGCAGTCCCATTTACACTTTTTATACGTGGATGACAAGCTTCTGGAGCCTTTAATGCAGTTACAACTGCAGAATTACTGATGTATTTACTAGTTAGTATTTACGATTTACCTAGTTACCTGATCGTCCTAGGTACCTGCTAGACTTAACATCTTGATATCGATTAGATTTCATTTTGATTAATACCTATCTTAATTGATTTGCATCACATACCGTAGGTAAGCTGATTGATATCTCCTTCGCTATTCTTTAATTTTACAGCTTCAAGATACCCGTCGGCAATTAAATTTGTGTGCAGATTGAACTCTGGGGATCATTTGCCACCTCAAGCAGGCAGACTTTCCACTGACGACCCAGAGTTCAAACCAGGCTCTATCTCCCAGTGACTAGTAACCACTAACCAGGCGTCCTTTCAACGCCTTTTATAACACCTCAAAAAACTGGTTCATGACAAACTTTTAATTTTTAATTTTTCATTGTTATGGCCTTATTAGTCTCTTAGGGCCATAAAAGACACAAAATTATAAAATTACCCGTGATAAGAACTGTGATTAAAATGTTTAACTGTGTTAAAAAAGAAATGAATGAAGGCTCTGAAAGTAATGATTTTTTTATACGAAATAAAATTATTGATCCATAAAATTTGTTTAAAAATGTCAGCAACTCATAAAATGAGTCGCAAATATTTATGAAGCAAAACTTCTTTAGCTAGTTTTTGATTCAAAATTGGCTGTTTTTGGAAAAAAAAAATTATTTCGGCCCGAAATAGAACGATTTTGGCAAAAATAAAATGATGTTGACCAAAAATAGAACGATTTTGGTCTCAGGGTGAATTTTTTGGTTCTAAATTGGAAGTTTTGGTCACTCCCTGGATTGGCCAGTGGTTCAGGTTCAGGTTCAGTTCAAACATAATTGGCTACGAAAATTAATTGGGTACGAAAATAAATACTAAAAATTACAAATTACAATTTACACGTCAAGAAGTTTAATTTCTACCGTGCGGTCTTAAACACATAGCCCAAACTAGCTTTTAAATAAAATGGTTTTTTTTTTATTTTTCAGCGATTTCTTGTGCATGGTCAAACACACCACCTTGCAGGGGTGAGATATTGACCACATCCTTTATTTAAAAAGAAATAGAAAAAGGGTGGGTCTAGAATTTATTTTGATAACAGAAACAGAATTTATACTTCTGTATCTACAGTACATTCTGTCAAAAATTTGGTGAAAATCTGATAATTCGTTTAAAAGTTATTGAAGATTTAAAAAAAATGTGGACCAAAGTAGCTGTTTGGTCTACTTACACAAAGATTAAGATTTACTTTCATGATTGGATTTTGTGCATAGTATAAGTGACAATTCAATAAATTTTTTCGCAATTTCATTTGTGCAGACTGTTGAAACTATTTATTTATTTATTTATTTATCTATTCATTTATACCGGGTGGCCGAAATAAAAGCGATCTAACAATAGTAACCCTTCTTGCATTGTCGGGCCGGTTTTATGTGGGCTACCTCGTATATTAACTGAGCGTAAATTTTGTTAAATTGGGTGTAAAATCAACTTTGTCATGCATTATTTAGCATTCATCTCTTGTATTTCGGAGGATAAAAATGGGAGCAGTGTCAGCGAAAAAAGGCTGAGAAATTTGATTAAACACGACAAGTGAGGTGGAAACTCAAAAGGGGAAAATAAATGAAAAATGTTGCAAAATTTGATTATACGGAAAGCTTAATCTCATCATTTATTACTTTAATGACATGGAGGAAATGCAGGAGCGATAATTCATGTACCAACTGATGAAAAATGAAGTGTCAGAATGGATCTGGTGTTGGTTAAATAAAAATAATTGAAATTGCTCATGTAATTCTATTTTTAAAAAAAAGGAAAAAAAAGACAATACCGGTACTGTAAGTAAGTTTGCTTGCATTTTTATTTATCGATATGCAAACAAAATTCCAAACAAAGTTGGACGCAGATCTAACATTTTGTTAACATTTGAATTGAATTGTTTATTACATTGTTTGTAACAAAATTAATCTCAAAGGATTAAATTACTTACTTGTACTGTACGAGTATGTAGGATTGTTATGTCTTTGGGTTGTTGAAATGATGAATGCACTCAATAAACGATGTTATATTAAAGGGTTCGTGAAATCTAAGCTATACAGTATATCCAGATAATTGAAATATGGCCCAAGAACACTAGTTGTTGCTCAAAATTCAGATATAAAATAAAATAATGACTTGAGATTTGAATTACAAAATAATACAAAACTTTTATTCTTGGCTTAAAAATAATTCCTATTAGTAATAATTACAAACTCTTGAAAACTATACATACCGGTAACTGTTGGAATATCAAACATTCCCGGCATCCTTGTTATTTGTCACTAGTTGTCAATCCGACCCCATTGGTCAGATTGACCCAAAACGTCCATGCGATATGGGTATATCAAGTATCAAGCCAAAGTTTAAAAATAAAAATTAATTCAGTTTTCAAGTCTCTTGTCGCATACACTCCGTTAAGCTTAACATAACTTCAATAACTAATCAAAATAAAATAATATCTTCTGTTTATGTTCACACGATTTTTGGGAATCCAATCGACCCTGAACTTGATTCAGTAACCGAAAATGTCGGGTAATCTTTGAATGGGCCTATTGATTTTTAATTTTTATTGTCTGTTTAATGATCGACACTTGAATTAATGACATTTTTAAATTAACAGTTGACATAAATTATTCATAAATCTTAATCCATTGTGACATTTGACAAATTAGCTTTACTTTTAACTTCTAATCATGACAAACGATCAATTCCGGCCTTCCAGAATAGGAAAAGAGCAAGTAATTGCTTAGCCACTAGTACTCGTAGTTTAATTTTATTTAATGGCACCCGGTCATAGTGTATACGGTACTAAATATAATTCTGTGATAGCGGAGAAACAATGTACGATGCGGACAATGTTACGGTAAAATTACAAGTGTTTTATTTGCAAAAAAAACACATAGCAGGCGTCTTGAATAATCAAGAATTAAGTGCATTGCGTAATGCAGGGAAGCGAACACATGAGGTAAAATAACTCCTGTCTAGAAAATCCTTCAATTGCACAGGTCCTTTTTATGAGGGGTTTGGTCGTGCTATTTCCACAAGGTAATTTTGTGTGAAGCCACCAACAGATATAAATACCATTACTTTTTTTCTTCTTATTTCATTCTTCTAAGTGTAAAAAAGGATAACTTTAAAATTTAAAGTCCTTTGGAATCTGAAATTGAGTTTCAAAACTTTTTCAATTTTCAACTTTGTGCTGGTTTGTTTCCCTTTGTAGCTTGATCACTTTTCCTTCTTTTTTACTTTTGTTTGTTTGTTTGTTTGTTGTTGTTGTTGTTTTTGTTGTTTTTATTGTTTTTATTGTTTTGTTGTTGTTGCAACCCTTATCTTGGATAACTGCTTGGAAAGTTGTCATGATGCAGTGGGGCGGGCGGGCTCTTTCATCCACTAGGTGCCAGAAACGTTATGAGGAATAACTTCCGATTCAAAGTATTCGCGGCCCTAAAACTCCTTAGATCAAATAGGCTCGGAGAGAAGGCTCGTTGAGCAGGCTCGTTGAGCATTCCACTGCGTCTGATGTACGGACCCGTATGATGACCAACAGTGAGACCCAAGACAACTCCATTGTTCCTGCGACCATGCTGAACCAGAGGCGCTGTCTTGGATAATCCATTGTTCAATATCACATTTGTTGTAAGACGTTAAGCCCAGTAATAAACTATATAGTGCATATTATTTGGGTAATAACGATCACGGGTAAGATAAACCACGGAGTTTGAGTTTGAGTAGGCGATTTAACGATTACCACCAAGGATATAACACGCTTGTCTACTGTAGATATTCCATGCCTTGTGGGTGCTGATCTTGTTGTTGCTTCTCTGGGCCGTGTCTCAAGAAGCCCTGTGGTTCCGATGGTATTCTGAGTTTTATTTTGATGAGATTGAGATTTTGTAAATTCTTGCCTTTGACATACTTGTTTAACCTTTCTCTCTCTAGTGGTGTCTTTCCTTCTGAGTCTTTCCTTCTGCGTGGAAGGCCGCCCTCAAAGTCCCAATTCACAAAAGCGGCATGTGTACTTCCATCCGCAACTACAAGTCCATTTCTTTGCTGAGTTGTGTTACTAAGGTTTTTGAGCTGTCTGCGTTGGTTGGGTTTTGGGCAAGGTTGGAGGATTTTATTGTTGTTAATAAGTTTGGCTTCATGCAGGGTGGATCTGCCGAGCTGAACCATTTGAGTTTTTATAGCATGGTTTATCAAACTTGATTATTTGAGTTTTAAGCTTCCATTCCATCTTTTACTCGTGGGTCTAGATCTATGCCCTATGTTTTTAATACTGGTGACCTTAGGCTGCTGATCAACCGTGTGAGCAACAGCTGCAATTGCCTCCCTGTCTTTGATATGTCCTTGTACTTTGCGAGATGTTTGTTGTCGTTTCGCGCCCCGACTTTGATTCTGTACCGCCTTCTCTTTTTGACTTTTGTCTTTGTTGTGAGTGCGAGTCTGATTTCCTGGTTGATTTCATTACTTTATTTTTACGCTTTTGTTTTTAGGGGTGTTCCTCCTTATAGGCATTGTGCTGTTTTCTTATGAGAAATAAACACTCACATTATTATTATTATTATTATTATTATTATTATTATTATTGTTGTTATTATTATTGTTATTATTATTATTGTTATTATTATTATTGTTATTATTATTATTGTTATTATTATTATTGTTATTATTCTTATTATTATTCTTCTTCTTATTATTATTATTGTTGTTGATGTTGTTGTTGTTGTTGTTGTTGTTACTTTTGTATTTTTTGGGCTTTAAATTCTCAGAATTTTCAGCGAAACAATGAGTTTAGACATAGCCTACAGCAATTTGAAAACACGATTCACTCAAATCTTCAATGTCACTAAAGTAATCTGGCTTTCTTGAGCAAACAAGAAACCATTTCACAATGCTGAGTAGACACTCAACATTTTGAAGCCGAAGTGAAATTGCAGATTCTAAAGCAATTAGTTTTGAAAGGTTGGTTTTAAAAATCAATGAAAACGTTACCAATTTGGAATGAAACTAGAGAAATAAAAAGGAGCATGTGCTTAAGACCGCACAGCAGAAGTTAAATTTCTCGACGTCGTATTCATGGTTAAAAACAGAAAGGGTTGCAGTCAATTACAAATTTAATAGTGTCAGTAACAAATTTTGTTTAGAAATACATCTGTTTGATTTGACTAAATCACGTGAACCAATGGCTCGATTTCAATTCTTTCAATCAAAAATTTAAATTTTTGCCTAAAAATTTATTAAAAGACCAAAATCATTCTACTTTTGGCCACAATCATTATAATTTTGGCCAAAATCATAAAAAACAGCCAATCTTTGCCAAAAACAGCGAATTTTTGCCAAAAACAGCCAATCTTTGCCAAAAACAGCGAATTTTTGCCAAAAAATGAGATGAAAAAATGAAAAATGAAAATGAAAATGAGATGAAAAAATGAAAAATGAAAATGAAAATGATTGTGAATGAGATGTCACACGAGGGGTACTGCAATCAGAATCTGTGTGCCATAGATTCGAATCTTTCAAGTCGACAATATTTTAACTTTTGTCCAATTTTTGAAAAAAAAATTTAAATTTATATAAAATTTAAGGATTCGGGGATTCGGTTCGGAAAGTTTCGGAATGGGATTCGGTAACCCACGTCAGAGATTTGGTTGAATGTTGTACCCTTTGCGAAAATAGCACGTTGCGGCAACGTGATCATTGATTCCAGTTTGCCCATAGGTGGTAGAGTTTTTTATGCTTAAAAAAGTTTATCTTCAAAAGTTTATTCATCCTCCCACCCTACAGTTTGTTAAGTGTGTGACCAGCTGCCCCTGCGCACTGATCACTTTTCTGCAGCCGTATTTGGTGCAGCTCTCTCACCTCTCGTGCGCCTATTGCAGTCCCCCACAACCAAGTGGAGGTGCAGGCCCTGGATTTAACCAAGAATCATTTCGAGAGATTAGAACTATGCATTTTTGATGAGAATCTGTGTATTGGTGTAGTTGAGGCGACACACGTGGTTGAGGTTAAAACGGAAGTGCCCGTGTACAATTTATTTGCATAAAAACAGCCCGTAGGCGCCAGGTACATGTCTCAGTCTCAATCATTTTAAACATCATTTTTATTAATACACTAACACACTTTCTTCAAAAATGGGGCCCTTGATTAAACTTTGTAAAACTTTTGAAGTGAAACTTCTTTTGGCGCACAGCAGCTTTTTCTAATCGAAAATGGCAACAATGGGTGATGGAAGCGACGTAACAGTGAGGAGAAGGGCGGTGAACAATGCATGCGGGCAACAGTGGGAAAAGAACAATACAGGACAATTGAAGAAGTTAAATCACTGTGGTTACAAGCATAACTATTTTCAAACAGAACACAACATAAACCCATAGAGCACTTGACGATTAGGATAATTGAATTTGGAATAAGTGAAGACGTTTCACTTCTATCGTGTGGTCTTAAGCCCACACTCTTTTTTATATGTTCTAGAAGTTTTTAAAAGTATTTGTCAAAATTGTCGACAAATTTAGGTGGAAAATGTCATCAAGTTTCAAGATGTTAAAATCTTTTTTTTTTGGTTCTTACGTGTTTCCCATCGCACCAGACTGGTTAAATAAAATTTCCAGATTCATCATCCAAGACAGGGCCCTCAATTGTGACTGGTATGGTCTTCGCCATGGCAGCCTGGGGACTGGTTACCATGGTGTGGGACGCATACCGTTTAATAGCTCGGGCGTTTATAAGCTTATTTGCATTCAGCCTATATGCCTAAGGTGCGCGCCATAAGTATAGAATAATCAGTTTTTTTGTAATATTTTTTTTTCCGCTTCATCTGGAATCATACCAATTTTTTTATAAATGTATTTTGTCATTAGAATTCGTTTAAAATTAACACATTTATAATTTTTATAGAAAAATAAATTTGGCAGTAATTTTACACAAAAATGGGGGTGACATAAGTATAGAATATTTCAGGTTTCATGAAAAAAAATGGATAAAATGAACATCACATGACTTGTCTTTGTCTCATTGGTTAATCAGTGATTGCATCATCAAATAACCGCCGTTTTTGAATTGTATAACTTTCGATTTGGTGTTTTGAAGCAATGCCTCGTGGAAAACATGTAACCACTGTTGAAATTGCTGAAATATGGCGATTAAAAGCACTGGGCCTCTCCCAACAACAAATTGCACGTAAATTAAGAAGAAATCAATCAATTATCTCAAAAGTCCAAACCCAAAAACGAAAACCAAATGTGAAAGCAAGACGGGGAAGACCAAAAGTGACGACTCAGCGAGAGGACAGGAATATTTTGCGCCTGGCATCGACTCAGCTGTTGTCTGCAAGTGAAATTCGTGCAAATCTAGGTGCTATAGTGTCAAAACGAACAATTCAAAGGAGACTAAACAAATGTGATCATCTTCATTATCAAAAAATGGCTGTAAAACCATGGCTAACTGAAGCCCATAAATTGAAACGCTTTGATTGGGCCAAAACAAAGATGTCCTGGACCAAAGAATGGAACCATGTGGTTTTTTCTGATGAAAAAAATTCAATTTGGATGGTCCTGATGGTTGGCGTAACTATTGGCACGATTTAAGAAAAGAAGAGAGGAGCTTTTACAGTAGGCAGAATGGTGGTGGATCTGTGATGGTTTGGGCGGCATTTGGACAGAAAGGACAGACAAACATTGCAATAATGGAAGGACGGCAAGATTCAAGAAAGTATCAGGAAGTGTTGAGCATGCATTTGTTGCCATTTGGACAGAAAATTGGTGGCAATAAATGGGTGTTTCAGCAAGACAATGCATCGATACACACCTCAAAGTCAACAAAAGAGTGGTTCCTGTGGAAAAAAATGACTGTTCTGGAATGGCCAGCTAGAAGTCCGGATTTAAATCCAATGGAAAACATGTGGGGCATCCTTGCCAGAATGGTTTATGCCCATGGCAGGCAGTTTACTTCCGTACATGAACTGAAGCAAGCAATATTTGAGTGTTGGGAGGAGATTGGAAAAGTAACATGGGAAAAACTAATTGATTCTATGCCAAGTCGAATTTTTAAAGTAATTTCTAAAAATGGAAGTTCAATTTAACATATTTAAGTAATTAAATTACTTTTGACTGCTGTAAATTCACTCCTAATTGTTATAACTTGAAATATTCTATACTTTTGTCACCCCCATTTTTGTGTATAATCACTGTCAAATTTATTTTTCCATTAAAATTATAAATGTGTTAATTTTAAACGAATTCTAATGACAAAATACATCTATAAAAAAATTGGTATGATTCCAGATGAAGCGTAAAAAAAAATATTACAAAATAACTGATTATTCTATACTTATGACGCGCACCTTATATGAAACCCACCCGGCGCTGATTCGCTTAATCACCAATTTTTGGCAAAAAATGGTGATTTTTCCGTTAAAAACACCAATTTTTTTGCAAAAAATTGTATTCGTATTTTACCGGACACGGCGCTTATTTGGAACCGGCGCCAATTCCTGGAATTGCCGTTTAAACGGGACCGGCGACCAAATGAACCCCGGCTGGAATCAATATCAATAAGAGTTTAGAACTTTTCACTTCAGTCACTTACTATGTTTACATGGTCACAGTTTTCCAGATAAGTGAAAATCCAAATTTTACTTACTGGATAACTGTATGTGTGTGTTTACATGGCAATGGTTTTCTGGCAGAACCCATAACGCAATTTGTTTATCAGTAACAACAAAATGGATGTTGAATTATTTCAAATCAAATTCAGCTCGTGTAACACTTCCAAAAGCAAGAAGGATTAAAATTTGTGAAAACAAGGGAATACATCATTTTTGCTTATAATTAGTGCCATTTGTAATAAGGGGTACGTAATATCAAGGTCAGTACGGCACTTTTACGCATGCACAGTGTAGTGATCTCAAAATATCACTTAGATTTATTTGTTTTATTTTGAAAGAAAGTTTTATTTATTTTGGAAAATGATATGGGCTAACAAGGAATTTTTCCTAGGATATTTTAAGGAGGTTGGTACAAGTTGCATTTATGCTGGTACTGGCACCAAGGGGGTTGCCATGGAGATCCAGTCAGCTAATTGCTCCACAGGAAATGCCATTTCCTGTGAAAATAAGGAAAATCCTTACTAATTTGAGTAAGAAATATTATGTAATTTACACAGGCTGTAACTCCAATGTTTTGTGGAAATTGTGTTAAATTGAACACAATAAATGCTACTTCCTGCAGAGCGAGAATTCTCCTCAGTCTGAATTTAAAAACTGAACATGAAACATCTCTAAAACCACTCTTTAAAATACCGGGAGGCCCACATAAAAGCGGCCCGACAATACACAAGAAGGGTTATGAAGGGTGACTCAAAAAAATGTATTTACGTACAAAATTAAATATACATTCATCATTAGCTGAGGCCAGTGTTGTTTAATTGATGTTTCTAGTGCAGTTTTTTCCGCTCTTTCGTTTGGTGTTTAGTTTTTGACGATCCGAGCATTGTTTCTCGAGATATTTGCAATTTTATTCAATTATTGTCTGAATTCGCCAAGTTTGATTGCACTAGTCATTCCTGAATTTTGTGGTACTTTTTGAATCTCTTCAATGGTACTTTTGTGGATTTCTTCAGATGTACCAGTACGAGATTTTGCTTGATTTTGTGAAATTTTCTGAAATTGTGTTTGATTATGTAAAATTTTCTGAGATTGTACTTGATTTTATGAGATTTTGCTACATTTTTTGAGATTTTGCTAAAGTAAAGTCGTATGGTACCTAAAAAGATACCAGTTACCGGTCTCAAATTGCAGTATTTTTTTTTGAAAAGTACTGTGTACCTGTACCGGTACCGGTACTGCTAAAGAAATCCACAAAATTACCACAAAATCTAAAATTCAGGCTAACTAAACTCTATTCCAAAAAGTAATTGAAATACTCCCATTGGTTGGGAGATTCATAACACCAGTATAAATGCATTGAAAATCTTCGCACAAGTCTACTGGAATCTGAAAACAGCATCATATTCAATACACAACTGAACTAGAGCACCAACCAACCAATGGGAGTATTTCAATTACTTTTTGGAATAGAGTTTAGTGCCATCAAACTTGGAAAATTCAAACAAAAATTGATGAAAAATGCAAATATCTCGAGAACCAATGCTCGGATCGTCAAAAACTAAACACTAAAACTAAACACCAAATGAAAGAGCGGAAAAAACTGCACTAAAAACATCAATTAAACAACACTGCCCTCAGCTAATGATTAATGTATATTTAATTTTGTGCGTAAATACATTTTTTTGAGTTGTAACCCTTCTTGTGTATTGTTGGGCCGCTTTTATGTGGGCCATCCGGTACAACATTAATTCTGGATTGATTTGGAGAACACTGTTTGATTTATTGGACTCATTGCTTAGAATAACTAACCTGTTATTCTAAGCTAGATTTGGTTACGGTCTTTGTCATATAAGATAAAATGAATAGTTAGTGTTTTTACTACAAAAGACAGATTCCACTGCTGTGACACCGGGTCAACTGCTGCATCCGCTAATTGACCATTGGAAGGGATTTCATGACTGTATCTGTGAGTGGTCAATTGAATGGCAATTCCTGTACTTGTTTAATCTGAATTCCGATGCACGAACAGATTATTTCAACTGCCACCATGTTTCATACTCCTGGGATTTTTCCGTTGTTATTATACAGGGTGGTCAGAAAGTCTGGTTCACAGTAAATAATTCTCAAACTGTTCTAGATGTTGATTCAGCAAAATGATTGTAAGGGTAGTATGTCGGGGGAACTCCAATTATGACATTCAATTTGACCTCTGAGGTCATCTTTAAGGTCATCCATATTGTAACTTGAGAACCGTAGCAGATAGAGCAAAAATAGAGCAAAAACGTGTTTTAGAAAGTTGTAGAGCACCATTCAATTAGTCTAGAACTGTTCTTAAAAAAATTATTTCTTACTGAAAAGTTTTGAGAAAAAAGGTCTGAAAGGCTAGTCTACTCAGCATGGTAACTCAGCTTTGTAACCTAAAACTATTGAGGCAACCAAGCTAATCCTTAATTAGGACACTTTATTCGATCATACTTGTAAGTGGAAAAGAGGAACCACAAAAAAAAGAAATAATTTATTTTGGAAATACATTCCAACATGATAGTTTTAGGTTACAATGCTGAGTAGACTAACGTTTCAGACCTTTTTTCTCAACATTTTTTAGTAAGAAATAATTTTTTTAAGAACAGTTCTAGACTAATTGGATGGTGCTCTACAACTTTCTAATTCACTTTTTTGCTCTATCTGTCACGGCTCTCAAATTACAATATGGATGACCTTGAAGATGATCTCAGAGGTCAAATTGGATGTCATAATTGGATTTCCACCGACATACTACCCTTACAATCATTTTGCTGAATCAACATCTAGAACAGTTTGGGAATTATTTACTGTGAACCAGACTTTCTGACCACCCTGTATATCGGATTATCCAATCCACATGCGTTTTGGAAGAAGCCTAATGACATCCTTACGAGAGGCATCGGCTGGGTGGGTGTGGGCAGTTGGATTACTAATCCTTTCCGGTCGCAATACATTCGAATTAGTGGTTATTCGTCCTCCACAAGGATTATAATAATTTTCGCATTTCCAATAGCTACGATCGGGCTTCTTCACGTCGATAATGTAAACAAAACCCTCCAAGCACAGAGCAGGTTTTCTTCGGATTGTCTCGCCCATTTCGATGGCCATTGTTACTAGTAGAAATTGTTGGGCGTTTGTAGTGAACTGAATTTACAAATGGTTTACTACAGTTTAAATAACGTAAAATGCACGCAGCGACGACGTGCATAATTCGATGAAACGTACCACCAAAATTAAAATTCGAGGAAACGAGCCCCGTTTTCGCAAATTTCAAAAAACGCAAAAAAAAGAGAATTCGAGGAAACGGGATTCGAGGAAATGACCCGACCCGGGTCCTTGACCATGTGGTCAGCAGTGGGACTGGGCTGGGTTGCTGCAAGGCAAGGCAACTCAGCAACCTAGAGACGGTGAATGCGCAACCCCTAAATAACTGCATGCATCGTTAATCGTGTCCAAACGCCCCATGGTCCTCCCCTGGCCATGAGGCGACCAACCGCCACTCACAATGAATTGAATATTGTAAAAGTAAGATCACGACAACAGGTGTTTACGTGCAGTTTCCGATGCGCAAAAAGCCCAAAATCTACCTCGTACAACTGGAATTTAGTTTTCCGAATAAGTTTGTCTTTTTTAGAAAACTGGTTCGTACACATGATCAGTTTTCCAGAAAATTAAGTCTAAACAAGGTAAGTGATTACAAAACTGTAAGCAAACAGAAGATACCGGATCTTCTAATTGCCCGTGGGCCTTTTTTTTTGCGCAGTTTTCGATATACCGGTATACCAAAAAAGTGTGATAAATAAAACGTTTTACGCACGTTTCAGTTGAAAATTGAAATTTCTATTAGATACGTGTGCAAAACTTCTTATTTATCACATATTTTTGGTATATTTTATTGCGAAAATGATTGTAAAATCACTTAACCGATGCCGGCCTCCAATTGTGCGCGGAGAATTTTTGTTTGCAAATTGCGCACTGGAGCGCAATTAAAAGTATACGGTATACGGTAGGTTATTATTATTACTTTGTAAATTCATGTTAAAGTAGAACTAAGCTGTTGATGAATTAAAGCTGAGTCAAATGTGGATTTTTTGCAACGCCACTTTCTCTAATAGTGTCATCAACAAGCGATGGATCTTAAAACTCGCTTGTGGAAAATGAAGGAGTTTATTAACTTCACTTTACCCTTGGGAAATTTACATCACCCTGTCTATACAATTGCTTTTCAGTAATCCATGAGGTCAACTTAACTCATTTTATATCAAAAGTTGGTTCTATTTTGACGAGACGGTTTGTTTTCTCTATTGCATCAACAGGGGTTGTGTGCTTTATCGATTTCGATCACATGTCGTCTTAAATTTTGCCAATCCTAGAAGCCGCGACCACATCAAACATTACAATTTGTAAAGCGTCCACACATCATTAAGTATGCACTAACTTCACCTACCCACGCAATTTATTGCTTTACACAGAATAAAATTAAACTCTTAAACCCAATAAACTCTTCGTAATGTTTAAGCTTAATGGCGTGATAAGTACTGAGATAAATTTCACATAATTTTCAGAATTATTGTTTTCACACGAATATAAATTATAAATACGTAACAAAAAAAAAAGACTGGAAGCACTGCCAGTAGTAAGTCTTTTAGTCTTCTACTCGCCGTCTTCAAACTGCTGCTGCTGCTGCAAGTTGCAAATTAGCAATCAAGGTGCTGATTTAATACTAGAAAAATTTATTTCAAGCAGGTGTTTACAAAGCCTCTACATGCGGCTTAAAAAGGGGTAATCCACTGAATTCATTCGAATTCACATTTTTGTTTAGTTGTGCTGTAACAACTTACACATCCCCAAAAGTGTTGCTTCACATTAAATATTGCTATAAATTTAAGCAGTTCAATTTGTGTTGCTTTTAGGAAATAATAATAAACATTAAACATTAATTTGCGATCAAATCCATACTTTTTATAGATTGTTTTCAAAGACATTTAGCCGCAATCCATCCGACGGCTAACAACTACATTAGTCTTTGTTTATAAAAAGTACGTACATACAATTTTACAAAATTAAAAAAGGGGAACCGTAGTACAAATAATTGTGCCGCAAGTTAGAACTACTGTAACTTAATAAGCTTAAGTTATATGGGGAGGAATTGTTTATTTTAATTTTTTAAAGGCTTTTATTCATTCTTATTTTGGTTGCAGCATTAAAGAAAAATTTGAATACCTGTAGCAGGGGCGGATCTAGCTTTTCGGGGGCCCTGGGCTTGAGGTTTTTTCGGGGCCCCTTTATCGAAATTTTTAATAACAACCATTTCTTCTTTTTTTTTAGCAACCTTTTTCTTTTGTTTTTTTAGTACATTGCCTTGTGTCTTGGGGGCCCCCTAGAATTTGGGGGCCCTGGGCTCAAGCCCCATCAGCCCTATGCTAGATCCGCCCCTGACCTGTAGTGTCTTAGCTCATGTGAGTTAATTTTCTCATTTTGTAATAGGTTTTTCTCGGCAAAAATAAATCACAATTTAAATAAATAAATAAATGAATAATTTTTTTTTCTGGATTGGCTTGCTATCAAGTTTTTGAAAAAGTCAAACACGTGTCGGCTGTGTCTTAAGTGCTTTCCACAAGGTTGTCAGCCGTAACAAAAACTAATCACCGTACCACCGATAAAGTAAAGTAAATTTATGCTGCAACAGATATTATAAATAAGATTTTTCAAAGTCCACTATCGAAATAAAAAAATAAAAATAAAAATAAATCATGAATAATTCAGTTTGTGTGAGCCAGTTTGATGATGGTATTGCAACACTTGAGCATCGTTTCGAGCTAACTACATTTTATATTCGCTCTTCTTCTTCTCTGTTGGATTTTTTTCTCCCCTCCTGTTTATCATTTTAGAAGCCAAGTTTTGTTTGGCCATTTACCAACCCTTGGCCAATGTAGGTCTTGAATTTGTCCATCAAACTGCCTAATGTTTATATCACTTTTAAATGCACTCACAAAGCAGTCTTTAGATAAACACCGCCATGCAATAACGTACCAATGAAAATAACGTAAAATATAAAGCGTGATCATAAATGAGTACCGTAGCAAATTTATTCCCCATTTTCTAACAACTAATTAAAATTTTAAAAAATACTACTGTCCGTGTTTCAATTTGGATCATTTTGTATAATATTTTGGGCGCCTACATACAGATCATCCATCTAATACCGGTAGGCCGTAACTTAAGTGGACATGTACGAGGTACGGTATGCTTATTAATGCACCAAATTACACACCTAAATTAGGAAGGACTTTTGGAAACATAGTCGTGGTGTATTGTCATTTAATGACATGCTTTGACAGAAAATGGCCATGGAGGCTTGGTTCCATTAAGACTTAGGAAAGCCAACTCTAACCAAAAACCACAAAGTTTATTACTGGCAGCATTTTGTTTTTCTCCTATGGAAATGATTTGGGAATTGCAGTAACAACAGGATTAACACTCATGAATAGTTAATTGTACAAGCAAAGTGCTTTCAAAAGATCAACAAAAGCCTTATGGAAATGAATAAATGCCTTCATCAGCTTGGTAGATAACATTACTTTAGAGTTCACTTTCTTGAAACAGTAAAAGTTTTAGTGTCTAAATGAGACTCAAATTGAATTTTAAAAGAAGAATTTGCAATTCGGTAATTTGATTAACAAATCACTTTAAACTGCATATAGACTGTTAGTAATTGAAACTTTCTCTTGACTAGTCGTTTGGAAACAATGATTTATAAATGATGGAATTAATCAAAGATTGAAGGATCGTGGTTGGTTCTGCTTTTATTACATTAAACACTGGAGAAAAATAAACATTCTTAAAAATACTGAAAATAATGTTACCACATCCACAAAATAACAAGTTACGATACCTTGGCATTGGCACCAATGTCATTTTGGCCCCACTTGTTAGATGAGCTGTAGGAAAATAGAATGATAATAGAGTCACCAACCGGGATTCCGTACCAACTGCGACACGCCTAAGGGCGGCCGCTGAAATTCGCCCAAGAATGTTTAGCCCAAACAATGGTGACACCTACAAATGTCGCCGTTGGAATTGTTTCGCGTACAAAGTCTCGTTTAGCGCACGTGACTATCGAAACAGTTTTTACACTTGTAGCACTATTGATTGTCGTAACAATCTTTACACTATCACCCCTCGTGATTGTCGTAACCGTCGTCGCACTGTTGCACTCGTGATTGTCGTAGCACTCCTCGTAACAGTTTGGCCTAGCTTTCACCAAATGTCGCCTTTGGAAAGGTTTGCTGTTTTTTATGCTTTTAAGTCGTGTTGGCCTTAGCTCTCACTACATTTCGCCATTGGAAACGTTTGCTGTTAAATCATTTTAACATTCGCCATTGGTCAGAACAACTACAGTGCCTAATGGCGAAATTTAATTTTATTTCTTTTCGCCAAACGGGAAACGTTTCCAATGGCGACATTTGGTAAAAACATAACCTAAGGGCGACTTTTGGGGGTGTCACCGTTACGCATGTCGCCGCATGACTCTTCGAACTGCGCATTATTCAAGTATTGGAGAACGAAACGATCGAAGAGAAGTTAAAAAGTTTTTGACAAAACGAATCGATTTCAAAACAGAGATGGTGCAAAGTATACTTTTTGAAACATAAAAGTGGAGTTTTCAAGGCATTTAGATCGTTCAAAACGTTGTGCGAGAAGGAAACTAGATGTGCGCTCAAGATCTTGCGGTCGGACAAGGGAAAAGAATATGTGAACGAAAAATTCGACAACTATTTGCAGGAAAACGGTATCAAGTGTTTGCCGAATGAAGAAAACGCTTTACGAATTAAAACAATCGACACGACAATGGTATAAGAAGTTGGACGAGAAATTGTGAAAATTTGGATTGAAACCGACGAATGCAGATCCGTGCCTTTATTATAAAAAGAATGGAGACTTCACGCACTTAACTTTTGGATTCTGTATGAAAGTTCGGAAGCTCCATCATCGTCTGCTCCATTTAGATGGTGTAATTGTAAACGTAGCCAAACGAAATGTCTACCAGATGGACAATCGTGGATATAACCGCAAACAAAACGATCACGGAGAGTGGTGGACGAAAAGTCTAAAAAAAAAGCTTGTAAAACCTGTAAAACTTGTGTGGAAGTGGCCCTAGTGTTGTGCGATGGTTCTTGATCGTCGCCAGTTGATGTGTTTTCATTCAAAGTTATAACTTTGTGTGCGGAATGAATATAGACGTCATTTGCATAAGTTGAAAATTACAATTACATGTTTATTCATGTGTAAATACAGGTAGCGCTGTGGAAACAGCGTCACAAAATAACAGGTCACTTTGAGTACATTGGGACATGGAGTGTGGCAAACACTGCAGTGATGATTTTGGCGAGGACAATCAACGATGTATCAACAATCATGGCGGGCCATTTTGATGCCTCCATCCGACTTAAAACTGTAACGGATGGCTGATCACGCTAATCAATTACCGGAATTTATTGCACGGGTTTGTCTTTCTTCATCAGCTCGTGTAGGAGCAGTGAAACAACAGCAACAGATCAGAATGTAAGCTGTCGGGCTTATATACCGTATAATATATGTATAATAATATATAAGAACAGACAGAACAGACACTTGAAAATGAGGAAAATTGGAGTATATATACTGTATATATACTTCTCGGAAAAAGTAGGATTAGGAGCAACCAATAAGAATCATAATCCTGGATTCTCAGGTGAGTTTGAAGATTAAGTTAGTGCAAACCTTGATGAGAACTATCCCAGTAGCGCCTACTCAATATTTCCAATTTTGCTCTGGTAGAATGGATTTTTATTCTCCCTTTTTTGTTAGCTCGAGTGTATCAATGTGATGAGTTTTAAGGAGAATTTACCACTAGCTAGGGCTATAAATAACCACGAATGAGATTAGGCCTAACAAAACAACAATCGTTCTCTCGACCAAACCCGTAACAAACCGCTTTGGACGTTTCATTGGTTCTTACCGGGAAGAAATTCCTCTCGCCATGCATAATTCTCGATTCAAGAATTCTGTTCTCTTGCTACTGGCGCCACCCGTTGCGGCTTTACGAACCAAGCATCAAACGTCAAATGCGGTTTCTTACGCGCGTCTTGATTGGTGGGGAGAACGATTTATGTTTTGTTAGGCCTAATCTCATTCGTGGTTATTATTTTCTATCGGTAAATTCTCGTTTAAAATACACCTTCGCTTGAGTAATTGTCGGGATTAGGTCAGCACTCATCTTCTTGTCAGATAAGATCTTATGAGGCAAGAAGATGAGAGCTGACCTAATTATCCCGACAATTACACGTCGCGCTTGGTATATTACCTATGACAATTAATTATTCCTTCCTTTTTAAAGTAAAATCATATATCCTGCGTTAATAATCAAACAGTGATCTGGCGGTAGCATTGAGTATTTTTACGGATGTGAAACTGTAGTAAACTGAAATAAAATCGGTTTTAGGTGATCTGGCGGTGGCATTGAGTATTTTTACGGATGTGAAACTGTAGTAAACTGAAATAAAATCGGTTTTAATTTTCTACGTTTGAGCCAAATGTGAAATGAAACGGAATTTTAAAACCGGCAAGGCAATCCCAAATATGGTCTTCCGTGATAAAAAAAATAAAAAATTAGAGCTTAGCTCATTGCTTCTTTCTGTTATTTTGTTCCCTTCTACATCTTCCGTTTCGAGTTACTATGTCTGGTGTCGCAGTTTGCTTTCATCGTTTCTCAAAGGTGAACAACTCGAATGGGCGTTGGTAGTTTTACTAGGGAGGAGTCGATTACTTGAGTTCCCTTGTGAACTCGCCTCTGCAATGAGCCACCAGAGGGAGGAATGGGAAGGTCATTCGTTACACTCCAGCTTCGTTTATCTCTTTCATTTTTTCCCCCTTGTGTCTTGAATCTTTTTTTAAAAAAATTTTATCAAACAAAATAAAGAAGAAAAAGCTAAAAAAAAATGAACAAAGACGTCTAATTTAATTTTTTAAGTTTAATTTTATTTTACATTCTGGATACAGAAAGCAGCGAATGAATCAAAAGAGAGAAATGTGCGCAAAATGTTGATGTGCATCGGTAAATCTTGAGTTGTGCAAGTGATGTTGATGTTGTTGTGCTGCCTCTCCTCTCCTCTGTTTCCTCGTCTTCCTTCCCTTTTGCTGACTGCGCATGCGCTTCATCGTTCACAGAGAGGGGCCGTTGACTCCAGCTGGCGCCTAAATCCTCACGCTGACTCCAATTCATTCCCATTTTCGCTTTATTGCCCACCAATGACGTCATATTGGTCACTAACACTTGTTATGAATGGCGCTCTCCAATCGAAAAGTGTCACGTGTTTAGGACATCGAATTTCACTTACCGGAGCGCTTGAAATTGCCAAAGTGATGTTTGTAAGTATTGGAAATATTGTGGGATAAATGATGGTTCGAATTAAATTGACAGATGGTGCTCAACAAGCAGCAAATTTCACGGGAGCTTAGCTGAGCAGAAAAGATGTTTATTGATTATTGTGTGCGCGTGTGCTCGTGTGCTCGCGTGCTCGTGTGCTCGTGTGCTCGTGCACTGTGGGCAAGGCAAACAGTTTCTAGGAAACAGTCAGGCTGATGAAACTTGCAATTTCTTTTTAAGCTGAAATACGTACGGTATATCAATGTGATAAACGAATGTAACTCGGCATTTGGCAAATACCTAATTTGCATGCCTTGCCACGATTTATCCACATGAGTTTAATTCCTAATTTAACCGGCAGAGGAATCTAGAGGTTTATTTATTTATTTATTTTTTTACTTCTTATTTACTTTACAACACACCTAAAAAAATCATTTCTGTTGAAAATGAACAATTTTGCATATTTTTTTTTCTATTTTGTTTTCAAAACAATAATGGTTGACTCTGTAAAAAATAATGAACGAAAAATTATTCGGCTATGTTCAAGTTTGCGTTGCGATTTGCAAGGATTTGCACGATTTTATTTGAAGTTGTTTGGATTTACAACTTTTCAAATGAATTTGCATAAATTTACATAATTTCACATAAGTATCGATGACTGGGCAAGGTTTTATAAGATTTCTGAAATTTACAGTTTGATTTGAAAATCCTAAATCTACCGATGTACAGTACAATGCTGTTCTGGAGGGCGTTATATCTATGCTATATATCTTAGGACTATGGTACTGCCGGTGTACAATTACTCTTGGGAGAGACGTCGGGTTACCGAGTCAAGTGTCTGTTTCACGTCTGGCCTGAGTCGAGTCGAGTCGAGTCGACTGATGGATGTCGGATCACTCAATGGCTGTTAAAGAAGATTGGGAAGTCATTGGTGGTTAAAGGACAGACGAAAGGACAGAGTTACTACGATTGAGATGTCGTTAAGGGCAAATTCCGGCTCTTTTGTACATACAGTACTGTACGTACTAGTACGTAAGTTATATATAGGTACTCTAACTCACTACAAGTCGGGCCTTTCTCCCATTGGGCGAGCCATTTCACTTGTTTAGTGATACAAAAAAATAGACCAAATCACCAGAATTGCACTTGATATGCAGACATTGTAATCAAAAAAAAAATAAATAAATAAATAAACTTTTCTTTATCATTTTTCCATTGTTGTGGCACACCACTACGGTAACTCGCATTATACGCGCGTACACCATTTATTGCAAAAAAGGCGCCTTAAAATGGGGGGCCGCATTATACGCGGGCCGCATTATACGCGGGCCGCATTATACGCAAGGATATACTGTACTGTATTTTAACCATTATAATAATCAAAAAATTTGTAAAAAAATACTAAACTATTTATCCTGGTGGCAGTACACAGTCTACAGTTAAGCCTAGTACTCATACGCTTTCAGAGTCTAAATATTTTTAGTGTCTTAATTTTTCAACAGCACCATTTCAAGCGGAATGTTTTATCCTCTTATTATTCAGAGTCTGATAAATTTGTGGTACTCATGAAATTGTCACCAGAAAGTTTCCGTACTCTTAAACTATGTGAGTCATTGTTGCTTGTTTTGCAAATGGCTGGCAATGGCAATGAAGCTTTGTCCGACTTTTCTGACTTAAATAATTTTAAAATCAGTTTTGGTCTTTTTGCAATTAAAAAGGCATTTATTTTGTCTGAAATGCAGGCAGAAATATAATTCTACTAACCTTCAACAAACAACGTGTTCAATTGTAGTAGTTGGGTGTCTTTGTTTGCAACCGGCTGTGACCAGTGGCAAATTTTAGATCAAAAACTAGGGAATTCTGGATAGACAAAATTTATTCAGAGTCTGAAACAATTAAATTTTTCCGTGGGCCGGAAACAATTCGTTTCCACTTGCAAGGGTGATTCAGAGTCTAAACAATATTTTTATGAGTACCACCCTTGGCAGGAAACTTAAGACTTTGATTCCTGTTACCATTCCAAGGACGGAATGGTGTTATGAGTACTAGGCTTTAGGAGTGATGGGGCTCGCCCAATGGGAGAAAGGCCCAACTTGTAGTGAGTATAGGTGTTGAGTTTGTATGTGTCTTTAGGTACCGGTATCAGGGATTCCAAGGGGGCATAACAATACTATATACACACCATACGTTACGTATTTCTTATTATCGCTAACATAGAGTAAGTACGTATAAGTACTTGTAAATCTGTTTGGGCAGATGTGTAACTCGACAGCTGATGAAAATAGAAAAGGGTTTGACTCATTCTGTCCAAAGTCTTTTGTTGTGGAATATTGGAATCCAGCTCGGTGCAAAATATATGTGCACACACTGCACACCTAGAGTCCCGCATTCCCTCCAAACCAAACATCATGCTCTTGTCTTTTCTTTTGACTTTGATGGCCAGATTGTAATTGTCAGATTTGTCTAACTCACCTTAAGATGAATACCACCTAATGCAGGATGCATTGCATATGGTGGGTTAAACTTTAATCATCTTGAGAGGCATTTCAGCTGCTCTTGCAAAAAAATTAAACTCTATAGCCAACTTTTCAACAGCAAATGATTATTTCAAATACTGTATAGCATCGAATGAAAAATCGATTAAAAATCGTTATTTTCTACAGATCTATATTATCATAAGCGCCCTGTGCAATTTTACTGTAAATGCAATGCACGAAAACTAAAATCAGTACCGGTACGCACTGTATTTTTTTCGCGACTTTACAGCTACCGGTACTACTAGTAGTAGTTGGTAGGCGCTTGTTTATGACTTTTAAACATATTATCGAAATAAAATCAATTATGAAATTTTGTTTGCTGTACCGTATAGTTTATGATTGGTCTTTGATGGGTATAACATTGCGTATACATAGGCGAATATCTGATATACAAAACTGGCAACTCATTCCCTGCTGAGGAAGACATTTGATATGATTTTTCTACGAGAAAAGCTAATTTTGATTAGATCAATGTCCCTTGCCTCGTTGCCAGGGGTAACAAGTTGGGCGTTGGCATTGAGATCGCATTTCCACTGATACCTCATGCTTTGTTTAGTTTTCCAAGTTTCCTGTTTACATGCCATGTTTAATTTGTGGGCGAAATGCAAGGCACGCTCGAAATCGCATGACGTCACAAACCTATTGGGACAAAAACTGCCGGTCCGCTGTATTACACAGTTTGAGAACTGTTGGTCTAGATTGCTTGATGAATGAATGCGTCTACACTCTACAGAAAGGCTAGAAAAAATTAAATGCCATTACGAACTATTTTAATTAAACATATCGTGTGTAAATAAAAATTGTCAGCAGACACCTCATATTTTCCCAAACATTTCTTTCTGTTAGAAAAATTTGAAATTTATTTCATGTTAATTTATTAATTAAATTATAAATTATTGTGTTTTCTTCTTTTAAAACCTTACCGTAATTAAGACCACAGTCACCAGGGTGCTTTATTACCTGTCAACCAATCAGGGACCAGTTTAGACAATTATGTAGAGGATGTTTGTGGATTGAAGTAGAAAACAGCCATTAAAAACAAAAAACTTACTGATTTTAATATGAAACTCAAACTACATGGAAACTGCCATGTTGGCAGCTAGAGCATGAATGAGAAATGGTCAAAGTGTGATATCATGTCCGTGTGACCATGACATCATCTACTAACTACAGTAGCTTACAGAGAACACTCTAAAGTATTACAAATGGTCAGGGCTGGACTAGGTACAAATTTAGTTTCGGGAAATCTGGATGGGTCGGGCCTCAGGCACAGGCTACGGTGGGCCAAGGATGGTCCACGGTGGGTTTGCTATGCCTGGAAATTCCCGGTAGCCCGCCGGGCCAGTCCAGTACGGCAAATGGTGATTGTGGCCACTCACAGGTACCATATCACTTTAAATACAAAATATTAATACATTTACTGAATTGAATAGAATAAAATACTTTGCACATAATTAATATATTCACAATAGTATGATTACACAATGTGGTTAGGCTTAATAAAGTATATGATAAATTAGTACCGGTATACATAATCCATTTTGAATAAATTCTCACAATTTACTCAATGCATGACAGTGTTAGTGAATATAGTGATTATATTTTGAGTTCGCTTGTATTTCCATGGAATAAATCAGTACCGGTAGCGGTATTGTTATCAATTCTCAACCAATGCAGTCCTTCATTTCCCACCTTTGATGCTAATACAAGTAGTGTTACGGACCGGTAACATAACATTTATCTATTATGTCTACATACTCTCAATGGTAAAGTGGCAGAGTGGCAGCCTCTTGCTCGCGGACTGGCACTGGTCCGCAGACCACCATTTTGAGAAGCCCTGATTACCGGTAACTAGCATTTTAAGCTTAAACATGCTTCAGCTGGTTTTAAATTGCTTGTTTCGATCTAACATCAAATGTGGCGGACGATTTTGTTTATTTTCGCCATGGGCGTACGCACGACATTTAAACAACAAAACATATTTAACTTTTAGTTAAACCTGCACTTGGAATGTGCCTTGTGTCCTTTTTTTCTTCCTTTTTTAAAGGCTTTTATTTAACTTGACATGAATGTTTGTGGGTGTGTTTTTGTTTGTTTGTTTCAATTTCCGGTGCACACTAGCACCACCAGTGGCATATTTAAACTAAAATGGATGCCAGATTGTCAGGGTCAATTCTAAATTTGATTCGTTTTGAATTATAAAGTGCTTACCGGTAATAAATTCTGAAAGCAGGCTAATGCTGTTGAAAAGAAAAATTCCTATCTGCCCATATATATATTTTGTTTTTCCATTTTAATGTGGAAAAGTCCATTTGTTTGCGATTTTCGGCGCGTACGCGGCAATCACGAAAAAAATCTACTTTAGTAGCGCACTCTGAATGCGATTTTTCGCACCATTATAAAGCCTTTTTTCAAACCATGTAATAAACAAGAATGTTTATGGAGTTGTAAAAAGCTGTTGAGGTCTACTGATACCACTGAAAATTGGATTCGCATTTCTCTAACGTGTATGAATATGTAGATTTTCCAACTTATTTATTTATTTTGTTCGTTTTGGATAGGATTTGTAGATAAAGATAACCCTGCACTTCAAGTGATCAAATATTCTAATCAGCATTTTTTTATTTATAGATTGATGGCATCCTAAGATTTCTTCTTTGTGCTTAAGGTAAGGGGTGCATAAATTTACGCAAAAAAAGATATTGCGAATCGAAAAAAGCGCTACAATTGCAATAACAAACTCCCACTGCTGCAAACTCCAACTGGCGGCAGGTTTACACACGCGATTCGCAATTTACAATTCGTGATTTACGATTACCGGTACAATAACTTGGAATTGTAATCGCGAAATTTAAAAAGAAAAATGCAAAATTTAAAATAAGAAAACACAAAATTAAACAAAACAAAAAAGCGCAAAATTTAAACTGCAAAAATACAAAGAAAAAAATAAAATGACAAATAAAATCCGTGACCTTGCACAGCCGGGAGTGGGTGGCGTGCTGGTACGTGGCACTTTTCCAAACTTACTGCATTCTTGCGGCAGATCCACGAGATTAGTAAATAAGCTGCCTTTTTGCTGGAAATTAAATAAAATTTAGCACACAAACATAAGCACAAAAACAAATTAATTATATTTATTCATGATAAAATTCTACCGGTAGTCGTATTCCGCATAAATTTGTCAAAATCGTCTTATCGCTTTGTCTTTTTTTCTATATTCGCGTTTTCTTTTTTCTAATTTCGCGTTTTCTTTACTTTTAACAATTGCTAAAACAAATCGCGGAATTTTGAATCGCAATTTGTTTTTTCACGTTTACATTTATCGCGATTAGATTATTCGCGATTACTTTAATTTAATTTTGTAATCGCGAAAATCGCGTTTTCTTCATTCAGCGTTAACTATTTTTGCGCTACATCCGCCATTACTAGTACACCTAAGGTAAGATTTATTTGTGCTTGATCCAAACAACACATTAAATTTACATCAACTCAAGTTATATTTCTTTGTTTGCTCACACAACATTAATTCTCTCTTAATTAATAAATAAGCTTCAGTCTGATGAAGTGATCATCTACAATTAAAAGATAGAGTAATCTCTTAATCTGGTTGCTAATCAAGCAGAAAAAGTATAGGGTTTTATGCTCACATCAAGTTGGATTGACTAATGGACTGTGACATGGTTTTCGGATACTGTACTAGTAATGTGTAATTTGTTCCGACATCATAAAGACTATAGTTTTTTGTTAGTTTGAATAGTTTTATCTTTTTTTTTTAGATTTACATTGTGCTTTCCCGACAAACGATGAAAGTTCTTTTGTTGCAATTTCTCAACCAGGGCCAGTTTATCCTTAGGGCAAGCTGGGCAAGTTTTTGAACGGTCCCCAGGATATTCTACTTTTTAGAGGCAGTGTTGCTTGTTGTTAACAGTAGGCTTCTACAACGCCTAAATCGCCTAAAACAGGAATTTTGCGTTACCGGTACATCTAAATGTGGTGTCCCAGTCGGGGGTCGTTTCATCGAATTAAATTCCGCTCGGTGCGTTTCATCGAATTTTCAACCATCATCAGGGATGTTAATCACGTGGCTACGTGGTTAGGTTAGGTTGTGTTAGGTCTGGTTAGGTCCCAGGTTAGGTCAGATTACGTTAGGTTAGACCAGGTTAGGTTAGGTTAGGTCAGGTCAGGTCAGGTCAGGTTAGGTTAGGTTAGGTTTTTGGGTTTTTTGTTTGTACCGTTTCATCGAATTTCTTGAAACAATAATACGTTTTATCGAAAAAAAAACCGCCATTTGATGAAACGGGATTCGATGAAGTGACCCGACTTTGTTCCAGTTTAATATTAAAGACAGGTTGTCATGTCTTTTCGGGCAAAATGGGGAATTTTATACTCTTTCCACACTCAAGAGGATCCTTGGAAGCTTGGCTCCCATCGGCCGAGCCATTTCACTTGTGTATTGATGCAGAAAAAAGAACCAAACCACCAGAAATGCATTATACAGACATACAGATATAAATAGAAGTGCAGACATTGCAATCGATTTCCTGTTGTTTGGAAATTGCATTTTCATTAAAAACAACATAAAAATTTATTTCAAAAATAGAAAACATATTTTATTTCTATTATTATTATTAATTATTATTATTATTATTATTATTATTATTATTATTATCATAGGGAAATACTTTTCCTTGTAGCAGTAGTTTAACTGCAGTTCTGAGCAATCAGACTAGGCCAATGGGAGCCAAGCTTCTAGGGATCCTCTTGAATGTGGAAAGAATATAACTGTTTCTCATCTTGGTCTGATTTAAGGAACTGTTAAGATGACAAGAGCATTTCTCACCTATCTCTACGTAGTTGTTTTCCGTGGTTGTGTAAGTTCTCTACACAAATGCAATGCTGTGCCCTTGTCGTAAGTGAACTCTCTATGAGATTTTTTTTGTGCATTTCTCTTCATTTATTGTAATTAGATTTAAGTCAAGCTTTAGTATTTTGATATTTGGTACCGTAGCCTATTGTTGTTATTTTGAGACGAGCATTTGCTCGCGTGACACTTTGATTGTTATGAAGTCTCTCGGAGGGGCAAAACTTTATTGTTGTTCCTTACTTTAACTCGCCCATGTTGCAGTAAAGTTGTGTTTATGTTACGGCAATGTCTGATGATTTAGTGCGAGCGCACTGCTCAAGAGAAGACATCGTGGACATTTACGATCACACTCAAGACTTATTTGGAATTACGAATTAGATCTGTATCTCCACAACACAAATTGTACCGGTACACATCAAGTGTTGTAATTTTTATCACTTTAATTAAGACATTGTTAAATGATATCACATTAATAAATTAAACTGAGCTTAAGGTGCGTCCAAAAAGTCTGTGGAATGACGAAAAATTTCAAAAAAATGAACTTCCAATATTTTGATTTAATTTTCCTTTTAGGATTACTAAATTTACCACTCAAGTAATGTCTGATTTAATTTTCAGACTGATGTTGATGTTTTAAATAAATATTATTGTCTAGAAATTTATTCAACATTACTTGAATGGTCTATTTAGTAATCCAAAAAGGAAAATTAAATCAAAATATTGGAAGTTAATTTTTTCAAAGTTTTTGTGATTCCACAGACTTTTTGGACGCATTAATAAATTAAATTGAGCTTATTTTGGTATTTAGTATATATAGTATGTATGTGCCTCTTAATCCTCAAAAAATTTCTCCCACAATTCGGATTACTTACAAGTCAGGCACAAATCACATCACATTTTTTGTCGGTGTTTTGAGGATATTGATCTGGGTGATGATCATAGTATCAGTGTTGTAGTATAGTGTACAAGTGTTATCAGAATACAGTCATGGCTAAATACTACATTTAAATTGTGACTAGCATCTGGTAGCATGATGGATGCTGCAAGTATTCAGATCGGATCTCGACAATAGCGCCCTCTACACATTATGTAATTACTGTCGTAGCGCCGAATGTAATCTCGGCTGAACGAAGTGAAGCGGAGCGAAGCGGAGCGAACGAGTGAAAGCCGATAACATTCACTCGTGTAATTGGAGGTTTAACAGGAGATGGCGCTACTAGTCGGGTTACGTCAGTCTTAAAAGCTATCCTGGAAAAAAGGAAGTGAAGGACAAAATGGAGTCGACGAAATCAACGGTGTTGACGGTAAGCGTGATTTTCGTTCATTTTTAAACATTTAGAACGCTAGGTAGTGATTGAAAACGAATTAGTTTGTGTTAGATGGAGCTTAGATAATTTAGTTGTGACAAGGGAGGTCGGTGGGTCCTGTTAAACCTCCAATTACACGAGTGAATGTTATCGGCTTTCACTCGTTCGCTCCGCTTCGCTCCGCTTCACTTCGTTCAGCCGAGATTACATTCACTCTTAGTAATCTCCGGCTAAACAGGAGACTTGAAAGGTAACTTTTTTCCATAGGATAAAAATAAAAATGTTTTGGAAAAAACAAATTTAACAATTTTTCAGTTTAATCATTTTTTATTTATGAATTTATTTTGGAATTGGTCTGTTTAGGACTGATTCCTGAAAAGCATTGTGGTTGACAATTGTTTTGTTGTAGAACCTCGCGAATGTTTGTTCGGAGGTCCAACCGGCAACACCTAATATTTGTTGTACCGGAATAACACTGGCGGCTGCGCTGGTGGCCGCAGCTCGCGTCGAATGAGCACCAAACTCTTGACCGACGCCGATCTTTTTTAAAAAATCCTTAATCCATCGTCGCACAGTATCTTTGGTAGGTGCGGCATGGGGTGGTTGTAATTTTAAGAACAAACCATCGTCCTTGCGTAACGGATTTGTTTTGGCCAAAAAATCCATCAGGGCCTTGAAAGGGCAGATGGCCCGTTCTTGCAAATAAGGGGCCACTCGAAATACAGTATGGTGTCCAACACGAGAATGCTTGTGTAAAGTTTTCGGGTTGAAAATGACCGCGTCAGTTGAGACTGTCATCTCCGAAATTTTAAAACTTTGCAGCGAGCTGACCCTGGCAGCAGTTGTTAAAGCCAGCAGCATGAGCAGTTTTTCTTGGAGTTGTCTCCAATCGAGATCATCATGCGGCCAGAGTTTTCGCAGGGCGTTCAGAGCTAGGCCCACGTCCCAAGTGGCCACATAACGTGGTAAGTTCGGCCTTAAATTATTAACTCCTTTTAGAATTCGGGCGATACGATCATCAGCTCTAATTGACGGGTCAATGAAGCCTGCGGCGGTGATGGCCGCTAAACTTCCCGAAATGGAGGAGTGTGACAAGCCTTCATTGAATCTTGAGGCGATGAAATTTGCGGTATTGACGAGCGTTAAACGATAGTTTGGGTCAAGACTGGGAGGGAGTGGATTGGAATAAGGTGACCCTTCACCAGAAAATTCCGTCCACCTCTTAATTCCCGCCGTGTACGTTCTGACAGTTGTCGATCTCCACCCGGCCGAGTACAAGTTGGCAGCGTCCGGCGAAAAGCCTCCTGCGATGAGGTCACTCCACTGACTTTGCAGCCAAGGAGCTGCAGGGCCTGGAGAGGAAACTGGGCCTCTGGTTGATGAACCAACATCAGATGTTCTGGGGCCGGAAAGGACACTGGTACTGCGACCAAGCAGTCCAACAGTGGTACAAACCACGCTTGTGAGGTCCATTTTGGTACTACTAGAAGTACCGTGGCTTGATCCTGGCGGATTTTTTGTAAAATCCTAGAAATTAAACAAAAAGGAGGAAAGGCGTAAGCAAAAGTTTCTTTCCAAGAATGGGAGAACGCATCTATCCTGTAAGCGAAGGGGTCAGGGCCCCAAGAAAAATATTTTGGTAATTTATGGTTTAATCTCGTAGCAAACAGATCAATCTCGGGCAGTCCGAATAGGGATTTTAATTTATTAAACATTTTTGGAGATAAGCTCCATTCCCCATCCGTAGTTAAAAAATTACGCGACAGATAGTCGGCCATAACGTTTTCCTTGCCGGGAATGTGAATTACTGAAAGGTCAATATTTAATCTTTGGGAATCTTCCCACACTAGTCTACCAAAATGGTGGAGTTGCTGGACCTTACTGCCCTGGTTCCGGAACACGCTCACTACTGTGGAGCTGTCGGAATGAAACAAAACGTGTTTTTTGCCGTCAAAGGGGGCAAAAACCTTCCAGGCGAACCAGAGGGCCAAAAGTTCCTTGACATTAATGTGAAAATCATTTTCCTCAGCTGTCCACTGGCCATTTGCAGAGCGGGAGTTCCAACTGGCTCCCCAACCCAAATTGGAGGCGTCGGTGAAAACCTCCGTATCCACATCGCGACGGTTTAGATCTTTGGGGGAGAAATTTTCTAATTTAGTCCATCTAGACAATTCGGCCTTGATGTCGGGGTAATTTTTAACTAAAGTATTATAGTTGTGGTCATGAAGGAACAACTGTCCTGTTTTGAAAGATTCCAGGGGCTTTATGTTCCAAAAACCGTCAGAAAGCGCTGGCTCGGCGGAAACTAAATTGCCAATAAAAATGGCCAAATCCTGAATAGAGAAATTCTCCAATTGGAGAAGGCGTGAAGCTAGCTTAGTTATTTTTACGATTTTCCTTTCTGGAAGTGACACTTCCATTTTTCTAGAGTCTAGTGTTAATCCTAAAAATTCTATTCTAGTTTTGGGAATAAATTCGGATTTTTCCCAGTTAATGCAGAGGCCTAATTTTTGAAAAAAATTTATTACGTCGATACAGGCGTTTTTAGCCTCGCAAAAGGAATCACACAGAAAAATTCCGTCGTCCAAATAAGGGATTCCGCAAATCCCCCAAGTCCTCAACTCGGAAAAAACAGGGCACATAACCTTAGTAAAGGTCCGTGGGGCACTTGCCAAGCCCATTGGCATTACCTGATATTCGTATAACTGGCCTTGCCACAAAAAACGTACATATTTCTTAAATTCGTTTTTAATTGGTAACAAATAAAAGGCGTTAGTGAGGTCGATTTTAAACATAAATTGACCCTTTTTCATAAGGTTTATCGCATCTTTAAGCGAGGCCATTTTAAAATGGAGATATTCTAAGCTCTCGTTGAACTTTTTTAGATTTAAAATTATCCGTACAGATCCGTCCGGCTTGGGGACGGCGAAAATTGGACTTAAGTATTCGCCTTCAACGTGGGCGACCTGTTTAATTATGCCTTGCAGGCAAAGCTTGTCCACAGCTTGGGAAATTGCAGAAGTTTCGCTCAGTTTCATTCTATATTCCGTTCTTTTAACGTGAACGAGCTTGTCGAAATTTAGATCGAATTTTATGCCCGACAGGGCAGATAATACAAAAGGATTGGATGTGATCTTACGCCAAACAGGCAAGTAATATTGTAAATTCCCTGGCTTAAAGGACAGATGCGATATGTGTAAATTAAAGAACAACTCTTTATTTCTTACATTTTCATTTTCAATTACAGGTGATTCTGTCGCTACTTCTTGTAGGATTTCCCGCGCTGGTTCTTCCCCCGATCTGCAAAGAGAATCGGAATTAGTAAACT
This sequence comes from Strigamia acuminata, assembly GCA_949358305.1. Classification (NCBI taxonomy): domain Eukaryota; kingdom Metazoa; phylum Arthropoda; class Chilopoda; order Geophilomorpha; family Linotaeniidae; genus Strigamia; species Strigamia acuminata. The sequence goes on along the minus strand of OX442319.1, from coordinate 1,084,764 downwards.
CGGTTACAGGATTAGAACAAACAATGTTCATACTATTTTGGCGCTTAAAATCGAAACTTCTTGAGTTGTCTGAGCGCTTGTAATCGTATTTATTATCGTACCTATTGTACGGGTGGAAGCGGCGGTAATTCTTGTCCCTGTCGGACTTGCGATTTTCGGCTTTATCAAAAGTGGCCTTGGAAGTAACCTTCTTTAATTCGTCGAATTCTTTGATCTGCTTCGACAAATCCGGGCCAAACAGGTCGGATGGGAAAACAACCTTCCCTTTTGCAAACTGCTTGTATCTAGGTGCGAGCGAGTCCGCGAAGTCCAGACGTCGGCGTAACGTTAGCGCCGTATTCATTGCGCCCAGCAGCGTCATGGCCTCGGCCAGGTGGATGACCAGTGAATTGGGGTCCAAATTTCCCGCCACTACGTCCTTCATTGCCGAAGCAAGCGGAATGTAAGCTTTCAAAACGAGCTTTTGATGTTTTAGAGACGTCGTGTCTCTCGACCTTATCCAAGGCTGCACTTCTCCAAACAGAGTGCCGTCCACTTTAGGCGGGTCCAAGTATTTTGCGTTTTCAGGGATTATTAGCTTTTCAACTAATTGATCCCTAAATTCCGTCGAGGTCTCAAAAAGCGATTTGCTTACCAAAGCCTCTAATTCGGCGGGCCAGGCGTCGCCAAACTTGGTCTCGGCGCCCAAAAGTTTCGAAACATCCGAAAAACCAACTTTGGTTGCTGGAGTCGGAGCCGTTGAACCGTCAACTGGCTTGCTTGTGACGACAAGGGGAACTGCGATTGCGGGGTTCAACAACGAAGTTGTCCCGTCAGTGGCTTTTGGGGTAGGTACAGCACCTGGCCCAGCCATCGCGGTGTTCTGCGGCGAAACGACGACCGTTTTCGCAGTTAGCAAATTTTGCATTATGTCTTTTAGCTCGTACACAGTGTCGGCTAGACATTCGATCCTATTTTGCATCCTTCTCGGCGAAGGTGGCTCTTCTACGATCTCTTCTTCGTGGTTAGGTTCGTGGACCTCCTCATTTTGGAGATTTTGGACCACGTGGTCGTTCAAAGTAGGGAATCCAGAATCGGTAATCATAACTTGGGAATTCATAATAGAATGTTATAAAACTAATAAAGAAACAATTATTAGAAAGGTGTTCGAAAATATGAGATCCTTTAATTAAAAAGGGGAAAAAACGATATAAAAGCAAATTTTTCTTGTAGAGCAATTCGAACCTGACCGCGCAACCCGTTAGTAGAACCGGAAGTGACGTAACCCGACTAGTAGCGCCATCTCCTGTTTAGCCGGAGATTACTAAGAGTGAATGCGTTTTTGTACGACATGGAAAGAGATCAATATTGTGGTATTAATATGCCACAAACCCACAACATTCAAATTCAGTTACCGGTACCGTAATACCGGTAAGTTAATTGGGAATTATCAATTCTATTAGTTAGAAATACAGTAAATTCAAAGTGAATTTGTCAGCATTGAGATCCTGTACAGAATCTGAATTGTGGAAACACATTTACTTTCATATAACAATTGGGACAAAAAATATATTTTTTTAATTGTATCAATGGAACCAATGCTGAATGTTGTCTGATAGGAGTCGCTTTTGAAGACTCTTCAGTCTTGAAGGGGTTTGACTCAAGATGTAGCACCGTAGCGCACTAGCGCTTCAAATTAACGCCGGTTGCTGGGACCCGTTTAACCGCCGGGGGTCACCAGCAATATAGACAAAAAGCGCCGGGTTCAAATAAGCGCCAATTGATGATTTTTGTGAAGATATTAGTGATTCAAGAAAACTATCGTTTTTTTTTTTAAAAATCTGTGATTTTTTTAAAAAAATTTACCCAGTCCGAATAAGCGCCGGAGTCCAAAAAATAAATAAATAAACGCCCACGCGCTTATTTGAAGCGGTACGGTATGAATGAATAGTAGTAGAGCTGGAAGTTAGTCATGGTTGGATGGTTTTCATTTTTATTAAAGTTTGCCAAGCCGTAAAATGAGAAATATGTCAGCTTCCTGAAAGAGGATGCGATCGAGTTGAGCCTATCATTATGTAACGCAATAAAATCCAGAGCTATTAAAAGGCGCAATTATCGTTAGAGAAGAGTTTTGGCGATTCCCATTTCTAACTTCCGCTTAATTACTAAATACACATGTGAGATGTACCGTAATATAATAAGTTATATATTTTTTGAAACAATTTGCAATCACTTTTCATGGTACAACAATTTTCTTGCTTTCTTTTCTTTTCTTTTCTTTTCTTTTTGTTTTTATTATGATTGGATTCTTTTTCCATTACTTTAGCGAGTACTGAAGCCTTACCCCGGACATGAATTTTAAGTGGTTGTCAGGGGTGGCTTTATTTTTAGTTTGATGGATAAATCAGTTTTGTATTTGCATTCGACATCAATGGATATCTATTCAATCTCAAAATGTACGAGTGCAAATGACGTAAGAAAGAATCTGAACCGTGTTACTTTAACACTCAATAATATAAGGCTAAATAGGAGGAAACTGCACCACCAGACGGCTTAGAAACTGTTATTTACTTGTATTACCCATAACACACATTGAATACAATCGAAATCTATTATAATCACCAACCATTGTATAGTTGCTAGGTGTCTGCCCTAGCAACACACAATATTTCTCCGATAGAAAACAAAAACAGTTGCTTTCTAAACTCCATTCGTGTCACACATTTTTGACTCATCCATTGGACTCGGACTAATGGAGCATTAACCAACTGTGGGGGTCTTACATTGGAAATCATAAATGTTAAAGAAACCGTCAAAATATGGATCTATTCGACAAGATGGCGCATGGCGGCGGATACAAGAAATGTACATTCAAGGTTACGGGTGATCAGGTTTGCCGTAGCGTACCTTCACAGTTTCAAACCAAAGACAAAATTGAAATTCACATTGATAATTTCTATTCGAACAACTCGTGGACATTTGTGCCATCTAACATTTGTTTTACGATGAAAGTCATATTTTTACAGGGACGGTTGGTTCCTTAGGAAAGACGAGGTTGGAGGGCTGTGATAAAGTCAGCATTCCCACGTACGACAGTACCGTAAAGAGTAAAGTCGATTTTTATCGATTTTTGGTTTTCGTGTAAAGAAAATCAATTACCGACCCCGCGAATCAATTGCAAACCCCACAAATCAACTGCAAATCCAGCAAATCAACTACAAATCCAGCAAATCAACAGCAAATCCAGCAAATCAACTGCAAATCAACTGCAAATCCAGCAAATCAACTGCAAATCCAGCAAATTAACTGCAAATCCAGCAAATCAACTGCGAATCCAGCAAATCAACTGCGAATCCAGCAAATCAACTGCGAATCCAGCAAATCAACTGCGAATCCAGCAAATCAACTGCGAATCCAGCAAATCAACTGCGAATCCAGCAAATCAACTGCAAATCCAGCAAATTAACTGCAAATCCAGCAAATCAACTGCGAATCCAGCAAATCAACTGCGAATCCAGCAAATCAACTGCAAATCAACTGTGCTATTGCTATTACAATGCAGCATTTAAGCTTACACACCCCTAATTTACGGAAATGGTTCGTCGATGAAACGCACGTGTCGATCGAACAAATTGCCAAATCAGTCTCCTTTCCTGTCACCAGCACGTCGATGAAACGTTCCGAAAATTGGAGAATCGGTGAAACGTCATTTGATTAAATGTACGAACCCTACCTGTAGTGGGTCCTAGGCCTAGGTGGCAGTTGGGGTCGCGATAAACATGTTGGTTCCAACTGTCCGATCTAAACCTGATAAATGAGATGACAAATGATGACAAATGAGATGTGTATGAATGCAAAACAGCTACGTACGTAGTAACGGAGTGTTCATTTCTTGTTCGTAGCATTGCGAGGAAAAAGATGCGAGCACTGTTGCAGCAAAATATTTGTGATGACACATGCATCACACTTTTCTAATCCGATGTGATTGATTAATTCAGTTGTAACAAGAACAATTGAGGACTTTAATCTATGAAAATCATTTCGTTGCACTTTTATCTTGAAAAACCAATGTTTAAGCAGAATTTGTTCTGCCATGTTCGTTTCTCTGCACAACACATCATATTGTCATGTTTTGTGATGGTTGTAAAACCGTATAGTATGCAATTTATCATCAGATGGCGCTATTTAAATAAAAGCGCGTAGTTCAAATACATTTAAAGGAATTAACAATATTTTGATGAGTAATAAATAAACCGTTTATTTTATTTATTAAACTAAAAAAATAATATTTGTAAGAAGCTAGAAATACTTAACGGATAAGAAGTACCAATTGGGCTCTTTTGGACTTAGTCTCCTGCAAGGTCCGGACTTGCTAATCTCTAAAGAGACCTGCGAATCCAGGGATTCCAATGTCCAATTGGCTGTCACTAACCTCTATTCTTCTGTGGAACATACATAAGGTCTGGTTTTTGGCCAGACCTCCGCTTTTTGTTTGTTTTCTCTGACTCTTTCACTACGCTTGACAGATGATATCTTATATCGTTGTCAATACACCAGCTTATAAACAAGCTGTTGCGGGAAGGCAAACCCGTACAACAAATTCCGGCCCTTGATCACGCGATCATCCGACCGTTATGGCTCTGAGGCGGATGGAGGCCTTAAAACCTCCCGCAATGATTGTAGGATCATTGTGATTGTCCCCGCCAATGTTACTAATTATTACCCTTTATTTAGCTTGGTTTGAACATTGGTTTAAATCTCGGGTAGTAGTGTTGTTGTAGTAGTGTTGTTGTGACGATGCCGTGAAGCCAGCCCTATTCCTCGGCCCGCCCGGACTCTCAATTATTTGGTGCCGCCCGTTTTACACAGGATAGACATGCAGATCTAGTTGATTAACTAATAAACCTGCAAACTCATAATTATCGTTGTAAGTCTTATTATTCAATTGTATTCACTTTGCACACACATTTTAGCTTATCTTATGTAGGTTCTTACTAGTTTTAGTACGGTATCGTGTAGTCTTATTTCTTTTGGGTAGTTTAAACATTTAAGCTATTCTATACCGAAAAGGTACAGTAGAAGCGTCACAGTTTTAATGTGCGTGCACCAAAAAAAATTTGATTGCACCTGGGAAACTAACTTACGATTGTGCACATGCAGAGAAGCATATATCACCTAGTGCTAAATGGTGGCAAAACAATGTACAGCGCTTTCATTAATAGTGTTTTTTGTTGTAAATATTATATTTTCTTATTAATAATTGAAAAAAAAAAACACATTTTTACGTGAAAGAAGTTCATGTATGAGCCTAAAAATTCTTCAGCTTAAAAATTCTTCAGTCTAATAATTCTTCAGCCTAAAAATTCTTCAGTCTAATAATTCTTCAGCCTAAAAATTCTTCAGTCTAATAATTCTTCAGCCTAAAAATTCTTCAGTCTAATAATTCTTCAGCCTAAAAATTCCTCTGCTTAAAACTTCTTCGGCCTAAAAATTCTTCTTTTTTCGCACTGCTCAAAGGAGAGGCCATGGTTTCGCAGTTTTCCCTTTGGAACACAATTTATCATTTACTTTGTACTAGGAAAATTACGCAAAAATGGGAACCGATCTAAACACCTCTCTCATATACTTCTTCGAGCGCCCACAAAGCATATTGTATTCAGTTATGGTTACATTTTTTAAAAATAAAAATAAAAACAAAAATTTTGAACAAAATGATGAAACGTTCAATACCGACATTGAAATAAAAAAGTTAGCATACAGAAAAGTATTACATTTTAAAGTTCTAACCTACCGTAGGAAAGAACATTCTATTCATTTATTTTATAAATACAGTACCGGTAGTTATTTTTAATTACCATAGTGTACTTACAAGTTAGATTGATTGTGAACAAGTTAACAACAAATTCCCTTTCCATTTTTTGGTTGGTCAACAACCTTACCCTTACAACAAGTTTGGGAATCTAAGTTATAACTGTCTGATCCACAACAACGCTGTTTCTTTTCCAATGGTAACACTTGAAATGCAGGTGGAGAAACCAATTTATCAACGCAACAAATATGTGTATGTGAATTGAATACCACATGATTGGCACAGCAACGCTGAGTCAAATTTGCATCGAATGCCTCAGATCCACAACATTTTGGCACCTTCATCTGGCTGATTTGGTTCATTCTCCTGTTCGACGAGGGTCCGCAGCATAACCCCGAGTTTTTCTCGTAAGCTTTACTGCCACAACATATTTCGGCAGCCGGAGTGGTTTTTTCAGCAACATGTGCAGTAGGTTTTGCTTTGCAACATACTTGCGTTTCCGAATTGAACAGCTGATCGCCGCAGCATTTATCTTGTTTTCTTTGTTTGCTGACGGCTTTACCGTTACAACAGACTTCTGTATCTGTGTTATAAGTTGAGTGTCCGCAACAGTAATGGCCCAGTTTTAATTCGATTGGAACGCCTCGACAACACAGATGTTTGGTGAGGTCAATGAGTTGATTGGCGCAACATCTTTGATATGCTGGTTTTTCCACTGTGTGCACTAATCCCATGCAACAGCGTTGCGTCTTTAGATCATACAGAAGATCAGAAGCTTGAAAGGAAGAAAGAAATCAAACTTTATTAGACTATACATTTTTAAAGCTTCTTTGAAAAAGAGGAGGACAGAAAATTAAGTCAACAATTGCTAAGTTCACACAGCGACGTTCGAAAGAAAAGCTGTGCCTGGGGCAAAGTCTGATTTGGAATTAGTAGCATTCGTTTATCTTTTATAGCGCCCTAATCAGAGGCATGCCTAGAGATTTCGGCTCGGCGCCTGAGACAAAATTAAAAATGGCACCTCTTAAAACAAATTAAACAGATGTCATATCTATACAGGGTGGAAGAAAAGTCTGTCACTCTAAACTAAATATTTCTGAAAGTGCTGACAATGCATCTAATCTAATGATGGTAAAGTATTAAAGTTGACTGGGGCAATTTTTTGGTGACCCAAAATTTGACCACTGGATGTATGTTCCATCAAGGTCATTGGAAAATTATCTCGGAAACCGTTAGAGATAGACAGAAATTTCCAAGTGTAAACTTGTAGAGCAACATTTATTTAGTCTAAAAATGACTACTTCTCAAATCTTTTCTACTAAAAATCTTAAAGAAAATTGCAATTTTCTAAAGTCGACACAAGTCAAAGGCTAACTTATGGAAAAATGGCCAAAATCGAAAAAGTGCCAAAAATGTGCTGATTAGACGTAAAATGACCTAAAAAAAATCGATTCCTACGGGTGAAATTTGCATATCTTGCACCGTTGCAGAGATATGGGCAGAAAACTGAGTTTTTGAAAAGAAAAAGTTGCCTTTGACTTGTGTCTACCTTCGGAAATTACGATTTTCTTACAATTTTTTAGTACAAAAGATTTGAGGAGTAGTCATTTTTAGACTAAATAAATGTTGCTCTACAAGTTTACAATTGGAAATTTTTGTCTATCTCTAATGGTTTCCAAGATAATTTTCTAATGACTTTGAGGAAAATCCCGAGGTCAAATTTTGGGTCACCAAAAAATTGCCCCACCCAACTTTAATACTTTACCATCATTAGATTAGATGCATTGTCAGCTATTTCAGAAATATTTAGTAGAGTGACAGACTTTTCTTCCACCCTGTATAATACAGAGTATGAATACCGGTATTCATAAAATGACTTCTTTACAATAATTATTAAGATAAAAAATGCATTTTCGGGAGGAAAAAAGGCATTTTTAGCGCCGGCCAAAAAAAATCAAACTAAATCATGAAAGACAGAATTGAATTACTTTTCTAGACTGTGTTAAATCAAAACCGTGTAAAAAGAGACCGTGTAAAAACAGAATTGTGTGTATTAAAAAAATTCAAATTGGAGACTACTCGTATACACAGGGCCGCCTTTACCATTGGGCTAACTGGGCTGCAGCCCAGGGACGCCGGGCAGAGAGGGACGCCAAGCAGAGATGAACTCCAGGCAGAGAGAGGCGCCGGACAGCGAGGGGTGCCAGGCAGAGAAGGGTGCCAGGCATCTCCTACAAAGCGTCTTCATGAGTAAACCCCGGATATATATATGCAAAATAAATTTTGTTATATGCGCAATATATGAAAAAAAAATTGAAATATGTTGTTTCATAATTTCATGTTAACTTATTTTATTTATCTGTTTGATTTATTTTGTTTAAATTTTCTTCTGTACGTACGAAAGAATTTTCTTCCGTACGAACATCAAAATATGTACTCCTAGGAGTGGCTATTCTCACGTACGTACATGAGAATATACTCGGCCAATGTTTTTTGAATCGTACTGTAAGTACGTACAGTAGATTGATTTAACTCTTAAAAAGGTACTTACCGCTACTCTGGGCTTGCGGTGTTGTTACCTCAACTACAGCATTAATTTTGTCCGATAAAACAATGTAGCAATTCATTGCTAAAGCAATAACACTAATTAAACTTATTCTTAACATCATCTTATTATAGAAGTTTTAGTAAATATGCTCACAGATCTAAAACTCTGGTAGATACTAAATTCGGTATATACGTACTGTATTTACATTCCATGAATAGTGTACGTATCTCCAACATCCGGTGGATGGAATATCAACAACACGAATATCCCGTCTGGATTTATTCAACGTTTTCTTCTCCTTTTTATGTGCTGTGGGAGGAATATTATTTTAATATTCATTACATTCGTTGGATATCACAACTGGCGCCATCATCCATACAGAAATTTCTTTTCATTTGAATTGGAAAAACCAAAGTGTCTTTTAAATTGCTGCTGTAGTCAAGAATTTTCTATAAAAAAATTTTAAATGAAAGAAAATAGCTCATTTCTGAGCTCATTCTCGTTCCTATATTTTGTACATATATCTAATTTTAACTGGTCCTGTAAAATATGATAACCTTGATAAATTTTTTCATTTTCATTTCGCTTGATTTGAATGGATTGCAATGGATGTGGCTGGATATATATTCTTGGATGGAGTCAAGAAAGTAACCAATCGAATGTATTGAATTAGCATAAGTATTTTATTAACATAAAAATCCTAGTACAGGTGGCGCGTCATGAAATAACGGAAAGAAGAAGATGGAGTCGGAGCACTCGACATGTGATTGGTCGAAGTGCAGCGACATATAGCCAGCGCATAACGCCATAATACACAACTCAATCCTCCCGTATATTTGTCCATCGAGAGAGATTGTAGGGGACGAACCACAATTTCCTATCGGCAGTTGAGGTCTCTCTCTACCTTTTCCCGAATGGACATGGACAACCTCCACGCCTCATCGCTAGAGTTCCTATGTGTTTGTCCCCCAACAATGTGAACTCAGAAAATTCGGAAAATTCTACACTCACAAGGAACCGACATTCCATCAAACCTCAACCCTGCGATCGAGTCCCAGACCCCACGCGACCAAGTGGGAATTTTCAAACTCAGAACCGACGTTTTCCCCGATCCAACTCACATAGAACAGATGATATTACACCCAGTTCGCACTACGTAGGCTAGATGGAACTTGAGCTAGCTCAGCTCATCATAAACTACCCTAGCTTAAGTTGTTGAGCCAGACCGATACGATTTCTCCCTAGTCCAGGGCCGGACTGACGTATAAGCAAAATAAACCACCCATCGGGGACCCCGGGTCGCCGAAAAGAAACCGCATTTCCGAAAAAAATTCAAAAAAGATATGCATTTCCCACAAAAAGATGTTGATTACCGGTACTTTAGATTTTAAAAAAAAAAAATTTGCTTAGGGGCCCCGTAATACCTAAGTCCGGCCCTGCCGTAGTCATCGTCCGAAAGTTTCTTTTCTTCTACCAAAAACTCGTCATATTACGGCGAGATCTTCATACTTGTACAGGGAGTTGGAAATGAATTTCTTACTTTAACTTTAGCCGAAACTTTTTAGGGTTTGGTACCGCGAGTTGCTGTCTCAGATGTTCTCATTTTGGTTATTTCAGTCGTAATTTTGCACGCAATTAAGATGGATGCCTGAACCATATCCACAAATTTTGAAAGACTTACGTAAAAAGATGAAAATTCGATCAAAAACTGCAAAAAACACCGTTTGTTTTTATGTAATCAAAAGGATGTACTGACCGTAACCGGGGTCAGTAAAAATTGGACTGGTGAGCAAGGTGGCAATTAAAATTAGTCCTAAAAAGGACTGTTCACCTAGCGGTTTTTCTGATTTAGATGCAATTAATTGGACTATTCATTTTTAGACAACAAATCGAGGGGTACGACATTCGACGAATCTCACACTTGGGTTTCTTCCGAATCCCGAATCTTTAATTTTATAGAAATTTTGAATTTTTTTTCGAAAATTAGACAAAGGTTTATAATATTTTCGACTTTCTCATTAAAATAATCATTTGAATCTCTCTGAATCCCACACGAATCTTTTTGAATCCCAACCGAATCCTACTCCGAATCCCAAAAAGTATATCAAAGATTTGAATCTCTGACTGTCGTACTCATTTTAGATACCGTAACAAATTCATTTTAGACTTCTAAACCTGATGTTTAGAAAGCCTATTAAAACGGTCATGTCCGTCCGTCCGTCCGTCGTCATCGATTCCGCAAAAACTTGTGGTGACCACGAGGTCATAAAAGTGTTTTTAGTATTTACAATAATTAATCGTCAGATTATTACGAGAAAACTAGCTATACTAGTCTTACCGTTTCTGCGGAATCAACATGATGACGTCAGCCATTTTGCATAATTCCCCGAATTTATGCAAATACGTCATTTCCGGTCATTAGGGGGTATTTAAACCCGTGTTTTGACCGGAAGCGCCACTTACAGATATATCGCAGCAACAGTAGCATCACACCTCACCTTTCAGGCCGAACACCACGGATTGATAGAGGACCGATGCCAGTTGCCCAAGTCATCTGTAACACCAAGCCAAAGATATTTGTCGTAGCAAAACTACGACCGAAATATCTCACCATCGCCGAAGCGTTTTGCGAACACGTGTTTCGCCAGGACGCCATTAACCCTAGACAACCAGAAGCCACGTGTAAGACTGCCGTGCAGCAACAAATCGTATCCGCCGACAAGGATCCGAGACCACAACATTGTTAAGTATTATTGTAATATTACAGTGTTCAATAAAAAGGTTATTATTGTAAGATATTGTGTAAGTTTATTTACCGGAATCAAGGTTACGACACGTGGGGGCCTGTCCGGGATAGTTTGACTAATCAGACTATTTAAAATAAACATATCTTACGGTTTGGAATTTACAAACTATCGAAATGACAAAAAGCAACAAAAAGAGCAGAAACCCTTCGACCGCAAGCGCCCGAAGAAAAGCCATGGAATCAGCCAAGGCAAGGGCCGAAGCATTGGCTAGCCCAGCGTTAGATAAATTACCGCCGGAATCGACGAAAAGAAATACGATTGGAAAAACACCAATCGATAAAAACAACGCCGATAAATTACCGCCGGAATCGACGAAAAGAAATACGATTGGAAAAACACCAATCGATAAAAACAACGCCGATAAATTACCGCCGGAATCGACGAAAGGAAATATAGTCGGAAAAACACCGATTGGAAAAACTCCGAACCACGCCGAAAAAACGTCTGTCGGACATACACCGATTGGAAAAACTCCGAACCACGCCGAAAAAACGTCTGTCGGACAAACACCGATTAATAAGACGTCGACGAAACCTCAACCTGACCCGCCGATTAATAATAAACAAATTAATTTCACGGACGAAGTAGAGGAAGATTCAGACAAAAGTCAAGACGGGTATAGCCTATTCGACAAGTACGATAACAACCAAAGTAATCGAGTCACCATCACGCACGGCTACAACAGTTCGAAATCACAAATCAACAGATGCAGAGAAGCATACGAAATCCAAGATCAGGACCGCTAACGACGCCGATAAGGAAGCCGCGAAAGTCAATTCGCAACTATACGGAGGGAGAAAATCAACCAATTCTTCGCAAAACCACCAATTCCTTCCTCAAAACGGAAATATTTCATCGAGTTATGGGAGTCAGAGCCAATCCGACCCCATATTGGAAGAGCGATTACGAATGATAGAAGAACACATACGTGCCGATTCACGGACCGGCCGAAACCAAGACTTGGATGAACGAGACGAACAGAATGAAAACCTACTCCGAAAATATTCAGCCGACCGCTGGGCGTTAGATAACAAAGACCGAAACATCAAGTGGCCCCAGCTGCGCCTGATGAAATTCGACGGTACGTGGAGGGCAGGAAATAAATTTCTAAATGAGGTGGCACTCACCATCTCGAGACTCGGAGCCGAACCAGACGAAATGGTAGTTAAGGGGCTGCCAGAAATGCTGGTAGGAGAGGCGAGAGAATGGTATGTGGAGGCAAACTTGAAGTATTGGGAGCAATTTGTGGTCGCCTTCAATACGCAATATGGCGAGACACAAAAAGAGATTAGACAACGAGTCAGTCTCATGCAGCAGGCGACCGGAGAAGAGCTACGAGCCTATTTTCTGCGAGCTAAAAGTCTGTTCAATGAACTGTATACTCCGCTGGACGCTTACGCTCAACGACTAATTTTTGATAAAGGATTGAACGAGGCATCCAAAAAGGTGCTTCGCGACATGAACGCTCCAACAACCGACAGCTTCGAACAACTGTTGAAATTTGTCGATAAACGTCACGAAGAAGTAAATGACCGGTACACAGACGCTCTAACACCGGAAGAAAGAAAATTAGTCCAACTTCGCATACAGCGAATCCACGCCAGAAATAACGACGCAGGGCGATTAATCCGGTCGCGAACGTTCCTAAACGGAGACATAGAGGCGGCCCCACCAAAGAAACCCAGCGACAAGTCGACTTCTAACCCGATACCAGCCCCTAAAGCTTATCGAGCTAGTACGAAAACCGATACACCTAATTTCGAAGACGGGAGAGAAAGTGAAGAAGACGACTCCGAGCAGAACTCAGAGGGCGACGCGAATAAAACCGAGCATCACAACCCAAAGAGTGACAAGCATTACGAAAAAAGGGATTTCACAAAACGATCATTCACACGGACGGAAAACTCTACTACAAGACCTTGCAATTATTGTAACGAGGTGGGACATTGGAGGAGGGATTGCCCGAAACGAAAAAAGAGGAAGGAAGAGAAGAAAGCCGCCGAGAACGAAGCATTGTTAGAAAAGCTAACAGCTAAATTTGAAGAATTGACAAAAAACTGGTTAAAGCAGACAGAGAAAAAATAAATCTGTCTGCACGCCCGGAAGACCGAACCCCGAATAGAACCACGAACGAAACAATTAACCAAGCAATCAACGAAATAATTACGGAAGAAATAGATAAATTAAAAATCGAATTAGATAATAAAGAAACCAGCGACTCAGATTCGGAAGATGAATTAAAAACCAAATGGAAAAACACCAATTGGTTAGAAAAACAAATTAAGGAATTACAGACGAAAATCGCTTATTTCACCACAGCCTACTTCACCACCGAAAAATTAAAATACCGTGGCTCAACCACTGGCAGAAGAAGAACCACCCCACCTCCTTCTATGAGTGCCCTCAAGGAGTCACTCGAGAGGAAGATGTAGTCAAAAAACATTTTTAAAAGAGAAATTTCGCAATGTCATTTATCTTTTTATTTTATAACGACATTGCTGAGGAGGGGACGTGTGGTGACCACGAGGTCATAAAAGTGTTTTTAGTATTTACAATAATTAATCGTCAGATTATTACGAGAAAACTAGCTATACTAGTTTTACCGTTTCTGCGGAATCAACATGATGACGTCAGCCATTTTGCATAATTCCCCGAATTTATGCAAATACGTCATTTCCGGTCATTAGGGGGTATTTAAACCCGTGTTTTGACCGGAAGCGCCACTTACAGATATATCGCAGCAACAGTAGCATCACACCTCACCTTTCAGGCCGAACACCACGGATTGATAGAGGACCGATGCCAGTTGCCCAAGTCATCTGTAACACCAAGCCAAAGATATTTGTCGTAGCAAAACTACGACCGAAATATCTCACCATCGCCGAAGCGTTTTGCGAACACGTGTTTCGCCAGGACGCCATTAACCCTAGACAACCAGAAGCCACGTGTAAGACTGCCGTGCAGCAACAAATCGTATCCGCCGACAAGGATCCGAGACCACAACATTGTTAAGTATTATTGTAATATTACAGTGTTCAATAAAAAGGTTATTATTGTAAGATATTGTGTAAGTTTATTTACCGGAATCAAGGTTACGACAAACTATAGCAGCTAGAGCCAAACGGTCAACTGCAATAAACTCAGCATACCGTACCTATATTAGTATCCTAAGGTGTTTTCGTACTTCTCTGACCTCCGGTTGAATTAAAAAACCGGTTTTAGTACACTTTTAGTCGTCTATTCCATGAAAATCACGGAAATAGCGGCATTCCGTAATTTTGCGACCGATTGTGTATTTTTGAACGCAAAAATCGGGACATTTCGGCCGCCATTGGGTAATCGAATGCGGCCGACTGTATAAAAATCTTCCGGCATATATACGGTAATTGCGAATTTAGGGATTTCACGTCGTAAATTATTATTTTTTTAATTTCAAATTAATTTTTTTATTTTTCGTGTGATACCCTGCATGACAGATGTTTACTTGTTTAGATACCGTAACAAATTCATTTTTAAATTAAATAATAAATCCATTTTTAGGTAACAAATAAATGATTAATTTGATTTGACTTTATTAACTACACCCAAACAGATAACAAATCAATCAATGTTGTAGAATAATTTATACATGCAATCTTTGCAAAATTGAATATCAACAGGAAGAGCGAGCATGCATTGTCACAAAGTGAGTTGGCATAGTAACGCAATAAAGAAAAGAGAGGAAGAGCGGATCGCTCTTCTAACCTGGTTTGAGTGCAAATCCCCTTGGGTAAGGTATGTGGTGGGACGGGCGAGGGAGGGATTGAGTCAAATCTGATTGAATCAGATGACGTGTTGACGACGGCCTTTTCTCCATAGAGGTTGGAGATAGAGAGGCGCACAATGACCATCTGGTCTGGGTGGGAGTAGACAAAATTGCAAGGTAAACAACATGTCCGTTTTTTTTGTCTACCAAAAAACTCATTTTTATGTGCCAAATGTTTTTGTGTGCGTACCAAATATTTCAATATGCATTTAATTAATGCTCCGTTAACAAACTTGAATGGATTTCGCCAATTTGGGAAGGAGTTAATAAAAAAAAATCTCGATTTCTTTTGTTTGCGAATAAAAGGAGACAGGTAGGGTTCAGTTCTAAAAGGAAATTAAAAAATGAGAATGGAAGTGAATGGCCTGAATGGATAAGGGTCAGTACTCCTAACCCAATGAATGGCTAAAAATATTTATGAAACGTTTGATTAAAGCATTTTTCGTTAATTTAATTTAATGTAATTTTCTTTTACCGAAATAAAATTGAATGGCAATTTTGAAATATTTTGCGTTAATTGTGTGTTAAGTGTAAAAATCGTTTTTCAAAAATTTATTATGAGCGTGACATCAAAGCTACTGTACCCACCACTCGTTTGTTTGTTTGTTTGTTTGTGGTTTTCCCAGTTCAAATGTTATTTCATCTTCAATTCTCACAAAGGTTGAAACCTTGTCCATTCTACAAGTATGTAGAAGTATGTCTGGGAGGACACCGCACCACCACCATTCATGCTCGTCCAAGATTCATGTGACATGAATGGTATTTGTGGAATCAATTATTCCGACTCATACATGTCAAACAGAACAAATTCTTTTAATTCGTCATCTCGTACACAGTCAGACATTTTAGTAATAACACACGCATGTCGCATAGCAATCGCGATGTCATAAAATAAAACTTATTAGCAACAATAACAGCATTCTTTCCTTTTATAATGCATGCTGCATGGTGTCCTCCCAGACATAGTTTTACGTCATCAATACCACGATAGAAAACAATTGCAGGAATAAAAAGTACCACAATAGAAAGCAATTTCCATCAAGTGGTGGCACTAAAAACACAACAAACATAGTTCTATACGTTGCGGCACAGTTACTATGCCCCCTGTTAGAAATAAGCACTAAAATAATGCCATTCATTTATTTATATTCCTTTAACTTATGTAAGGATTTATTCCTTCGATATCAACTTAATTAGACAGAATGTATGATTTCTTCTATTTGTATTGTTTACCTGTGTGGTGAAGATGATTTGGTTTGTCTTACTATTTATTTCTTATAGTTGATGAATAGCAGTTAATTTCCTTGTACTTGTATAGTGTTACAGATGGGGAATTGGAAATCTTATTTCATCAAGTTTTTATACTGTAGTTAATTGTAGCACTTTTAAGAAATTATTTAACAAAATATTAAAAGTATTAATCTCACAGTGGTAAGATTATTTCCAGTACGGTACAGAAATAAATATGAAATGTTCGCATGCGCATTTCTTTATTGAAATGTTACAAGAATTTAAAAAAATATGTAAACTTTGTTTCATTTTTTTGTCAAAACTAATAAAGGGTGTGTACTGGATGCAGACTAAATTCCACGTGCAATTCAAACCATTTTTAATGGGCTTGGGCCATCAGAAATTGGAATATTTGACTCAAAAACGTTTTCAACTAAATGTATGTTAAACTTTATTTTTCTGTTTAAGATTATAAAACTGATTAAATGGACTGTTACAAGAGCAAAGTACACTATCTGGATAGTGATGATAATTAAATGAAGGTAAAAATTTCAATGGGTTGCTGTGACAATTATCTGTTGTGTTATAGGCAAAATTATCTTGTTTCCCTCCATTTGGTTTTGTTCTGGGCTTCTCCTGATTTACCGCACTTTGTGTATCAATTTAAATTAGTTTTATAGAATAAACTGCGTATACCATATTGTTTCGATTCTTAGATGCACCCTCCACTTTTAGATATGGTTTTGAGGAAAAAAATTTGGACACACTTGTATGTCGGCCAATTGTGCAGAAACGTGGCAAAAGATGTAGACGCGAAAATCCTAGAGAATGGGGAAAGCTAAATCAAAAGGGCGCCGCCAAATGCTCATGCTAGGATGTCCCTCAAAGTGAAAGGACCATGAGATATAGGGCCGTGCCGACCTATGAGGCGAAGAGGCGGCCACCAGGTGGCCATGCCTTGGTAAAGTGACTTACAAAGGCATGGCCACCTGTCGGCCGCCTCTTCGGTTTCGAATTTACCAAACCTGATGTTGAAATAATAAACGAAACTGCTAGAGATGCAATAACGACCAATGAAGAAGCAAAATTGATTCAAAAACCACGAACAGATACAATGCAAATGAAGAGCGAGCATGCACATATACTCTTGTTGAACTCAAGATGGCCCCTAAAATTTCATTGGTCGAGCCTTCTTACTGGTGTAGTGATCCAAAAAATAGGCCCAAACACCAGAATTGTAATTGCCCTGTAATTGGGGTACCCGTTCTAATGGCGAAACGTCTAAGGGCGAATTTCCAAAATTCGCCATTGGAAAGCTATTTTGATGTTTCCAATGGCGAATCTAGAAAAATTCGCCATTGGAAACGTGATATTGAAATTCGCCATTGGAAACGTTATTTACGTTTCCAATGGCGAATCTGGGTACATTGAAATTCGCCATTGGAATGGTTTTTTTATGCACAACCATTTTTTTGGGACGGCTTGTCGCTGTCGCGGTAAATAATGTCGCGCTAGATGTGCGCCCCTGTGGCTAATTTCTTCCATTTCGCCATTGGAAATGTAATTAGACCTTCCTAATGGCGAATTGGTTTAATGTTTATCAATTCGCCATTAGAAAGGTCCAAATAGGTTCCCATTGGCGAATTGGGAGAAATTTGCCATTGGGAATGCTTTTGGACAGAATTTGCCATTGTAATCGATTGCCTAGGTAACTGCCAAAATGCCAAAATTATGTGCATTCCAGAAAAAGCAACCAATAAACAGTAAAAATATGAGTTTGACATTTATATGTGCACACAAGACACAACTTTATTTCGTAAATGGAAATAACATTTTTTACTAAAAAAAAATCAAAATAATATTAACTTAAATGGTTATAACAATCACAGAAATAATTAAAAGTCAGAACTACTTCGCCTGGTGATAGTAAGAAGGCTCGACCAATGAAATTTTAGGGGCCATCTTGAGTTCAAAACGAGTATATTTCCTACTTTTTTGAAATTAATCCACAATAACCATTCTTTCGATCAGTTACAGCAATAATTCTAAATCTAATTTTTTCTTCCGTTAAAAATCCAGTAACTGTTAAATGGTTTAAAAACATTGTACATTTGAATAAATTTAGGATGCTGACCTACGATATACTAGTATGTATATGTATATGTATATGTATACAGATCGTATCTCTTTGTCAGCACCCTCCATACATTTGAAGTGAAAATAATCTGAGACATACTCTGCTTCATGTGAAGTAGAAATAGCCCAGATCTAATTCCACTTCAGGTGAAGTGAAAAGAGGCATTCCGTTTTTAAAATTGAAGGTGCAATCACTCAAGTAGAGTGACATACAAGTGACGAATTGAAACTATTTTTTTCTACTCAAGTTGAGAGAGATGTCAGTAGGGAAGGGCAAAAAAATTGTATGGGTTTAAATATGTTTTTAATATATTTTTAAACATGCATTTCAAATATGAAATAGAGCGTAAAAAGTTTTAGGATTATTAATGGAATTTTTTTATAAATAAGTTTACTTTAAGAAATGTTATTTATTCTCCAAAGATAATAATGTAGTAATTTTGTTGTGGTAATGTACTGTATTATGAAGTTTATAACGGTACTGGATGGATGTTGGAATTGATAGCGTTTGTTCTTTCAACTATCTTAACTTTTTTAACCTAAAAATCGGACCCATATTTGTTATCACATTACTTACGGAAATTGATTATTTCCATATGTGGTCACTACAACACCCACACCCACATGGCCTAGTTTAACCCCACCCCATCTGGTGTAGTTGATGGTTGCAGGTAATGGCCAATGATGTGCACGATGATGTTCGAGTGCAAGTACGATGTATAAATGTGTGGAATAGTGCACAAAAGTTGCTGGATGCTCATAGAAACGTATCCAGTGACTAAACTATAAATAAATACGAAAGAAAACATTTAATAAAACAAATAAACTTAATGAGATGGTGTGCAAAACGTAGGAGGTTGCCATCTTGGCTAGAGTGCTTGTGTTAGCAAGACACTCTAGTGTCAGAATTAACAGTCTAACGGTTATGACCTGCATGATGCCTTACATAAGGGAATTTGGCATCATGCACATTACAAGAAATAACATATTTAGAACTAACATGGTGCCTTACAATGAAGATGGGTAGCATGCACATTATAAAGAGAATTAATAAATTCTAAACTAATAAGAGAAAAAGGGAATCCAAGGTACTGGGTAAGTGTGAATAAACACACCCACAATAACCAGTCATTGCCCAACAACCAATAATAAAGGTACCATAAGCTGATAAGCTGCAAAAGTGGACTATAAAAAGCCAAACATTCCGTTTGGAGCCAGAGTTATGTAGAAACAGCTACGGTTTAAACATTGCTGTTCTCTGTAGTTGTAGATACGATTGGTCGGAAATACAATGATATGGCACATGATACAATTCAATACATTTTAATACCTATGTGCTCAATCCTGATTGGTCAACACAATATGCAGGTGAGACGTTTTTCACCTGGCGGTAATGTCACTTAAACATGACACGAAACTAACATTCAAAACCAACATTCGCTGAAACTTAGGGAGTGTGCTGGTATGCCATTCCCAGTAGCATGAGTGATCCATGGAAAGGCATGAGATACTGACCCCTAGACACTGAATAAAGGCCAGTAAACCATTAATACAGCTCTTGTGCTCATTTCTTATGAAAGTGTCATGTGTTTGGCACTGTTTGGGCATTCCTGTGCCCGAATTGCATCCAACCATTCTCATGCAAATAATAAAATTCTCTGGTTTTCATTGTATGGTTCTCAATTACAACCTAATTAAGGAAGAAAAGCAGCAAAAAGACAGGGCTCCTGCTGACATGTAAGGCATCTATGTGCAAAAACTTTTATGTTCTCCCCTCACGATTTGTTTTTTTAGTATATTAGTACTCAGGAACTTCAATTTTCAGAGACTCCAAAATTAAAAAAAAAAAATTAAAAAAAAAAATTTTTTTAAATTATTTTTCGAGAAAGGCCGCACATGTTCGTAAATTTGCTTCTGGGTCCCAAAATCACATTTATTAATCCGCACCTAGCAAAACGCCGAGAATATTTTTGTCTCATTGTGTGACGCCTTTGTGCGGTGCACAACTTGCACATACTGTATGGTTGCTGCGGCCCTGATAAAAGATGTCATCTCAAACTAGGTCACTGTCGGGCCTGGCAAAGCAGACAGTGCAACCAGATTAACTCTTAACTGGGTCAGATGGGTAAGTCTTCTCCTCTACTGTCCTCAGCTCCTTCTCTTAAAACAAAAAAATGTAATCACTGAATTTGCAATTTGTTTGCTAACATACAATATCTTTTTACCATCACGAGTGTGAGGCATCTGTTTTTCTAGTTGAATGCTTCGTGCTTTGTGCGTTGATCACACCATATCTTTGATGGTTTCACCTATTGTACAATCACATTTGGTTTCCGATTGAATCCTGCCATGTGCCTTTTTAATTTGGATAGTTGAAGCTGCTTTCAGAGATTCAAGTTTGGTGCGTTTGATTTCCAGCAAATTGCAAACTTTGGGTTTGGCTTAGCATTCCATCTGTGCTGTCATTTTATAATGCAGTGCTGGTGCTGCTAAGCCAAGTTGGAATTTCAATTTAATTCATTTCAGAAAGCTATGAGACTGCTGCAGTGCATGCATTTAATAGGCCACTAATCACATATATATTTAAAAACAGATTGAAATTAAAGTATTAAGTCGGTGTCCATAAATTTCAATGCAACAGTCGTACAGTATCAACTTTTAAGACTCATTGTTATCGTTAACTACAGTATAACTTTGATAGAATAGAATATGGTGAAATGTGGGCATACTGTCCAAGTAGATGTGTGAAATAAAAAGGAAATTGGGATTAAAGATGTTACACATGACATGAAGTGCAGTATACTATAAATACAGTAGTCACTACTGCTATACTGCAAGCATATGGTTTCGCTCATATATGCTGAACATTAATGCCATGTGGAAAATAAAACAATACAATCAGATACGGCTTAAAAATCTAGCTTTCCATGCGTGAAAAGACATTATTGTAAATCAATATTTTCCAATAGCTTCACTACAGTACAATTGTTAAAGTTGAATTCATATGAAAAGACTCACCTTTCAGTATTTTATTCAGAAATCCTACGTAAACATGACCAAAAGGAATTGGAAACAAACATTTCCATAACACCTACACAATTTTGGTGTAAATTCGAACATTATAGAATAACATTAAAATATCATTTCATAAGGAAAGCAGATAATCTGTGGAGCTGATTGTTGAAAACAAGTAAACCAAAAAAACTACGTTTTTGAAAAAGGCTTTTATGCTGTATCCTTGCGAAATTTGATTCCATACTAAAAATTTGCCAAAATGACAAATCGTTTTTAGCAAATAAAAAAAAATATAGCTTAGATCAAAAAGTTATCACCACCATTTGAAAGAGCAGCAAATTCTGCACAGGAAACATATTTTTAATTTTTTAAATCGTTTATTTTTCATATTTTTGTTTTTATGGTCAAATTAAAATTAAAAACGTACTTTTTTTTACCGAATTGAAAAAAGAAACATACAGGCTTGTGCAGAATGCAATTTCCAATCAAATGAGCGTGGTTTCAGAATTTTTAAATGCTTTTTTAGTGCCGAAAACATCAAAATTCGTATCGGGCGAACATTTTGGCATCCATTAAAAAACACAGGTTCCGCCAGGTGGCGCTCCGGTTTGCTTACAGTTTGCCGTAAATCAGAGGTTTCATACTTCGTATTTCCAGTCCACAGCGCTGAAAAATTAGTCTTTTCTTTTTTTCTTTTTTTGATAATGTGTGAAATGACCTGTTCTAGGGCGCTACGAAGCCCAAATTTTAATTTTTTGTTGTGCTGAATTAATTTTTGGAAAAAACACCCAAATTTAGACAAACCGGAAGTTGAAACACACACACAAATGTTCAAGTCAAGTTAAATAAAAGCCTTTAATAAAATCAATGCGCTTTTACTGTTTGCTAATAACATGACGAGATGTAGACCAATGTCCCTCACAGTCAATCATCTACATTGGGGTCTTAAGGGTCGTACGAGAGACTTAATTGTAATCCTTACAGTACTGCTTTGTGTGTTTTCTGCTAGGTAGTGAAAATTTTATATCTTTTAATAAGAGTTCACAGTTTGTTATTACTTTTAATATCACTAATGGAAAGTTTTGGCCATTAGTAGTGATTAAAAAGATCATAAATTAAAAAAAAATGTTCAACAACATTTAACAAGCATCAAATGTTTACATTATGAGTTTATTTTCAAATTTGAGTTTATTAAAGGAGACTGCAGCAAATGCAGTAAATTATTTGCTACAGACTATTTTAAAGTTTGGCACGAACCGTTAACAGATAAAACGTTGAAGTCAAAAAAGATAATTCTGCAAGTGGTTTTCATCTGATTGATTATTATTTGTTGCTTAATCATTGTTTATTTGGTCTATCACTGTCAACTTATTTACAAGAACATTAATAGCAAAAGAGGCGAGAGACCAGTATCAGATAAAAACTCAGTTGAGCACAACAGCAACTGAAGAATTCATCTGTTGCTATGGTGACTCATGACGTTGATTGTGCCTGGCTTCCATCAGGCTATTGATAAAGTGGTCTGTCGAGACCACAAAGGAAACAAACTTTTTGACTTAATAATTAAAGAAAAGAGCCAATCATTCATTTATATATATATATATATATATATATATATATATATATTTATATATATATATCAATACCATTATAAAAAATATCGTAGTTGCTATTATAATTTATCTACAAGTAAATTCATTTTGTTTGAGACAAATTTCGTAGTTGACTCTGTTTTTGGTTACAAAGCCACAAAATGATTGATCTTCAAACTGACCACCATCCTACAGCCTACAATTGTCAATAGTTTTTATGAAAATGCCACTTATACAGTATAAACATTTGCCAACATTATTCCTACGGAGATGCACAGTCTGTGGTTTATGACTAAACTACACTAAACTGACTTAGCATTATTTCAGCTTTAAGTTATTGTTGTTTTCTGATTGTTTTCAGTCGTATTACTTGTAACCAGCTCAACAGCTGTGTTTACGTGGGATCACTAAGCAATGAATTGGTTGAATGAAAATGACGAAGCAGAGATCTGAGAAGAGCACTCTAACGGCAACAGAGAGAGACTGCTAGTTCTGTTGCCGTTACCAATCTGTGCAGACGTGCTCGCCAACTTACGATCCAGGAAAGCGTTTATCCTGATAAGGCTGGTTGGTCAGGTAGGCCTGACGCTTTTTTTATGGGTTGCGTATTGCATGGAATGACCATTAAGTAAATTCTAAGCTTACAAATACAAAGGAAACTCGTTTTGCCATTCGCCAAGAGACGCGTAGCCTGGGTTAATATACCGTAGTGTTGTATTACGGAATGACAAATAAACAACTAATAAATACTGTATAAAATACTTGTGCATATGTACATTTTCAAAACTAGAGTTTGGCGTCCAATATCCGCCAGTTATGGTTATTTCTTGTAGACAGCACGGAGACGTCTTCTTCAGATCAAATAACATGATAATAATGATCGATGGCTACAAAATTAAACATTATTACTCTGTACTTACAACTATGCAGGCATTACAACATAACCTCGTAATACAGTATAACCGTAAGATTACAGTATAGTGTATTACGATGTAACCGTGCTGCACTGTATACTAATGGCGCTGCAATACATGTGTTACGGTAAAAATACATTTTCCTACCCTCCAACATGCTGAAATACAGTAGGCCTACAACATAATGTACCTTACATAAAAAAAAAGAAGAAAAATGTGCTTAAAAGGGCAGTCTGGTTGATTTTGGTTTTTTTGTAGTCAAATTAGATACATATTTTCCTTTTTATCAGTACAAATAAAAGAAAAATTTAATTATGTACACAAATTTAAATATTGCACTAATACCAATTTTTATGTAGGGTAACATGACAGTCATATGGCTGGAATGTGCATCGTTTTTTTGTCACATGCGCCCAATGAGAATAAAGTATGGCTTTAAGGTAGAAGAAATATTACAAAATGGAATAGTAAAATACAAGAGTACATGCAACTTATCTTTTCTGCAGTTGCTGTTCTTTTTCCTGGACTACACCCCCAGGAATGACACAAACAGTTCACATGCGCGCATGATTTTAAGAAAAAACCAATTACCGTAAACTGTGGTGCTTTTGGACAAATTTTGATTAACTTTTCTTCTTTTTTGTATATTATATAAACCCCACTTCACAAATTCATTTTCAATTTTATAACTAATCATTTGTTTTGCACTGTGCCTATCTTAACATTTTGATAATACACAATCTGCTGATTATGACCGGAACCCAATATACCCAGCTCACCATATTATTATACATCTCTCTTCCCGTACCAAGATCCGCCAGACTCGCCGGTTTAAATTTAAGGTAAATGATAACCTCTCGATTTCCATTTCCAAACCCTTCCCCAAGCGCTGTGTTAACTATAGAACAAATTTCCAATTAAAATCCATGAAACCATATTCTTTTGCTCAGCCTTCAATTACAGATAAAAATGAGAATTTATCAAGTTTGATTCCTATTCTTTGATAATTGTTAGCAGAGCTGCACATAGATTACACATTCACTGGATACACATTTAACTGGATACGCATTCTTTATTGTGTGAGCAAATCATTATAACTAATAAGAATAGAACAAATCCTTATAATGAACAGAATAAATCATAAACAGTTACAACTATAGTTTGCACCTAGTATCTTGACACTAAATTTGTACTGCGCATCTCATTCTGCGCAGACGATTTTCTAATTCCAGTTGTTATTTAGCCGTATTAAGCCTAATATTAGGCCTAATATTGCTAAAAATTAGGTAAATAAATAAAAATATTTTGATACTACGCTATAAATTATTTTAATAATGAGTTTATTGTTGTTTATTTACTTTATTTTAGCATTCATAGGCCTAATATTAGGCTTAATATACTGCAATTAGAAATTTGTCTGCGCAGAATGGGATGCGCATTACGAATTTAGAATCAAGATACCGTGCGCAAACTGTAGAATAATACCAAATACTATCAATTTCGGCTCCCTGGTACTATTACTGCAAAAATTATTTCCCAAACAAAAACTTATTAAAAATTACCATCTTAACTTCAGCGATAGCTTCGGTGAAACCATCAGCCAAATTCAGCTTAGTACCAATATGTTGAACAACAATTTCACCCTTATGAAGTGATACCCTGATACCTAACATCAATATGCTTGGTTTTTTGCCTCTCAATTGCTGACCTGGAGAATTCTATTGCAGCAGTGTTATCACAATTACCGGTATATCACTCCACTGTAATCAAAATTAAGCAAACTACTCATTTCAGAAATCACTCTTAAGAAAAAGAAAATCTTTAGCTGTTTCACTTAAAGCAATGTATTCAGCTCCATAGATGAAACTGCGACACAGCGTTGTTTAAAGGTACACCACATAATAGGTGTTGAATTAAACGTAACTCGGGTACCCCCAAGGATATTCTATTATCTCTATTATTAGCACAATCCGAATCAAAATACCCCAATAAAGACATTTCATTCCCTCTTGACAATTTAAGACAAAAACTTTTGGTTCCTCGTACGTACTCCAATAATTTAACCAAAACGTTCCAATGTTTTATTCCCAGATTTTGTTGAATTTGGCTAAAGATATTAATTGCATAGTGAAGATCGGGACATGTATGTAATGAATGAGAGAAAAGACAGAGAACCGAGTAGACTTCTATATGGAATTTGTTCCATATCTGATAGTTCTCTTGCATTTATGGGACAATCCCGTTTCGTCAAAATAACTCCATGTGCTATTGGGAGAGAAGAAAAAGATTTACAGAACTTTCCAAACCTTTCGAGAATCTTATTTATATACGATATCTGATGGATAAATAATATAACTCCGTTTATTCTTTCGAATTCAATGCCATAGCTTCTTTGTTTCTCCCAACTCAACTTAATTAAATTCCTATGCAATTTTTCCCGCCGTTCGTTTGATATTGTCAACAGTATTTACAAACATCACAATATCATCTACATACATCAAGATGACATTTTTCCCGAGGAAATTTCAATGATATAAATCCAATCATTTTTAGGCAGCGATCCAATTTAGTACCGGTATTTCATTCTTGCCCACGCTGATGTAATCCGTAAATAGATTTGTGTAATAAACAGACAAAATCTCCTTTTTCCTTTTCCTCGAATTCTTTTGCTTGACGAATATGCACCCTATTGTGTAAATCAGCTTATAAATATACACACTTGATGTCGTATTGTCAATGACACCAACCCAGTATGCAAACCAAAAGTACAAAAATTAAACGTATATACCAAAGTCCACTATTGGTGTAGAAAAATCAAACAATGAGACATCAACTGTAAAATTGTTTTCCATGCAGAACTCTTCACATCATTTATTGATCTAAGTCGGATCTTTTCATCTCGGATTCCGTAGTAAATATCAAAACGAGATTCATCTGCCCTTAAGGTCGCTTTCCTATACCCTCATTGAAGTTCCACATTAGTAGCTTCTTCCAATGGTGGGCTTTCTTCAATTGGTGACAAAGTTCTTACAATTACTGGAACTTCTTCCACCGGTGGCAACGCGATTTTTTCGGTTTTCAAAATTTTCTAATTTTTAACATGCCTCAGGGTTTCATCATCTGATTCTTCTCTGTCAGAGTCGAAAGTAAGCACCTTTTTCTGACCTTAGGACCCAGAATGCCTTCCACTCCAATCTGTGATTCATCGAACAATACGGCCATAAACTTATACTTTTACATCTTCATGAACCCAGATACGATAACATCGTGTACGTTGGTCATATCCTAAGAGTATACCCAATACGGCTTGATGTTCCAACTTGCTTCGCCTCTTTGTGGGTGTTTTCAGTAAACAAAGACATCCAAAAACTCAGATGTTGAACAGAAAGCTTCACACCATAGAACAATTCAAACGGAGTTTTCATACCGGTATTCTTCTTTCTCAAAGTTCTATTACGAATATAATTGAATGTATACGCAACTTCTGCCCAAAATCTGCGATGATTGAAGTAGAGCCCTTACACCATCCATCAGCTATACTCTGGCTCACCGTAAGAAGCACACCAGTTCCTATTGGCCGGGCCTGTTTACTCCTAATTGTTGCCTGTATACTTTTACCAGAAAAGGTAGGTTTGTTGTGATTTTAATTAGTTTGATTATTTTAGGTGTTTGAAATGATGTAAATTTATTTGTATTTACTAATATAATGTTTTAAAAAGTCTGGAAGATATGTTTTATGCTGTTACTTTTTCAAAATACATGATTGTTCAGTTTGTTGAGTTTATTGGTCAAGCGGTTTTTGAATGTTATGATTGATTGTTTAGTCTGGACACAAAATGGCTTCCCATAACTCGAGCGTTTGTATTTCTGGTATTTTGGCCTACTTTTATGTAGCCCTACACCAATGAATAGGCTCGGCCAATTGGAACGGGTGTGCTTCTTACGGTGAGCCGGAGTATATGCTATTTTGTTTCGATGTATAAACATTAGTTCTTTCATGTTTATCCCCATTATTTAACAAGTGACGACCAAATTCAAGATGGCAGAACTCAAGGCCATTATTTGTTCGGATATTACTTATTTTGTTGCCCATTACTCTTTTCATCCTGATTGGATAATTCTTGAAAAATTCAAAAACTTCACTCTTCTTTTCTAATAAATAGATATTAGTCAATCTAGAATAGTCATCGATGATGGATAGAAAGTATCTTTTTTATTGGCAGCAATTGATGGACATTTTGAAGCATTAAAGACACCGTAGGTTAGGTGCCAAAACCAGAAAATCGATTGGGTGAAGGCGTTGAAAAATACATCAACGAGTTAAGAACACGGCACTCCCATCTTGTGTTGCCGGTGTGGAGGACAACATTTCGTAAGAAATTTCCCCTATGACCCACGCGATGGACCAAGGTCGCCACAAGATAAGAGTAAGTTTCAAGACACAAATCAGGATGCAGAATTTGGTAGTTGCAAGATGGAGACACTCAAATGGACTCCTTTGGCGGATAGTACTCCGTAGTCAGGAGATGATTGGCGTCAACGGAGAGTACCAGTGAATGACATCCAGCAGGAGGAGGAAGACAATTTTGCAGTTTTCCAGTTGGTACAAGAGAACAGGACGCTCACCACCGTTAGTGGTGCCTTTGAAATTGAACGGACTACCGGTTACATTCCTATTGGATATGGGAAGCGAAAGAAGTATCTTGAATGGGAAGGTCTGCAACATGTTATTGGTGACAAACCAGATAACGACAAGCAATATAAAGAATACAATTGTAAAATTATTCGCTTTTCAGAGCAAGCAAGCCGATTGCTACGTTAGGGCAATCACTCTGACTTGTACTTTGGCGGACAATACATCTGAACTGGAATTCGTGATCGTGGGAAACCGCGGACCAAGCCTACTAGGACGAGATTTTGTAGACTAATTTGGTTTGCAAGTAATTATGAGTGAACTCTCGGACGCTGCAGAGAAGCAAACCACTTCTACAAGGACGGATACAGTTTGAAGTTGTTGCGTCTCCGGGTTTTCGACCTGTAAAATACAATTGAGCTGCCGTTGATAGGACTTAAACTCTAGTGCCTGTAAAAATAGTGTCTAGGGGTAATTTTAATGGAATGAAAACTGCCGTTTGAATAGAATAAAAATACAAACAAACTTTATTCGTGGAATTACAATAAATATGATATTAATATTAATGTTGATTAATAATTAAACAGGGAATGAAAAGGAAAGGAAATATAACGAGAGCGACAATGCTCTCGGCAAACAAAGGCTTTATTTTGGCGCGCGACAGAGTTTGTCACGTACACCAAAAATGGCGAGACGAACTTGCCGATACAAATTCCGCCGCTCGTACGATGGCTTCAACTGCGGACTCCGGAGGAAAGCTCACGGTGGTCCACAGTCTCTACGATGGTTCACGGGCAAACGTTGGTGCTATGCCAGCAACGATGAGTCTCGGAACAAGTCGGACGAGACTCACAATAACCGGTAGTGAGCGGTTTTCTCGGGCGTTACCCGAGATTCGTGTAAGTGCGGGTAACCGACGATGGCGGTTACACGCAAAGCGCAAATGAGGCTGGTTCCACCGATAATACAGTGGAAACAGCAGAATGAATCTCAACTCACCAAACTAACACTATCAATACTTGAAGTAACGGGTTTTGAATCCTTTTCATAGCAGTGATGTTGTGTTCTTGTTGGTGATGTGGTCGAGAGTGAGTTCGCCCCCAAAATTTGGGGCTTTTATGCACTCTCTGGTCCTGCGCATGAAATGTGCGTAGAGTGATGATTCTGGTGCAATACAGGATGTATTACATCATCATCATCACTCTGATGTAATGTTTTAACCCAAAAGAGGGTAAAGTGTGCCTGAGGGATTTCCGCTCTCAAGTCACACTTTTGGCGTGTGCCACAGGGCCGTTCCTAGGAAATATCTGTGGTGAGGCGAGCATTAAAAATGCCGCCCCCCCCTCCCCCCCCCCAAAAAAAAAAAAAAAAAAAAAAAAAACTTTTTTTTGAATACGTCCGAAAATATTTTTGGGAAAATTTTTTTTTTTTTTTTTTTTTTTTTTTTTTTTTTTTTTTTGTGCCAAAATTGCCGCCCCTGTCAGTGTGCCGCCCTGAGGCGGCCGCCTCTTTGCCTCATAGGTCAAAACGGCCCTGGTGTGCCACATTAAATAATTAATTACATAATTATTTCAGTGGGGACGATGATTTTAGGCGGAATAAAATCA
Source organism: Strigamia acuminata (assembly GCA_949358305.1). Taxonomy (NCBI): domain Eukaryota; kingdom Metazoa; phylum Arthropoda; class Chilopoda; order Geophilomorpha; family Linotaeniidae; genus Strigamia; species Strigamia acuminata. Next base: position 1,054,689 of record OX442319.1, on the reverse strand, counting down.
GGGTCACCACAAAGTGTGAACATCAATACACTATCGGTTGAGAAAAATTTGCAAGAATTAATTCAGCAACATGCCGAAGTGTTTTCGGAACAATTGGGGAAGTACACAGGGACAGCGGTTGAACTGAAGTAACCAGCATTCGCAGGTGGATTCGGTGTTATAAAATACAAATCCCCTCTTCTTTCCGCTGAAAAAAGCTTATCCTTCCAATCAGGCATGTAAAAGGTTGCCCTTCCATCGCCCATTATTGTTTTAATATCAGCATCATCCATTTTGGTGCTGATAACAAATTTCTCCTCATTGTCGGAGGATAGAATACGTTTTTAAAAGTATTAAGTCTTCTTTGCTCATATTTAATAATAAAAGTTTGAGTTATGTCTCCAATTCCACTGATAGGCGTTGAGGTCTTTTCCACCGCTAAATAGACGGATCCATTTTGAACTTCTCTAAAAGTATTAAACAGCTCTCTTTGCTTACAAATATGACTCGTTGCAGCTGACTCGTTGCAGCCCACATAAAACCGGCCCGACAATACAAGGAGGGTTACGAAGGGTGACTAAAAAAAAATGTATACATGCACAAAATTAAATATACATTAATCATTTGCTGTGGGCAGTCTTGTTTAATTGACTTTTCTAGGGCAGTTTTTTCCGCTTTTTCGTTTGGTGTTTGTTTGGTGTTTGTTCTTGAGATATTTACATTTTTCATCAATTATTTTTCCAAATTTTGCAAGTTTGATGGCACTAGTCAACTTGAATTTTAGATTTGTGGTAATTTTGTGTATTTCTTCAGCAGTACCGGTACCGGTATAGGTACATAATATTTTTCGAAAAATACCGTAATTTGTGGTACTAGTACGGTACCTGCAACACTTTTTTGGTACCATACAACTTTACTTTAGCAAAATCTCACAAAATCAAGCACAATCTCACAAAATCAAGCACAATCTCACAAAATCAAGCACAATCTCACAAAAACAAGCACAATCTCACAAAAACAAGCACAATCGCACAAAAACAAGCACAATCTCACAAAATCAAGCACAATCTCACAAAATCAAGCACAATCTCACAAAATCAAGCACAATCTCACAAAATCAAGCACAATCTCACGAAATCAAGCACAATCTCACGAAATCAAGAACAATCTTACAAAATCTCATAAAATCAAGCAAAATCTCCTAAAATCAAGCAAAATCTCATAAAATCAAGCAATTAAATCTTATAAAATCAAGCAAAATCTCATAAAATCAAGCAAAATCTCATAAAATCAAGCATAATTTTACAAAATCAAGCAAAATCTCATAAAATCAAGCAAAATCTCATAAAATCAAGCAAAATCTTATAAAATCAAGCAAAATCTCATAAAATCAAGCAAAATCTCATAAAATCAAGCAAAATCTCATAAAATCAAGCAAAATCTCATAAAATTAAGCAAAATCTCATAAAATCAAGCAAAATCTCTTAAAATCAAGCAAAATCTCATAAAATCAAGCAAAATCTCATAAAATCAAGCAAAATCTCATAAAATCAAGCAAAATCTCATAAAATCAAACAAAACTTGCACTGGTACATCTGAAGAAATCTACAAAAGTACCATAGAAGCGATTCAAAAAGTACCACAAAATTCAGGAATGACTAGTGCAATCGAACTTAGCAAATTCGGGCAATGATTGATTAAAATCGCAAATATCTGGAGAACAAAAGCTTGGATAGTCAAAAACTAAACACCAAACGAAAGAGCGGAAAAAAACTGCACCAGAAACGTTAATTAAACTACCTTGTCCACAGTTAATGATCTATGTATATTTAATTTTGTGTGTGTATACATTTTTTTGAGACATCCTTCTTTGCCCTTCTTGTATTGTGGGGCCGGTTTTATGTGGGCCACCTGGTATGAAATCCCAACAACCCCTATCCATCAAAATAACTTTTATCTTGTCCTTCCAACTTGAATAATTCGTCTTGTTCAGCAAAGTCACTTATCTAGCAGACTTATCTTCTTCCATAATGCCCAAAAATTATGCAAAAACGCCTACAATTCACTCAAATAATGTCTTATGCTTATAAATGTGACTAAGTGCAGTGTCATATTGGTTAGTAAAGCTCATAAAATTAAGTTAGTACTTATTCTATTCACAATCAAAATTATGAAAAATAATACTAAATTTTGGCAAAAATTCAAATAAAGTTCAAATCTTCTCTTCAATGTTGTCTTCAAGTTAAAAACTGCATAAACTGAATCACGCCACGGGATACGAACTCGTTTTCTAGCACTGTGATGCTCCAAACCAACAAACTGCTCACTACAACTCACAAGTCAGTTCCTCTAAGTGTCTTTGAAAAATGTCGTTTATTGACACAAAATACACACTAAATTTAGTATGTGCAACCACTGTACTATTAAGGGCGCTTCCTCGTTGATAACACTATACTCAAAACCACTCCAACGTTGATCTATTTCACTGGTGTAGTGGCACAAAAAAGTAGTCCAAAACCCCAGAATTGTAATCGAACTCCAGACATTGTGCTCGATTACCAACATTGTCAAAGGTGATGCTTTGACACAGAACTACTTTTCCGCATAGTAGAACACAGTAAACAGTTAGGCGTAAACCGGCTGAAATAGATCAACGTTGGGGTGGTTTTGCGTATAGCTGAATTCACCATAAGCACTGCAAAAATGTTGAAAACTCACTGGCTGACTCAAACCCTGGGTGCCACTATCTTGGATTTTCACACATGTTGTCACTCTGGCCTTGAAAAATTTTCTTGATAGAACTCTGCCTTTCATATTGTTTGTTTCCTGGTCAGTCTCCATTTCTCCACGTAATTCTTGTTAATTCCGATGCTTATTTGTCTCTTTCTCATTTTCTTCATTCACCTCAACTAAATTTGATTCATGCTCATATTTTCTGCTCTTGACTAACAATATTCTGTTTTATTAGAACTATCACTGCCAGTAGTTGAGATTGAATAATTTTTTTCTAGGATATACTAGTACTTAAATTTAAAGGATAGTCCAATATCACCACATTTAAAAAAAAATGAGGGGGGAATTAGACAAACATTTTTTTACAATTGTTCAGATGAAATTTTAGAAGTCGGGTCACTTCATGGAATCCCGTTTCATAAAATGACGGGTTTTTTTTCGATGAAACGTACCATTTTTCAATATTTTCGATAAAACGGTACAGTAAAAAATTCCAAAAACCGAACTTATCCTGACCTGACCTAACCTGACCTAACCTAACCTGACCTTACCTAACCTGACCTAACCTTACCTAACCTTACCTGACCTAACCTAACCTAACCTGACCTAACCTAACCTGACCTAACCTAACCTGACCTAACACAACCTAAAACAACCTAACCTATACTCTGGCCATGTGTAAGTTTGGCCTAACTCCGAGCCTTTTCTCTAGTGTAGTGATACCAGAAAATAGATCCAACTGCTGGAGTTACTGGTATCCATTTTGTTTCAGACTTAACAATCAATAATAAATTTCAAAATTGTTTTGGTTTCTGGAAGAAGCAAGCAATAAACTCTGGTGGCAGCACAAAGTGAGTTATGAGGCTCGGAGTTAGGCCAAACTTACACATGGCCAGAGTATAACCACGTAGCCACGTGAAAAACTTTCCCGATGATGGCCGAAAATTCGATGAAACATACCGAGCGGAATTTAAATTTGATGAAACGACCCTCGTTTTCCCACATTTCAAAAAATGGTAAAAAATTAGAATTTGATGAAACGGGATTCGATGAAGTGATGCGACCTGGAAATTTTAATCTTCCAAAACAAATGTTTTTGTGTTCAAACACATGCTCTATAATACCCCCTAACTGTAAAAATAATAGATACTAGTTGCATTCATTCAAAAACTCTAAAACGCCTAGTTTCTATCGTTTCGTGTCTATACGGGTGACATAATTTCCCGTAGATGTTAGTTTCGTGCTAGAGAAACGACTAAACGTAAACGCAGATCCATATCGCGTTTTAGCAGAAATGAGTTTTTCTAATCTTAACCATATGCGTTGAGCACATTGATGCGGCAGCCATTTTTTCCTCACTTCAATTTCGCAAAACAGGCAGTTTGCTGATTTTTTGGTGTTCTAAAAGTGACAATTTTAAGTAAGTTCAGTAAGTTATCAAAATTGAAATTAATTTGATTTTTTCTTCTTGGGTTACTGCAGATACTTAGATAAGCAAAAGAATTTCCCCACAACTAATAAATGTTTAGACATTTTTAGACTTACTAAATGATATTCTACAACTTTGTAATTTGTAAATAATGTCTAAATTTTACTGTTTCAAAGATAGAAACTAAAAGAAACTAAAACAACTATGTACTTGTATCACAGGAAATTTTTATTGTTACCAAGAAATTCAGCACATTTGGTTTGCTAGAAAATCACTCAAATAATTTTCATATGTAGGCCTGATATTTCTTAATTTGCAAAGATCAAGTTTTGTGCACTTTCGACACCCTGTATATGTAAATAAATTGTCTTAGTGCCAGTCACATCAATTGTATTCCTCAATCTCAATTTGTGGGTTTTCTAACTTCTACAAGTACATGTACTTTGCTTCTAACGAGATATTTATTGCTTTTCACGTTTTTGTCTTTTTTATAGGGTAGACAAACTCATTGTGTTCAACATTCTTTTGTGATCAGCCACGTTTCTTCAACCAAAAGAAAAAAATGAGGAAAGAAAAGTTATGAAGGATGTTATTAAACTGAAGGAAATCTTAATATAGAAGACAAGTCAATTTAATTTGACAATCCATTCTGGTAAGTCACTACAAAAAAGTAGAAGCTGACTTGTGAGTGTCAGGTAATGAAAAAAATATTTTCATCGTAGGTACCCTCGTGACTCGGCTAGTTTACTATGTATATTTTGGGAAGGTAAACTGTAATTGCCTATGTACGTACATTTCTTCCCGAGATAAATATTGATTGGAAAGATATTATAAGCCATACAAGCCTAGCGGATAGAGTAGTGGTCTTTAATAACAAAGGGTCCCAAGTTTAAGTCTGGCATGGGGAAGTAAAAAGAAACGGAATCGTTCTTTTCACTTCATCTCAAGTGGAATTAGTTCCATGCTATTTCCACTTCAAATATATAGAGGGTGCTGGCGAGGAGATACGATCTGTATACATACAGTTATTCAAATATGCAATGTTGGAAGCCATTTTACAATTGTTGGATATTTTACGAGAGAGAAAAATTAGAATTAGAATTATTGTTATAACTGATCAAAAGAATGGTTGTTGTCAGTTACCGGGGGGGGGGGGAGGGCAAAAAAATGGAAATCTCTTCTGGAGGGTGGGCCCCTTCTAATACAAACTTTCCCTACCAGGTGAGTGTTCTGTTCTGTGAACCTACGATAGATTGAACCCAGACCAATCTGTTCTAAAGGCCAACACTATCCACTAGGCTAACACGAATTAATATATTTAAATGCTTCACGTAAAAAGGTATTGGTATTGGCATTAGGCATTAGGTTAGAATAATACTAACCTTAAAAAATGTTTGGGTAACAGTTGCAATTAATATGGTATTTAATAATATTTAAAAAACTTAAAATAATGACTTAAAAATTGTAAAAACTGTTAACTGAAGCGCTCTTTCCTAAAGCAGCGAAGCCAGCTCAGATAGTTTTGCTGTCGTTTTAATGGGTAGAAAATTTGCATTTAGCATAATTAATTAAATGAATGTCCAATGACTTCAAATTTCATCTGAGATAAAGTTCAGTATAATATAAAGAAAATCACAAACTTCAAACTTTCAACAATTACAAAACATTAAATGTTGAGAAAAATTACAGAACAATTGACAGATTGTAATGAAATTTGTTTTTTGTTGTTGCCAGTTTTCCTGCAATCAAAATCGACCAGAATGGAATCAATATCCACCACAATGGAATCAATGATAAATGATACGAACTGCAGCTCATACGGAATGAATGATTCTACACTGCAATCCAACTGCAGTCAAATAGTATGTCCAAGCTACAGCATCAATCTCATGCATGGCATCAATATCCTATTGTACGCGTGTGTGTGTGTTGTGGGTTTGTGTGGCAACACACTCGTGATCTACGTGGTTCTTCGCTACTCGAAAATGCAGACAGTCACCAACATGTACATTCTCAACCTGGCAGTGGCCGACGAACTTTTTCTGATTGGGGTACCCCTTCTACTAGCCACAATGACAGTTGGTTACTGGCCATTTGGAAACTCAATGTGCAAAGTTTACATGACCACCACATCCATCAATCAATTTTCCAGCAGCGTGTTCTTAACGGTGATGAGCACCGACAGGTACATAGCCGTGTGCCACCCGATAAGCAGTCCCAAGTACCGGACTCCATTCATCTCCAAAGTGGTTTGTCTTACTGGCTGGATGGCATCGGCTTTGATGATGGTCCCCATTTTTATGTATGCCAACCAATACGATGAAGTTTGCCAAAACACTTGCAATATTCTGTGGCCCGAAAGCCAGCACATGAATGGACAGACAGCCTTTACTCTCTACACATTCATATTGGGCTTTGCCATCCCGCTAGTCCTCATCTTTGTTTTCTACACGTTGGTTATTCGCAAACTTCAGCGGGTTGGACCCAGGAACAAGTCGAAGGAGAAGAAGAAGAGTCACCGCAAAGTCACGAAACTGGTGTTGACAGTTATCACGGTATACGTCGGCTGCTGGTTGCCATATTGGATTGGTCAAGTTGCCCTTATTTTTTCGGAGCCCAAGAAAGAGCAATCTACATGGACCGTGGTCTTTTATTTGCTAATTGGTTGTCTTAGTTATTCCAATTCGGCGGTTAATCCGATACTTTATGCCTTTCTTAGTGATAACTTCAAGAAGAGTTTTCTCAAGGCATGTCAATGCGCTACTGGCAAAGAAGTGAATTCTCAACTGCACATGGAGAATTCTGTATTTCCGCGCAAGAATAGACCCGGGTCAGAAAGGACCAAGGCAAGATGTAACCGAGACAGTGAAGACGATGCCAACGACCGTGAGCAATCAACTGCCATTACCCAATTGTGTAAATCAAACAATCTGCCTGTACAAGAAAAAGACCCAACGCTCATCAACAATGGGACTCATGCGGACAACAAGTCAAAACCAACTCAAGTATGAGGTAGCATTTGTGTACAATTACAATACCGTACCTCAAGCTATTTTGATTTGAAGAGAATTAATTAATTAATTGTTAATTCATTTTGATTGAGCAAAATATTTTCTGGCTTCACACTAACACCGTAGCTTAATTTCATATTTATATAATATTGTAGTAACAACAAGATTTGATGTTGTTTGTGTTAATATTAATGTTGAGTATGTTGGTGCTCAATGTGTTATTGCTCAAAGCAAATGAGAATCACATTTGAAGTATAGACAGAAATATAATATTTATTTTTTTGACATCTTAATCAGTGTTGTTGAACTATATTTAACCAGGAGATAAGATAAGCTGACAAATTTTCATATATGGTGCACTTAAATAATGCCTTTATATTGCAATTTAGGAATAATACTGGTACAAGGTGAGTCAAAAGTGTTGGATAAGGTTAAAGGGAATTCTCAAATTTTGATTTTGATATATCGCATTCTTATGATTAAGAGCCGCGATTGAGGGAGCAAGAACATCGTAGTATCGTGACAATATGGTTTGTAATGAACATTGAACGTACGCTACCTTCGTTACGTTAAATACAGAAAAAATATTATTTTTTTATGAAAAACAAAAATTGTAGTTGCGGTCGACAAAGGAATACGTTAATAGAAAATAAATAAGGTATGCTTTTTTAAATAAACTTAATTTCAATGACCTTGAAAGGTTTTTCAAAGGTGAAGTTATTACTATCTTGGAAACCATCGAAAGTAAGACAAAATTTCCAATTAAAAAGTTGTAGTGCATCCTTTGTTTAGAATAAAACATTGCAGTAAAATGCGTTCTTGTTTCAGTTTAAAAGAACACATTAGATGAAACACAACTTTACTTGAACGTGGTTCAGTACAGAGTGAGGCACAACAATGTATTTTTGCCCCTTATTCGATTTACAACAATAAAACGTGTCACACTACAACAATGTCAAACTGGACAGGTCTTTTAACCTAAACTAACACATTGCATTTCTTAGGTGATCTTTCTTACTGTAGTTATTGTTACATACTAACGTTGGCATCTGTTTTATACTAAATAAAGTGTGCTCTAACATTTTTCAATTGGAAATTTTGTCTTAACTCGGATGGCTTCCAAGATTGTATAAACTTTTCAAGGTTATCGAAATTAAGTTCATTGAAAAAAGCATACCGGTACTTAATTTGCTATAGTATTGTATCAAAACTTTATAATATTTCCCTCAATCTTATCCAAATTATTTCCATGGAACCAGACTTTTCGGTAACCCTGTATAATAACATACAGTAGTATAATACTGTACATATTCAACTTTAAAACCAGTTAAGAATTATGTACTTACCGGTAATTATTTTGAGAATCTGAGAAATTTAAAAAAATCTTTCTTTTAAATTTTAGATTATGGCAATGTGTAATAAAATATAAAGATTTGTAAACTAGAGTACACTCTAAAAACGGTTTGGTTGTTTTAACTAAATGAATGGTTGGCTGAGACAGGGCCATCTTTACCATTGGGCTAACTGGGCTGCAGCCCAGGGGCGCCGGGCAGAGAGGGGCGCTGGGCAAAGAGGAATGCCAGGCGGAGAGGGGCACCAAGCAGAGAATGGCGCTGGGCAGAGAGGGGTGCCAGGCAGAGAAGAGTGCCGGACAGAGAAGAGTGCCGGACAGAGAGGGGTGCCGGGCAGAAAAGAGTGTCGGACAGAGAAGAGTGCCGGACAGAGAGGGGTGCCGGGCAGAGAAGTATGCCAGGCGCCTCCTACAAAGAGTCTTCATGAGTGTTCAAATATAAGCTGAACTTGTAGGCCCGTTCCTACACATTGTTTATAGTGTGTAAAACACACGGGCGTCACAGGTCAGGAGCGCCACCCCGAAAGATGCATTTTTATGTTCGAAAATGCATTTGTAGATCCAAAAATGAATTTTTTGATTCAAATTTCTTTTTCACAAAAATGCTTACCGCTACTTCTTTTGGAGGGGGGTGGGAGTGGGGCACCAGCATCCCCCAAAAACACGAATGCACTACAAGTATACCCTAGGAAATGTAAATGTATAAATGATTTTTTTTTAATTACAACAAGAGACAAGGGGCGCCTGATTTTTTTAAGCCCAGGGCGCTGAAATGTGTTAAGACGGCCCTGGGCTGAGAGACAACTCAACATTTAGTTAAAGACAACTTTAGGGTTGTGTTGCCTGAACTAAATTTAGTAAAGGCAACAATAAGAGTTAATTAATTCTAGTAAATTGTTTATTGTCTTTGAGCCAACTAAAATTTTTTTAGAGTGTATGGTACCGTACTCGATTATTAATTCATTCATTCATATTCAAAGTACTGTATTCATTTGACATTGCTGATATAATTCTTACCAATATATTTTAAACATATTCCACATTTATTTAAAAACTGTAAAGTTTTTTAGCAAATTAATCATGAGAAAAACATTGTAACTTAAATTCTATGTTGTTAAAATTTAGCATGAATACACATTGCATATATGCCTGGGTAATATTACTAAACTTGAAGTGCAATAGTTATTCTTTTGAGTTCTTGTATCTTACTTGTCACACATCTGAAAATATTTGCAGCTTGACTTGGTGGAATTAATTTCACTTTTACAATTAATATGCTCACAAGTCAGTTGAATACGACATCTTTTGGTTTCAAGAACAATTAGAATAATGTGTTCGATTTCATTTTATAACATGTTGTATCATTTACAAAAATAAACGTTTTGTTTTCCTTTCTTCCCTTTTTTTTTACTTTTCTTTGGGTTATAAGAAAATAAAAAAATAAGTAAACAAACAAACATTCATGTCAAGTTAAGGAGTTATGACATGAAAAATATAACAGGACTTAAAATTATGTATTTTATACGTAGTCATCAAAATAGTTTTTTTCTCTAGAACTAATGGATAGATTGTCATAAAATGTTAGGTGAACAAAGCAGAATGTTGGACAAATATTCAGTTAAAATTTCATTGATTTTCCTCCTTTTTTTCTCGAGATACAGCCATGAGATTCAACATGTCGCAATTGTTTTGCCCCCTACTGTAGTGTCTACAATGCCTCGCAGATTGAAGGCGGTCATATACGATGCAGAGATCATCAAACAAAATACTAAACAAAAAAATGAAAATGTCCTATTTTCAATTCGAAATAAAGAAATTATGTTGCACTTTCTAAACTTATGAAATGATTTTTTCAACTTTCTAAACTTTTGACACAAGTGAGGTTTTGAAAATCTCAATTTGTAACTAAACTATATAACTAAATATATGTAACTATAAGTTATTTTAGATGAAAAATAATTGTTTTATTCAAATCTGATGGTATAAATTGGTTTTGCTTAACTTTTAAGTAATATTTTTGGTGTTATTCACAAAGTGAGTGAATTTTCACTCACTTTCTAAACTTTTGAAATGTAGTTGTAATTACAGTCATTCTTATATTAGTAAGAACCTGTTATATGATAATCACAAAACCCCCCAAACCATGTAACAATATTGTCAAATGAAATACAGGTAGTTGGACGCATCCATCCTCGTCCAACAGGCCAATCGACGGCGATTGGAAATAGTGAATTTGTTAGTGTAAATGAAATGCAGAGTTCTGTGCAGTAAGTTGACTAGGAAACATCTAAATAAGCAGCCAAACTGAAGAGAAGAGTAGACACCTCTACTGTGGTGAAACTCTTTAATCACCTCCTAAAATACAAGTAGCTACCAACAGATGACGCAAAACCAAAAACAGTAGTAGATACATAAGACAAGCTACATACAAATGCTCCTAATGTGCTATTATGTCACTAGGGACTAAATCAATTCATAGAACATTTTCCAGATATTAAATCAAATTACAAAACATGTAATATAGATTTTACTCTATTTTTAACCGAAAAACCAACAGAATCCTTAGTTTGTGAATATCAAGACTCACTAAACTCGTTAGATTGTTCGTCAGAAACTGAACAGCTGGCGTCGTGTTTATACGTTTCAGACTTTACCAAAATTTCTAGGTAATAGTTGACGATAGTCAAATATCCATGACTCGTTCCTGTCGTTCCTTTTAACGTCTCCTTAGCGATTTCCATTTTAATTTTTTCACATACATGGTATGGTCTTCTGAGATTTTTTTTTTCACATCTCATGCTTTCCTTTGAGTTTTTTAAATTGACGAGGCGTCAATATTGTTCGTTTATCAATGGCCGACGCTAATTTCTTGTTTCGGTCGGTGGTTCCTTAATCTTCGACAATTGTTCTATTTCTTCCTCTTCTTCCTCCTTACGGCTGTAAATGTTGAAGAATTTCTTCAACTCGTGGGACGCAGTCAAATCGGTATCCGAGTCCCTTGCAATTGTTAAATTCCTCATTGTCGTAACAATTCCTGTTGGATAAGAAAATGTTCTAAGTCCAGATTAAAATGGACAAAACTCAACACAATACTTGTTTAATCATTCAAGGAGATTGAACGTTCAACGAGCAAGGTCTCAAAAGAACTGACGATAGTTTTCTCGTTTGCGGGGTCTGAAGCGCAGTGAATGGAAGTCACATATCTCACCCTGAACGATCTCTGGTGGCAAATTTTGCAAGTGGTTGTCCTGTGTTTCTTCAGGTTCGAATAGTTTTTAAAGAAATTTGGTCATTTATACTACACGTTATTAATGTACTATTATCAATCCCATAATCCCTAGCGCGGGATTGGCAATAGATGGCGCTGCCACAGTTGTGCAAAACCTGCATTGCAGTGATGTAATGGTGAAGATTTGGATGTGTATGCGCAGTCAATCAGGAAGACACATTTTCCGGACCTCTCAACAACTTTTCCTTATACAGGACGCCGCTGTATTTCCGCACTAATAGGCTGGTCAGATGGGAGAGCAAATTAAACATTATTGGGATTGGTTAAGGTTAAGCAACCTGTCTGTCCAGATGACAGCACTGTATCTAAGAAAAATAGTTTGTAATAAATTATACTTTAATCTGCTTTTTACTTCTTTAGAATTAAAACATTGATTACGGTACAAAATTCACCCTTATTTCATTAAAAACGGAAAAAAAAAAAAGACTTGTACCCAGGGTGGTCTCGAGCAGGGGTGGAAGGGGTGGAAGGGGTGCAAGGCACCCAGGTGGCAGGGCCGGAGTGTAGAGTCTCATGTACCACCCCTTGCACCCGGGCGACAGGAAAGCCAGAGACGCCCTTACTTGTACCTAAACTTAACTTAATACAGTAACAAATAAAACTAACAAATAAAATTCTCAGCCTTTTTTTCTTCACTACTCGGCATCGTCAAACTGTCCTTCCTCGCGAAGATACTCAAATCGTCCACGAAAAACAGGTTTAGCATGGATATCAGATGGACAAAACATTTCCTGGTTTATGTGTTGGTGCATATTCATTAAATCAATCTCCAAATATCGTGTTTCACTCGGCTGTCGAATTGGAATGTCGTCTGGAAAATATACAATTCAAATTTAAAACAAGTGAAAATATAGCTTTTGTTACATATTATACCGTAAGGACAATTTGCGATCTCATACTCCATTATTTCTTTATCCCAGTCTTCCACTTCTCCATTGCGATTATCCACTTCTTCTTCTAGGAATAATATTGATTATACAGACTCAAATTTAAATCTTTCATTCTATTAAAAATAATCACCGGCATCCCAGTTTTCCGAATGCCGATTGTACGAATCGGTATCGGAATATGAATCATCGCCCGAACTATAATCTTGACTTTTCGGCTCTTCCATCACTCTTTCCTCTTCTTTAATGGACCGAATAAATTTTTCTCTTATTAGCACATCATCACCTTCCTTCTTCCAGATTGTTGTGCCTTGGACTAATGCACTTTTCAGAGATTTCACCACATCTAGGCCATTTTGTGCAGTGCAACTAACCTTGTCGTCACTCTTCACGTAAGTTAACTAACAAAAATAAAAATTTTATCTTATGTGGAATCATCCATGTCCGGTAGAAAAGTATTTTTTTTTTTTAAAATGACATGAGCTGGGAAGGGATTCATGCATTTGTGACGTCACATTTCGTTTGAAAAGTTATTACAAATTTTTAAAAAATAAATAAATAAATAAATAAACAAATGTGAAAATTAAGGACGGAGTTTAAAAATGAGAAAAATATGCGAGGTCCTTAATGGATGATCCCTATTTGTTAGGTAGAAATTTACCGATTCACGTGTTGGTGTACTTACGTTAGATCGACTTCTCCAATCATTTTTATGCGCGGAATCACCTTCTTTATATTTCAACTGTAACACGATTCGAGGTATTTCGGAAACCGGTATTCCAAAATCATTCTGTCGTTATAAAAAAGTGAGTATGGTAATATTCAAAATGAAAAAATTAAAGTTAAAAATGTACTTGATCCAAATCCAATCTGGTCAAACGAGTTAAATCCTGCAAGCCGCTCGGAACGGTCGTCAATTTATTATTAAATAGATCTAACGTTTCTAACCGAGTCAGTTTGAAAATTGAGTTGGGTAATTGAGTTAACTGAAAAATCAAAAAAAAAGTCTTAAAAAGCTTATTTACGTATATTCAAACTTACTAGATTATTATCCAGCCTTAGATCAACGAGGTTTGACAAATTGCCAATGCTATCGGGTAGAGTGGTCAACGTATTCTTGGACAGCTGGCACCAACGAAGCGATTTCAAGTTGCCAAACGAATCTGGCAACTCGGACAAGTCGTTCTGTCCCAAATCCAGCGTGTGCAAGCAGACCAAACATCCGAAATGATCGGGCAGCCGCTTTAACCTATTCTCGTCCAATCGTAATTCTCGCAGATTTATCAGCTGCCCGAAATTGTCGGGTAAAAAGCTAATCCAATTGCCATTAACCAGCAACCTACTTCGTTCCAACTCGTCCAAATCACTGCCCAGGTGAAGCACTTGTAAACTCGTCAATTCGCCGAAACTTTCGCACAACTTATTCACCGAATTTCCCGCCAAATCGAGCATGATCAATTTCTTGGCCGCAAGACCAAAGCCCTTGGGAAAAGGATCGCGTTGCAGTCGATTGCTCCGCAGCGATAATTCCTCCAGATTGCTCACCAAATCGAACCATTGCGGCAACTCCACCAACAAATTGCGATTAATGTGAACTTTTTGCAATAAATGCGCGCAATTCAAATTGGGAATGAGCCGTTCCAGTTTGTTAGCCGATAGATCGAGCACTTGCAAACAATTAAACATGGCCATGCTGTTCGGTAGGTAGGTAATCGAGTTCGATTCCAGATTAAGTACTCGCAGACCCTCCAAACACCCGAAATTTATGGGCAATCTCTTTAATTTATTCTCGCTGCAGTCTAGAACCTCCAAATTCTTCAGCCAGCATAAGCTGTCCGGTAGAAATCGCAACTCATTTTCACTTAAATACAATTGCTGCAAGCTCGTCAGCCCACCCATTGTCGACGGGAGTTTTTTCAGCGAATTGTCGGCCAATTTGAGAATGCTCAGTTTGTCTAGTTCGCAAATACACGACGGTAGCTTCGTAAGTCTGTTCGCGGTTAAATGCAGTTGTGTCAAGCGGGTTAGAGTGTTGATATTGTGCGGCAAACATTCGAGTTCGTTGCCAATCAGCGACAGTTTTTTTAGTAGCGGCAAATTTTCGCACAGATTCGGCGCGATTTCCTTGAGGTTGTTGTGGTCGAGAATGAGGGCTGTTATCATCTGCATGTCGAGCACTGACGGCGGGAGTGAGTCTAGATTCAGCGAAGCTAGACATAGTGTGTGGTTATCGGTTTGAAAACACTTTTTCTTCTTGTCTTCTTTGTTTACTTCTTCGAGAAGAGATGCCAGATTCGACTCGACACGAGTGCACGTATCGGATGTTTCTTCCATTATGCTTCCATTTTTAAATGCTATTTATTGAAAAAAGTATGATTAGTAGAAATAATTATTGCATTTGGTTTGGAAATGTCTACCTCGGCTAAAAATGCAGTTTCGAAGTCGTACGGCACGGTTGTTTGTATCGAGTCCTATTTTTTCAACTTCTGCGTGCGTTTACAGCGGTATCGTAATGACTGCATTCACAAGTGACGTAGAAAGTGAAAACATCGACTAATCATTCTGCGAAAGGAAAAGGTGGAATAAAATTCTTGAACGGAAAAATTTGAAATTTTGTAATGTTTTTAATACATATGTGTATTTTCTATTATTTTTACCATTTATTGCGTTAATGAAATGTTGAATTGTAAATAATAATAGTAATTGATGTAAAACTAAAATTTTGTTTATGTTATATCCGTTTTTGTAATTTTTTCCACACCACATTATCAAATATGTCCGCAGTTAAATTCTGCGGTGCTGTCAGATCATGTGACCAAAGACGACAGATATCAACGTTACCGACACCGAGTGTCGGCTGAAATGAAGATGTGATGAAAAATTCCAGTTGAAATCCGGGAAATCTTTAATGGCGTTGGGATTGTCGACTTCCGATGCCTTACGCAGACTTCACACCGACATTCGGCTTGAATTGGAGAAACATGGGGTATTATTTTCCGACGACATGAATTATTTTCAAGCAAAAATCAATCACAATTTTTTGATTATTTTTCAGGAAAACATGGAAAAAGAGGAAAGTAATTGGTTGAGGACAAAAACTTGGAAATGGGATGCGTATCATCACAATAGTCACAATTCAATGTTCTGTTGGATCAACGGAGTGATGCTGATTGTAGTGACATTATTTTTATTGATTTGTTATGGGATTGTGAATGAACCCAAGTAATATCAAGAATCCTCCTTAATCCTTAGCTTTTATTTATTTATTTATTTATTTATTTTAGAGACCATCGACAATTGACAGGCGCAATATTTCTTGTAATAATAACTTCAGTGAATATTTTCTTAGTTGGTTTTGACAGTCGATTACGGCAACACGAAATACAGCACAAAGCTCAAAGATTATTATCGTTTATTAAAGGTTAGACTTGAATACGAGTATAAATGTACTTGCTTCAAAATTAAATGTTAACATTATTATTATTTTGTTTTAGAGTGCATCGATAAGTGTGAATGGAACAGTTCTAATTACCCACATGTCAACTTACCTCTGTCTCCGTGCATTACTCTTCAGTGGACATACCGCGATGGACGTTTGATTAATTTACACTGGGCCCTTTTAGTTGAGGGTGATATAATAGCACTTCGTCCTGGTCAGATTGTACCAGCTAGATGTCGTTCACTGGATGTAAGTTTATTTGCAACTGCCAACTTTGAGATTTCACACATCTATCTCCACGTTTAAATTGGTGCCAGAATGAAGAACGCATTAACCGTTCGCCAGGCAAATTATTTAGTCAGACAGGTTGGAAATTCAGTTTTCACCTGGATTATATTATATTTCTCGTTTGTACGTGAACGGTGCATGAACCGACTGGCGCGAGAAAAGAAATAGCAAATCCAAAAATGCCAAATTTTTCAATCACGATACTGCAAAATGCAAAGTAAAGAAAAGTGGCTCAAAGCCAGGTTGTCGCAAATTCGTCTACCGCGATTCGTCATTGAAATTGAAATCTCGTAAAAATATTTATTTATTTATTTATTTATTTTCTGTTATTCAGAAGACTTTATGGAATTAACTTTTAATGTTTAATATATTATTTGTGCACATTCGTCGCAACAATTTAAATGTTGACTTGCCATGCACACAACGCTTCGTGGTTTGTCTCTTATCTGTACTTGTACATACCACACAGACAGTTGCTGGTGCAGGTTGTGGAAACAAACTAAAATTGACGATTCAATTACCTTTAATGCGAGATTTAAATATAGTTTGAAAACTGTTTTTTAAATGACAAATTTTTACCGCATTACATTGTGCATGAGTCGACCGTTTTGCTGCAAATCGTTTGACTTTCTACAATACCGGTACCGGTACCGCACATGTTTACAAACTAGGGAAAAGGGAAAAACTGTTACCGATTGCGATTGTATTGGCCGACCTGATGCAACATTTTATTGTCGATCTGCATGTTCTGTGGTATCGGAATCGTATCGGTCAAACCCTACTGAAAACATTTATCTATTTACATTTTACACTACGCAGCAGTATAATTAAATATAGCTATTTGAAATTTTTAATGCATTAAATTGAGTAATCGCGACTCCCATAGTTAAGAACCAAGGAGTGATCTTATTTGAGCTTTGTTGCCCCATCCTTTTGCCTATTTCAGACCCGAATCCGAATCCGAATGGGGCCTGGAACGGGCTGACCCTTGACACATTTTAGAAAATTTGCAATGAATTTACTGAATACTTTTTTTCAGAATAACGATAGCTGTGAAACATTGCATTTTGGAGAGCAGTTTGTCCCAAAGTTGGATGATACTCATGTGAAAGTGTGTCATGAACCCAGAGCCAGAGAACCATTGACTAGCAAAAAATATATTCTTTTAGAAACTCCGTACATCAATAATCTCAGGTTTGTACTACGAGTACCGTATGTGAAATTTTTCCATTCGTACGAGTACTATTGTTCAACTTGTGCACTTGTATTTTTTTTTAACAGGTCGGCCCTTTTACATAGTTGTGGGCGTCCATTAAGTATCTTGGATAAAGAACGTTGTTTTATGAATCATTTTTGGATCGGCCATATTTTTCTATCCATTTTCTTTGTAAGACATTTAAATGTTTTCAACTAAAAGTATCAACTCACTTAATGGTTACTTCTTTCTTCAATTGTTAATGTTACACTCATCTTTTATTTTTATTTTTAGTTTGCATCATTATTCATGAATACTATTCGATTCATATACAGGCCAGCTGCGTTTGGTCATTGGACTGAAATGTTTATTTTATTGCAGGTAGAGAAATTGTTTGGTTCGCGGTTTATGGTTAATGACAAAGTATTCGATTCTTTTTAGTGTCAAATTGTAATTCCATTGTTGCCACTAATGTTTCCAATCTGCTGGTTAATCTTAAACATGTATGGGATAGCCAGATTACATTCACTATTTTACTCAATGAAAGAAGCAAAAGTAAGAGAAATGAATAAAAAGAGAAGAACTAAGAAGCGCGCTTAGTTAAGTTCTAAATGAGCAATAATCAACAGGTTTCTCTAGAGCCATGTGATGAATATTGTGAAGTTGTTCCCGCTGTGTCCCACTGCCAAATATCATACACTTCTGTTCTTTGTAATTTCCTTAAAATCCTAACCGGAAAATCGGCGTTTGCTTGCCGCACGGCAAATCTTCTTCATGTTTTAGGCAGCGTAACTGTTAAGTTTGACAAATTCTTGGCTGCAAATGAAAGTGCGTTTCAACATGTTTGTCATAACTACTCTGTCAACTAGAAATTAGACACTGAAGGAAAAAGCAACCACAGAAAAGAAACGCACTTTCATTTTCCATCAAGAGATGTACAAGTACAGTACCGTACTGTACGCCTAACTCGGTCGTAAATTATTTGAATTTGATTTATTCCACAGGCTTTGTGCTGTGTCGATAAGAAGGGCATTTTGTCGTGGCCAAATCCCACTGCGGAGAAAGTTTTTTTTCTTCGCACTCCCGAGCCATGTACCGAACTGAGTATTGTGGATTCAGATTTACATTCTTCAGACACAAATAATAAAGAGCAGCTGGATGTTGAATCAAATCTGACAACACAAGGAAGACGACGAAGTAGTAATAGGAATAAATCGAAGCCTGGAAAACGTATAAGTATAATGAAAAATGAAAAATGAATAATGATAATTGGATTCCAAATCTCTATTGGGGGTGCGAATTCTTTTGGCATGTAAGCCTCCCAAACAAATCCCACGTAAATTTATTTCCCTACCAAGTAAGCAAGTGTGCTACAAGTAGGTTGTTTGGTATATTTTTGGCTGTATTGCTTTTTTGCAAAACAAAGTCAGAATTTGCAGTTTGATTTGACATTAAGACACTGAATGACCTGACTAGAAATTTGGTTTTAGCTTTGTTTAATTTGTTTAGATTATACTCGCGACAGTGCAGTTGAGGTACTTGATCTCACCCACGACAATCAATTTCCTTTTGGACTTCAGTTTGATGATCCGAACTGGAAGCAATACTTAAAATCACTTAAACCGCTAGTAATTAGTTGATTTCTGTTTTGATTTTCGATTTTCAATTTTCAATAATTTCCTTGCTAAATTTATGCCAATTTTCTTTCTGCAGGGACTGGCTATTCTATTAAACACGTGCAACCCGTGCACTCAAGAAAGTTACACCCAATTCACTTCTCATATTGCTTACGAAGTACTTCATAATGAAGATGTTGTGCCTGTGGTCAATCGACGGTGTGTCTGTGAATTGGCTCGTCAAATTGGATTCACGGATCAAGCTATGGATGTATTTCAATTGCAAGAACAATTATCAACTTTTAGGCCTTTGGTATTGGAAAAGTAAAATGTTGATTAGACATACTATAGAAACTATATTTCCTTATTTGTTTAAACAGCCAACTGCTATAATGAGAAAGGATAGGTTTACAAAATCACTCTCCTTCACCAAGTTAAAATTTCCATTTCCACATATGGTGTCTGTTGTGGTTAAGGAGACAAGCACAGGTAAAGTAAAACTGCTGATGACATGAATTGACTTGATGATTGTTGTTATCAGGTGTCCCTCTCCCTCTCCCTCTCCCTCTCCCTCAGCCTCAGCCTCAGCCTCAGCCTCAGCTTCACATAATGCATACGATTAATTGGTCCTGATAGTCACACAAAGTGTCAGTGAAACATGCATTGTTTTACTGACGTATCTTGATTATCAATTTTACTTAAACAATTTTTCAAGGCCTCCAACATTGCCTTAAGCAAACGCTTCTCTTTCCCCGCTTGCTTCTAAAACCGCCACTGCCGCACAGTACAATGCCATTAGTCACAATGAATAGCGGAATGAGGTGGAAATGCATGCCTATTGCCCAATGAGAAATTGAGAAATTTCGACATTTTGACATTAGGTATTTCATTTCACCGTTGGAGCGTCGTCTCAATTTTGTGTGTGGTCTATTGTCTATTCCGCTGTTGTATGTAGCGAGGGATGCCGGTTTTCGAATTTATTTTTCCTTGTATGTAAAAATACGAAACTGTTTTTAGGCATGCTTCAGTTGTTGTCACAGGGTACGGGTGACATTATTCTCGATTCTTGTAGCGATTATTGGGATGGACACGATCTTCGACCACTCATGGAGTCAGATAGGTGCGGTGTTGTTTATTTGAATCTAGTACGTTAGCATCATACATTTTGTAATGATTCATTTTTGTTTGAAGGAAAAAAATTCTTGACTTCTATCATCGAACTAGTTTAACATCGTACTGCACGGCTTTTGCATACCGCCCACTTTCCGGTATTGTGCATCACAATTTTGAAGATCTCTATTTAGAATTACCAGCTGATAGTTCGAGTTTGTATCCGCTGGTACGAAGTCCCACTCCAACAAAGTGAGAGAGAGAGAGAAATTATTGAAATTTCATATAGAGAAATTACAGTCGAAACTCCTTACAACGAGTGCCAAAAAATCGGTTCATTATAATTTATAATGAGAATTCGTTATATCAAATTTTTTTGTAACATGGTGTTCTATGGCCAACCAACAAAATAGGTCATTTTTACCTACCGGTATTAGTTATAACGAATAATTCGTTCTAAGGAGGTTCGATTTGATTGTACCGTGTTTTGATGGGTATCTTGTCTTAATTTTTCCAGATCGTGGGATTTGCAGTCATTGAATCCCAGCTCCAAGCCTTGGTGGACGCAATACTTTAGCACAGATTCCTTATTTTGTCACGAATGTGAAAGCGAACAATCCACAGATGCTGAGACGTGTTTTGAAAATCAGTGCAATCAGATATTCATTGCAATGGTGACGATGCAATACCAAGCAAGAACGGTAAAAAAACCATGTTCATCTTTCAAAATTTGATTGGAAATTTGAAAAAAAATTAATCAACATTTACTCTGTATTGTTTTGTCTAGGACGTTGTTCATTTGATTGAGTATTTAGATAAAGCTGGTATCCGATTTGTTCATTTCTCCAAAGAAAATGAATTACGT
Source organism: Strigamia acuminata (assembly GCA_949358305.1). NCBI lineage: Eukaryota > Metazoa > Arthropoda > Chilopoda > Geophilomorpha > Linotaeniidae > Strigamia > Strigamia acuminata. The sequence goes on along the minus strand of OX442319.1, from coordinate 1,033,497 downwards.
AGTCGCGTTTTTTCTGAAAAAATGGGTCTTGAATCAGGATGGAATTGCCACATATCATTACTTAGTGAACGTACCAGGTAGTTATTTCGCACAAGAGTTAGTTCCATGCGAATAAAGGCAAACATACGTTAAAATCATTTGAAAACTTTTACAAATATTTTGAAAGTTTGTAGCGCTATTAGTCTCGACTTTTGTTGTTTGTTCTTTGTGACTGTACTATCTATCTATCTATCATCTAATCAATCACAATACGCGATCTTAATTATTGATTGTTGTTGTCGTTGTTGATTAGGAATGAAAGTGGTAATTCCAACACATGCAACCAGGCTAGTTCACATGCTTTGAATGGCATGGTTCCAACCAATTCATCGGTGGATCATTTATTGGGAGGCAGAGGAAACCACATTGGTATATCACCAAAGGTAACGTGCGAAATTTGAATTAGGCACTTTTAAATTTATTCAACCCTCATCTTTGACTCGTATATTTCCCAATAATTGCTCAAAGTACCCCAACTAAAATCTCTATAAAACTATTTTATTCTCTGAATTATATTTATCGCAATCATTTTCAATCATTTACAGAGTAATCGAGTTCCGTTTTCTCAAATTGAGGAAATGTTTGAGTAAGTCATTATTGGGGGGGTAAATGAGTCTAATATGGGGTTGAATAATTTGAATAAATACTTTAAAATGGTATTCTAAATGGTTTGAATTTTGAATTTTGAATTAGTCTTGTCATATATCAGCCACCAATCGATGCTTAAGCTTTAGTGCACCTGCAGTGATCAATTTGGAATGTCCACAGGTTAAGTTTGGAGATGAGGTCAGTCTGTACAATATTAAAAAATGTGATTCAATAGGATCTTCGATGAAATTGCATTTGATGGGGTAAGAACTGAATGAATGAATGAATGAATGAATGAATTATTGTTCCAAATTATGAGGGTTGATTGATTTACTTGTAGGGATGAAAATGGACTCGATGGAAGTTGTTCGTCGGATGGTGACGATGACGACGACGACGACGACGACGACGACGACGATTTTCAGGAACCATTTTTGCGGAAGTGTTTTACCGCAGTAGATGAACTGAGCACTTCTAGATCTCCAAGTCACGTGACTGAAAGCACTGAACACAGTGCACCAGTTGGATTTGATATGTCAAATAGAGTAACTCTTAATTCTTCTCTTAACTTACAAGTTAGCAAAATACAAGAAACTTTCCTTAATTTAGGCAAAACTACCAAAAGGAATCGAAAATATCCGACCCCACTTGAAGAATATTGACAATGTTCCACTTCTTGTTTCTCTGTTTACGGACTGCAAGCCTAATGGTTAGCATGGCGGATAAGTCTCAAATTTCTCCAGGAGTAAATTGTTGATTTAATGTTATCTAGCAACTCAAGAAATGATAAAAATTATGCAAGAAAATGGAGAAGTTGTTTGCTGCATTGGAAGTGCAGCAAATTGCCATAACATGGCTCTGTTTTTGCAAGCAAATGCCAGGTATGGATATACACTATACAGGGTGTTCACAAAGCCGTTAGGTGCTAACTAAATAATTTTTTTTGCATATTAATAACTTGAGATATTATTAAAGTTTTTTTTCATGTTACATCTCATATTTCGGAGATCAGTTAGAACATAAAAATAATTCTAAAAGGAAAAGTTTATAAAAATGGCTACTCCGTAAGAAACAACAATTCACAGAGTTCTTCATAAGAATCTGAGGTGGCCCGATTCCCTGGTCGTTTCATTCCCCAGACATATCAGTATCCCGAACGATCTTGTGTTCCGTATCAAAGTAAGGGATATAAAATAAATGACCTTAATCAATAAATAAATAAATAAATAAATAAATAAATAACTGCCGCCTTTGGTGACGCTATGTTAAAGAGCGCTTGAACAGAAATAGAAAATTGGTTAGATTTGGCCCGTGTAACGAATGGGGACTAGGGTTTCGGTACCGGGAAACCGGACGAGAAATCTCGGTACCGGGAACCGGGAATTTTCAAAAATTACCGGTTCCATCAAAACATCATTGATACGTTACATTTTTATAAAGTTTCAATGATGAAAATGGTCGTTTTTGATGAAAAACGGCCATTTTTACTATGAAAAATGGCTGCAAATGGTCATTTTGACAAACAACTGCAATTTTTAACATGAAAATGGCTTAAAATAGCCATTTGTATCATGAAAAATAGCTAAAAATGGCTATTTTGACGAAGAACGGCTAAAAATGGCCATTTTACTATGAAAACGGCTAAAAATGGCTATTTTGACAAAAAACGGCTATTTTTACAATGGTAAATGGCTAAAAATGGCCAATGTTGACGAAAATCGTCTGCCTTTTTTTAGTCCCGGAGGTACCGATTTCCCGGGAGTACCGGCCATTTTGGTACCGGGAACCGGGAACCGGAAAAGGGCGGGAAAACAGAAACCCTAATAGGGACCGTATCTAATTTGTTTGAAATTTAAATAAATTTTTCAAATTGTTCTAGACTTTGTGAACACCCTGTATTATCAAGATTTGAAATATTATTTTTGAAATTAATGTATATTTTATTGTACAGCATTGCTGTTGAACCACTTTATCCACAACTTTGTATGAAGCAAGCTGCATTTTCACGACCATCCAAAAGCAAAGGACCTGCACCAGCTGAGATTAGCCATCAGTTAAATAGCCTTACATCGTCGTTAAACTTTTATCGTGATGATCTAGTCAGCATTTATCATCTAATCATGGAGGTAGCTTGTTAATTTACCTTTCAAAAGAGAAAAAACTTAAAATGAGTTTAAAAGGATGCATGTTGCAATTCAAAGCGAGCAGAACACATACGCTCTGTCACTAAAAATGCAGTCTTTCATTTAAAATTTAATTCGTGTAGCATGTACGAAGCATGACACGCTATCAGAACATGTGTAATATCAAAGTCGTGCTTTAATAGCCATCGACAATATTGGCAGCTACAATATTGGACCAGCTGCTTCTTATTTATCATGTTATCATGGGGCAGCTCTGTACAGAAAAATATGACGTGGCCAGTAGCTCATCTCAGGCAGCTTGTCTCGCTCGGCGCACCGCTTAACCAGGGCGACCAGGGGCACCAGGCAGAATCTGACATGAAATCTGACACGAAATCTGGCACAGGCCTACCGTAGGGTGGAAAAAATTTAGGCGCGGCATAAAAGAAAAGAAAAAATATTATTATACACTTTTTTTATTTAAAAAAAGATTTGGTACCTGACAAAACCAAATAGTTGAACTTATGACAAAGTTAAAACAGTAAAAAAAAAATGTTTTCACTTTTTGCCTCTCCTACTTTTTTGGCGCTGCACAAAACAAAAAGGAGAAAAAAGACTTTTTCATACTTACCGGTAATTGTTTGCCTCAGAGTGCTATTTACTTGTAAATAAGTGTTTGAATTTTGAGCTTTTAGCTGGAGTGATTATTTATTTATTTGTAGTAATAAGAATTGTACTTTGCAGGCTCGGCATTTTATGATATGTTTGCGAAGTTGCTTTGAATTTATGTTGGCGTCTTCACTTAGCATCAGTTTATTGCAACTTTTGGCTGCAGTTAGTTTTTCGTCTCCTCCGCTCAACATATTTCATATCATGTGGCTCACCTGTGTTATCATTCCGCTTTTAAGCATCCCACTTATCAACAATCCCATTAGCAATTACATAACTACCATGGCTACTGAGAAAACAACGTCGATAACGAAGAAGAGGGTGCTGCTTCGATTTATCAGCTTTGTTGGACTTAAGTTCTTTCCATCAGCTCTTGCTGCTTTGATCATTTTCAACTTAATTCTTTATGATTTCTGCACAAGTGAAGTTAGCAGCTTTGATTTATGCCATTTTGTTATGGGCAATAGGTAATTTACCTTTTCTGAAGGTTCTCAATGTTATTGATTGCACTTCTTGAATGAATTATCCATAAATCTTTATTATTTTGTAACGATTCAATTCTAATCATTTCAGCAATTTTTCTCGACCTCATGAATGGCACGGATGGGCAACGAATTATCGGAACAACTTTCTTTTAAGTCAAAATATTTGTACATCAATCATTGTTTTCAATTTAGGTAAGACTATTTTATGCAGGAATACATTCAATATGTGTGCCTGCTTTTATTTCTCAGCTATCTCAACTTTTAAATATCTAACTTAATTTTTGGCATTTCATGATACCTCAAATAATTAGTTTTGACTTCAAAATGAATCAATCTCGTACTTTGGAATCACCAGAGATTTTAAAATGTTTACAGCTAGAGCGTTATTGGTTTGCCAAGTTAGATAGAACGAGCAGTTCTAATGCTTGTTTTGGAAAAAAATGTTAATTTCGTTTGTTTGATACAGAGTTTGTGGCAGGACTTTTTTCTTACAATTATGACATTTAGTGTTAAAGTTTGGGTTGCAGTTGACGTATCATGTTATCATTATAAAATTAGATTTAACCTTAAAAAAAGACAGAATTGTTGTTTTTAAATGTTTTATTACAATGCTGCAACTTTATTATTGAGAATTTAAATAAATTCAAAGCAGAAACAATCAGATAAACTGTAACATATGCAGTGCTGGACTGGCCTGTCCCTGGCCCACCATAGCCTGTCCATGTGGCCCGACCCATCCAGATTTCTAACTAAATTTGTACCCAGTCCAGCCCTGATCATGTGCTCCGCGCATGAATGCAGTGGAGAATTCAAAATGGTTGTGAAAGTGGTCATAATCCAAATTTTTAGTCAGTGACGTAAATAGTAGAAAACTACCGGATTGGCTACACTATTTTCAGAAATAGTGTAAGCTTCGGTGGAGTCATAAGTTTTCCACTACACTTGTAGGCATAACGGGGGTTTTTATAAGGGAAAAGTACCTGCCACAAACTGTATATTTAGACATCACGCTCGGTATATTACTACTGATAATATCACTTGCCAGTTCTCGACCAATGAGAAGCACCAAAACAGCTAACCAACTGCTTCAATCCCGATAGTTTTATTTGGTCTGGAGCCAACTCGTGATATTATCCTGCTACTCGTAAATAGCTAATAAACGTGGTGCTAAAGAAAATTATCCCATATTTTTTGACATTTTTAACTCAATTGAACTGCAGCAAAAACAATTTTCAGCAGTTTGATATGCATTGCAAAAACCGGGTACCAGTTCAGCACAGTGTTAGGTAGCGTCCGCGCCCTCCCACTCCCACTCCCACCCCCGCACCTGCGCCACCTATGTTTGACCGCTCAGCTGATCGGAATAAAACCCCACTAATCGTTTTGGTCAGACATCTTGTTTTTATTTGCAAATAAGGTGAGTTAGACAAACTCAACTAAGCTTAAATCTGTACGTACCAGTATCTTTCTTACCCTAATAACCCTTAAATGGCGCATTCGACATTTTGTGATAAGAACCGAAATTTCACTTGAACCAGAAAAATCTCGGCAAGACTGGAAAATATGTTAGAAAATGCGCAAAAGAAGGAAGACGGGTGAAATGCAACAAGTCCTAAATTCCACTCCACGTGTCGATGCCGACCGATTTTATCCTTGCTGACCGCTGAAGCGATAAACATAATTACGACGAATGCATAAAACGAAGTATCAATCGTCAATATCGCTCAGGCTAATGAAAAGGACGAGCTCGTCATGTTATTGTTGGCCAACAATCTTTCGATGAAAGACGATGGATGATATGACAATAATGAAGAAAAGCAGAACAAGGAACCCTTCAATACAACTGCAAAGAAAGAAAAATAGGCGCGTTCAATCTTTAAATGGATTTCGCTGATTTTCTTGATTTCGGGAGACCGGAAGTGACTGGCCGCATTTGAGCGCTCAAATAGTGGCCGTTGTGACTTAATTTAATGTTCCGCTGCGCGATATTTCGGCCGTGTTTGAGCTCTCGAACGCGGTCAGCCAGATTTAAATGTTTCGCCGTGCTATGGCACGGCAAAATCGTGACATTTTGGCCGCAATTGAGCTCTTGAATGTGGCTGGCCATTTGAAATTACAAACCGGAAGTCATCCAACGGTTCTAATTGCGCATGTGCAATAGTTGGATTTTGGCAAATTTTAAAGTCGTTCAAAGTTGAAATCCGATTTCCTTGATTTCTGAAAATCAAGAAAATCACGATTTTGGAAATCCATTTAAGATCGAACGCACCTAATGTGATTTTGACAAGTTTATTCTTTATTAGTCTAGTCCAGGTAAGCTGTGTTGGTAAGCCATATTCCAGTCTTCAAAGGATAACCAGGCGAAAATACAGTATAGACAATTTTATTGAATGGGTGCACTAGACTTGTGAGCACGCAAACATAACAATTACGAACGAAAAACTGAAGGAGGAAGCGTCCAACTTGTTCGACATATACGGGAAACACTTGGACTCGTGTGGTCCGACCGAAAAGTCGATTATTTCGTAGACTTGGACACTTAGGACCGATGATAGATAGCAATGAATCGCAGCACGAAAACAGCAAGAGTCCAAACTACTATCACCTTAACCTTACTTTACAGCGAAAATTGTTCTCATCAAGACGGCCGAGAAAAAGTTTGTTTACTTTGTACTTTGTAGAAGATACTGTACGCTCGTCTTCGTTGCATGTTCGAAGGGATTTGCGATACTGAACTTGATCTTCCAAATCAAATTGATTCGAAAGGACCGAGGAATTGATCGTGACAACGATAATTCAGAAATACCAACCAAACCAGCAAAGTTGTACTTGCTACAAAAAGGGGATGGATGGACTTGATCACAGTACATGGCTGAAGATGCAATGAAATGGGGCACTGCTCGTTTGAGTTCGAAACCACCGTAATTGCCTGACCAGAAAAAAAAGTGCGAAACCAAAAACGAGTGAGTGTAATTACTAATTATGGTTAAAACGAATCAACCGGAGTCCAACTTAGATCTGTTTCAGCGCAAGGAAGGCATACAGTAACGGAATATACAGCATTCCCATTGGCTGGAGGCCATATAACAATACGAATAGTATAACCTAGGTATAACTCTACGAACTATTCTTTTGTTATCTCTGTATCCCATTAGCCAATAGGAGGAGCGCCATTCTTACACTGACTTGTGAAATAGACTTGAGTCATTGCTACTCCGATGAACTCGGAGGCCAGATTGAAGCACTCACTCATTGCTTCCAGCGCAAATTGTTCAACGGTCGACTCGACCAACTCTGTATAGTATCGCCGAACGAAAAGGTAGAAACCAGACCGAATCTCGAAAAGGAATACCGGTACTTTAAAAGCACAAACGAGATAAACAACAGCCAACAACACCGCCGTGGTACAAACTCCCCCTTCCTTCCTTCCCGCTCATCTTTGGAATGGATTGGATTGGAGGATGATTACCGGAAGGAAATGGCAACGTCACGTTTTTCAATTTTGTAAGGAAATCAGTTTAGTTTTAGGATAGGTCCACATTGATACAATCGATGAGGAAAGAGAACGAACATTTATCAAAGATTGTACTCGAAAAAAGGAAGGATTTTAACAATGAAGAGGAACTCGGAACGTGCAATGACGAAGAATGCGAAATCCAACTCTGTCATGATCACAAAACGCCAATCAAAGTGAAACCTCGCCGATTTTGCCGATTTTCGCAAACCGAATCATCTCCCGCAAAGAAACAATCAATCACGTTCTGGTTGATTGGGGATTTGCTGCACCTCAATCTCAGCTAACAAGTTGATTTTAAGTGTCAAGTTTCAGCTTTCTTTTCCAAATAACCAAGCTCTTGGTTGGAAACTGATTAGCCGTTTGCCTACGATCTCTATTTTTCGTACTCCATGTTATTTGTCCAATACAGTAAGTTTATATTTAATATTTGCAAAAAATTGTTCTAAAAAATATTTTTCTTAATTCCTGTCATCATTTTTCATTCTTGAAAAAAATGAAAAATGCACATTTGAAACGTGTCGTGTCGTATGACATGGACATCACTAAAATGATTGTATATTTTTGCAAATTTCATTTGGTATCATTGGCCTCAAAAAACAGATGACTATAAGGAAGTAAAGGCTAAAATTGTAATTCTACTTGTACATGAACAGAGCAGAGACTAAACCAGGCTGAAATTTCTACAAGAACTTACTAGTATTGTGCTACTGCGAACTTTATAACCGTTATAACTTGCAGAAGACCAGACGCGCGATGATTTCTGCAAACCCAAACTGATGGACCCACCGACGGATTATTTTTAAGTGCTGAATGGCCTGCTCATTCATATCGAATGCCGGGACAGGAAGAAGTTTGCACAAGTCGTATTTCCGAAGAGTATGATGGTCCAACTGGTCAGATTGACGCGTGAAGAGTTGAAGACTGCATTCAACGGACCTGATCTAGATTCCGCTGGTACCACTGGTGGATGTGGATAGGTATGGGTAGCAATGGCAACGACAAAAGACAAAAGACAAAACCATCGCAGCGCGAAACCTGCAAGATTAATGAACTGCACAGCAAACAAATTTCAGCCCGCCCATTCCACACGTTAGCATTCGATCACGCTGTAAATTCTGGTAATGATCAATCTTTACTCGAAATTCGTAATTTCGAGCGCCGTACGAATCATGAAGGAAGGCGGCCACGAACCGTAGAAACACTGACATCCGAGGTCGTAACAAAATAAAGCACACAAGGTGATCAGTGATCACTGACGCCGGCAACTCGATCACATGAGCAGAATTTGGTGAGTTCGCATCGCACGCAACGAAGGGAGTCACAATCGAGGTGCAACTACTTGTAGCCCGCCGTACCACCATGCTTCGAATCGAATCGAATCGAACGGACTGATTCAAACGCTCGTGCTAAAATTGCGAAAAATTGCGAAAAATCACTTTTCCTTTGGGGGTGCATGTTAGATCCCTCCTACTATGCTCCTACCTGTGTTTGACCGCCCAGCCAATTGCCAAGTAGAGCAATTGATATGCTAATTTTATAGGATTAGTTAATTTAAACCATAATATGTATATATATATGTTTTTAACAGTTTGCATTTCCATCAGTTTTGTACACAAATACCATCAAATTTGGCAAAAATCTCCATTTGCAAACAAGTTTTGGTGCTTCATCGTAATAATAGTGTAAGTATTTTCGTCTTATTATTAATAAGTGTAAGTATTTTCGTCTTATTAAGTGTTCAATTTTTCGTGAGCTAATATTGCGTGGGAGGCAAATACCTCTTATAAAATCTTTCCTTGCTGCATCATTTTGTCTATGGATGTGTCAGATGTGAAAATAAATTCCGTTCACCATCTACAGCATCTTGAATCTATAGTATGGTATCTTGAATTCTTGATGCCAAATTCATATGATCTAACTTAACTTACTGAGTATCCCATTCGACGCAGTTGTTAAGTCAAATAAACAAGAATAAGGCGCCTATCCTGTGGGAGGGAGGGAGGAAGGGGGTCTGAATTTGGCATCTCGGGTGCAAGCAAACGGTAGTTCTGAGCATTTTCTGAACTCAAATTTCCCTTCAGAATTAAGTTGCTCATTTCATTGCAAATGTGACTTCACTCACTTGTTAGTCTCTGTGAAAACAACTGGAAAGTACGAGCCGTTTACTTGAATCTAATTGAATGTGAAGACGGTAAAGTAGAGCTCAATTGCAATGAGACAGATACTTGTATTAATGCTAGGAACTCCAAATTTTGATATAAAATAGATAAGTATATAACTACAGTCTGTACCCGCTATCTTGACGCAAAATTCAAACGCGAAACTTTATCTTTTGCACACGCAAACCGAAAAGGTTTAAATTGTTTATTGCACACAAATGAATAGCGCCATTACCTGTTCTCTTATTATTTCAAATATATTACTGGTATGTAAATGTTAGTTTGATTTTGGCATCAAGATACCAGGTGCAGACGACAGTACAGCTGTTGATCCATTTAGATCAAAGGCATTACAAATCGTGAACACAAGAAATTTCAAAATATCACAAATTGAAAGTAACTACCGGTAGATTGTTTTGAAATGTTACGTGTTTCAAATTCGTAATAGCGAGGTTCAATTTGTACCACATGCGTTCGGGCAATGACAAGCAACCCCACACAGTCAAGTCAAGATGGCAGTCTCAAAGAAGAATGTTGTTGATTTTATTTAGGACGATTACTACAGGATTGATTTCCTATCCACTATTTTTGGCTCTGGGCACCATCTGTTGGAATATTACTCGTACAATTTTCGACCGCTCTATATTGGCTCACTACCACTACTGTACACTCGTGGACAAAACAAACTTCCCTTGGTTACAGTGATTTTACAGTAGTCGAGGGAAGTTTTACCCATAGTTAATGATACTGTTTTTCTTGTTTGTTGGCTATAAGCTTATCTGGCTGGCACCTACTGATAATCAGCATAATCAGCAGACACGATTGTTTTATTATTGAACAATGAAAAATGGCCAGATATAAAGTACTGTACATGCAGTAATCGTTTGATCAAGGAAATAGACCTATGATGTGGGTGTTTCTACAATTAAACACCACGTCAGTTAACAAGTTTACATATGGTCACAGTTTTCTAAAAAAAAGGGACAAATTTTGCTTTTCTGGAAAACTGATTATGTAAACGGACCAGTTTTCCACAAAAGGTAAACTTATTTGGAAAACGAAATTCCACTTGTACAGTCGTAGTCATAAAAATCATTCCAGTCCGGCTTGAACTATTGAAGTTAGCCCACCTGCAGAACCAGCATTTTTGACTCTATCTAGCAGCTACTGTAATGCCAAAAACTCACTGATAAGTTGTAACAAATTGACATTTAAATGATGTCACTCAATCACCTTCATATGGGCTTAGATGATTGTGACAGAATTTAAATGTCAATTTGTTACAACTTATCAGTGAGTTTTTGGCATTACAGTAGCTGCTAGATAGAGTCAAAAATGCTGGTTCTGCAGGTGGGCTTCAGGCCGGACTGGGATGGTTTTTGTGACCACGACTGTACTAGGTAGATTTTGGGGATTTAACTTCAAAAAAGAATAAGATGATCCATTAAGAGCTTGCTTGTGATCAGTAGGTACGGTCAATTTCAAAAAGAAAAGCAAAAACAAAAACAATTTCCTTTCGTCTTTTTCCATTAGGAAGACAATGTACTTTTGAATGGATACACTTAATTGTCGAAAGCGACGATAACGAACGTTTTTACGAGGAAAACGTTTGTTTTCGTCATAAAAACGATTGTTTTACTCATAAAAATGCTTGTTTTCATAGTACACGCGTTTTTTCTTTGAGTTTGAAATGCCAATTTTATGTCTGAAAAATCATGTGACTCAGATGCGTTCCTTTGCTCCGCATACGCATGAGATGATTCATCCATTGCTTTTTGATCACTGAAATGGCATTGGTTGAAGTACGTACTTGTACTGTATTGCTCCCCCCAACAATGATTACTCTAGTCAACATGGTGGCTAAAAAATAAGTTCATACAAATCTTCAGGTCTCTCTGGCTCAGAAGGAAAGCATCCGAGTGATATAATTTTCAAACTTTATATAATTATAAATATAATGGTTGTAGTTTCAGGTAAAAATTGTAATTAGTTAGAGAGTAATTACATTTTCAAAATCATCAGCTTACTCTGTCACCTTGTAAATGAAGACATTAGTTATCATTAAAGAGCAGCTATTTTATGCACATACAATACACAAAATAATTCCATTTTATGCAGTAAAAAATATAAATACAGTACGGTACGAGCAAAATAAACGAATTTATTCAAGTGAAAGATATAAACACTAGGGTTGCACCGAATATTCGGTTTATATTCGGTTATTCGGCCTATTCGGCCAAAAAACCGAATATTAAGTATTCGGCCGAATATCAACCTAATATTCGGCCGAATACATAATAATTAGAAAATTAGAATAATTTGCACATTTGAATGGAAAGTTTCGCCTTTTTAGGACAAATACTGATTATTTTACGTAGTTTCTACTATATAAATTGCATTTCATCAGAAAACTTTATATTTTTCAATGAAAAAATGCAATTTTGACAAAATAATTTTAATTTTGGCTTTACGAAGTCATTATATGGGGAAAAAGTCGTTTTTACGGTGAAAAAGTGACGTTTTTACGTTTAAAATGACGCTTTTACATTTAAAATGTCATTTTTACATAAAAATTGTGGTTTTTACATTTAAAAAGCCATTTTTACATTAAAATTTGCGATTTTACCTGAATTTTTATAGCAAATTTGATATAACGATGACATAAAATGGCTTTTTTCTTCAGTGAAAAAACACTTTTCCACCATAAAATAACTTTTTTCACCCCAAATGTTTATTATTTTTTATTATTCGGTTATTCGGCCGAATACCGAATATTCGGCCACTGTATTCGGTTCCGAATATTCGGTATTCGGTTATTCGGCTTTTTTAATATTCGGTGCAACCCTAATAAACACACAACCAATACCCATTTGATAGAGCAGTGGTACAAATTTGATATGCAAAATAGTTGACTGATTTTGATGAAGCAAATTATAGATTTGCCAATTTTTAAAGACACCGCATCAGTTTGAACTCGTGAACCCTAAAAATTCAGGAAGCACCGGTATGCTATTTTATCGTAATTAGGTATTCCCGTCGACAGGAAAGCTTCATTGTGTCTGAAACTTAACCTGCTATGCTAACCTTGTACAAGTTACGAGGGAGGGCACAAATCTCATATTTGGCTCCAGTCAATGTGCAACTTTTTTTATCTGTGTCGTGATTTACGAGTAGTGCTCAAAATCAATTATTAGCTAAATAATATTATGCAATTAGACATTGGAAATGCCCAATTAATATAGAGGTTGTGGTCTGGAATACCTAATTACCAGTACGATAAAATAGCATATTTCCTGAATTTTAGGGTTCACGAGTTCAAACCGTGGCGACTTTAAAAGTTGGCAAATCTATAATCTGCTTCATCAAAATTAGTCCTATGTCAACTATTTGTCATTGCTTGTTGATGCCGTTTCATTGTTAGTGATATGAGCTTATTCGTATCTTTTTGTCGCACTCCATTTTTGATATTTCTGTGAAAACTAAGAAAGAAATAGTTCCAGAGCTTTTAAATTTCTTGAGTAAGGACCTTATACTGTATGTAATGATAAATAACTATTTGAAATGAATTAAATCGGACAATTTTTAGGAGACAATTTTGGAAAACTAAGCGTGAAGGGCGAGTTTATCTTTTTGATGCGGACTGTAGAATACCTGTACAAGTAGATGTGAAAGATTTTCTTCCAAAGCATTAGAATTTTGCTGGAATCATGTTGATTTTGGTTACGGTACTTTTTTTGATTTTGTTTGATTTTTAATCTGTTTACTTTTGATCTGTGATATTTTGAATTTTGTTGAGATAAACTACAGAGTATATCTACTAAATACAAGGTGTTCACAAAGTCTTTAGAAAATTAAAAAAAAATATATATATTTTTTTTTTCGATATTAATAAGTGATTATTAAAGTTTCTATTCATGTTCTGTTTCTTATTTCGGCGATCAATCAAGACATAAAAATAATTACAAAGCGAAGATTATATAAAAATGGCTACTGCATTAGAAACAACAATTCACAAAGTTCTCCATAAGAATCTTAGGTGACCCGAATCCCTGCCCTGTGCCCTCCTCGTTCCCCAGACATAACATTGCCCTTGAACTTCTTCTTGTACTTGTAGGGTTATTTGAACGATATTGTGCACCATAGCAAAGTAAGTGATGTAAATGACCTTATGCAAGGAATAACTAGTAGAGGGCATCGGTGGAACCATGTTGAGTAGGGCATGAAGAGAAATTGAAAATTGGTTAGATTTGATGTGTGCAATAAAAGTGGACCATATAGAAAAAAAACTTTATTACCGTACCGCCTTGAGAGTAATAGCCGGGATTCGTAAAGGCGCCGGGGGTCAGCGACGCTCATCAATAAGCGCCGGGCGCCAGCGACGCTCATCAATAAGCGCCGGGCGCCAATGTTTCCCAAAATCACCGATTTCGGTGATTTGTACCGAATTTCCTTAAAAATCCGTGGGTTTTCAATTTAAAATAGTCGCCGCGTCCGAAAAAGCGCGGGGCTTCAAATTTTATAAACGCCCGGGCTATTACTCGAGGCGGTACGGTATATACTTTACGAGGGGTACCCAAAAATAACAGAGCGGAATTCTTTTCCGGTGGGCAGACCACTTTTAGTATAAGCTTCCCTTGCTAGCTGAGTCTTCTAGCATAATAATTGCATCAGTCTGTCCGCTGGGGTTGTTGAGAAACGCTGCGTTCGTGAATTTATTTCGGAGACTAGGCCAAAACAGTTTGGCGATTTTCTAATAAAAATAACTTCTAAAATGGTTTACATGAACACTGTGCAGCCGTAAAATTTTGTTTCCTAACGCAGCCTGTCGTAACAACTGTTCTGTTCTACAGACCCTTCTGTCTCTGCATCAGTGTACCAGCAGATGAATGGTAAAAACCAATATTGTGTAAAGTTTTGGGTTCCTTTCCTACAGTAGTACGAACAGAAAAGAAGTTGTAGCCAAGTATTTGTCTCATTACTTTAGATCTTTATTTTAGATCTTTACTATGCAGGGTGGTGCAGAAAGTCTGGTTCACAGTAAATAATTTCCAAACCGTTCTAGATGTTGATTTAGCAAAATGATTGTAAGGGTAGTACTGTATGTCGGGGGAAATCCAATTATGACATCCAACTTGACCTCAGAGGTCATCTTCAGGTCATCCATATTGTAACTCGATAACCGTGACAGATAGAGCAAAAAGGTGAATTAGAAAGTTGTAGAGGACCATCTAATTAGTCTTAAAGTGTTCTTAAAAAAATTATCTCTTACCGAAAAGTTTTGAGAAAAAGGGTCTGAAACGTTAGTCTACTTAGCTTTGTAACCTAAAACTATCATGTTGGAATGTATTTCCAAAATAAATTATTTCCTTTCTTTTGTGTTTCCTCTCTTCCACTTACAAGTATGACCCAATAAAGTGTCCTAATTGAGGATTAGCTTGGTTGCCTCAATAGTTTTAGATTACAAAGTTGAGTAGTCTAACATTTCAAACCTTTTTTTCTCAAAACTTTTTGGTAAGAGATAATTTTTTTAAGAACAGTTTTAGACTAATTAGATGGTCCTCTACAACTTTCTAATTCACTTTTTCTCTCTATCTGTTACGGTTCTTGAGTTACAATATGGATGACCTTGAAGATGACCTCTGAGGTCAAGTTGGATGTCATAATTAGATTTCCCCCAAACTACTACCCTTACAATCATTTTGCTAAATCAACATCTAAAACGATATGGAAATTATTTACTGTGAACCAGACTTTCTGCACCACCCTGTATAACCAGGGTCATGTAGGTCACCAATGCAAAACAGCATTAATTGTCATGTTTACATGTATCTAGTTATCTAGATAAGTGAAAAACCAAATTTTACTTTTCTGATTGTGTAAACGAACCAGTTTTCCAGAAAAGAAAAGACAGGCTTATTCGGAAAACACAATTCCAGTTACACGAGGCAGATTTTGGCGTTTTGCGCATTGCAAACTGCAATGGAAACACCCGTGCATGCGTAAAAGTGCCGTAATGACCTCGATATTTTGTACCCCTTATTAAAAATTAAACTACATTTTAATACTTCTTGCTTTTGGGACAAGTGTTACATGAGCTGAATATGGTTTGTTTAGGGGTTGAAATAGATCGACAGCCATTTTGTTATTCCTGATTCGCGAATTGCATTACATGAAAATCCAGAAAACCAACACCATGTAAACACACGGTTTTCAGATAAATAAAATTCGGATTTTCACTTATCTGAAAACTGTGACCATGTAAACATACAAGTAGTACCATGTATTGATACAGTGATGGTACTACCGGTAGTATTTTTTTTACTTAAAAAGTTAATTGTCTAATAATATTTTACTTACATATTTTCAGACTCATTATACAGTTCATTTATTGTGTAGTAGACCTGAATATTCAATCGTCCGATGGAAATATAAAGCCCATGAGCTTGTCATCAATTTCAGTGCTGACTTGGATAGTTGTATTAGTATGGCCATTTATTCTTTTAGCATTGAATGAATTAATTAAACAAAATGAGATAAGGTAATTTTTAATACGAGAATTCTTCAATTGCATTAATCCATCAACATATCTACATAATTTATAGGTCAAATGTTCGGTACCAAAAGAAAGCAAGGTTACAATTTGGAACTAAATTAGGAATGAATTCACCATTTTGAGTTTGTGTTTGTATTTGTTTAAATGAATGGATGTGTTATACGTAAATTGTAAATTATACATTTTGTTTGGGCAAATTAAAAGTTAATTTTTAAAAAAGAATTTAAGAGCTGTTAAACTGTTAAATCCAATTTTCAGATTTCACTTCTTTTAGGACATAAATCATTTCAATCTTACTTATAACTTAAAGGTTGTCTCAAAAATTGTATACACTTTAAAATTAAATTTACTGTATATTAATCATTAACTTAGTTGTGGGCAGTGTTGTTTAATTAACGTTTCTATAATAGTGTAGATTTTTCCACTCTTTCTTTTTGTGTTTAGTTTTTGACATTCTGAGGTTTCATTCTTGAGATATTTGCGTTTTCCATCAATTTTTGTCCATGGTAGCACGACAGACGGTAACACGCGATTTCTCATGCCCAGTTGTGCAAAGTGGAACCATCTTTACACCACGTTTATCAACAGTAGTATTCCTCGACGTATCCATCCAAATGGCTGTTTCATCCATGTTCCAATTTTAAAAAGCAAAAAATTATTTTCTTCTTTCAATCGCGCGATCTCTGGCTGAAAAATAACGAAATCCTCAAAAATGATGGGATTTCATATTCAATAAAAAAAAAAAAAAGAAAGCCAAGTAATTCCAAAATTAGAAATCATCATCCAGTGATGAAAGTTATATTTCCAACCCAAACATAAATAAAAAGTTAAAAAGAAATAACAGGCAACACCTACAAACCAAAGTAGGGATTAAGTAGGGGAGCTGCCACTCCTTCTGATCCGAGGAGTTTAATTTTGTTTAATTTCAATTTTAGCATGAAATTAATGTCAAATTTGAATTCTTCATGCTCAACTTACGAGTAGTTGGAAATAAATGTTTAATCCATAAAATTGATTTGAATTTGAGCACTTTGGAGACATTGCATAAAAACAAAATTTTTAGAGAAGAGACACGCAAAAATTGCTTTTTTCTTTCTTCTAAAAATGATTGTTAGTCAAAACTAGGGTTTGACCAATATAAACAATTTTCTGATGTCAGCCGATACCAGTATTGTTCTCCGAAATATCGGCCAATACCAATACCGATATTTTAGTAAAATTAATGTTTATTAATACAACAGGTTTAAACAGTTTTTTTTTTGCCGAAAAAAAAATATATTTAAAAAATTATTTTTACAAATAAATGACCAAGGTAAATTTTTTATTGAATTTACAAAATGGTGCAAGAAGTTTGCATAATTTTTTAAATTGTCCAATAGGCCTGTTCAGTTATTTATTAAAGTGAAAACGAATGCAATATGGCACACCACAAAAACCGCAACCCTAAAAGGGATGGTCCCTTTACTGGCCTTGCCAGTTCGCACTGGTTGGTGCGAACCTGTTCCAAAAATTGGCTTGTTCAGCGAACTGGTTGAAATAAATTTCAGCAAAACAGGTTTAATCGGAAAAAAAATTAATTTCATAATTTACAGCATGATATTCAGCGGTGACAATGAGATGTCGTTTCAACTAGATTCCTTTTGACCAGCACTATTTTCAACTGGATAATTTCTGATTGGATTTTTTCAACTGCTAAGCTTTACGACTGTGAATATTTTAACCAGTAATTATTTCGACCGGATTTCTCGAAACCAGGATTACTTTTGATTAAATAATTTTTTTCAGTCACCGAAAATGTAAAAGTAAAATTTCAACCAAGAAAAAGTTTGACCACAATAAATATTTTTTTATCAGGACTCCTTTCAACCAAGGTGAAAGAAATCTTGTTAAAAAATTTTCCTGGTTGAAAATATTCCTGGTCAAAAATATTCCGAAGCGAAAATGGTCCTGGTCGAAAATGGTTCGGGTCGAAAATATTCCTGGTCGAAAATAAGGAATCCAGGTAGAAAATAATTCTTCCTCCCCTTTCTTCACTCATCTCCAATGCCACACCACCCTGCTTCGTAGGCCTAAAATATGAGTAATATGACTATTGTTGTAGTTTAGTTAGCTCATTCAGTATTTTGGATTTACAATGAGAGATCACATGTTTGCCAGTAACGCGCGCAGTAAACCACTTTGTCTGGACCTACACAGAAAAAAATATACTTTAAAATTTTTTTTCCATTACTAATACCGACGATAGTAACCTTCCGAATCTCCGGCCGGATTTATTTAGGCCACCGGTAGGTTGTTATTGTTATACTGCACCATTCACACGCGTGTCTCTTCATGTCGATCTACCAAATCGTTCACTAAAGCTTTGAATTGTGATATTTATAAAGGATACAAATCTTGACAGTGCTGCCATCTATACAAATGTATTAAAAATAGAATAGTTTCAAAATCTGCCACTGGGAATAACATTAAACCTCGCTCTGGTGATTACGAGTTACGACATCTGCGTGTTCACGAAGTCACTAGTTAATGACCGCTGTATTTTTAACACCACGTTTGCATTAGTACGATACATCTAACGGTTTACAAGAAATTCGTATAAGAAGATGCCGAGTTAGTTTTTTTCAATCTTATGTGCACACTAAACTGACTCTAAAGACACCATAAAATGGAATACCTGCCGACAGAAGTTTAAAGCGAGAATTAATTGGTCTGATTCTACACCAGTTGGCCCCGCACTTGGGAGATCTTGTAGACATTGGCATGTCATTAGCATCATTCCCTGGTCACAACCTAACCATGGGCGTGGGGGACCAGACCATCCTATATAAGGGCTACGGATAGACCAAATCCCCAGTCTAATTAAGATCACATGAGTGTATATTATTAAATTATTAAATTAATTATTAATTATTAAATGTATATAAATTTGGGTATTTGAGAATTGTACAATTTATCGGTGACTATACCCTGGCGTTAAATTTTCAGCAATAAAAAGGGAAAATACGTTATAATTTAACTTTATAACTAGCAAAATTTAGAATTATATAACATTATATAAATGTTGTTCACTTATGACTGTTCGTAGCCCCTTAATACTGCAGAAAAATAATACCGGTAATGATAATAATACTAAAACTAACATTAATAATAATTATAATTATAATAACAACAATAAAAATTGCTGTATAACAACAAAAACAAAAACTGTGTTGTTTGCTGTTTTTTCTTTTTTTTCTAATAGGGGAAGTGGGCGAAAACCTAATCACATCCGTTTTTACAAAATTAATCACTACAGATCGGTTGTGCCTGTCTGTCTCCCCGAAGCAGAAACTCAGCAAAAATGGCGACAGGCCAGAAATATTAACCGATAGAAATGCATTTTTTTTTAAATCGATGTTGTAACCATTTAATATTTCCGAATGCCAGTTGGGTAACTACAATCGTTTAGTACGAATAAATATATAGTCCTAACTAAAAATGATGAAGCAGTTCTAACCGTACCTTTTAAATTTAAACCTAATATTTCTGGCTCCCAAGTGCTATAACCAAGTTGACAACATGGTTCTACGTAACTGATGGAAACCAGAAATAACTAATCCGTGAGTTCATCAAAATAAACGATATGAATCATACATGAATTTAGCAAATCAGTGACAAAAAATGTCTGCAATTGATTGGGTGCAGAAAAGCACCGTCTATTTTAGCGTGCATTTAAGGGCAAACAGAATTATTACATCAAATTTTGAAATTAAAAAAAAAAAATTATTTAAATTAATCTCAATTCTCCTTCACCAAATCAAAATGCACAGCAATGTTGTCACCGTTATAGAAAGCTTAAAGTAGTAACGCATTATTTTATCGCTACACGTCAAGAAAAAACGATTCGGTTACCATTACTTTACTCACGCAGTAATAATAAAATTATTATCTCTACCGTTACTTGCATCAAACATTTTTCACTAACTGGGATCGTTACACCCGATACTTGGCAAATTTTTTTTCCGCTTTATCGCTTCAGTTACCTTGTCGGAAAAAGAATGAAACACCATTACCCGTAATGGCGTTTGATACTTTTATTTAACCTAGCTGCCTGTAGGGTTGTAGCATGCGGCGCATACCTTGTGCGTATCGTATCGATGTACCGCGACCTCAATCTAGCGCAACCAAATTTATTTTTCATTCCGTTCTCGATTTATCGTGACTCAATTTATCGCGCCTCGGATTACAGCTATTCGAATTACCACGTCTACCGCAAAATGCCAAAATTTTTAATTTTTTTTTACTTTTAGATTCATACTTTTTCATACTTTTTCATACTTTTTTATTCAAGTTTTTTTTTATAATGTTTTAATGTTTTTTAATGTTTTGGAAAGTAAGAATAAAGGCAATTATAATAATGATAATAAAAAGTGATCATTTGTTTGTCATCTTAAATTTGCAAATTAGTCAATTTGCAAATTTAAGGATGCTGCAGTGAAGCACTCAGTGGTGATGGATTTGCAATCACCAAATTTCTTCGAATCGCCATTGGTGACGACTTCACCATTATCGACACCGACATCATCTTCACCATCTTTACCTTGTTCATCAGTAGGGCTGGGATAAATGCATAAATGCATACGATTTATTTTTTTTCAATAAAAAGCCGAAATTGGCTATAAATGCATATTTCCCCAAAATCAGAAATAAACGCGTAAATCGCCATTTTTCCGGGGAAAAACGGCGATTTGTATCTTATTGTAACGATACGTGACATGTACGTACCAATTTTTGCCTTTTTTTAAAGACACGTATTGTGTTCGTATGCTTGTGTTTGGAAAATTGAGGACTTCGCCAAAAACAGACACCAGGAGAAGTCACTAAATTAGTGTCTGCAAACAGTTTTAAAAGAAATAAAAAAATTGAAAAATATGAATTGTAATTACTAATTACAATTCATTTACATCAAGAACTCTTTGAAATGGCATTAAGTTGTTATTTAACACCTGATTTCACTCGAATAATTTTTTTTATTTTGCATATTTTTATTTTTATTTTGCATACAATGGACTTTTTGGTGCATATTTTATACGCATAAAACGAATTTTACTTTGCATAAATATCCAGGGTCTATTCATCAGAGGCTGTTGGTTGTGGGAGAGGGCGAGGCGAGGCGGGGCGAGGGCATGGTTGTGGTGTGGACGTAAGAGTGTCTTCTCCCATAAAACTTTTGTTTCTTTGTGGTATTATTTTGTGCTTTTGGTATTTTTGGGTTCTTTTTGGTATTTTTTGTGTATTTAAAATAAAGATAAAAATTAAAATAAATATGAATGAATATTTACATTCATTAACGAGCAAAGATAAGTTAACCCCCTCCACTCTTGCCTAAGAAATTACAATGAATTTGCTGCATATTGAATTGCGGTTGTACAGTTTACGATTGTTTGATTTGGGGGATTACTTTTTTTCGGTTTGTCGAGTCCTGGAAAATCGAGTTGAGGCAAATCGAATTACGGAATCGATTTACACGCTAGATGTCACGCGCTAGCACCCGGCTATCGGGGCTTGAGCCCCGGGCCCCCAAATTCTAGGGGGGCCCCGAGACTCTGGGCCAGGTACTAAAAAAAAAAAAAAAAAAAAAAAAAAAAAGAAAGATTGCGAAAAAATTTTGAGAAAGGGGCCCCGAAAAAACCTCAAGCCCCGGCCCCCGAAAAGCTAGATCCGCCCCGCCCCTGGGCACGCCCCTTGTAGCATTATAATAGTTACAGCAAAGGAACACTGCTTATCAATCAATTTCTAGTTGATCAATTCTCAGGTTACAATACCTGGCGCGGAAAGAATAAGCGCGGAAAAATATTCCCCCCTCGACCCCCGCGAACCTACGGTAACCTTACCCGTTTCTTGACACAAATCCCGTTATTGAAATTTTTCCCACGTTAAAATTCCGCGGTCAATTAATAACCGATTTTTAAATTCCGCGGTTATTCATTCCGCGATTATTCAGTTTATGGTATACTTTGTCATTTATTTCCGCAGTTATTACGGAACTCCATAAATACACTAAACAACACTAGACAACGACAACAGCATTTTTTTTTAGAAATTTTTTTGGAAAATTCTAACTTTTTTTATTTTTTTATTTTTTAGCAGGCGGGGTCTCGGGGTCCTTCTCCTGCTAGAACCTATAAATCTGAATTCATCAGCTCCTGATTTACATATAGGCATGGTCTGAACCTGTTTTGGATCGTGTATAATCCTGTGCTATTAACATAGAAAGCTTCATCTCAGACGTAAATGCAAAGTTTCAAACAAATACAATATGTCGACCATAATTTCCTTAACCAAACCTAGTGTAGTGGATCCAGACCTAGCTAAATTATTGATCTTTAACACCACAAGTCCACATATATTCACAGAGGTTCTAACAATATTAATACACACTCTCCAGCTGAAAAAAATCATGTCGATTCTCTGCATAAAATATGCAACTAAAAATAATATTTAATTCTTCTCTTCCATCTTGGTTTTATGATCTATTCATCACGTCTGGTTTGGTGTACATATTTCCGACATTTTCTCACCGTGTTCCGTCTTCTGTTTTGTCAATATCAAAGACATAAAGTTTCCATTTACAATTTAAAATACTTTATGTACTTACAATACATTCACATGTATATATATGTTTTTTTTATACGTGCAGCCAGATTAGTGGAACGGTGTACTATTTTCGCACTGCGCATGATTTTGACCTTGAGTAAGGCGTCATACGGTTCTAGCATGGTTAACACACTTGGCGTTGTGGGGAATAAAGGTTGACGTGTTTTAACTTCGGTTTTTAAAGCTTTGTTGGAAATAATTAACAACATGAAACAAACCAAATGTGGATCAAGTGACAAAGTCGTATAAATGTAGAATGCACGTTGAATTGAACATTAAACATTAATGAAACGTTAAATTTTTTTTTCTTCCAATTATTGATTAGTTCAAGAAAATATAATTTTCGCAAACACTTTGACCAAGACGAAACTACTGCACTTCAACATGGGGACGAAATAACTGATCACTGAAAAAAGTCTCCGCACCATTTAGTAATGGAATATTCCGTTCGTATCTGTTCTTATCCTGTGGCAGTTTTTCAATACTCCAATTTATTATACTGTTGATATATAATAATTATTTTGTAGATTACTCATTTTGACACATAGTACTGATTCGAATAAACGCCGGGGCGTTTAATAATTTTTTTCTACTTGCCCCATCCCGGCGCTTATTCGGGCCCGGCGCATAACTGTAAAACCGCTAATTTTTCGCTAAAAAAAGTGATTTTTTCGTGAAAATCACCGACTTTTTTGGGGACCCGGCATTTATTTGGGGCCCGCTACAATTTCTGAAATCGCCGCTGAGTGCCTGGCAATTAATCGAGTCTCGGCGTTTGATCAAACCCGGCGTTAAATCGAGGCAGTACGGTAACTACTATTACTTTTTGTCTAAATTTTCGTCTGGTATGAATTTTTAGACAAAATGTTTTGTTTTTGAATGCAATTCACCTAATAAAATATTTTTTTTTATTTTATCAAATAAAGTTAAAACCAAGTGATAAGAAAAAGACTGCCTTTTCTACCTCCAATTTCACTGCCAAAATTGATCTGGGATTTCAGATCAAGCTCTAGGTCATCAATAATCCACACTGCCGGTAGGGGTATTTTTTTCTCAAGATTTTTGTTTCTTCGCTTGTTTCTATTGTTTTCAGTCCTGATAATTATTGGAGTGATGGTTATAAGCGTTGTTTACTGTAAAAAAAAAATAACTGCTGCAAAATTATACTTAATTGTTAGAATTCGGATGGTTGCAATCGATCTAACTGAACTCCAAAATGGCTGCCAAAATTATGTGATTTAAATGAGAAAACTCATTGCAAAGAGATTTAAACTTCAGTTTGCGCCCGGTATTAGGACTAATAATGCTAAAAAAAAAGTTAAATAAATAAAATTATTTTGATAGTACGCTGTAAATTATTTTTATAATGAGTTTATTGTTGTTTATTTACTTTATTTTAGCATTATTAGGCCTAATATTAGGCTTAATACTGCTAAATAACAACTGCAATTAGTAAATCGTCTGCGCAGAATGGGATGCACCGTACGGATTTAGTATTAAGATACCGGGCACAAACTGTTGAGTTTGACCGATATCCTAATTTTCCAATACCAGCCGATGCCGATATTGTGCCCCTAAATATCGCCCGATACCGATACTTTTTTAAAATTACACTATTTTTTATCAAAACTAATCATTTCAGTAAAAGTATTAAATTTTGGCTAAATTTCTTGAAGAAAAATAGATTTTTCCAGTTTTTCTTCACACAGTTATTAGACCTACAACTGTATAGCCAACCTGTCAAATATGGCTCTGGTGTTGTGGCAACTTTTAATGAATTACGTGTGACGATATGTGTCACCCCGTCTGCTGGTAAAACTTGGAAGTCCTAAGGAAAATACTAAGGAAAGTACTAACTTGTAAGTGGAAGCACATTTGTAAAATTGAGAGAAGCCAACTTAAAGCCAATTAAAGAATCTAATTTGTTCACACATCCAAAATGTGATTGCCTTTGGACAGGGGTGGTTTTAGGCACTATCTAGCCGTGCAACTGTACAGTCATAGTCATAAAAATCGTCCCAGTCCAGCTTGAAGCTCACCTGCAAGATGAGCGTTTTTGGCTGTATCCACCAGGTAGTGCAAAAACTTACTGATGGCTTCAATTTGAATGATTTTAGCTTGTTCAGGTGGAAAAAAGTTCTTTTCTACACTTGATTTAACCAAAGGTTATTATCAAATAAAGTTAAAACCAAGTGATAAGAAAAAGACTGCTTTTTCTACCTCCAATTGGACATACCAGTTTACTTGTATGCCTTTCGGTTTGTGCAATGCACCTAGTGCATTTCAAAGAATGATGGACAAAGTTCTAGGAACTGCTCAACATAAATGGACACTCACCTATTTGGACAACATCATCATCTTTAGCGACTTTTTTGAGGAGCACCTCCGACATCTAGATGAACATATTGTCAAAATTAGTTAAAAATAAATTGATGGCTAGTCCATCAAAATCGTTTCTCTGCTCAGAAAAACTGAATTTCCTCAGCTTTACAATGAAAAAAGGAAACTACAGCCCAAATGGTGATAAATTCGAAGCAATAGTGGAATATCCAACCTCCTTCAAGTGTAAAGCAGCTACAGCGTTTTATTGGAATGGTGGGTTTCTATGCTGCTCTGATTCCAAAACTGAGTATCACTCAAAAGCCATTTTTCGCTCTTCAAAAAAAGGATGTTAAATGGAAGTGGTCAGAAGAATGCAACAAAGCATTCGAGTATTTGAAGAATCACCTTGCAAAAAAAATTATGCTGCTTCTGCCTGATTTTGCATCTAACTTTACCATCCATTTGAATGCAAGTAGTGGCGGGCCCGGAACTGTCCTTAAGCAAATAGACGACCATGGTGCTTTAAGACCAGTTGCTTATGTCAGCAAAATGCTACAAGGCGCAGAAAACAACTACTAGTACAGCACCACTGACTTACATTGTTTAGCTGTGGTTTGGGCTGTTGATAAGTACAGACCATACATTGAATATTCTGAATATGAAGTTGAGGCTGAACATCATGCTCTGAAGTTCTTCATGGCATGTGAAAATCCGACTGGATGACTGGCTCGATGGGCAATGAAGTTGCAAAACGAAAATTTCACCATCAAGTATCGGAAAGGCACCGATAACTAACTTGTAAGTTGCAGATGCCCTGTCCAGCAGAGTCTCTCTTGATAATGGCAATCCATTAGAAGTAAAAGCTACATTGGAAGAAATTACAAAGCCTATTGCTCTTGCATTCTTCCTCACCAATGAAGTCATTTGGATACAATTCTGGATTACACACTCCTGCAGTCTTCTTGTAAGTTGCACCATTAGATCGTGCCTTAAGTCGGCCCAGGTCACGGTGGATAAGACAGGTGACTGCTCAAAGCCGCCGTTTTCGACGCCTTTTCTATCGCATAGTTCACAATTTTGCCACAAGGGCGCAACGATAGTGCGGGCCATTGTAGTTGCTACGGATTGCCCCTAAACATTAAGAAATTGCTTGAATTATTTGATCAGAGTTAAAGTATTAAGAGAAAACTAATTTGGATAAAGATTCAGCATTGTAACAGCAGTCAACCAGTCATATTTTTTAATTAACAAGATGATCTCTAGCTTTACTTTATTCAAGTATACAATGAAATGCCTTTTTTACAATAAAATTTGGCCGAGGATATTCTTACGTACGTACGTAAGAATAGCGTATTGGCTATTCCTACGTACGTACGTAAGAATAACGTTTGCCCGACGTGCCGCTATTCTTACGTACATACGTACGTACGTACGGGCAGGGATGAATGAAACCCACCAGCATGTCGCGCTCAGGATTTGCCCCTCAAAACAAACATTATTATTTATTATATTATTATTGTTATTATTTTCTTTTTTTAATAATGGAATATTTTGGTCATTTCAGACATTGAATTCAGTCATTTAGGTCATTTCAGACATTGAATTCAGTCGTTTTGGTCATTTCAGACAATTTCAGACATTGAATTCAGTCGTTTTGGGCAACACTACTAACAATAGAATCATTCACAACAAATTATTACAACAAAACTAAACCTAAACTAACCTAATTGATATGGGTGGAAATAGCGCGACACCACACGTGTAGGTGGTATATAATCCTCCCACATACCGGTACGTAAGAATAATGACCCCCCCTGGCGGCCCGCTATATACGTAAGAATAGCCATACGTTATTCTTACGTACGTACGTACAAATATACAGTTTTTCAGGGGCCGAGGATGGGCTTTCCTGCAATTTTCGGTATGTACGTAAGAATAGCGTATCGGCTATTCTTACGTACGTACGTAAGAATAGCCACGGCGATAAAATTTTATTTAACATGATACATTTTTTATTTTATCGTATCTAGTGCAACTAATCCCGAAGAATTTAAAAATCTGGTCAGTTTTTTAAAATTCCAAATATTTCCAACCGCAAATAAGCGGTGAAACTGTCAAAATAAGATCGTTTTTTGATAAATAACAAACAAAGCATAGGTCCCATCAAAAAGTAATTGGCACCTTTGTAAAGAGCGAAAAATTTCACATACGAACCATACGAAAAACATGGGAAATTGATCCGTTTCCCAATTAGGGCAACACGTGGTCGAATTCAAATTTTCCGCCCAAATAACATGAATTTTGTCAGATTTTGATGTGCGCGGCCGCACCTAAACGTGCAAAAAAAAAAACGTAGGTATTTTTTTCTTATGTAATCCCAAAACAAAACATGTAGGGTTGTAGAGGATTAAACTTCCTATAAAATGGGACTGGTTTCGGAATCTAGCAAAACCTTTTTCATACCGAAAAAATGCTTTAAAAGCTGAAGCGGACAATTTGGCATTCATTTAAGTTTTAGAATCCGACATTTGCGGTACATTATTGATTTCGCTACCGTAACTTAATTAAATCCAAAAACAAACATTATGAGATGAAAGAGGGCCAAAACCACAAAAGAATTAATTAATTTTTCTATTTTCAATCCATTTTATTGCGTTTTTCAAACATACAATTTGATCAAAATCTGTAAATAGCTGGGTAAATTGTGCTGAAACCATAGGATAGATATCCTTGGCTAAACCAAGTCTGGTTGACTGTTGCGTTTACGTGGGAAAAATAGTAACTAACCAACAGAAACTGGGTCACATTCATCCTGCCAGAACAATAGGCGTGCAGTCACCTGTCTTCTCCATCATGGCCTCGATCGTGGCCCAGCCCCGAGCCCAGCCCCCAGGTTCTGATTATCATGAAAAAGATTGCAATTGCATTCTGGGAACAGATCGTCGACCCATTGGGGCACTCGCCTAGAATCCCAGATTTCTTGGGAGCCCCATTTCAGTTGAACAAAACGAAATAAAAAAATAAAATAAAATAATAAAATGAATTAAATAAATAAATAAATGAATAAATGAAATAATAAAATGAATAATTTAATTAATTAAAATAAAATAAATTAACATAAAATTAAATTAAATTAAATTAAATTAAATTAAATTAAAAATAAAATAAAATACCGGTACAATAAAATAAAATAAAGTAAAGTAAAATAAAATGTTTGGAAATTTTATAGCAGATGACGTTTTTCATTTCTTTCAATATCGTAATCGTAATACAGTCGAAACTCTTTATAACGCATCGCAAGGGACCCGAAAAATGGATTCATTATAACGAGAATTCGTTATATCAAAATTTTCTAACATGGTGTTCTATGGCCAGCCAACCAAAGCGGCAATTTTTAGGTACCGTATTTTACCGATTAAGAGTCACCCTCGAATTGTAGCTACCCTCGAATTGTAGCCGCCCTCGAATAAGAGCTGCGACCGAAAAGGGTAATTTGATATCAAAGCAGCCTTCGAATACTAGTATTAGCCGCGCCAATCGAGCAAATACGGTTATTATTAAATGTTAAAAATTATTTATCAAAATCCTAAATTTGCAACACAACGACTTAAAACAGAAATTAGTCTATTATAATTGGAGCTGCAGCTCAGCGTGCTCGTTTTGAATAAGAGCCCCGGCTCTTATTTTGTAAAATACGGTATTCGTTATATTGATAATTCGTTATATCGCGATTCGTGATAGAGTTTCGACTATAACACTAACACTCACACTTGGGGGAACTGACGATCAGATTGCTCAACTACAGGTTGAACCTCGCTATTACGAACACCATTATATAACGAATTCCTCGCCTTAACAATTTTTTTTTGGTCGTCCGCCCTATTTCTCTCTCTTACATTAAATCATTTCATGATAAAGAAATTTCACTACAACGAACCGGAAATGCACCAGAAAGACGCAAATAGTTCGTTAATACGAACATTTCCGGTTAAAAATGACCTCATTTTCTTATGATTTGGACGTTTTTAAGTGCATTTTCTTATGATTTCGACATTTTTCAGTGCATTTTCTTATGATTTGGGCGTTTTTAAGTGCATTTTCTCATGATGTTGACATTTTTAAAGCGTCTTCTCATTGATACCAGTCAATATTGAGAAAATATACAAAAACTGCAGGAATCTTAAGAAAATACACATAAAAACGTCAAAATCATGACTGAGAAATACAAGTAACATGTCAAAATCATGAAAAAATACATCCAAAAATGCCAGAATCACCTTTGCTATAATTTTTCTAATTTTTGTACATTTATTTTGTAAATTTTCTTAAATTTCTTAGGTTTTTCTTGTTATAATGAACTAATTCATAATAACTAAATACTCGTTGTTAAGAACTCTCACTACTACGAATCATTTTTTTCTCCCCGACCTGTTCGTAATAGCGAGGTTTAACCTGCACAATGATTTGGAAATTTTTTATTTTTCAAATTACAATTTTAGACATAAGAATGTCCAGAGTTAATTTTTTTTAGATGACGCACCTTTCGGCGAAAAAGTAGACCCCTTTTAAGCGAAAGAAAAGTGGTTATATTGAATGAAAATATAACCGAAAGTGAGGGTCCCTAAACTAACAAGGAGACCGCAGGAGTGTGTAATCCACAATTGTTTAATTTTTTAAAAAAATAATGTATTGTCAGTGCTGAAACTGGCCCGTGGCCGCTGTGGCCCGTCCCGACTTCATTAATTGTGGTTGTGGGCCGGACACCCAGATTTCCCGGCAATAAATTTGTTCCCAGTCCAGCCCTGTGTATTGTCATTATCTAAACAGTCAATACTTTCTTTGTTTAAATGAACCTCTCTCTCACATTGTTACAAACAGTTACAACACACATAATTCTTTACTGTCTGTTGAAACACTACTTTTTTATTTTTTGAGTAAAAGGGCCAATTTTATCATTACACTTGGTGAATAGGCTGCTGGACATGTGACATGTGACATCATAAATAGTGAATTATGAACGATGAATTATGAGTAGATATGATGTCACACGTCACATGTCCAGCAGCCTATTCACCAAGTGTAATGATAAAATTGGCCTTTTTACTCAAAAAATAAAAAGTAGTGTTTCTACACACAGTAAAGAATTCCATTTGTTGTAACAGTTTGTAACAATGTAAGAGAGAGGTGCATTTAAATAAAGAAAGTATTGACTGTTTAGGTAATAACAATACTTTATTTAAAAAAAAATTAAACAATTATGGATTACACACTCCTGCGGTCTCTTTGTAAACCTAAACCTAAACATAACTAATGCCAATGTGCTTTTTCGATAATCCGCCACTGTTATGACCAGAAAAAGTAAAGATACAAAAGGTTACAGCAAAAAATTAATATTTATTTTGACTTAGCCGATAATAATCCATCATAATTGATATACTGTTTTAGTTAAATGACAAATATAATCGATTTTTATGACAACTCAATGTTTTGTAACAATTCGATACATTCTTTAACTATATTCTGGACAAGGTCAGATGATTTCCTTCGGTGTATACTGATCAAATATGGTACGGATTAAATAAGATTAACTTATAATGTAAATTATAAAAAAAAATAAAAAAAAATAATAAAAAAATTAACAAAAAAGTGCAATTTTAGTTTTGTTTGTCGTGTCGATGAAAATTAATCGATTCTTGATTCTGAAAGTCGATTTTTTTGCGTATCGAAGTAAATATCGAGAGTAGTATTGTGAACCACAGAAAATTAGAATAGAAAAAAACGTAATTTTAACGTGATTTCTTATGACGTAAACAATCACATGAAATTAGACATCAACGACACCCACCCACACCCATCTCTCCCATATTGAAATGCCACAGATTACAGTCAGCCATAGTTCTTTCTATGCAACTGAAAGCAAAGCAAGCTGCCAAACCCGAGCCTGGCAACAACCAGGCGAGAGCAAACGATAACTCGACTTCAGTTCTGATGAGTAGGTATTGGGTTGATTTGAAAATCATCATTTTGATTGTTTGAGCAGACCCGTTCAAATTCTAATTATATTTCCAAAAAATGCAAACAATGCGACTGAGAAAAAAAAAAGAAAAAAAAGAAAAAAAAGAATTATTAAACAGGCTAAAGTTTAAGACTAAGTTAAGCCTAAATGCTTAAAACAAGTGAGGATGAGCAAATGGCCGAAAACGAGGAATAGGTTGGAAACAAAACAGTTTTCCTTTGATTGGGCATTAAAAATTGCAGGCATCACGTGATTTGTCTTAGACCAATATGCGGCGGAACACGAAATTCGCTGCTAGGGTACTACTTTCGGGTCACGTGAGACTTGATATTTGCATGGCAATTTTTATTGGTTGGCATTCGAATACAATCGTGTGCGAACCATGGGTATCAGATCGGTTTTTCCTTCTTATTTTATGCACCAGAAAACATTTCTACAAGTACCGTTCTCGTCGTAAATTCTATTGAAATCGCTGCACTGCAGAGGGCGTTCACACAGCGGCGAGAGAGAGAGGAGAGATAAGACAAGGTCAGTTGATACGCTACGAATTTATTACCGACTAGTTCTTGGCGAGGCCGCCATACTTGATTCAAAATGGCGTGCGAGCGATATTGTTACAAATTTCTGAGAAAATTGACAACATTATACTTTTGAGCATTGTAAAACTGGATGAAGGAAAGAAAGACTCGCGAATTTATTTCAGAAAACTTGTTTTGTTTGCATTACTTTGTGCGTTTTTAATTTTTAATTTCTAATACAAGGGTTAAAATGTTAAAATGTTTTTTTCTTTTCCTCTTCTCGTGGTAAGAAAAAAAAACGTGCATGTAAAAATTGCATTTTGCATTTTGCAAATTTTATGAAAATAGTTAGAATGAGAAAATAAGTTGAAAGGAACAGTTAGATAGAATAAAGCAAGCATGTGTAAAATACTAACTTGTAAGATGACGCGTGTAAATGCACTTTAGCACGTGTGTAAACCATTTTCTAGTTGAGTTTAACCAGATTGCAATGTTACGGTACAGAATTCAAATAGGAATTAAGGATAAAACGAAACATTTTACGCAAAGTTATGTCCTTAAAATATTTTACGCTAATGTTTTATTGAATTCTCGTTTCGTTTAGATAATTAGTTTTCAGCCGAGTTGACAGTCCATATCCTGTCTGGCACCTGCTGCCATCACGCGGCAGTAATCTGAAACATATTTTCCTATTTTCGCTCGATTACTTACTCCTGGTGTGCATGGTTTTCAGTTTTCACGTCTTCGACGTGTAACTTGAGAGATTTTCCGGAAATGATAAAAAAAAAAAGGTTTTTAGAAATGATTATTTTACACTAAGAGTTCAGCAGCAAATATACTTTGTTCGATACGTGCTGCGATTACGTGATGCGAGGTTAAATGACATCACCAGTCGCTTAAGCTAAAGCAAAATGTTTATTGTTCCAACATGCGAGAAAAAAAAGAGCTTTGCAATAATACGTATTTAAAACAATGGATTTTGCTGTCGAAGGCGAACGTCATTACGACGTCATTCAATCTCGAAACGTTCCAGCCAGCCAGCTCGCACGAAAACATGGGATAGGAAGTACCAATTCCAGTACAGTTGTGAACATGTTTACTTATTCAAAGTAAAGAATTCTGCACTCAGTTTATGGTTGCAAATAAACTCCAACACTCTTGGCAATTTGGTACGACAAAAAAAAGCAAATTGCTGGAAGTGATTGATTCCGTAGGTTTAGATTTAGGTTTGAACCGGACCGGACCGGATGTCATGTTCATAACTATACTAGAACACGTGATACTCGATCCCTCGTTTTGTAGTTTGCTGATAGTCCTGACGTGACGTTAGAAATGTAAATGGCCGCCAAAACATGTTGCATTCGATGTTGTGTATAACATTTCGTTGCAAATACACGACGAAAATGTGCAAAAGACGTGAGATTTTGCTCCTCTCTTTCTTCTCCTCTCTTCTCTTCTACCTTGTCTCGTGTTGTGATGTCACACAATCTCACAACAACAAATGGCGACATAAGGGTGGATCGGAAAATGGAGGAAGCGCTTAACGGCATGTAAGGGTTTAAAGGGTTTAAACGAGGTTAGGTTTACTCGGTGTCGGTGATTATTTCCGCGCATGTGTTTCTGACGAAAAAAAGTGCCGTTTTGAGTTTGGCACACGGAACGGAACGGAACGGAACGGAACGGAACGGATGTATTCGCACTAGCGCTTCCTTGCTTTTCTTATTCCCTTTATTTGTCCTTAGCCAAAACTATTTAAGGATTGATTGTGAGTGGTCGAGGCTAATGAGTACTTTTCTGAAATATCATTTTTTACTCATTCTGACTAAAATATCTATGAATTTTAATGCGGTACTGAATTGCGGATTTTGACGTCGAATCGTGTTAGAAATGAGATCTTTCTTTTCGTGCTTGGCAAAAATGGCCTAGCCAATCACAACACGGCATCAACGACTTTGGTATATCATTTTGTTTGTACTGGGATAAATTGTACTTTAGTGTTCTTGGAATTGTCTGATCAATAGTTTGAAAACCTGGAATTTTTCTATTCTGCCTATTTTATGTTTTTCGTTTTGCACGTGAAGGAAAATTACTCTTTTGGTTATCGCTTAGTTATACCTGCATTTCGTGACCGAAGTAGTCGATCCCTTAGCTATCATTTTATTTTGAAGGAAATGTTTAGTTGCTCGTCGATTGTTTTCATCCGGATTGATATTTTGTTCGTTTTTATTTTTTACAAAACTAATAAATTAATCTAAATGATAACACGTTAGTTGGGTCAAAATCAACTGCCAAAATGGCTGCCTTCACCTCGACGACTCGTCGTGTCGGGTAGTCGGGGGTCAGCCATTTTGGAAATAATTCTTTCTGTTGATTCCGTGCTCACTAGCGGCCATTTTGAAAAAATGCCTAGTGAAAGGTGTCTATATATTTTATTTTTTATGAATTTAATTGTAAAGTTTGAAATTATAAAAAACTCAAAAATTGACTAACTGATCAATTGATAACTTCGGACAGACCATTCTCCAATAACGGTAAGTTGGGATTTGAATCCTTATTCCCTACCCCTAAAAGCGTACTGTATGTAACCTGGTTCACAGATTAATCTGTGTCCTGGTTTGGTCGATTATAATCCAACCCCGTTATAGCAAATGAACAAACTTTACGATAATGAATTCGTTATATCGGGGTATCGTAATACGTAACTGATAATTTAAGATGGAAAGATATTGACAAAATTGTTTTGTCGAAATTTTCATTCCCGGTTTGGTTTTTTTGTTTTGCCAATTAGTGTCAAGTTTCGATGTGATGAAATTGCATTTTATTTTCTAGAAGTGGGTAACGTACAGGCAGACCGGAACACATGGAGCCAGTGCTAATTACGTGGCCTGGCTAGGGTTACCAACTATACTCTTAAGAGTACATTTCACTTTTTTTGTTTTTTGCGAATTAAACCTCCTATCCACATTTAGGACTGGCAGGAATAACTCCCATTGATTTAGCATTCAAAATTGCTAAGGGAAATGCAAATAGCAAAAAAGAATCGATTTAAATCGAATTTAACCGCTTTTAAATCTGTTTTGATCGAATCTTTATGTACTCTTTTATACATAGAAAATGGTAACCTAGGCGCGGCATTCCGGTTAGAGGCCAGGTGTTCGGACTGTGGTATTTCATAAAATCTGTCAATTTCTAGGTGGTTGCAACAAAATGCTGGGGAGGGGGGGGGGGGAGAGCCTGTCTTATAGAGAGATGAACAATCGACAATTTTTTGAAAATAATGCATTTGTAAACTATAAATAGCAAATAAATTACAACGTGTAATTGTTTCTAAAAATTATCAAAAAAAAATTTTAAAATCTTGAAAGTTTTAATTTTTGACAGAAGTTTTTAAAATATCAAATAAAATGGCAGTGGCTACGTTCATGTCCGACGTGAACGTATTATTTTCATGACGCGCTGTGATTGGCTGAGATCTATTCATGTCGGTTCGCTTCCTCAACGTAATTTTTCTTAAATTCAATGTTTTCGAGGTTTTAGCTTCTTGTTTTCTTACAAGGAGGGGCGTAGCCCCCCCTTGATCTCCCCCAGACCTAACCGTATCCGTTTTTAGCAAAGTTGACAAAATGAGGATTTTTATCAATGTATTTCAATGCATCTCTCAACCAATCACAGCGCATCATGAAAATAATACGTTCACGTCGGACATGAACGTAGCCACTTCGAAATAAAATGCATGAAATAATTTTTTGATCAGAAAATTATCAGATTAGTTTTTAAAAATGTCGAACAAACTTTCACAAAATTTTAATTTTTTTTTGATTAATATTTCTCGCAAGTCTGTTTAAAAT
Organism: Strigamia acuminata; assembly: GCA_949358305.1. Lineage (NCBI taxonomy): Eukaryota > Metazoa > Arthropoda > Chilopoda > Geophilomorpha > Linotaeniidae > Strigamia > Strigamia acuminata. The sequence goes on along the minus strand of OX442319.1, from coordinate 998,024 downwards.
TTTGTGAAAGTTTGTTTGAGATTTTAAAAAAATGATTTGGATTATTTTTGATCAAAAATTGTATAGTGAATCTTATCATATTTAATATTTGAAAAAGTTGAATTGCAAGTTTTTTTAACTGGTAAAATAATTGAGATTTGTGAAAGTTTGTTTGACGTTTTTAAAGACAGATCTGTGATAATTTTGTGATGTAAAATTGTTTAGTATGTTTTTTTTTTAATATTTTAAATAATTGTAACCGTAAAAAACTTATTATTGAAATCTTTTTGACAATTTTTAGAAGCAATTACACATCATATTATTTGCCATTATACAGGGTGTCCCAAAAGTCTGAACCACCCTAAATATTTCGTGAGCAATAGCATCTAGGCCAACTTTGATGAAATGATCATAAAGGAAGTTGGGTGAGAGCAATCCAATGATGTCATCAAATTTGACCTTGAAAGCCATTTTCAAAGTCATTCACTTGCTAACTTCTAAACCAATCAGGTTAGAGCAAAATTTCCAATTAGAAAGTTTTAGAGCATCACCTAATTAGTCTAGAACTGTTCTTAAAAAAGGTTTGAAATGTTAGTCAACCCAGCTTTGTAACTCAGCTTTGTAACATAAAACTATTGAGGCAACCAAGCTAATCCTCAATTAGGACACTTTATTGGGTCATACTTGTAAGTGGAAAAGAGGAAAAACAAAAGAAAGGAAATAATTTATTTTGGAAATACATTCCACATGATAGTTTTAGGTTACAAAGCTGAGTAGACTAACATTTCAAACCTTTTTTTTTCAAAATTCAGTAAGAGAGAACTTTTTTAAGAACAGTTCTAGACTAATTTAGGCCATGCTCTACAACTTTCTATTTGGAAATTTTGCTCTAACCTGATTGGTTTAGAAGTTAGCAAATGAATGACCTTGAAAATGGCTTTCAAGGTCAAATTTGATGACATTATTGGATTGCTTTCACCCAACTTCTTATATGATCGCTTCATCAAAGTTGGCCTAGATGCAATTGCTCACGAAATATTTAGGGTGGTTCAGACTTTTGGGACACCCTGTATATAATTTATAATTCCACAATTTAAAAAAAAATTATTGATTGATTATTCTAGTCCACCACACGGTGCTCAACAGGATATACCATGGTGTAGTGTAGGGTTTCGGACCCGGGAAATCAGTAATCCCGGGAAACCAGGATACTGATTTCCCGGGAAACCGGATGGAAAATTACAGAACTGGGAGCTGGGAAATCTGTAAAAATAACCGGTACCTCCGGTTCCGGCCAGAATAACAGATACCACTTTGTCACTGCAACTTTACGAATCGTACCGTCGCAATGATGAACATGGTCGATCTCGACATGACATATTTAATCACTTTAGACATTTTTGTGTCTATTTTTCATCATTTTAGACATTTTCTTCTCTATTTTTCGTCATTTCAGACATTTTCTTCTCTATTTTTCATCATTTTGGACACATTTTTATTGGTTTTTCTTCATTTTAGACATCCTTTGATGGATATTTAGTCGTTTTATTCGTTTTTTTAATGGATATTTCATTGCTTTTGTCTTTTGATTGATATTTCTTCGTTTTAGACGTTTTATGAAGGATATTTTATTGTTTAGACATCTAAATCAAAGAAAAATCCATCAAAAAACATCTAAAACGATTAAAAATCCAACAAAAATGCCTGAAATGAAAAATCAATCAAAAAATGCCTGAAATGAAAAATCAATCAAAAAACGCCTAAAATGATGAAAAATCAATTTAAAAAAGCCTAATATGATTAAAAATCAATTAAGATCATCAAAAATAATTATGGTACTGATTTCCCGGGAGGACCGGCCATTTTGGTACTGGGAACCGGGAATTAAAAATGTGGGAAAACAAACCCTAGTGTAGTGGGTACTCATCTTTAGGGGATCCATGTTTTTCCCACCAGGAATCGAACTTGCTCTCTGCGGCTATAGCATAGCCTGGCAAAAATATGTAGTGTTTTAATTTGATGGTTTGGGAATAATACGATACAATAATTGATGATGATCAAGTATTAAAGACATGGTTTACTCCAGCGGTCGGCAACAGGCGGACTGCGGTCAGTATCCGGATCACGGAAGGTTGAAACTTGGACCGCGGTGATGTTTAAGCAAAGTTTTTCTCTCGGTTTCTTTGGTTTTTCGGTGTTTTTTTTTCTTTTCTTGTTTTTTTCATGTTTTTTTGGTTTTATTGGTATTTTTGGGGTTGTGTGTGTTTATTGGGGAGTTTATTTGGTTTTTAAGTGTTTTTTCCGTTTTCTTCGGTTTTTTTCTGGACCTCAATAAAAATTTTCAATAGTAACTGGTCCCCGCTTAAAATTACTTACCGACCCCTGGTTTATTCAAAACTCAAACATCTTTTATAGTTTAAACTGAACATTGCACTCGTTCCTGAATGAATGATGCTACAATACACAATACGCAGGTGAAACGTTCATTTGGCGGTCAAACAAAATGAACAAACGTTTAATTCCAATACTTTCCTGAAGGTTTGTTTTCTTGCACTAATTAATTTCTTTCAATCTGAACTCAGTTATGAATTGTTTGTGCTTGGGTTTAAAAAAAACCCTTCCTCAAAACATTGGCCATCATATTATCGGTTTTGAGCAATTTGATCTTGATATTCCAACGCTCTTAAGTTTCGCATACAAAATGATGACGTATGTCGATGTGTTTCATTCTCAAGTGTAACACAGGATTTGGAACTAATTTATGTGCTCCTTGGTTATCATTGTATATCAAAGAATTTGAGCTGTTTAAAAAAATTCTGAAGGTAAATTAGGTGCGTTCAATTTAAAATTTAAAAAACGGATTCTCTCGATTTACCCTGGCGGAAATGATGCAAAATGCGTCATTTTTTAGACTTGGATTCTTGAAAACCGATTCTCATAATCCATGTGTGGGGTGGATTCTTTGGATATCTACCCGATTTCAACTTGTTTTTCTGGCGGCCATTTTGAAATTTAATAGATCGGCGGTGAAAGCACGTTGCAAAACTGCAAGTATATTTAAATTATTATTATTATTTTTTTTTCGAACGGGGAATCGGTTTTTAACTCGTTCAAAGTTAAAAACTGATTTTTTAATTAAGTTTTTAGAATCTGATCTAGAAATTTGGAATTGAATGCATCTAATCTCTAATCTAATCTTTTAACCATTGCAACATGTTTTGTTTTGATCCTGTGATTTCCAACAAGTGATAGCAGATGGATTGTTAAAAATCCATCCACTACGATTATTAAAGACCATTACTAGTCCAGAAACGAAGCGGGAAATTCGAAGGAGTAAAAGACGAAAATCTAAAATTCAAAAATACTGTAAAACGCAAGTGTTTACGAAACGATAAAGATGACTTCCACAAAAATTCACAAGATAGAGTTGTTTAACGATGGTAACTACTTGTGGTCTAAACGTGTCAAAGCTGCCTTACGAGAAAGAAACATGCGAACATGTGATTGAAGAAAAGAAACCCAAACGTGGAATTAAAGGAGACGCCAACTACCGGGTGGCCCACATAAAACGGGTCCGAAAATGTGTGTATGTGTGGCCCTGAACATGAATCATGCTGTATTCCATAGAACAGCGTGTTTTCATTGTGAGCGAATATATCATCAATAAACATCAATACAAATGGTTCGTCCACAATTTGAAGTAAAGTATGCTCATTATAATGTTCCTGCGAAATCAACAATCCAAAATTTAGTAAAAAAGTGGCGTACAAAAGGATCTATCCTCAATGTGAAGAGAATAAAACCACTCATTTTACGAACCCCCGAAATGATCACTGACATAGCCAACCTCATTGAAAGAAGGTCTAACACTTCAACACGACGATTAGCTCAGCAGATAGGAATTTCCTGAGCTTCCTGCCAGTGCGTACTTAATGGATTACGTATGAAACCCTATCGTGTGAATGGTGTTCATGAATTAAAAGATCTTAACAAGAGAAAACGTGTTAATTACTTGAGTGGCTCTTAAAGACCATTTTCGATGGAATCCTCGACCCATTTCTCTTCATTTCAACTGATGAAGCATGGTTTCATTTGTCATGAGTCCCGCCAGAAACCACTTCATGATTTGAAAATTGGTGTTTGGTGTGCAGTTTCTGATAACCGGATTATCGGTCCAATATTTTTCGGGGAGATTGTTAATACAGACATCTATTTACACCTGTACGAAGAATTTTTAAGCCAGTTAACTGCGGAAGAACTTTCTTAAGGCTTCTTCCAACAAGACGGAACAACATGCCACATATCTGATCGGTCACTTACTCGAATTCACAGAGATTTTACGAACGACAGAACAATCAGTAAAGATCTGTGGCCACCTCACTCACCAGACCTATTCCTGTGCGATTTTTTCCCTTGGGGATTTCTCAAGGAAAGAGTCTACAAAAATAACCCACAAACATTGCAAGAGTTGAAGACCAACATACGACAAGATATTACCAACATTCCAGTTGCTGTATTGAGAAATGTTTTACTTAACATGTTTCGCCGGACGCAACTATGCATAGCTGCTGCAGGCGAGCACTTTGAACACTTTGAAATTGACGCTGTTATAATGTTATAATGTTAAATATTTTTTCAAACAAAATATTAAACTTGAAACAATTAATTTGTACGGCATACTTTTTTATTTTTATTTTTATTTTATTTGGGCCCAATTAAAAAAAATAAAAGAATATTTGGCGAATATTATGGGGCCGGTTTTCTGTGGGCCACCCGGTACGATGTAGACGAAAAAACGTGGAAAGAGTGGCAAAAAGACGAAAAAACGTGGAAAGAGTGGCAAAAAGATGAAAAAAACATGGAAGGAATGACGAAAAGACAACAATGTGGCAAGAGGAGTGTTAATTGGGACACTCACCGACGAACAAGAATTACGATACGACGACGACAAACGTGAAAGTTCTTTGGGAATTAATTGAGAAGAATATGGTGATCGATACAACATTGAGAAGAACATGGTGATCGATACAACATTGAGAAGAACATGGTGATCGATACAACAGACTTAGAATATTAATGTATATACGAGTTGTCATACTTTAAAATGACCACGAGCGAAGCGATCGACCAATACTTCAACCGATTTGAGGCGCTTCGAACCAGAAGCGCGTTGTACGGAGCAGATATACCGGCGGCCCAAGCTAACCATGTTGTATTACGTGAATTACGAGACGAATTTGACGCCACAGCCGAGGGGATTAAAGCGAACAAAACGCTGTTAACAAGAAGCACGAAAAATGCTGAGAACGCGCGAAACCCAGAACGAAGGAAGTACTGACATCTTGGACAAAGTCGATAAGTAGAAGAAATTTGAGGAGCGCACAGATACCAGAAAGTGTTGCAACTGTAACAAACCCGGGCACATGGCAAACGACTGCAAATAACCCAATGTTTCATTTTTAATGCGAGGAAAATGTCTGTATGAAACCCAGGCAAGAAAGGAGGAACGCAAGAAGATCGAACCGAAGAAGCCAGATGCTCGAAGGAAACGTGCGCATGCGAAGTTTCAATGATTCCAAATCAAAAGCTTCGTCGTCAACACAGTTTGCATCTTCGTCACCATCTTCATTTTCGCTATCGATGAATATCTCGTTTGCTTCGTTCTCTTCCTCATCATCCTCTTCCTGCGTATCGAAAGTACCGGTAGATCCATCTTCTCTCGAGTCTTGGAACATCTGCTTCGCTGGAGCACAAGCTTGGTCCGATTTCAGGCAGTGGATCAAGTGATCCTCGCTTCCATCGATTGCTGTGGTTTGTCCGCACGATTAAACGATTTTTTTGATCAAAGCACACACAATTCTGCCCCAAGCAGTCTTGACCCATTCAGTCAGCAGAGCTTTTGACGGAGCCTTCAAATTTCCTCCCGTTGTCCGCTCTTTGTCACTGTCGCCGGCCAACCACGTGTCATAAATCTCAGCTAAATGCTGCTTGAACAACTTATTCCACGAGACGTCCGGTGTGAAGGTTTTTGGTGCAACCACTGGCTATAACGGCTTGAAGAGTGTTGAAGTTTTTTAGGTGTTCTTTGGTGCTCGCGCTCGTGTGACACCTGTAGCTGTTCTAAACTAGAATGCGAAAACCGAACGAAAATTTGCTGTAAACTCGGTCCAACCAATCCTTGGTTAAAGTTTTGGCCATCCACCCGTTTTTGCTCGAAACGACGACTGCTCCTTTGACCAATTCCAATTTTTTCACAGCCCTAATACCTTTTTTAAATACAATATGAGGCTTAAGTTTGTACCATCGCCTTTCGCCGCTAACACAATTGTTACATGTGCCTTCTTGTTTCCCGTCGTTTTCATTGATATTGTTTTTGAACCAATGACGTCAACTGTTGTGTTGCTGATCATGTCGAACCACAACTATGTTTCGTCCATGACAATAATGTCACAGATTCGTGGCTTTTTCTGTCTACGCAAATCTGAAATGTATAAAAGAAAACTAACTACCTGTTGGTGCAATTACGCTGGGTCCTTCTGGGCAACAGTAGTTTTTCTTCGTACGGCTAAACCATGACGTTTCATGAACCGGTGAAGCCATCCATTACTGGCTGTAAAAACGACACTTCCCAGATCGTTTGCCGACAGATTTTGAAACTCTTCCCGCGCCTTTATCCGAATTTGTTTTCGCGGAGTTCGTGGGCCTCTGCTTCGTTGTTGTAAAATCCATGCAAACACAGCTGATTCCATTATTTTCGAAAGCGGTTTTCTTCCGGCCCCAGTCATTCGTTTTTTAACAATCTTCGTTGTATTGTTGGATTTTTTGGCTATCGCTGCTTCCAAATTCGGCTGTTGTTTTTTCCATTCGCGAATTCGTTTCGGGTCCACGCGAAATTTTTTAGCCGCCGCTTCGCCAGTGTTTGCTAACGCAAACCGCACTGTCTGCAATTTGAATTCAAAGTCGTACGAATGATTTTTATTGATTGGAGCCGTTTTGCTGACTTGTCAGAGGAAATGATTCAATTCCACGTTGATGGTCTTCTTTATATACCGAAACAGTACTGCACGTTATCTGGACGTTATGTGGACGTACCCATTAACCCGGCGCTTATTTGAACCCCGGCGTTTATATGGGCCAGGCGCCTTTAAACTTTTGGGGTGCTGACTGCCAGGCGCTAAAACGGGGCGGGCGCTTGAATGAACCCGGGCGTTTAAACGGGGCGGTACGGTATGCAACAATCGACAGAGCTGCGGAATTCAGTCCTGACGACAATGCGAAAAATAAAGACTAAGATGTGGAAAACAAAGACGACGATGCAGTAAGCGAATGCGGTTGTGCGGAAAGCAAGGACAACGATGCTGAGCGAGGATGACGAAGCGCAGATCAGTCAGATAAGTATACACAGCAGCGAAGATGACACATGGAGCGAAGATGACTGTTCGTAGAGTACATGAGGCGATGATAAAAACGTCAAAGTTGAGTAAAAATCAGCGATTTTGATTACAAGAACGAAGAAATTGAAGAAAACAACGAGTGTGAAGTAAAGAAAAACGAAGAAATCGACAACGAGTTTGAAGAATGGAAAAGTGAAAAAATTGATGAATCGGATGATAAAAACTTCAAACAAGTTGCGATTGAGATGATATGAAAAATGGCAGAGATGTATCGAGTTGCGCTCGAGATGAATTGAAATATAGCTAAGATATATCGAGTCTGACAAAAATCCAGACAAATCTGATGCAGAACACGAAGATGGAAAACAAAGAATGAAACGTCGAACCCTTGGCCAAAAATCAAGAGGAGAATGTTCAGGAGGAATCTGGCGAAGCCGAACCACCGACCCCTGCATAACGTCTGATACTGAGGAAAACGAAAGTTCAGTGTGACGCTCGAGAAGGATTATTTGGAATAAGAACGAAACCGACCGAACAAGTTAAAATGAGATCAATGGCCAATATTTCGGAAGAAATCAAACCCCACTAGGACGAAGTGGTACAATCAATTAAATTCGAGGAGTGAACCAAAGTTATGGACGAGAAGATGAAGTCGATGGCAAAACACCAAGTTTGGAACATGACAAAACTGTCGAAAACGAAGAAAGCTGTGAATTCGATTGAATCTTGAGAAACGGACGAAAGAGATGAAGGACGAGATCGAAAACTTTTACTGCTATACAGAGTAGCCAAATGTGGAATTTTTGAGAACATAGACTGTTTAAGCACTCAGTAGGTGATAGCGAAATCTGAAGCGATTAAAGCAAACCCAAATGCAAAATCGGATAAAACTGACGTAGATTTAGGTGGGATCGACTCGAAATCTGATGAGAATAATACAGAACACGATGAAATTTACGCGAGTTTGAATGTTGCCGATACGGAAACCGATGCAAGATTGAACAGCAGTGATAAAACGAAGAGAAACAGACGGCGGAAAAATAAAAGAGCGACCAGCAGCGATCCAGTGATTTCCAACAGCTCTGTGATCAGTTTTTCTGCAACTGCGGCACTTGTATGTGAAGTAGGTTCTTGTATTTGAAGTAGGCTTTCTCATCTGCATTTGGTTTATTTATTTCCATAGTTTTTCTTCGGATCTTGATTTCTGTCGTTTTACTTCGGATCTTGATTTCCATTATTTTGTTTCCGGAACGTCTTTTTCACTGTCATAGCGTCTGGTACGTTTTCTTTTCCCTTTCCACGTGTGTCTGATATGTCTGGTTCCCACCAAATATTTCCTGAGTAATTGCATCTGGGCTAACTTTGATGAAGCGATCATATAAGCAGTTGGTTAAGAGAAATCCAATGAGGTCATCAAATTTGACCTTGAAGGTTGTTTTCAAGGTCATTCACTTTATATCTTTTAAACCAATCGGGCTAGAGTAAAAATTTTAATTAGAAAGTTGGAGAGCACCAACATATTCGTCCGAATCAGCGGTCGAAACTTGGACCGCGGTGACGTTTTAGCGACGTTTTTCCCTTGGTTTCTTTGGTTTTTTAGTGTTTTTTTTTCTTGTTTTTCCTGTTTTTTTTTCCTGTTTTTTTTTGTTTTTTTTTAGCTTTTATTGGTATTTTTTTGGTTGTGTTTATTGGGGGGGCTTATTTGATTTTTAAGAGTTTTTTCTGTGTTCTTAGGTTTTTACTAAGGTTTTTAAGTGTTTTTTTCTGGGACCTCGATAAAAATTTTCAATAGTATCCGGACCCCACTTAAAATTACTTGCCGACACCTGGTCTAAATGAACCAACAATTTGGTATTCAACAACACCCTGTATGTGAATTTACATAACGTCAAAAAGATGTTACGTCGCCTACAAAGATACGTAGAAAAAAATAGAAAAAAATAAATGTTATCTTTGGTGTTAGGTAAAAAGTCTGTTCCGCTCGTGCTTTCGGTCCACTTTAAGCTAGGTTCACACTTGTGTTCACACTAGACGCAACGCAAGAAAACTAACACAACGCAAGCTGATTGCGTCCAAAAATTCTTGACATTGACGCCAATTCCTGCTTCAAATCGAAGTCGAAGTAAGCGACTCAACGCAAGGAAAAGTCTTGCAGCCAACCAATCATGATTGACTCCAACTCTCGTCGATTCACGTCTGGTTGGCGAGACTTTGCCACATGCAAACAGGCCGCCATTTTTGGATTCTGGAACTAGTTTTAGAACAAAAATCCAATTCAAGGTTTTATTGAAACAATCTGACTGGCCAGATGCAACATCAATTGTTTCAGCTCTGATCACACATGCTCTACATTGTGAACAGACTGCATTGCGTTTGACTAATTTTTCCATGCGTTGCGATGCCCCTTGTGTGAACACAAGTTTGAACCTAGCTTTAAGTTAGTGGAAACTGAACCACATCAACTGCCTCGATGTAATAAATATGGATAACAACTGACAGTTTACTAAATTGGTCGGCAATTCAATTGTTTTAGTTGTGTTGTTTGTGGTGGTTGAATTGTCCTTTTTGTTTCCTTCACTGGATTCTTTATAGAAAGAAAGAATCCAGAATTGTTTCCATGTAAACAACACTTAGTCATATGCTTTGGGAGTGCCACGAATTGCCATGTATTCTTCAAGACCTACATTACACTGGGCTGAAAATGGGTAAAAAGTCAAACACACAAGTTGATTGATGCTAGTTAGCATACCAGTGTTTTTATTTATCGTATCAAGATTGCACCCCATTTCAGACCATTTTAATTGCAAAATAATAAATATGTCCATTCAGAATGTTTTACATAGTTGCACATTGCTTTAATCACTTTATTTTCCTTTTTTTATTTTCCTCTCTAATGCAGAAATGGCTAACCACCAGTTCAAAGTAACACAGAATTAAGAGATGGAGAAATCTTTGTCTAAGGATACTAATTGTGTTACAATGAATAAATTAAAACTATCAGAAGATGCATCTAAAATTGTACAAGCTATGAAGAAGTTGCATGTTCCAAATACTATGGTTACTGAAGGAAGTGAGATAGGAAATGGGAAGAGAAAATTGAAATTATCCAACGGAGTTCAAGTATCTTACAGCGACGACAATGTTCCAAATAAACTAGATAGTGCAAGATTTATACTCCAGGTGATGAACAATACTTCCAGCACTGTGGCCAGTGGAATAGTTTCTAAAGTGGGGTCAGACAAAGATGTTGATGTCAGGAAGGCTGTGACCGGAGCACAGGAAAATGGCCAAGGCAAAGTTGAGGGTGAAGAGATTTTAAGTCAAAATGACAGCTGTAAGTCTGAAGGTAAGAAGGCATAAATTAGACGGAGCCCTACAGGTACTAGTATCAGCAATCTGCTGATTTGTCGATATTAACTGATACAGATACAGACACTTTTCTTGCGGCCAACCCCAATATTTTCACAAAACACTTGTTCCCTTGAAATGCATGTTACGTTTGCGTCAATTTAATTTTTGAATTTTTGAATTTTTGAATTTTTGAAAATCTAGGTGCCAGGCAAGAATGTTTAGGCGCCATGGCAACCAGGCGCCCGGTATTTGTCGATCCCTGCCTAGCATTCAGGTCGGATCGAATCTGTATCGATCCCTTAAATGCTGATCAGATGTAGCTGTTTTATTTGCACTCAATCCCAGGTTCGGATTGATTGTATCTGCAATCTGATCCGCTTTATTACTAATGTGACAGTACTATCTTTGTGTGAATAATGTGAGCATATTATGCACACATTATGTACTGGTTAAAATTATCGTATTTCTGACTTACTAACTTTCTAGGAAATTTTAGTACAAGAAACGAAGGTAGGAGGACAAAAACTGATCCAAAATAAAGGTGATGAAATCTTTACTTACAAAAAAGTAAATTTCTGCACCTGGGCGAGTGTTTGTATTGTCCATTATTGTATACCACTTCTCTTGGATTTTCCATTCATGCTTATTATTTAAGTGAAACTAATTTATTTGTGAAATTCAAATTACACTTGTTATTTAGTTAAAGTTCGAAGTGATGAAAACGATGAAATGATAAAACACCCATTTCTGTTTTTACACTGCACGAGGATACGTTCCAGAAAAAAACGTGTGAAAAAAGAAACGAGTTGCATTCAGAAAGTCGTGTTAAAATATATATGTACTGCGTTTTTGTTTTGTGATGTTAAAAGACAAAAAAAAAAACACACACACACACACTACTACATAAATGCGATTTTTGACTGCAGCTGCTGTGTACTTTCAAAAATCTTTATAAAAAAAACCGTATTAAATCAAAATAAATCGTGTACAAACAGAATTGAATTAATATTTTGGACTGTGTTAAATCAAAACGGTGTAAAAACAGAATTGGGTGTATAATTAAAAATAATTATTAAAATCTATTACGAGGTACTTTTTTTCGTAAGTAAAGAATTCATCTCCTTTATTTTGGGTCATTTTTTTGTACGTCTTGTAGTAAAATTTGTGATTTTAGAACGATAGAAATATGGTTATTTTATCAGAAATTCGATCTGCAACTGCAGTTTGGTTTCAGATCAGATCGGATTGCCAGGATTAGATCGTGTTTCTTTTTCATGGCCATTCACCATTTCTTTTCTGTTGCATAGCGCTGTGAGTGCCACAAAAACTCTGGTGTGACAGACTGGCACAAGTTCTGCTACCAGATGATTCTGATAGGCTTTTTTGTCAAGTCTATACACAGAAAAGTCTATGGGCATACACTTCTGTTAGCAGATGATCTTATGAGTACCAAGCTTAACCTGGTGAAAAGTAACTGGGATTTTTCGAATGCGAGGCAGAATTTTGGATCAAAAAATTATTCACCCCATTTGTGGTGTGACTACTTCTTGCCCACATATGTCAAAAAAAATTAATGCCCAATAGCTCGAGCTTCTTTAAACATGATTGGCAAAGTGTCTACTCGATATTGCTACATTAGCAAAAGTCAAACAAGCCAATTAACATGGTAAAAATCATCAAACTGTATATTTATCACCGCTAATAATTGTTACTGATGTTAAACCTTGCTGAAATCTGAGTATTAGTGCATAATAAGCTAAAGGAGAAATGATCACATGGAAGAGTTGCCAGGAAAAAATTTTGTAGATCCGGGAAGAACAAGAAGTGAAGATTGGAATGAGTGAACAAGTTTGCACGGTGAATATTTGCAGATTTGAAGAGTGTTGGGCAATCTGGCGAATCAGAAATGACATATACAACATTTTTTATCAAAATTAATGTTTGATTCGTCAGACCACCAATCCCAATCTGCAAATATTTACCGTGCAACACTGTTCACTTATTCCAATTTTCACTCCCTGTCCTTCCCGGGTCTACAAAATTTTTTCCTGGCAACTCTTCCATAAATTTTTTTTGTCATTTGTGAGCAAGAAGTAGTCACACCACAAATAGAGTGAATGATTTTTTTATGCAAAATTCTGCCTCACATTCAAAAAGTCTCATTTACGTTTCACCAGGTTAAGATACAGTGTAGGCTGCATAGCCCGGACATAGCACAGTCCAGACAGCTGTGTGGTCCGGACAGTTTGATTTGGTCCTGCCCAATACCCAGCAATATTAAATCTGCTCTCCCATCCGGACATTCCCTAGACCGGACAAGTTTCTGAGTCCCGTCCTATGTCCGGGCTACGCAGCCTACACTGTATAATTAATTTTTTTTTTAAATTGTAGCTGGATGAAAGTATGATGTAAATGAATGTATTTAACACTAGAACGGCAAGACCGGTCATTTTGACTGGCACAGCTGTTAAAAACAGCTGTAGCAATAAACCTAATGAGTTTACAATGTTTTTTTTTTTTTACTTTAGCTGATTTATGATGTTTTACATCATAAATCAGCAAATGTAGTATTTTTATTAAAAAGTAATAAAAAAGGAGAGAATTAACCTAGAGGACTGAAACTGGTCAAAATGACCGGTCGAAATAACAAACGATACATGCACAATTCGTGCATACAAAGTTTTGGCATCAAATTGAGTTGTTTTAAATTTCAGACACATGCGAATAAAATAATAAAACGAAAATTGATGGATTTTATAAAAGGTGGTAATACTTAAAACAGAAATGTTGATTTCAGACACATGCAATTTTGGATAGATCTGGTTCCCCAATGTATATATTACATGATTGCACATAATTTATTATTTAGTCGTTAAAAATTATTAAATTATTATTTTCTCAATGGGTCATTATGACCAGGTTTCGGCCATTCTAGGTAGGGGGAAATATTTCGGCCGTTCTAGTGTTAAATGGTAAATATAATATATATTTTCAACTTTGTAAGTTACTTTGTCGCATATGTATTTATATTTATTATAAGAGATGATAATAATAATTAATAAGTGTATTTTTTTGAAATTTTTAAGATTACTTTTTTTTTGGTTAGGTTAGGAATGTTTTTGCATACTATTTTGGTCGTTGTTTTAAGCTAAATGGCATAAACCGTATAAACCAAAACTTTGAACGCACCTAATGTTTTTGATGACGAAAAACAGCGTGTATAATTGGCGTTTTGAAATTTCGTTTGATTTCAGTTTAATTTGTTTAATTTGGTATCAGCATTTCAAAATTCAGTTTGGTTTAAACGTAGAAAATTGAAACGTATTTTATTTCAGTTTAGTTGCAGTTTCTTTTATAGATAAAGCCATACTGAATCCATTTAAAGCTTACTTGCAGATAATTGGTACATTAATCTCCATATTGGTTAGTCAAGAAAAGGTGCAAACTTATTTGTTTAATAAAAGTACATGGAGCAACCTTTTATTTAAGAAAAATATTTTTTCAAGTTTTTAAATTTGACATTTTCAAACAGAATTGTGACAGTACACAGTACTGTATTTATTTATTTAAAAAAAATTGAAATTTCTCGAATTTCGCGTCCATTTCTATGTAATATAGTGATTCAGATAACTAGATACGAATTTATTGTGCCAAAATGCATTGCTTATTACCGAGAGTTTATTAAATGAGAAATTCTTTACTTTTCAGAATCGTTAGTGTTGCACAAATCTGCTTGCAGTAGTGGGTCGGAGACACACCTGAATACAACAACTCATAGTTTGAACAATAAATCTTGTTTAAAGATCAGTCTTAATGCAAGTTCCAAATGTTTAGTTGAGAAAAATGGATTTAGAATAGAGCAAAATGTGGACGTTAGTGATCTGACTGACGGTACAAACTTAACATCTCTCAAGTGCAATAGTCCAGTGGTGTTTGAAAGTACTGCGAAAGAAGAAGGCATGCAAAAAGCTGTAAGTAAAGTGGTAGAAAAATTATTAAACGAATTGCCAACATCAGAGGACATAATGGGAGAGGTACCGGTAGTTAAATCGTCTAATGGAACTGACCGCAAATTGTTTGCTGAATTGACCAAAGATACGAACAAACGACAGAAATGTGAAAGTGATAATGATAAAAACAGAGTGGAAGAGAAAGAAATCAGTGTTCATTCCGAACTTAAAATGAAAATTGATTTAAAACGGAAGCAAGCCAATTATATTGAGACTGATGACAAACCGCCCGATATTTTAACAGTTAAGAAGGTTAAGATTGATTCAGGTAAGGATAAATGTGCCATTTTTTAACATTATACTTAATGAATTTAAATTTTAGAAGTTCTACACGATGAAGAGAAGAAGGCTGCATGTTTAAGAAAAGAATTGAAAGTTCAGGAGAAGAAAGAAGAAAAAGTCAAGATAACAAGGTTGAGAAATAAGGTACATTCCACAGATTCATAAACATGCCAAGCTTAGGAGAAAGAGTTCAAAATGGTTGACGATTGTTTTCGACTTGGAGTTCTTTTGATTAGAAATATTTTTGCCTTTTGGAGAAACAACTTTCTTTTTGACCAGGATTTCATTCGACCTCAATTTTTTCTTCTAGGATCATTTTCCACCAGGATTATTTTCTGTAGAATATTTTCAACCAGGATTTCTTTTGATCAAGTTGAAAATAAACCTGTTGTGCACAGTAGTAAATTAAATACAATTACGATGATCTTGTAATTTAACCAACAAACGAGCAGATAGAAATTGGGCCGTTTCGTTTTATTTTGTTATCTTGATGAAAATATTCCTAGACGAAAGAAAGGAGTCGAAAATAATCCGGTCCCAAATATTTCTGGTCGAAAGGAATCCAGGGTGCTGTTCAATGTATATTTTTAGCGTCGTGTTTGTTTGTTTGTCTGTTCGTCTATTCGGCCCTCTCCCCACACAACCAGAAGTGATGTAATTATAGGTGCTTTTTCATAAGCTTATTTGATACAAACCACGAGACAATATTACAGCATTCTCTTCTAAGCAAATTTACACTTACTTGTCAGAATGGGCGCTAGCTACCACAGCCAGATGTTGAAACAAACCAACAAACGCACAACAGTCATGTATAAAAGCCTTTAAAAATTCAGGCAAGCCTCATTAAACAAACCATCTTAATGTTATAAAAATGAAATAAAATTAGTCAAAGCATAGTTTCGGTGAAACCAACATAAATTCTTTGATTTGTTTGATTTGATATTTTAATTTACCATATTTCTTAGATTTTAAGAAGCATTTTTCTCTTAAAACGGGAATCCGTAATATGCGCAACATTCTTACGCGCGACAATACCAATCGCATGTAAGAATGGTGTTGCACAGTGCAAATATGTGGCCCGTGTGCGCGTATAACGGATGTCCAAGTTGACTCCCAAGTTGATTCGCTCGTGATGTCGGCACTGACTTCCCGTCCAATCGGCGCACTGACCACTCCACACACAGTCTTTGACCCTCAGTTTGCTCTCGAGGAAACTCTGGATGAAATTCCTCACATTAACCGTAATATTTTTACCCATTCATTCCAGTCGTAATCGTTTATAAACTCTGCCGACGTGAGGAGCGAGTGGGCGATCGTGTCCTCGCTCTCGTTGCAATCGCCCGAGTCGGCCAACGTCACGCATGTGCATACAAATAAAAGTCGCCGTCACGCTTCTCAATACTTACAATGTGCACATGTGCGACGTCGCGATTGTGCACGCAAACAGTATGCATAATCGTGATATCGTGCCTAAGAATATCGCGTGTATTGTAGTGGCCTCTTAAAACTGGGTGCGCCTTACAATGGTTGTATTTTAGACTTTAAGAAATACGGTATGCAAAAATTAAACAAATTTTCATAAATTGTGCCAGTTGAAAAAAGTGAGCCAAAAAAAAAGTAAGAAGGTAAAATAAAATAAAATGGTTTATGTTAAAGCTACTTGTCCATTTTTAAAGGCAATTCTACATATGTTTATGCCTGTGTGTGTTCAGCAACAAAATTTTGTAGCAGTCAACTTTCACCAAGATTCACCACAATAAATATTAAAATGAAAACCGGGTGAAAATTATACAAATGTTCCAACAAAATACACGTAAGAAAATAAAAAATAATTTTAAAATTAAAAAATGTACCGCACAAATGCACATGACTGGGATATTAAGTTAAATAGTTTTAACTATTCATAATATCCCAATGATGTGCCATCTGCATGATATATTTTTTATTTTTCATTTTTCATATATGAAATTTTGGAATTATTTTTAAGTTTGTTAATTGTGGTTAAGTTCAGGTTTATTGTGATGAAAAGTTTTAACAAATATACTTTCCGTGAAAGTTTAATGCTACAAAATTGGTGTTGTTAAATATAGTGTATATGCAGGAATAAACATTTGAAGAACTGCATCTCAAGTTTGGATCACTAAATTCAAACTGCATTGTTGCTAACAGGAATAAAACACTATTTCAACTCAATCATACAAGGTTTATTTATCACAATTACCTCATTGTGCATAATTTTCATTCGGTACCTAAGGTACCGACCTTAGGAAATTAACTGCACTGAATGGGATGTGTAGTTTGAATTTCGAATAAAACGGATGAAGTTTGGTTTAATCGACGTTTATTTTTTTCATCGCGATTTTTGCCACCTAAATCTGATGTTTTTCTTTGACTTTCCCCAGGCTTTCGTTGTCGAGATATTTGCGTTTTTAATCAATTTTTCTTCCGATTTACCAAATTTGATTGCCTACTGTTTTCCCTCGAAAATAACACCATGGTGTTGTATTCGAGTTTCTTTGAAAACTATAAGTTGTGAAATGTTGTTGAAAAATTCGAATATAACACCACTTCAGCTATAACACCATCGTGTTATATTAGAATTTTTGATTGTTTTCAGATTTGTATAAAAGTATTTAATACGTACTGCGTAGCATTGTTTTTGTTAATTTTGGAGTATATCTTTTTTGTTTTTTTTAATCAGCGTAATGAATACAAATTAATAGAGTAAATAACAATTTTACTTTTTAGAAAACTTTCTTGATATTAGCTGAATATAACAACATGGTGTTGTATTCGAATACAACACTGAGGTGTTGTTATGTTCGAATACAACACCATGGACTAATTTTTGGGGGAAGACGGTAGTCATTCCCGATTTTAAGATTTTGTGGTACTTTTCTGGATGTCTTTAGTGGTATTGGTACCGGTACAGGTACACTTTTAAAAAATACCGCATCTCATGGTATTGATACTGTACCTGTATCACTTTTTTTGTGCCATACGACTTTACTTTAGCAAAATCTCGTGCGATCTCATACTGGTACATCTGAAGAAATGTTATAATAATTGACAACTAATGACCAATCTCAAATTTGTAAAATAGACGAAATCCTTTATCTAGTCAAAGTGAGCATGCCCAAGTAACACAATGAACAATTTTAACATCACATCCTAGATAGATCGTGCTACTGGGTGCAAACAAATTTAAATGCGGTAACATTTCAGATGTTAAGAATTCTTTTTCTTAAAATTTATTTTATTTAGACTGGTTTAAATCGGATAAACCAGACTTAAAGATTTTAAGTGCAGCGGCTGTAGTTTGCTGCGAGTTCATGTGTTATCTTCATTTTTTTTTTTGAAATTTTAGGTTCTGAGAAGAACAATATGCACATGAAAATGGGTATTGTCTAAATATTTTGCCCATTTCTGTTCATACATAGTTTGTGATTTTCTTTAAAATTATAATCTTTAATTACTTGGGTGTTCTGTTTTAAAGGAATTGTTTTCTGAAGTGGAAAAATTAGCAAAGAAACTGCTTTCCAAACAAACGTCAACTGAAATTGGCGAACTGAAGACAAAAATAGCCACTTTGGAGAATAAAGTTTATTTTTGGAAACGCCAGTATTTTCTATTGCAGAAAGAGGTTATTTAAATAGCTATAATTAGAAGTTTTATCAAATGTTGACATTCATCACGTTGTTTGAATTTTAGGTAACAGAATGTAATATTAGTGTTCAAAGAACAAGTCAAAATTTAAAAAGGAATATGCCAGTTCCATCTGTCAAGGTATGAAAAGAATTCTTATTTCTTGAAATGATATCAAATATAGTACCGGTGTATGATTATAATTTAAATGATTTTAGGTGAGCACACGCTGTGTTGGTTTGCAGGTTCAACAAGTACACATACCTACAGTTAGAGTAAGACAGTTTTCTTCCTCCATTTGCAAAAATTTTAAATTTTGACTAAACTGAAATGACTTTCTTACAGACACCCTTAAACCTTAATCGACCATCCACCACTACTAGTGTAGTGCCCAGTATGATAGCTAAAAGGCAAGATTTGACCGCTATTGCTCCATCAACTTTAACCTCCATAGCTCCAACAAAAATTCCAACTGCTACATTAGTTCCTGCCACAGTCACCCCACCAAAGGTTTGGAACAAATTGCTATTGATTTGTGTTTTCAACTTTTCAAATTTTGAAACTCATCAATTTTGGGACAAGTCAGAGCCAGGGATGAAAGTAGCAAAAACGTTTTTTTTTAGAATCCAAATTCGTCATTGCGACATTAATAAAATCAAGGGGGTACGGCAATCAGAATCTGCATGTCAGAGATTCGAATCTTTCATAGGATTCGGATGGAATTCGGATGAGATTCCGTTGGGATTTGGAAAGATTTTGATGATTATTTTAATAAAAATGTGGAAAATATTTTAACTTTTGCCCAATTTTTGACAAAAAATTCAAAATTTTTGTAAAACGTAAAGATTTGGGATTCGGGGATTTGGAACGGGATTCGGAAACCTCTGTCAGATTGGGTTGAATGTCGTATTCCCTGGTTGTAGCCCAAAAATTGACATTTTAGCCCAAAATTGACATTCTAGCCTAAAAATCAACATTTTAGGCCAAAAATTGTAGTTATCGTATTACCTCACATTAAGCCGCATGCCGGTTTCTGTAGTGCGAGTTATACCAGCATGCCGATAAAGCCCGTTTTTAACGGCATGCCGATGTAAGTGAAGACTAATTTATTTTAAAGAATTTAGCCAAAAAAATCATTTTTAGATGTCCAAAATGTAAGAAATTTCCATACATTTTCCCAAATTTTAGTAATAATCTTCAGAGTATTAATAAAACTCAAATTTCCGACCCAAAATCCAATATAATTATTCATCTGGGCTCTTAAAAAAAACCAAGAAAAAAAGCTTTTTCACTTATACCGGCATGTTTCGTTTTATACCAGTCTTAGCTTTTTGAACAAAATTTTAAAAACTTGCTAAACCCATGCCCAACGGCATGCCGCTTTATGTGAGGTAATACGATACGATTATTGGCCTATAAAAAGTATATTTTTGGGCCAGAAACGTTGATTATCGCGCTAAAACAGCCAATGTTTGCACTAAAATAGCCGAATTTTGTGCTAGAACAGTCGATTTTTGTGCTGAATCTGTCGATTTTCTAAACGTTGCAACGAACTTTTGTCAGGGCCGGTTCGTCGGCTGCGACAAAAGTTTGTCATTGCGACCTTACAAAAATAAACTGGTTTTCTGACGGTATAGTGGTTTTAATACAGCATGCGTTCCAGTTTAAAATCTTTTTATAGAAATAGCGTTCTGGTGCGATCCAGCTTACTTTCACCCCTGTTAAATTCTGAACTCATTATTCGGTTTCAAACTGGTAATACAAAATTACGTTGCTTCCTGAATCAGAATAACAACCACTGGAAAAAAATATGGCTTTAGGAATTGTAAATGTTCCAAAAATTCATGTGTAAATGTTAGCTTTACAGTTTTTGTAAAGTTGTTGTATAGTCAAACAAAAATTAGAAATTTAACATTGTATTTACACACCTTTTAAATTTCATGTGTAAATTGGACATTTACATTAAATTTAAGTTGCTTGTAAATGACTTGGAAAGTTAATGTATGAGTTTATCACCAGCTGGCGACATATTTCAAAAATAAAAAACTCAAAAAATGAAATTTGTTAATTATGGAGTCGGTTCTATCAATTTTACTTCAAAACTTAATTAGAATATCATTGATGGAGTTAGATGAAACAAAAAGGTTATTTTTGTGAATTTCTTTGAATATTAGTCATGGCTTGTAATCTTGGGTAACTTATATACAAAATAGTGGATTTTTGTCGCGATTTGTATTCGATGGTGACTTGCAATTCTGTTTTTACACTGAAGATACGTTCCAGAAAATTCGTGTAAAAAAAGAAACTAGCTGCATTAAAAAGTCAGTTATAAGTGTTATAAATGTTTGTATTTTTGTTTTGTGATGTTAAAAGACAAAAACAAACATGCAATCACCAAAAACACGACTTTTTAATGCAGCGACAGTGTGATTTTTTAAAAAAAAACCTTATTTCACAAGATTTTTTATCTTGTGAAATAAAAAAATGGTGTAAAAACAGAATCGAATTACTTTTCTAGACCGTGTTAAATCAAAACCATGCACAAAAAGACCGTAGCTGCATTTAAAAATTAAAATATTTTGTTTTACTTTAATTTTAAAACAAAAATGATATAATTCTTGTCCTATTTATTAAATTAAATTATAATTATTATAATAAATCAAAATTTAAACTTAAAGTAGCGTATTTTATCGATTAAGAGCTACGGCTCTTATTCAGAACTGCCATTTTTGTCAGCAATTACAATTTCGGTTTTTCGTTTGTTACATTTGTTTAATGTAACCAACGAAGTCTGAACGTAACGAACGAAGCGTACATTCCTCGTGAGTGAGGTTAAATACGGAAACAATACTGTATTTTTGCAAAAATATGGTATTATTGATGTCTCAGCCGCGGCTACTATTCGAGGGCGACTATTAATCGGTAAAATACGGTACACTAAAACTAAAACTAAAATTGTATTTTTATGTTTGAATGCAGCTAGTGTAAAAACAGAATTGGATGTATTGATATTGGCTCTTTTTTTAGGGTTTGATCGATATCAGCCGATACAGGTATTGTCTTCCTGAATATTGGTCAATAGTGATACTGACAGTTTCTTTTACCAATTCCAATATGGATATTTATCCAAATATATTGGCCACTGTTCAAAATTTTAGAAAGAGGTTTCTTGAATTGACAGAAACCAGTTGAATTCCATAGCCAAGTTTGCCATCGATCTGATGTTAATACAAATAATCATTCAAAGTCTCTACCTCACCCTTGTACAAAAATTATCCAAATCTGTCGTTATGTTGCAATAAGAATGAATACGTTACATGCAAGGAACGACTTTGATTAAGAACTGATTTTATTGAACAAACACTAACGTCACATGCACGTGTTTATACACGTGTAACGTTTTACGGACGTTGCGTGATTGTGCGGAAATGGTTGAATAATTCCAACAAAATGCACAATTTAAAAAAAGAACAATTAATTCTATTTGTAGCTTCATCCGTCATTAAGTGTGAGCATTCTTCAGCCAAAACCTCAAACCAACATTTCTCTTCCATCCAACTTATTGGTGACATCGACTGGAAACAGCATTATACCAAAAGTTGCTAGCGTAGTGCCTCCAACGACTGTGGCAACAGTCCGATCAACTTTAGATCTCCAGCGTAAAGTACAAGTAAGTTAACTTTAAGTCAAACAATTAACACTTTGTTATTTTTTCTTTATTTTTTTATTTCGAAAATGTTTATTTTTATTATTTGTAATTTGTCAATCACTCATATCTGTGTTGTTTTTAAGCACAAATTTGTTGCTTATTGTAACATGTGAGTGGAAAACCCTCATATGAAATTAAGTGTGTTCTGGTAACTTGGCTTTATTTCTACCTGGTTTGTCAATTGGCAGTCGTGTTTATTTACACATTATTCTATACCCCTATTTGCACTCGAAAAATTTGTCTGACTCGTTTTGAGTCATTTAATTTCATATTTGGGCTCCAGAAAATTATTTTAAAAAATACACTGAGTATATTTGATTTTTGATTTTTCAAAGTGTATTTTTTGTATTAAAATAATGTAATTTCTGAATTAACGTAGTGCCCATTGTTATTAATACAAAAACTAAAGGGGTATACAATAATTTGTTGATTTCAGATGGAGGTGGAGGATCTGAAAAGCGAAACCTCCAAATCTGAAAACATGAGCCAAAAGCAAGATTTGAAAATGTCATCCATGCCATCGCAGGCAGATGAAAGACAGTTTGTTATCGTTCCGCAAACCGTTCGAAGAACTACAAATGACTGGAGGAAACATCGCGCGTCACCAGCTACATCTAATCTGCCCAGTGCCCACACCATAAGCTTGACTGCCGCTGCGCTTCGAATTTTTCGTCGATTTCTAGTGAGTGAAGGAGAAATCAAGGAAATCATAGCACTCTCAACAACGAAATTGAATTCCTACTTGGCAAGATTCTTTGCTGCTGGCAAGAAAAAAGATGGCACTGATTACGGGGCGAATACACTGACGTGCGTTTTTGACAGCATCGAGAGGCACTTGCGCATGCACAATTACCCCGCTTCCGTGAAAAGGGACGAAGTTTTTCATACTGCGAGAGAAAATCTGAGGTTGAAGCGGAGGCAATTGCAGAAGAAGAAGCAGACAGGGAAATGTATCAGCTACTATGAAAATGGCAAGTTCAGAACAAGATCCTGGAAGGAGTTGGCCCAAGCTGTGCCGGTGCAAGTGCCGGCGCAAGTGCAAGTGCAACTACAAGTGCCGGCGCAAGTGCCAGTGCCGGTTCTGGTGAAGAAAAGTGACCATTTTCTCAGCAACACACAATCTATTGACGACATCAAGCTATTCACCAGCTGGAAAAATGGAGCTCCTTTGAATGATCTGAGAGCACTTTTTCATTTGGATGTTTGCACTTTGAATGCTTATTTGGCGCAGTTTTTCATCTGGATTCATCAAGACGAAATGGGGGAAGCGATCAATTCCAACAGGCTGCAGCGATTTCATAATACATTAGATGAGTACATGAAGGAACTTTCATATCCAATGTCTGTCAAGTGCAATACTTTCTTCAGGCATTCGTTGGAATGCAAAGTTCTCAAGGAGAAGTTGTTGGACGGTGAGTTGGAAAAGAACTGTGAAATGAAAATGTTGGATAAATCAGAAGTGGAAGAGGACAACGACGAGGACGAGGACGCGGACGTGGAAACATCAGACAACGAAGACACTGATAGGCTTCGGCGGGTCTTGGAACCCGAAGTGAGTTTAGTCGAAGATGACAAGGAAATTATCTTGGATGTCGAGAGCTGCAAGACAGCAGCTACTGGCATGTTGAACACGTTTTTGGAGTCTTCGGAAGTGAAGCAGAAGGGGGATATTATGAAAATCCCTCCAGACAGTTTGGATGACTTACTAGCCAATTTTTATGTAAACTCTGCAATTAATATGGATGCAATTGAATTAATTGACTTTCACCAAAGCATAAACAAGTATTTGAGGGAGTCCGGTTACCCTTTGTCAATAGAAGACGATCCGGACTTTGCCTACAGCCAACTTTGTTTGTCTTCCCGCCAAGCTTTTCTTCTTCGACTAATAGAACTTCCCGAGAAAATGTTCATCTCGCAACTGAATTGCCTTAGTCGCCTGGGAGCTGTAGGCATTACGGATCCAGTAGCACTTTTGTGTTGTCTTTGGTGCCATATAAGCCACGAATTTCTTCTCGGTGCATCTCTGGATCACGCCCAGTTGCAGTGGAGTCAAGTGCAGCTGAAGAAAGACACTAGTAATAAAGAGTGCTTGGTGTACAAAGGAAAAATGCTGAAGAAACTTGGAATGGAATTTTCAAATATTTGTCCAGTAGAAGCGTACAAAGTGCTGATGAAACACAGGCCGTGCTCGAGCACCGAGCATTGCAACGGCTGCAAGAACCTCTACCTTTGTTTGTCGTCGGAGTATTCGTGGTTTTGTTGCAAAGAATTGTCCAGAGGGCAGTTGGAACTGATTGCACACTACGTAGATGACGTGATGGACGCTATGAAGAACAGGACGGGGGCTGAGCTGCAAGTGAGCCAGCTGAAACATGAACTGTTTAAAGAGCTGCTGAAAGAGCAGGAGGAAATAGTTGCAGATGATGCGAGCGAATTGCACAATAGGACCGTATTAACCGATCAGAAGGTGAAAGAGGTGTTTGTGGCTGGTGGTCATGCTCCTAATACCATCATCAAAACTATGCACGATGTAAATGTCTTTCGTGACTGGTTATCTTCCAACGGCTTCCAAAAAAACTTTGCATCCGTGTCGGCAAGTACGCTGAATAGAATGCTGCTCAAATTCTTCGGCAATTTGAAGAAGCGTGATGGATCTGACTACGAACCAAATAGCCTGAATTCAATCTATTTCAGTATAGACCGGTTTCTGAGGGTCCAGCAATATCCAGCCAACATCAAATCCGACAGCACTTTCTTGGAATGCCGCAACTTTTTTTCGGTCAAGCGAAAGGAATACGATGCAGACAAGGATCCGGTGCACATTGTCCAGCGAAGGCAAGTGGATATATCATTCACGGATGATGACATCGAATGTCTTCGAAAGAAAAAACTTGTCGGCTTTTTTAATCCAGAAGCCATGCTGCTGGCGTTGTGGCACATGAATACGGTCGTCTTGGGAATCCACAGCCAAAGAGCGCAGTTACATATGCTCTGGGGAGATTTTCAGCTTTTAAAGGAGCCTGATGGCAGAGAATTTGTTGAATATCATCAATGTGCCACTAAAGCAAAGTTGATTAGTTGTCCCCCAAACGGTATGAGTGCACTAATCAACAAAAAACCTCTCAAGGCATATGCAACACCTGACAAATTGGAAAGTTGTCCCGTGCAGTTGTTTAAGAAGTTTCATCAATCCAGGCCACCAATGTTGCTCAATGGCAACAGTCGCTTTTATTTGTATCCGGCGGACGGCAATTGCACCTTTTGGTTTCGGGACTCGCCTTTGGGCAGAAGTAAATTTGCTTCTTTGCCTGCTACGATTTGGAAGTTAATTCATGAAGGTAAATAAATTCTCATAAGTTATTTCTAATTGCAATTCATGCAAGTGGAGTCAAAATGCAAAGTCAAAGCTCTTCTTCAGTAGTCTTATTTGTTAGTTGCAATATCTTCATTTTTAATGACATAACATGGAAAGTTGGAATAACTTACCGATGATGACCGCAAGATTGAAAGGCATTTTTTTAAAATTGCCTTACATTTGTATTACGTTATAATAACAATAAATACTGTAGATTGTTTATTTCTCTGGAGTAGGGAGGCCTACAAGGAAGGACACCCCAGAATACAAAAGTCAAAAGAAAAACAAAACATGTGTGTTTTGACTAAATGACGTTAACCCCTGGTGGATCCAGGGGGTGACCTAAAATTCAAATGTTTTCAACACAAAATTTAAATTTAGTTTAAAAAAGTTTATTTTGATGTGACGAAATCACTTTTATTTTAGCCAAAAGAGCCATTTTTTGGCCCTAAAACCAGCCGAACGAGATGTAAGCTTATGTCACACGTTGACACATTTCGTGTGACTTGTCGTTCAGATTCACTACCGTGCCTAACTAACAGTAAGCTAAGTTTAACTTGAACTTGAACGCAACGTTTTGTGTCCAGTAGTTCCGTCAGTGCTCGTAAAGAAAGGCAGACTAATGCATTTTGACTCCAATTGGAACTTGAATGTGAATCTTGGTTTTAAAATAATTGTTTTTGTTGCACAGCGCGTGAAGAATTGAAAAGCAAAAGAGTAGCAGAAGTTGAACAAATACCTCGAATGATTGTTCATAAGCAGGCAATTAATCAACCTTCAACAAGCGATGCAACTAAAATGAAGAATGAAAGCAGGCCCAGTATCTCTCTGATTCCGTTATTCCCTACGCAATCGAGTGTGAATAAATTGGAAAAAATTGAACACACATTAATGCCAACTCAAAATGTAGTCCTTCTTCCGGTTGTCAATACTCCAACAAGTGCGAATGTTGTCCAAATTATTCCTTTGATATCAACTATAGCTAGTCAACAGTTACAGCGAAATTCTACTTTGTTTTAACTAGTGATAAATTATGTGATGAATTGTAGTGTCCTTTTGTATGTAAATATGCATTTTCTACGTATGAATGAATGAATGAATGAATGAACGATATATTTTTTTTTTGCTACAACTTGTTAACATTTAATATGAAGACTGGTAAAGCCTTGGTGTTGGTAGGGTATGGTATGATGGTATGGTATGCTTGCGAATGCGATCGGTTCAGTTTTAAGCCGATTAAGCACTAAAGAGGTTAGTTTCGGTTCAGTTTCTGTTCCAGGAAACGCCAATCTTGTTTTGACGAAATGCCTATTTGGTTGATGAAATTGTTCACAATAAGCAATAAAAATAGAAGGTAAACAAGTGTATTGCTAAATAAAAGCAAAACAGGACTTTTTTTCAAACTTGTTTAACAGTAGCATGGCCATG
The DNA here is from genome assembly GCA_949358305.1 of Strigamia acuminata. NCBI lineage: Eukaryota > Metazoa > Arthropoda > Chilopoda > Geophilomorpha > Linotaeniidae > Strigamia > Strigamia acuminata. Next base: position 970,871 of record OX442319.1, on the reverse strand, counting down.
CTAAATCTTATCTGTGCAGGTATGTCATTACATACGATTTATTTCACTTACTTGTTAGCGCATTTTCAGTAGCTGCATTCAAAAGGAAAATGCTTTCTATTTTACTTGGAATTTAAACAAGCATTGGCAGGGTCTAAAAGAAACGAGGCAGTGGCTATACTCTTGTTGAACTCAAGATGGTCCCCAAATTTTATTGGTCGAGCCTCATTACTACTAACTCCAGACTGTATACTGTTAGGGATTAACATCAAAGTAGTGCCGTTTTCTCAGTATGAAATTTTCTGCTAAAGGATTCATTCTAACAGTAAATATCCTGTGAATAATTTTTTTTATAGCTTATAATTTGTTCTTTATTTTGTAAGTCACATGACTTTGTTTACTTTGTAAATGTATGAGTTGTGATTAAACACTTCTTCCCATGTTTTACTCAGAGTGAGTACATTCATTCCACTGCACACGTTAGCTTTGCTAACAATTGGTTATGGGCCTCAGTCACATGGAGTGATATTTAGTTTACTGGATTAGACCTTTGGAGAAGTTTTCCAGCAGTGGGCATGGCTAACATGGCAGCCATGCAAGTACAGCAGTGAAGCCAAGCAGTTTATTTCTGCAGTGTTTGGAGCAATTCCCTGGAGGGGATTTCAACATAGGAATGTGGATGTGGAATCCAGGAGTCAATTTAGAAGGGCTGAAACCATTTTATTCGAATTCAGAGCGAAAATTGGGTCATATGGCGACCCAAGGCGAAACAAAGATGGCAGCGTCCATCTTGTGAAGTGAAAAGTGCGGTTTTGGGCAAATTTTCGAGGCGAAAACGTCGCGGAGACTTTTAGTCAACGAGCGAAACGTCGCGTAAACGTTACGAGGACATTAGGAATATGACGGCGAACAATTTTCGGCGATTTTCGGGCGATTTTCGACCATATGGAGTGATTTTTTGGAGCTTTTTTCAACCCAATTTGAAGGAAATTTGAACTAAGCAGTAATTAAGTGAACTTTGTGATTATTTTCAAGTGAAATTTGAACATTTATTTGGCAAATTATTATGTGAACTGTGTGTTTATTTTCAAGTGAAATTTGAACATTTATTTGGCAAATTATTATGTGAACTTAGTGAATTTTTGCAATTTATTATGTGAACTTAGTAAATTTTTGCAATTTATTATGTGAACTTAGTGAATTTTTGCAATTTATTTTCTGAATTTGATAAAATTTTGAGAATTTCTATTTTTCTTGAGAATTTTTGTGTTTTCTGTGCATACATTTGTATAAGTAACTTAGTTGTGTTTCAGGTTATGTATGCATAGTGTATGTGATTTTCATTATTCTATGGTCAGGCACATCAACTTCATTGATGACTAAATTGAAACCAAATTTAAGTCCTATTTTTCAACATATATTTTGGGGGTTGGTATGATATTAGTGAGATTTTTGTGCATTATTACTGAGAATCCTGCATATTATTTATGGTTTTTGTGTGAAGTTTACAAGAATACTACTTTATTTAAGTGATTTTGTGAAAAATTAGTGAAGTGCATTTGAAAAATTAGTGAAGTGCTTCTGAAGTATTTGTGAATTTTGTGCAACACAAGTGTTAATAGTGCAATATATTGTGTATAATTAAGAGAGATATATACACATAATTAGTGAATCAGTGTAACATATTTGAAGAATATTTAAGTGAGTTGAATCATGGCTTTAAATAATTAAGATGACAAAAGTGCCCGCAACATTACATTACTGACAAAAGACAATTATTCAATTTGGAAAGAAGGAATTGAAGTACTTTTATTGGATAGAGGATGTTGGTACAAGAAAAGCAACCAGTATTGAATGCAGCAGCTGACTTGCATGAAATTAATAATTTCAATTAAAGGAAGATCAGGGCACATACCACCATTTTCTATTCCATAGAGAAAGAATACAGACAGTTAATCGTTGGAACCAAGAGTGTTCATGAAGCGTGGAAAATATTGAAGCAAAATTTTGAACCAGTTTCCAGAGCAAGAGTAGTGAACTTGTTGGACATTTTCTTTAGCTTGAAACTGGAAGAGAATGAGTCAATAGGAGTTTATGCAGCGAGAATTTGAAAAGCAGCACAGGATCTTGAGGATACCAAGCATAAGCTAGATGACATCTATAAGGCTTTTCAGCTTATTCGCTATTTACAGAGCAGCTTTCAGCCAATTGTCCAGAGCATTTATAGATGGGAAGACGATGATTTTAAATTAGACAAGGTAGAGAAGGAATTAATTGCAGAGGAAGGAAGATTAGAGCAGATACGACGGGATACCGGTCAAGGGAGGATCCTAGAAGCTTTTGATACCTCATGTGAGATGAGTTATTCGAATGAAAATTAGTCGTCCACGATCCGGACAGTCCAGAGGAAACTTTAGAGGACAACAAAATACACGTGGTCAGTCTAGAGTCCAACAGAGAGGCAACTTTAACCAACAGAGAAATCAACAAAGTTTTTGAGGAACTTTTGTACCAAATCGAGGAAGAGGAAATGGAAGCCAACAACAAGGCAACCGACCTCCATTTGTGGGGGCCATGTTACAGATGCAATAAAGTTAGACACATTGCAAGAGACTGTGAAGCGCAAGTCTTAGTAATGGACAATAGTAAAAATACTGAATGAGGTTGTCCAAGACGTAGAACAAACTGGGGTAGATTTAGGATTCCTTATGGAAACTTGCTTAAGTAATGAGACAATTGGAAAAGATATAGACCAAGCTGAGTGGGTGTATGACACTGGAGCCACCAGCGACATTTGCAAACAGTGAGAGATGTTTGCAACATTTAAAGAAGTCAAAGAATCCGTTCATCTAGCAACAGAGAAAACCACATCACCTATTGAGGGAATAGGAGATATTGTGCAAACATTCATGGACCGTGATGGATGGAAGAGAAAGATTACATTCAAAAATACTTTTTTATTCACCAACGAATGAGACGAAATCTCCTATCTGGATCGAAATTAGATGATGTCGGCAGAAAGTCAATCATGGCTAATGACCAGATAACTTGTTACACCCCAGACTGGAAGGAGAAGATATTTACTGCGAAAAGACAGGGAAATTTATTTTATCTGTTACCAAACCAACCCAAGATTAAAGAGCAATTCAGGATCGTTCAGCCAGCTAAATCCTATGCGATGGTTACTCAACAACCTAAGAAGGTGGTACAACCTGTTGTAAATCTGTGATCAATTGTGTGAATTTTATGCCACGTGTTTGTGATTTAGCGTGCGCAGCGTCATGCCTTTTGCGATGTTGTAAATGAGTGAAGTGTTCCCACTCCTAGTTTGTTCAGTACCCTGATGGTGGGGTGTCATTACCAGGAGCTGAAGAGGAAGAGTTTTACAATGTTAAAATACCACAAAGTTATGAAGAAGCCATTAATTTTCCTAGGCGTATGAATGGCAAAAGGCTATGAAAGAGGAAATACAAACAATGCACACCAGAAAGGTTTGGACATTAGTGAGACCACCACCAGCAACTAAAGTGTTAGGATTGAAATGGGTGATTCTTTGGATTTTGACCCGATTTCTGGTGGCCATTTTAAAATCCAATAGATTGGCGGTTGAAGCATATTACAAAAAGTAAGTACCGGTATATTTAATTTATTTTTATCATTATTATGCATCTAGGAATGATAAAATGCGGCCGATGTTCGGCCGCAATTTTACGATCGAATGTGGCTGATTTTTGGCCGCATTCGTGCGATCGAATACGGCCGATGTTCAGCCGATTTCCCGTTCGTAAATAAATAATAATAATAATATTAATTTAAATAAACTTACATTTTGTTGTTCAGAACTAGTTCTGGGATCAAGAGAACTTGATTCCAGAACACTTAAGTCGCAACTGCGCATGCTCAAGATAATCAAAAACTTGATTGTAGATTTGGTTTTTAACTCGTTTAAAGTTAAAAACCGACTTTATAATTAAGTTTGTATAATCGGTTTTTCAAATTTGAAATTGGAACGCACCTACTTTATTAGAAATTTAGTTAAAGATGGTGAAATTGGAATTAAGTTGTTGGAAACATGTAACCTTGTAGATGGTTTTACGAAACCTTATAATAAGATAAAGATTGTACAGTTTTGTTTGGTTTGAATAATTTGTAAATGAAATGGCACTAGGGGGCCGAATTGTTAAGGATTAACATCAAAGTAGTGCGTGCCATTTTCTCAGTATAAAATTTCCTGCTAAAGGATTCATTCTAACAGTAAATATCCTGTGAATAATTTCTTTTTATATTTTATGATCTGTTCTTTATTTTGTAAGTCACATGACTTTGTTTACTTTGTAAATGTATGAGTTGTGATTAAACACTTCTTCCCATGTTTTACTCAGAGTACATTCATTCCAATGCACATGTTAGCTTTGCTAACATATATTCTGTACTACCTCTAGGAGAAGTAGTTCTGACTTTTATTTATTTCTGCAATTGTTATAATCATTTAAGTTAATATTATTTTGATTTTTCTTATTAAAAAAATGTTATATCCATTTATGAAATATAGTTTTATGCACATATAAATATAAAACTTTTGTTTGTTCTTTTTTTTCGTTTCTATGCCTGGAAAGCATATAATTTTGAAATTTTGACCATTATCTAGGCAATCGATTACAATGTCTGTACATTGGAATGCAATTCTGGTGTTTGGGTCTATTTTTTTGGATCACTACACCAGTAAATGGCTCGACCAATTGGGATTTGGGGGCCTTTTTGAGTTCAACAAGAGTATAGACTTGGCCATTTTCGAAAAGCGCTTTTGTGTTGAAGGGATGGGGTCAGCGGTCAGGGTAGAGGGCGTGCCCCTCCCCGCAAAGTTTTTTGAATTTTTTTTTCAAAACTTTGCTTTTCCGAAAATTATTTTTTTTGGAACAAAAATTCAGTTTTCATGACCAAAATTTCTATTGTTTGGCTCGAAAGTTCAGTATTTTGGACCAAAAATTCAGTATTTTGGACCAATAATTCAGTATTTTGGACCAATAATTCAGTATTTTAAACGGAAAATTCATTACCTTGAAAAAAAATCTTCCATTTTGCACAAAAATTCAATATTGTGGAACAAAAATTAATATTTTGACTAAAAAAAAATTGATTTTTGCGACCAAAGAAATTCAATTTTACGCCAAAATAATCATTTTTTGATTAAAGCATTCAATTTTTGGCGATAAAGATCAAATTTTTGGCGATAAAAATCCAATTTTTGGCCATAAAAATCCAAATTTTGGCCATAAAAATCCAATTTTTGGCCATAAAGATCAAATTTTTGGCGATAAAAATCCAATTTTTGGCCATAAAAATCCAATTTTTGGCTATAAAATTCCAATTTTTGGCCATAAAATTCCAATTTTTGGCCATAAAATTCCAATTTTTGGCCATAAAATTACAATTTTTGGCCATAAAATTACAATTTTTGGCCATAAAATTACAATTTTTGGCCATAAAATTACAATTTTTGGCCATAAAATTACAATTTTTGGCCATAAAATTACAATTTTTGGCCATAAAATTACAATTTTTGGCCATAAATTTCCAATTTTTGGCCATAAAATTCCAATTTTTGGCCATAAAATTCCAATTTTTGGCCATAAAATTACAATTTTTGGCCATAAAATTACAATTTTTGGCCATAAAATTACAATTTTTGGCCATAAAATTCCAATTTTTGGCGATAAACATGAGGGGGTCTCATAAATGACAGGCTGAAGTGATTATCACGTGATCTAAGCGGACCAATCACATGAACACTTCAGTGCTTATTTATAATCATCTAAGATTTTGGTTCAAAATGAGTATTCAGATCAATTCGATTTTGGTTTGAAAGAATTCAGTTCAATTTGAACGTTGAACATAAAAACAATTATTACTTATTTCGGTTCAATTTCACGCAACCTTAGCTACCGTCTTTACCTGAAAATATCACCATTGTCTAGTCTTCGAATACAACACCATGGTGTTATGTTGCGATCAAATAGATAATCATTAGATTTTTAAAAATAAACAATGCATAATGACGGCACAGCTTGGTTATAAAAGCCTTATGTTATTTCATTTACAGTCATCAATTATCGCTAACGCCAATCAGTTGTACAATTTAGCACAGGTGATGTCACAGAGACAATCACTTTAGTAGAGCTGATTGAGTCGTATTGTATAAAAATAGTTTAATAAACTTTTTTATATTCAAAAATTTTAAATTAACTTCATGGTGCTATATTCGAATATAACAGCATGGTGGTTTAGTGCCAGTGGTGTTGTATTCGAATTTTTTCAACGATGTTTGCATAATTACTTTTTTTGGGAAAACTCTAATACAACACCACTTTCGCTATGTTATTTATTTTCGGTGCAGACGGTAGGGGCATTCAGAAACTATTTTTGTATCCTACCGTAATAGCTCTAAGATAGAAGGTAAGTCAATAACGGAACTGAAATTATTTGGCAAAATTATGGTTAAAAGTGGAGAAATTGATATTCTGTCGATTCTGAATATTTCTATTTCTATAGTTTTTGTATATATTTTGAGTCTGAGATTTATATTTTTATTGGTCCCAGATGAACAAAAAATATTGATATTATTACGTATGCAGCTTTTAAACAAGTGATACCAAAAGTATTTTGGGTTTTGAATTATTTGAAAAAAAGTTGCAGTATTTTTCAGCACCAGGGTATTTATTTACTAACAAGTAAGTTAATATCCCATGTTGGATCGAGACAAAGTAAAAGAATTAATCACGATAACTTTAATTTGAGGTAGTCTGCAAGCAGAGATATTATATTTGAAAATGTAATGCCTGGACATAAAAACATAAAAAATGTTGATGGGCTGACAGAAGTGAACAAATACCGTATTTTTCTGATTAAGAGTCGCCCTCGAATTCTAGCTGCCCTCGAATAGTAGCTGGGGCTGGGACACCAAGAATACCGTATTGTTACGAGACTAGAGTTCTCCTAAGGTAGCCGAAGTAGTTGAAGTCAGCCAGTATATGGCGTGACGAGATTGCTTTGTGTAAATTCAAACCATTTATAAAGTGTTATTCATTTCTTGAGTTTAAAGTGTCATTTATCATTTATTATCATTTGGTATTATTTCATTACTTATGATTTCCTTAATTTGAGAATAAATAATAAAGAAGTGTTTTGAGTTAAACACTCAACCCTGACTCTCTCTCTCTCATTCATTAGCTTAAGTAATATCTAAATGTTACGTGGTCTACATTGGCCATTGGCCCTAGCAAAAGTACGGTATTGTTTTCGTATTTAACCTCACAAACGATGAACCGTTCGTTCATCGTTTGGCGTTCAAACTTCATTTGTTACATTAAATGTAACAGACGAAAAACCAAAATTGTAATTGCTGACAAAAATGGCAGTTTTGAATAAGGGCCGCGGCTCTTAATCGATAAAATACAGTAGTTTCATTTCTAATCCGCGTGGATATACATTGAGATTGATTTGTGGCTTCGCATCAACATTTAGTATGATAAGTGTGTTAAATTATATCTTAAATGTATACTAAGTTAAAGTTTTGAGTTAGAAATTTAATTCTGTAATATTTTTGTTTTGTTTTTGTTAATTTCTCTGCTTTTTTTTAAAATCTTTGTTTGTTTGTAGTCTTGTTAACACGTTTGACTCATTTAAGGAAATAGTTTCTAAAACATGTATACCTGGTACATACAATTGATATTTCAATCAATTAAAATCCATTTTCAACATTGGTTCTGCGAAACGACAAGCTTAAAATTTTGTTAAATAGCTTCTATTGTAACTTAAGAGATTAAACAACTGTAAAGTATGTTAGCATTGAAACATAGTGATAAGCTTAGATGCCAAAATTATTTTCATTTCACTGTTCAATGTGTAAAACTAAGTGCGGTGCTGTCGCTGTCGCTTCCAAACATGGATATCAACTGAATAGACAAATTTTAAAGTGATGATTATATTTCGAATTAAAAAATTTCCTTGTTAATTTTTTTTATTAAGTTTCTTCATAAAGATACTCATACTGCCAAGGTTACAGAAATTGTCACAAAAATGCATGGATTAAATTAATACTTTGTATATGAATTTGAATATTTATTAGTGTGGTAAAACTGTCATATGATATAATAACTTCTAGTTGAGTAGATGTACTGTAGTTATCATTTTCAGTGTGAATTGTTCTGCTGTAAGTGTAGCATTTTGTTTGCTCAATAAATATGTGTAGTAAAAATAATTGTTTAATATCAGGTGCCAATACACTGTATCTGACTGGCTTTTTTATTTCTTCATTTTTTCAATTACTGCCAATATTGTTATTAAATACATTTTCTGTCTTTCTTTTATTTCTAGGCAACAACTGTAAATCCTATACCTATGCGCTTGGTTGCAAATCAAGCAGTCAAACAAACAAACCCCACAGGCACAACTGCTCGTCCTACCTTAGCTACAGTATCGCCAGGTACAGTCAAAATAATTGACTTAACTGCAGACGAAGACGAAGCCAATGCTAAACGAGGTATGAAAAAGACTTGTGTACATTTGGCGTAGCACAATCTTATCCTATTATGGTATAGTGAACTAACTCCCTCTAGATTAGCAAAGGCCAAATGTAAGATGTCTAGAGGGTTGCTCAGTTTTTCGACTTTCTCCTCACGAACCACTTGGTTTGCAAAGAAAAGCTTTCTAGACATACAGTATAAGAAAATCAAATTTTTAAAAAAATGTTTAATTTAGAAATTTTTTATTACTCGAAATTGGGTTTTTAAACCATGGTTTGTCAGGTATAGAAGGGTGTCCAGTACAGAGGAGTACCCTGTTGTCAGTATGTTCTGTCTATAGGCAATTCAGTAGCTGCATTCAAAAATTAAAACATTTTGTGTTTTACTTCAATTTTAAAGCAAAAATGACATCACTTCCTATCCTATTTTAAATGTAAAACTTAAATTGGTAAAAATACAAACTGAAATACAATTTTACTAAACTCTATTTTACTTCAGTTTAAAGTGTAGTTATGCATTACATTTTATACTATAAAGTTAAAGTTAAAAGTTAAAATTCAAGCACTCACAAATTTAAACTTATCTGTAGTTATATAACATCACTTCCAGTTTTATTTTTAATTTTTTTGCTACACACACACAAAACAAATACATAAATTTTGAATTTTAATTTCTGAAGAATTTTCATGAAAATAGGTAACTAACATACGAACATCTTTTTAAATTGTTTCTTTAATTTTAATACACGCTTTATTAATTAATTTCTTCTTTCTTTCGCCGTGTCACGTCTATGCTGTCAATGACCACCAGTGCTAGTTGGTCATACTCTTTTAAATTTTCTTCCTCTCTTCTACCAGCAATGCATAAAAATTTTAAATTCCACTAAAAATAATAACATTCCAACAGTGCATACTTCTTTCTAATCACTTGGAGAATATTATATGCTACATTTTGGAATTGATTACATATCAGATGATCAATGAGGTCACGTAAAAGTCATAACATGTTATCAATTTTATAAAATAGTTGAAATTCTCACACTCAAAATTTAAACTTAAAATACGCTTAAACTAAAATTGTTAAAACACAAGCATCTTAATTTTTGAATGCGGCTACTGTTTTTTGATGCATTTGTATAGTGAAATTTGAAATTGTTGCGTTTTTCTTACTTTTCAAATAATTTTTGTTTTTCTAATAGTGACCAGAGCATTCCAAATAGCTGGGCCACCAACAGCTTCACCCCTACCAAATACGACAATAACGCCTATAAAACCAGCAAATGCAGTCAACGTTACAAACCAGAGACCAGTTACTATCTTTGCTGCGCCAGTCTCTCAGACATCTGTTGGCACAAATCAAATATTTCTTACCGCAACACCTCAAACTTCATTGGTGCGTTTTCCCGTTACTTCAATACGGGCCACTACTTCTACACAGTCACTTATTAATTCTGGTTCCAAAGTAACATATTTAGGTAAGTTTCTTCATCTGTGTCAACTGTCAACTATTAAAAATTGCCTTTCTTTATTTTTAGTGCCAACATCAAGCGTTGTCCCTAGGGGATCTCTTGTATTTGCACCAAATCCTAACGGACCATTGCAAAATATTCTTCGTCCACCTATTCAAACTCTTCTAATGCAGCGTGGAACGACTTTATTTCCAGTTACCACTTCAGGTTTTTAATTTTTTATTTACATGTAACCGAATAACTGCAGTAACGTTCATGTACAGGGTGGAATCAAAGTCTGTCACTCTACTAAATATTTCTGAAATTGCTGACAATGTATCTAATCTAATGATGGTAAAGTATTAAAGTTGGGTGGGGCAATTTTTTGGTGACCCAAAATTTGACCTCGGGATGTTCCTTCAAAGTCATTGGAAAATTATCTTGGAAACCGTTAGAGATAGACAGAAATTTCCAATTGTAAACTTGTAGAGCAACATTTATGTAGTCTAAAAACAACAACTACTCAAATCTTTTCTACTAAAAAATTTTAAGAAAATCGCAATTTCCTGAAGTAGACACTAGTCACCTAACCTATGGAAAAATGGCCAAAATTGAAAAAGTTTTAAAACGTGCTGATTAGACGTAAAATGACCTAAAAAAATCGATTTCCTCTGGTTAGAATTTGCATATCTGGCACCGTTGCAGAGATATGGGCAGAAAACTGAGTTTTATGACGACTTTTTCTTTTCAAAAACTCGGTTTTCTGCCCATATCTCTGCAATGGTGCCAGATATGCAAATTCTAACCAAGGGAATCGATTTTTTAGGTCATTTTATGTCTAATCAGCACGTTTTGACACTTTTTTAATTTTGGGCATTTTTCCATAGGTTAGCCTTTGACTTGTGTCTATTTCAGGAAATTGCAATTTTCTTAAAACATTTTTAGTAGAAAAGATTTGAGGAGTAATCATTTTTAGACTAAATAAATGTTGCTCTACAAGTTTACAATTGGAAATTTCTGTCTATCTCTAACGGTTTCCAACATAATTTTCCAATGACCTTGAAGGAACATCCCGACATCAAATTTTGGGTGACCAAAAAATTGCCCCACCCAACTTTACTACTTTACCATCATTAGAGGTTTTGCAATTGCACTTTTTTCAAACTTATAACTTATAGCCATAAGTTATAAGTTTGAAAAAAGTAAAAATCAACTTATAGATTAAATCTATACGTTGCCCTATATGTTGTCCTATACGTATAGTACGTATAGGGCGCGCATGCGCATTGGTTAAAAATTGGTCAAAATCAGGCGCCATTTTGTTTAGCGATGAATCGCACACAGCAAGTTCAACTTTTGAAAAAACGATTATAAAAACTTGAGCATAAAATTGGTTTTTTAACTATGAACGAGTTAAAAACCAATTCTATAATCAAGTTTTTGATTATCTTGACCACAAATGGAGCCGAACATCAGCCGCATTCGATGGTGCAAATTCAGCCGAACATTGCCCGCATTCGATCACACAAATGCTGCCGAACTTCGCCCGCATTCGATCAGACAAATGCGGCCGAACATCGCCTGCATTTCATCGCTCAAATGCGGCCGAAAATCGTCCACATTCGATCGCGCTATTGCGGCCGAACATCGCCCGCATTTTATCACGCAAATGCGGCCGAACTTTGACGAATATAATGAAATAAATGAATAAATAAAAGAAAATAAAAAAAATAAAAATCGGGGAACTCTAAGAAGTGCAATCGCAAAACCTCTATTATAACTTATAAATTATAACTTATAACTTATAAATTATAACTTATAACTTATAAATTATAACTTATAACTTATAAATTATAACTTATAACTTATAAATTATAACTTATAACTTATAAATTATCACTTATAACTTATAACTTATAAATTATAACTTATAACTTATAAATTATAACTTATAACTTATAAATTATAACTTATAAATTATAACTTATAACTTATAAATTATAACTTATAACTTATAAATTATAACTTATAACTTATAAATTATAACTTATAACTTATAAATTATCACTTATAACTTATAACTTATAAATTATAACTTATAACTTATAAATTATAACTTATAACTTATAAATTATAACTTATAACTTATAAATTATAACTTATAACTTATAAATTATAACTTATAACTTATAAATTATCACTTATAACTTATAACTTATAAATTATAACTTATAACTTATAAATTATAACTTATAACTTATAAATTATAACTTATAACTTATAAATTATAACTTATAACTTATAGGTCATAAATCTATAAGTTATAAGTTATAAGTTACACTCATAAAAAGTGCAATTGCAAAACCTCTAATAGATTAGATGCATTGTCAGCACTTTCAGAAATATGTAGTAGAGTGACTGACTTTTCTTCCACCTCGAATATCCATGGCCAGTGCTGGACTGACCCAGCGGGATATTGGGAATTTCCCGATTGCTCGTGTCCGCTGTGGCCTGTCTCGACTTCATTAATTGTGGCCCGACATCCAGATTTCTGAGCACTAAATTTTTTCTTAGTCCAGCCCTGTCCATGTCCATGGCACTAGATACGTCTATTACATGTACGTTCTACGTGCATTACATCTTTTTTTTCTGTCTTTTTTAATGCTACACATATAATGTCACTCTCCCACTTCAAGGTGCTGTTTTGGGGTAGAAATTGTTGGCGTTGTACGCGAGTGTATATACGGTAGTTTAATTTATCTGATTTAAATCAGTCTCAATGCATATGGGAAAATATTTTAAGCTGAGTGAATTTACCCTATTACTCCGCTTTAAGCAGCATGCTGGTGCATGTGAAATTAGTAAATTACCATTTTTAGGAAATTTTACCTAGAAAGCTTATAATTATTGGCACGATAGTATTTGTAGATGCATTCAATTCCAAATTTCTAAAATCCGATTCTAAAATCTTGATTAAAAAATCGGTTTTTAACTTTTAACGAGTTAAAAATCGATTCTATAATCAAATTTATGATTATTTTGAGCATGCGGAGTTTTGCAAAGGTTAAAGTGTGGGAATAATAGTAAAATTATGCGCACATTGTCATCGGTTGCTACGACGACCAAGTTATTGTAGTAACTAAGTTCTTGTTATGTAGCGCACTTGTCGCTTTGTTTTTGATCGAGTAAAGTCGTTGTTTTTCTCATCGTTACAAATACGCTTTTTCACTCCAATATTCACAGTTTGGTAGCAGAGTCGGGTTGTAAAACGATTCACGACACAAGAAAAGCGTTCATTAACGTGGTTTCGAACGAGATAAAAAGTCGCAAGAAACAACGAGAGAAGAACGTTCAAGAAAACACAGAACGTTCGAGAAAACTCACAACGTTCGAAAATGGCTGACGCGATTTCTGCGGGTTCGTTAAATAGAATCGAATTGCTCAATGTCCGAAATTATTTTGTCTGGAGATTCAAAGTCGGGGCACTACTGGAGGCAAAGGGCCTGACCAGCGCGTTAACGGATGCGGAACCGGAAAAACCAGTTGTAGGAGCACCAGATTTTGACGACAAGGACAAAATTCACAAAGCGTGGGCAAAGAGTAACAGCGAAGCGGTAGGGATTCTCGCACTAACGATATCCGACGAGGAAGCGACGAGCTGCTTGAGCATGACCAGTGCCAAAGAAATGTGGGATCATTTGAAGACGCAACACGCCGCACTGACCGTGGAAAAACAAGTCGATGCGGGCGCGCGCCTCACCACGTTGAAAATGCGTTCAGAAGAGACGGTGGACCAGTATATAAACAGGGCAAGATCCATACAAGCGAAGGCGAAAGCCGTGGGACGCGATATCCCGGATCGCGAAGTGATCTTGTACGCCACAAAAGGTCTTCTGCCGAAATATCATGCCACGGGGCGCGATTACCGTTCAAAACTGGACGCAAAAATCGAAGATTTACGTGCGGGGCTTCTCACGGAAGAGCAATGGGGACCTTCGACGACTAATTTCGTTGTGTCGACTCCCGTCGCATTCAAGGTACAAGCAGGCAAGCCTTCGGGCGGAAGAAAATCCCGCGACGTGAATAAACGCACATGTTTCGAGTGCGGCAAGCCGGGCCATATAGCCAAGGACTGCTGGGTGAGATTTCCAGAAAAGCGACCCCAACAGCGTAAAAAAGCGGCGAAGTTCGCGCAACAAGCGCCGACGCAACAGCACGCGTACGTGGCTGTGTGCAATGACGGAAACGAGACGGTACGTGGAGAAAAGGCGCACAAAGAATTTTTACACCACGCATTCGTTGTCGATTTGGGCGACGAAATCACGACCAAATCCAGGTGGATACTGGACTCCGGCGCCTCGTCGCACATGTCATGTCGACGTGACTGGTTTGCGAATTTGGAAGAGTTCGACGCGACAGTGACAACGGCGAAAAAGGGGACAGAGCTGCAAGCCAAGGGCCGAGGGGACATTGTAATAAAATGTCGGCTACCCGACGAAGCAATCAAAAAGATAACGTTGCTACAAGTTTTGTTCGTCCCAGAACTAAAAGGGAATTTGTTGTCCATTCCGAAGCTGACATCGAAGAGATGCAAGGTGGTATTTAACGATCGTTTAGTGGACGTTCACGATCCAACTGGTCAGCTTATCGCTCGGGGTAAGAAGAGCGGCGATATGTTTGTTTTGGACAGCGAAGGAGAACAAAACGCTGAATTGGCACAAGAAACACTGGCGCTAACGGAAAAGGAAACGTGGCACAGACGTTTTTGTCACGTGAACGAAGAAGCGCTGGACGAAATGCGCACACGAGAGGCGGTATACGGCATAAAATTCAAAACTGAAAAATTGTCAAAATGCGGGCCGTGTATCGGGGGAAAGCTAACGAGATCGCCATTCAAACGAGTAACGGGAAAACAATCTCAAAGAATTTTGGAATTAATCCACGCTGATGTGGTGGGACCGTTTCAAGTCCCGTCCTTGTCTGGGTCAAGATTTGCATTAATAATGACAGACGATTTTTCCAGGAAGAAATTTATTTACTTTCTCAAAGAAAAATCGCAAACATTTGGTTTTTTCCAAATTTTCAAAACGCTGATAGAAAAACAAACGGGCAACGCAATTTGCAGATTGCGGACGGACAATGGGGGGGAGTTCACCAGCAGGGAGTTTGTTATTTTCTGCGAGACCAATGGCATCAAACACGAACTCACCGTTCCGTATAATGCAGCCAGCAATGGGGTGGCCGAACGCTCGAACCGGACGTTGGTCGAGGCGGCCAGGACGTTGTTAATACAGTCCAAGCTGCCTTTACGTTTTTGGGCGGAAGCGCTGGCGGCAGCAGTTTTTGTCAAGAACCGGACAATCACAAAACCGAATGGACATATTGTCCCCGAAGAGATTTGGACTGGACGGAAGCCAACTGTCACTTTTCTTTGAATTTTCGGCTGTGTAGCTTGGTTACACGTACCCGACAGCCAGCGACGTAAACTTGACGTGAAGGCACGGCAGGGCATTTTCGTCGGTTATTCTGCTGCACGGAAAGCCTACAGGGTTTTTATTCCCGAATTTGGAGACGTTGTGGAAGGCAGGTCAGTCGTCTTTGACGAGGGGACGGATGGGTCAAAGATTCTTGACCATGCTCGAAATTTGCGCGAGCAAGAAGAACCGCTCTGTGTGTTGGAAGAGTTGGACGAACCTGTCGCACAGGCGGAGCCGCTTGTTCCTGAACCAGCCGAAGAACATCAAGCGGAGGTTGATGAAGCGATCGAGCGCACAGTCGGACGACCCAGAGGAGCGACTGCAGAAGCTGTTGCTTTGCGCCGCGAAGACGAGAAGCGCGAGCGCGAGCAACAGCTGGCCGACTTAGGCGTGCGACGTTCCGAGCGTCTGGCGGCGCGCGTCGAGGCAGCGAACGTTGCAGAGACGGAGGCGTGCGAGCTTTTCACGCCGGGCACGTACGGCGAAGCTGTGAGCTGCCCGGATCGTGAGAAGTGGCTGGACGCTATGGAGAGCGAAATCGATTCGCTTCATATTAACCAAGTTTGGCGATTGGTCAAGCGACTGCCAGAAATGAGGACAATACGCAGTAAATGGATTTTTCGGATCAAATTAAACGCCGACAGATCGATTAGCAAGTACAAGGCGCGTCTGGTGGCAGTGGGCTATGCTCAACGCCCGGGGATCGATTTCACGGAAACATTCTCGCCGGTCGTCCGCACAGAATCCTTACGAATCATCTTATTTTTGGTGGCAACCTTGGGTTTGAAGACAAGGCAGTTCGATGTAAAAACTGCATACTTGTATGGTGACCTCGAGGTAGAAATATTCATGGAGCAGCCAGAAGGGTTTGCGGGAGACACGCAAGAAGTTTGCAAGTTGGAGCGCAGTCTGTACGGGTTACGTCAGTCTGGGCGTTGCTGGAACCGACGCTTGAACGACGAACTCATGAAATTGGGTTTGGAGCCATTGACAGACGACGCGTGTGTCTACATTTATGTAGAAAAAGATGGAATTCTCATTCTCGGAGTATACGTGGATGACATTCTTGCCGCCTTTTCAAGTGATAAGATTTTAGACTGGCTACTAATGGGATTGAAAAAGGTTTTTGAAATTGTGGATTTGGGCGAGGTCCATTACCTGTTAGGAATGGAAATACAAATCACACAACAAGGCGTGTGGATTGGTCAGCAAAAATTTATCAACGAAATTTTGGACACCTTCAGCCCAAACGATCGCACAAAGGCCTGCACACCGGTGGTCGTGGGGCAAGACCTCGACGTTTTCAAGGATTCAAAAAGCGTCGATCAACGGACGTATCAACGAATTTTGGGCTCCGTGATGCACTTGATGGTCATCACGAGACCAGATCTTTCATTTGCGGTGAGCAAACTCTCGTCTTATTCCAGAGACCCGCGTGAAATTCATTTTCGCGCGATGAAACGCGTTCTAAGTTACGTGAAGCGAACGAGGGATTTCAAATTGTTTTTCCCGTCAACAAGTGGAAGCGTGGTCGGATTTTCGGACGCAAGTTGGTGCTCCACGAAGCAAGCAAGATCGTTCTCAGGGATTCTGATCAAGTTGGGAGAAGCGCCGATCTATTGGAAAACCAAAAAGCAAAATCTCGTGGCACTTTCTTCGTGCGAGAGCGAGGTTCTCGCCATGTGTGAACTTCTAAAGGGATTGAAGTGGGTGCGAAGTATTCTGCACGGTCTTGGGCAAGAAGCGCTCGTCCCGCAAAGCATTTCCATTTGTACCGACAGCACGGCAGCGATAGACGTCTTGAGCGGATCCAATCAATTCGGGAGGACCAAACATATTAATCGGCAATTAATGTTTGTTCGACACGATGTGTATTTAGGTAACGTCCACCTGATTCACATGCCATCGGAGACGCTACCCGCCGATTTCCTCACGAAGGCAGTTCCAGCGGAGAAGTTGGCAGCGAGTTGCAAAGCGGTCGCGCTCAAAGATTGCGCAGAGTCGAAGGACGAATCGAAAGACGAGTCGAAAAAGAAGTCGGACGAAAAGTTGAAAAAGACTTGAAGCAAGAATCGTTATATTTGCAATCGTTTTGAATTTATGTTAGTTTTTAATGTTTCGAATTTATTGTGAACATTGTGAGCATAATTTGAAGAGGGATTTGTGGGAAGAATAGTAAAATTATGCGCACATTGTCATCGGTTGCTACGACGACCAAGTTATTGTAGTAACTAAGTTCTTGTTATGTAGCGCACTTGTCGCTTTGTTTTTGATCAAGTAAAGTCGTTGTTTTTCTCATCGTTACAAATACGCTTTTTCACTCCAATATTCACATAAAGTTATCATATAAATTATTATTATTATTATTATTATTATTACTTATTTAAGAACGGGGAATCTGCCGAACACTGGCCACATTCGATTGCATGAATACGGCCAAAAATTGCTTAGTTTTCCATCGAAACCAAGCAGCGGTAGTTGGCCGAACACTGACTGAACACCGGCCGTATTCGATTGCATGAATACGGCCAAAAATGGCTTAGTTTCCCGTCGAAACCAAGCACCGGTAGTCAACCGAAGGCTGGCCGCGTTCGATCACACAAATGCGGCTGATGTTTGGCCGATCCCCTTTCTTAAATAAATAAATAAATAATAATAATAATAATTTAAATAAACTCAAAAAAATAGTAAAATTCCGGGCGTTTAAACGAGGCGGTACGGTACCAACTTATGGAAATTTTACTTAGAAATGCCTCTAAATTGCCGGTGTAGACGGGGTTTTCCGGCAGTCTGGTCAAACCCGGGCTATAGCAGTATGCAGCTTAAAGCTTAAAGGGTAATACGGTAATTATGTTGGAATTTAAGTTTACTAGATGTTTTGAAGGTTATTATTAAATATTCTGCAAATTTATAGCAATTTAGGCTAATTTCTTACAAAAAAATTCATACTCATTTGTAATGCTGGTGAAAACGGGTTACAGGCAGTCTGGTCAAACTCGCACTATGCCACTTAAAGTGGGGTAATAGTAACACAGACAGTAATACGGTATTGTTTTGGGGGCCCCACATCTAGCGCGACATAATCTACCGCGACACGATCTACCGCGACAATCCGTCCCTATAAAATGGTTTTTACATAAAAAAACCAGTAAGGCGCAGCCCCCCCCCCCCTTGTTAGCCCTTCTTAGGAATTAGACAAAGAAAAACGTAGTCGCTGTTTCAAAAGTTGCGGTAGATCGTGTCGGGGTAAGATTTTGTCGCGCTAGATCACACGCCTCATAAAAATAAAAAAAAAATAAAAAAAAACTTTTCTCAATACCACTAATACCATGAAATTTATATTTTCCAGCTGGTACAACACAATCCATGAAAACTGTTGTCACGCCTGGAATTCGAAATCCTACAATAATGACTGGTGCAGTTCCAGTTTTAACCAACAATTTGCCAATCCAAACAAACATGCAAATGGCTCAGATGACTGCAGTTCCAAAACCCCTAGCTCCAGTAGTTACAACAGTAGCAGCGCCTGTTACACCCAGCACAATCCCCAACACAATCCCAAGTACAATCCCCAGCACAAGTTCGAATATAAATACAGTTACAACTACTGCAAGTACAACAACTGTCGTATCTAAACAGGCAGTTGTTGTTTCCAGGGTTACCCCAAAGGTAGGTTCAATTTAATTTCTCACCAACTATACTTTTGATTTTACTGAATTGCTCTAAAATTGATTTGTGCTCACTTTAATGCGAGTTTTTAAAGAACAACTGTAACTTTGTAAGTAGAATGCCAAATCAATACGCTAAACACGCTCAAACTGGTTAAACAAAATTTTCCAAAATGTTTTTGCGCTAGCTTTCACATATTACTTGAAATTATGTAATATGTATATGACCAATGGTATGTCGTTCTACATTTGTTTTGAGTACGTCTGATCTCGAAACGAATGTTTTCCATTCGTTTTGCTCATTCTACATTTGCGTCATAAATGTGCACAATTGTGCACAATCCTAGTTTTTCAGAAACGATAATAATTTTCCTAATGAAAACACATTTTTTCGGTATGCTACCTAGCACAAAAACGTGGCAAACCTAACTAGGCTCTCTCATTACTGATGTTTTCTGTTATAAAGTTTAAATTATCTTACCAATCTTTGAAGAAAAAAAATATTTATTTGGTATAAAATAAGAAAAAAAAAATTTGAAGAACTAAATTTGAACCCCAAAAAAGAATTACCGTTATCTTCCCACTTCTGTATTTTTATAGCCACCCACGGCTTACGCCTATGCAGTATACTCTGGCTCACTATAAGTTGGGCCTATTATCCATTGGCTGAGCCTTTTCACTTGTGTAGTGATACCAAAAAATAGATCAAAACACTGGCTGACATTTTGACTGCTTTCCAGACAACACAACCAATAAAAAAAATTAGAAAATTGTTTGCTTTCTTGAGAAAGCAAGCAATAAAGTGAATAAACATGAATATTGAAATAAAAACAGCATAAATCTCTATTTTTTGAATTGAAAAAACATTTTCTTATAAAATACAAATAACATTACATCATTTCAATTATTAAAATAATCAAAAAAATTAAAAACCAAACTGAACTACTTTTCCTGTTGGTAGCACACAGTCCACAGTTACCATAGGAGCAATAGGCTCAGGCATTGGAAAATAAGCCCAACTTATAGTGAGCCAGAGTGTAGGAAGGTTAATTAAGATCATTTAGATTCGTGATATCGCCCATTGTCAGTCATCTGCAGTGGTTACTAATGGACCTACTATACTCTAACTGGACTCAAAAATCAACTACAGTCCTATTGGCCGAGCCAGTTTACTACTAACTCCAGACTGTAAACTACTACTAAGAGAAGTAGTTTTGATTTTTATTTATCTAATGTAATTTTGATTTTTATTTATCTAATGTAATTTTGATTTTTCTTATTATAAAATGTTATTTCTATCATTTAAATGAAGTTTTACACACATAAAAATGTCAAACTCATGTTTGTTATGTTTATTGCTTACATCGTCTGGAATTTTGAATTGTTGGCATTTGCCTAGGCAATCGATTACAATGTCTGTGTACATTGCTTGCAATTCTGGTGTTTGGGTCTACTTTTCTGGATTACTACACCAGTAAACTGCCTTTCCAAAGTTCTGGCGCCAAGTAAGTTAGTTGGTTTACCCCTATAATTGGAATAAATCAATCGTGTGAATAATTACCATGTATGCCATACAGAAATGAGCGTTTGAACCCTACAGCGCGGTTCGGATGCGTAACAATATTGTATTTGTTATTTAAACATTCTTTATTAGAAGTGGCTTATTTCTTTTGCACCTGCTGTTGGTTATTGTTATCACGTGTTTTAAGTAGCCGTCTTTATACAGCAGTTTAGTTAAAGTTCAGTTTAGTTTTAGGGTGTTCAATCAAGGATTCAGTTCTTTAAGTCACTTCTTTAAGTGATTTAAGGAGAATACTATTCGTCTTTTGAAGATTGAATGCACCTAATGGCAAAACAGTTATTTTTTGCAGTTTGAAAGACTAAAAGTAAAGATTGGTTGGGAAAAGGAAACATTAATTGTTCAACGCTAATGTATTGCACGCCTTTTTACTTTTCAGCATCCGGCTCCATTGCCTGTTTTTCCGCCTTCTTTGGAATCAAATTCAACAACGTTAAAGCATATTCCTCCAAAACCGGCTCTCAAGATTTCCAAAGTAACCAATGGTAAGTTACAAATAATTAGATTGTTTTATCAAAACTATATGCTTTAATTTTATTCTTGTATTTCTAGGAATTGTACTGTCATGGAACATGAATTTAAACACACTTCATGCGGACATATCGTGCTACCAATTGTTTGCATACCAAGAAACTAGTGCTACACCCAGTTCCTCTCTATGGAAGAAGGTTGGTGATGTGAAGGCCTTGGCATTACCAATGGCTTGTACTCTGACACAGTTTGTCGACGGCCACAAGTACCACTTTGCTGTACGTGCGTTGGATGTTCATAAACGAGCAGGACCTTTTAGTGATGCAGGAAGTATTGTGCTACCTTCGTCGTCGTCATCTACCTCTAGTGCAGCTCCTGCAAGTAAATGATTAAGGAGTGACAGTTTTATCCAATGTATTTTTTAATGTTTCTAGTTAAGGCATGTTCAATAGAATGATTTATACCGTAATATTAATAATTTTTTTTAAATTATACGCTTGTTTCTGTTTTTAAATTCAAACTGCTTATCTAATTGTACCAGGAGTATTCTATCAAAAATGTAAAAGCATTATTTTTATTATGGTTCTTTCTTTTGATTGGAGTAGTAGTTAAATTTCAGTTGATTAATGTATTTATTTTGGCTTTTTGTCTCGGTCAATTCATTTTTTTTTCCTAGCTGGGTTTTATTTAACGCGAAGTTAGTTTGTCATGGGGCTGCCCATTGGAAGGGGAACAAGTTGAATCTACTGAATTTAAAACGTTTTGAATTTCTTCTTACCTTCTAATAAATTTTCTAAAATTAAACGACCGCCACCGCATATTACCGAATTTTGTAATCGTTCTGTAATAACGGTGGACACTTTTATTTTTATCCCACTTGCTTTGCAAGGGATTGAGATTTGCATTTAAGGAATAGTTATATAATCTTTTAATTTATCAAACACTGGTGTATTGTATAGAAGTTTAAAATAAAATTGGCTGAATTTGGGATGTGTGAACATGAACATCCTTGATTGCATCTAAAAACTAAGTTAATAAATTAATGCGCCATTAAATATAACTATTATTCATGCCTTAAACCTTTAACAAGTAAAATAAACAAACACATTTACTTTTTTTTACACAATGTTACGATTAAAACATTGCACATTGTATAAGCGTTGTTAAATCTAACTTTAATGTAATGAAATTATTGGTGTCTGGAAAATGTACACTGTCACTGCCGTTTTTGCTTTAAAAGAATTGTTTTGTAAGTTATCAAAGAACTAAAAAAATAAGAATAAACAGTGAATTACTACATTTCATCAGTGATTTAATGATTCAGAACACAAACAGACTCAAAGTAATGGAGGAGGCACAATATTTCACTTTGTTCTTTTTCACACTTTCCATTCACAATTAAGGGCATTAAAGTGTACAGCAGTGGTCGCAAACAACTGCCTTCACTGTCAACCCAGATTTTTTTAGCAGGTGCAGAATTTCTAAAATCAGTTTTTTTAATTTTGAACTGTCACCTAACCTGACAAGTGAAAGCGTACGCAATTGCCTGTTTCCAATTTGCACTGATTCCTCGTAGCATGAAGACTAGTGCGTGCGTACACATTTTGCCTGTGCCTTCATCAGTACCATAATCTTCAAATCCTTCCAAGTTGTCACGAGCTGCATTATATCTATTGTTCAATTTCAATGACATTTCATCAAATAAAAGGGCACAAACTCTGTCCTTCTCATCCAGAGTGCTAATTTTTTTTCCAATATTTTCAGGAGGTCCGTGTTTAATCCCGGTGTCACATCTATCCCTTCTACCCATCTTTGCAGAGTGCGCAGTGAGGGAACATCAAAGATGGTTTCGATAAACCGGAATGCTTTGGGGCTGGTGTAATTCCATGTCAGTGCCAGCAATTTGTCACTTGACGTCCATCTGCGGCCATTTCTTTTCTTATCTGCGCATGCCAATTGGCTTTTTAAAAACGATATTTGTCTATTATTCAAGAAATTTGATGCCGCCTTTATCACATCATCTGTGGTTGGTGTTTTCTTTTTTTTGGCCTCTGTTTGAAGGGTCACAATTCTCCTTTCCAGTCTCTGAATTTTTTTTTGTGCTAATTTCAAGTTTTGTTTAGCATTTTTCAGTTCATCCAAGAGTTTGTTGTTTGGCACATCAGTCATATCATCTTGGTTTGGAACATCAGCCATATCACCTTGGTTTGGAACATCAGCCATATCACCTTGGTTTGGAACATCTTGAATTTGGATATTGTTTGCAGCTGAAAGTTAAGGTGCGGCACAAAAAATTAGAAACACGTGAAAATTGTTTGTTTTGAAATGATCTTTTCATTTTATGGTTTTCTAACCTATTCCAATCGTTTTTTCACATCAAAATAAGCAAGAAACCTTGTTTTTTAACATGGAAACTTTTAATTTTCTCTCGTAATCAACTAAAATGAAAAAATATCTAGGTTCAAAAAATTATGAACAGTTGGTTAACAATGATTTATGACAATGTAGGCAATGATTTAGTACCATTTAATACCAAATAAAGTTACCCTGCTTTAGGATAACCATGTACACCCTGTCTGAAATGGAATTAATTAATTTTAATGTGGAAAAGTAGCTGCAGCTTTGTGGACTAGGGCATTGTCTTGCTGAAAGGTGGCTTTTATGCCTTCGAGTCTAGTTTTGTAGGGATGTAAATGTTTCTTTAGCATGTCCTGATATGCATTTGCATGCATTCTTCCAGAAATTAAAGCTAAAGATGTTTTTTCCTTAAAACTAAAACCACTCCATACCATCACAATTCCTCCACCTTTGAAAAATACTCCTCTTCTTTATTTAAATTATGCCAATAGTATTTATTGCCATCTGGGTCATTAAGGTTGAACTTTTTTCATCACAGAAAATTATTTTTCTCCATTCTGCATCCCCAGGTTTGATATTTTTTTGCCCACTTTAATCTGTCTTCTTTGTGCTTCTTTTTTAGGAAGGGTTTTACCTTCTTTTTCATCAATTTACTATTGTCATTCTTCTTCAAAACTCAAGTAAATGTGGTATTTTATACATTTACACTCAATTCATTAGCAATTTTTCGAGCAGACTGATTTTTATTTACAGTCAAATGGAAAATGCGTCGCAGACCATGTTGTTTCCACATTAAAATCACTAATTAATTCCATGTTAGACAAGGTGTACATAGTTATACTAAAGTAGGGTAACTTTATTTGGTTTTAAATGGTACTAAATCATTGCCTACATTGTCATAAATCATTGTTAACCAACTGTTCATAATTTTTTGAACCTACAGTAGGTATTTTTTCATTTTAGTTCATTATGAGAGAAAATTAAAAGTTTCCATGTTAAAAAACAAGGTTTCTTGCTTATTTTGATGTGAAAAAACGATTGGAATAGGTTAGAAAACCATAAAATGAAAAGATCATTTCAAAACAAACAAATTTCACGTGTTTCTAATTTTTTTATGCCGCATCTTATGTTTGAAATTATAAATAAATTATTTATTATTTTTATGCTTTCTTTTCTTTTCTTTGCAGGTTTGTTTACAACTGTTTGTGCCCTTCGTTTGGCTCTTTCAGCTCTGTCAGAGTCTAAATTCAACAACTTTGGAACATTAGGAATTTTAATATGGTTGGCTCAGCGTTGTGGATTAATCTGTTGTTTTTTTTCCGGTTCATAAACTGTGAGAGTTCAAAGTGCTCAGCACACAACACCATGCCTTTTTTGTTCATAGTTGAAATATTTATACCGCTTAGATCTTGTCTTTTGCTGTTTGCCAGCCAGTATTTACATCTGTGTTAAAAAAATTGTATGTATGTAATGAAAATATTTATTACAGATTTAAATTTATTAATAAAAAAAAACACTTTCTGCATTAAATTACCTTTCTTCATCTTTAGGGAACCTAAAAAAGGATAAATCTGGATTTTTTTCTTCTGTTGTTATTGCACTAAAGTGCACTGCAATGCTCCCCTTTGCTAATTTTCGTGATCAATAAATAAAAAATGAAATACACAATGAAATCACTAATTCACGGATAATCCTTTGTCTTTATTAACAAAAAACCAAAACCAAAACCAAAATTAATCTGGTGCTGCCTAATTGTGGCGAAATTTCAAAATATTTACAGAAAATCGCTTTTTGAATTGTCTTCTATACGCGGGCAATGAGTTTCTCCACGCATTCCGCTAGGGGATATCCCATAATAGCTGGAACCGGAAGTGAGGCGGAGTGTCGCTTCTGTACTATTCTGTACTATTCTATACTATTCTGTGGTTTTAGGGCGTGCATTACGTTATCAGTTTTCACTTTTCTGAGACAGCGTCGCACTTTGTGCGTTCAATTTATTAACTTCTGTTATTATCCAAATGGAAAATTGGCTGTTAGTAGCAATATCAGGGTAAATATAGAAACCTTTATATTTTATACCGACAACAGTGTAGATATTTCAGAGTTACATGTGGTGGAAAAACGAGTTTAACAAAAAAATTAGCTGAAACCTTGCCTCTTCAAGTTGAAGTGTTGTGCCAAGATGATTACTTCCTGGTAAGTGCAATTTCAAAGCAATCGTAATCAAACAATTAACTGACAAGTACAGTATTACAAAACTTTTCGAGACTTCGAAATAATCTAGCTGCGATTGCAGCACGCGCGAGCAACAATTTGAGACGTATTTTTAAACTTAACTAATTTTAATCGTTGAAGATTTTAACAAGGAAAATCGCGTGGTGACACACGATGATACAGGTAAAAAAGATGGTGGTCAATCCCAAAAACGGGGTCAACTTCCGGTCAACAAGGACCGGTCAAAATTACAGATTACACACCAGAGGGCACTCTTGGTGTCCCTCGATCAAAAAACACTATTGTCGTTAAAACATTACCAATACAATTCGATATTCGATAAAAACAATTACAAAGAGACTTAAAACACTTTTCGAAATAAAACACTAAAATTAAACATAAATTGAAATCATTACTAAACATTAAATCCAAATCTGGATTTTACATTGCCGGGGGAAAAAACCACAAATCTAATTGTCGTCGGCGACTTCCAACGAGCAAAGTCTCTGCACCGGTCTTCTTAACGTTTTCCCTCCCGGCAGCATCATCTCGCAAGATCGAATTTTCCCATCTCTACCGTCAAACGTCTTCGTAATTTTCGCCGTCTTCCACGTCATGCGTGGCTGACCCTGTTCCTGCACGAGGACTAAATCGTTAACGCAAATCTCTTTAGATGCTCGTACTCGTCGAAATTCCCTCAACTCCACGAGGTACTCATGGGACCAACGACGCCACAATAAATTTGTAAATCTCTGGCGCAACTTCCATCGTTTAACTAACTCCGTTCTCTTCGAAATATCGACGTGATGCTCCGAGTTGTAAATGTCGGGCAAACTTGAAATTCGGGTCCCGATCAAAAAATGTGATGGCGACAGCGGTTCTTGCTCTGTCGGATCGTCCGTCACGTAGGTTATAGGGCGCGAGTTTATTATTGCTTCGACCTCCGTCAATACAGTTGTCAGTCCCTCAAAACAAAGCGACGATCTTCCCAGAACTTTCTTCAGACTCAATTTGACCGTCTTGACGAGGCGCTCCCAAAAGCCTCCCCACCAAGGAGCCAACTCGACAATGAATTTCCATTGTATCTTGTTGTGAGATAAAAATCCCTGGAACTCTTCGCCTGCAAATCCATTTATGAACAGCGCCAAATCCTTTTCTGCCCGCTTAAACGTTTTTGCGTTGTCCGAATACACGATACTCGGAATTCCTCGTCGTGATATCAAACGTTTGAATGCCAGAATAAACTTTTCTGTCGTCAGGTCTGAAACTAACTCCAGATGTACGGCTCGTACTACCGCGCAGGTGAATAATGCGATATAACATTTCTCGCCACTCCGCATGTAAAGTGGGCCCGCGAAATCCACGCCTATTATCTGGAAGGGGGCAGCACGATTGATGCGGTCAGAAGGGAGAAGCCCGATGGCTTGTGTCATCAGCTTCGAGTTCACGCGACGGCACGTTATGCATTTGGACACGTAACTTTTTATCGTTTTTCTGGCTCTTCGGGTCCAAAATCTTGAGCGAAATTCTGCCAACGTATCTCCCAGTCCTCCATGCAAGGCACGTAAATGACAGTCCCTTATTATCAATTTGGTCATCGGCGAGTCCGCGTCCAATACGACTGGATAAATGAAGTTTTTCGATCCGATGTGGTCGCGAATTCGAGAATTTATTCTTAGTACTTCTCTCTCGTCGATGATTAATTCCACTTGCGATAGCGGTGATTCTCTGTTTAATTTCACAGCGCTCTGCACGCAATCCAATTCCTCTGCGAACCTTGAACGCTGAGCATGGCGGAACCAATATGTTTCTGCTGCCTCGATTTCCTCAGTTTTCAGCGGTCCGACAATTGATTGATTCTTTCTCGAGTTTCGAATGAAGCGTAGCATCCAGGCTGTGATCCTTACGACTCTTGTCCAACTGCTGTAGTTTTCCAGGGCGAATATCGGCTCCATTTTTTCCGCCGATCGAGTCGCGTTGACGCTCGTGCAATTTTCTTCGAACTCTTCAAGTTGGGTTTCTAATTCTGCGCTTATTTCTTGTGGCCAATGTTCTTCACCTTTTCGTAGCCACTCGGGGCCCTGCCACCACTCGTTATCGTCAACCAGTTTCACTGCTTCCATCCCTCTCGTCAATTTATCCGCAGGATTTACCCTGCCGGGGCAGTGTCGCCAAGATTCGACGTCGGTGTTTGTACGAATTTCCCGTACTCGATTCGCGATGAAAGGATTAGTTTTCTTCTGTTGCTGTTGGATCCAAAAGTATGTAATTGAAGAGTCGGTCCAACAATGCATTTTCTTGATTTCCAAAACTCGTAACTTCACTGCAACGCGTGATGACAAAAGGGCGCTCATGAGTTCCAATTTTGGCAAAGTAAGTGGCTTCAACGGCGCAACGCGTGACTTGGACATGCACAACGACACGTCGACAGTTCCATTTGTTTCTGTGCGCACGTAAACTACGACGCCGTACGCCTTCGGACTCGCGTCGCAAAAGAGATGAATTTCCTGTTGAGAGTTGTCGCTCAAGTTTGGACTGTACGGTCGTTTGACTGAGATTGTTCGTAATGTTGTCACCTGTTCGTACCATTCACACCACCGCTTGGCAATGTCGGGGGGCAAGGGGACGTCCCAATCGATTTTTCTGGACCACAACTCCTGAAACATGAGTTTTCCGACGATCGCGAATGGTGAGGCGAAGCCCAACGGGTCATAAATTTTCGCCACTGCTTGTACAATCGCCCTCTTCGATCCTTGACCGCTTTCTGGTTTCTTTTCAGCCCATTCTCCTATTTCGAGTTGAAGTCTATCGGTCTCGTAATTCCAAATCAAACCTAGCACGGTAGTTTGACCATTTTCGGCGGCGATAATTTCTTCATCTTCGGGGATCTCCTTAGCAAATATTTCTCGTAGTCGTGGAGAATTCGAATGCCATTTTCTTAAAGGCAAATGCGCGTCCATCATCAACTTCCGCGCCTCATAAAAAACGGTCAAAACTTGATTTTCAGCTCGCATCGAATCCAGAAGGTCGTCCACGTAAAATTTCTCTCGAATCTGCTTGACGGTGTCCGGATACAAATTCTCCATTTCGTCCAGATGCATTTGGATCGTGTCGTTTAACGAGTAGGGACTGGAACTGACTCCAAACGTGACTCGCTTCTGACGCATAATTCTTGGCACGAGGAATTCCAAACCGTCCCAATTCTCTGGTACCCACAAAAAACTAACAAAGTTCCGGTCGCAAAGTCTTAGCAGAAGCTGCAAAAATGCTTTTTCGATGTCCGAGATGTACGCTACAAGCTCACGTCGGAATAGCACCAAAAGTTTCAATATTTCCGGTAACAAATTGGGGCCGCTGTCCAAACAATCGTTCAGCGAAAGCTCGTTCTTTCCCTTTGATGACGCGTCGAAAACAATACGAATTTTTGTCGTCGCACGATCCTCTCGCACAACTGCACGATGCGGCATAAAATATGAATGTTCTGGGTCTTGCACTTTCACTTCTTCGATGATGTCGTTTTTCAGCTGATCGTCGAAGATTTTTTTGTAAGCTTGATAAAAGCCGGGGTTCTTCTTGAACTTGCGCACCAAATGCCAAAATCTCCGCTTGGCTACTTCAAAATTGTTGTTGAGTTGACTGGCATCGACTAACCACGGTAGTGGCACCACATATCGTCCGTCCTCTCGCGTCACCAGCTCGCGGAAGCGCTTTGTGCACGTGTTGCGATCTGTTGGCGACTCGTCAATGGACTCGTGTCGGATTCCAATCGCTTCGAGTTCCCAGAATTGTTTAAGATGGTCATCTAAGCGGTCGTCGAGCCGCACGTTGAATACGCGGGTGACCATTGTAGACAAAGTCGTCACGTTGGGCGAGCTACCCATCAACGCCCAGCCAAAAATTGTTTCGATTGCCACCAGATCCTCTTCAAACTTCTCGAGACGTCCAGTCAAAATTTTAGCGATATTATCGGCGCCTATCAAACAAAAAACATCAAAATTAGTGTATTGTTCAAAATTTATTACAATATTGTTGCGTGCTAAGGCGGCTCGCAAGCCAGCCTGCAACTCAGTTTTTATCGGCCGCGTTATCCACGGCGTCTCGATTGCTGTGACCGTGAGCGATTTATTCTTGTCGTCCACGTTGCACAAATTCAACTCGAATCGTTCTCGCTTTGCACTTTGCGACACTTGACTGCCAAAAGTCAGTACGGACAAATTTTCAGTTCCTTTCGATTGCAACCCCAAGTCTTTAGCAAGACTGGACAACACGAATGTCGTTTGGCTGCCGGGGTCGAGAAGACACTGCACGATCGCTTCTTTTGATTGATGCACAACACGCACAAAAATTGACGCCAACGCTGCAGCAGGAGGAGGGACGAACGCTGATAATTCTGCACACGTAGCCACGTGAGTGGTCAAACTTTCATTAACGGTTTTCCTCGCTCCATCACACACCAAAGGATTGTGATTTCGTTGGCAAATCTTACACGTGATTCGGTAGGAGCACGTTTTCGACGTGTGCCCCTTTTTTAAGCACTTAAAACACCGTCCATTTTTAACCACGTATTCTTTTCGCTCCGCTGCAGTCGTGGAACAGCCGTCACGTTCGTGGGTCTTACTGCAAAACATGCAGTTGGCGATCATCGTGCTCAATACTCGAGCAGACGGGACACGATCGTTGTTCTTGCGAAATGTCTTCTCCGTGTCCTGTTTTTCTGCTTTTCCCGACTTCTCCTGGTCTTTAGTGCGATGCAGGTCCTGAAAACTATCAATTTTGCTATGATGAATTAGTTCAGCTCGAATCATGTCCAATAAGTCTTTTGCTTTGTATTTCCCATCAGGGTGTTGTCGCGAAAAGTCTAGTGAAATTTGTTTTGGGACCAAACCCAATATCAGCGGACAAGCTGTCGCATCGATAGCTTCAGTGTTCATTTTTGACGCCAACAATCCGCGCACGTGTGACTCGCAGCGGTCGTAGAGCTTTTGAAGAGGCACGGGGTCTAAAATATCTTTTACAGGTTGCATTTTCATTAACGCTCTCATGTGCGCACTGAGAATAACGTCACTTCGCCCGTAACGTTCAATTAAAAGTTCCTTGGCGACGGGGTAATTCTCATCAGTTGGCGGCAGTCCTTTCAACACGAGCGCCGCTTCACCGTCCAAATACGACTTTAAATACACTAACTTGCTTTTATTTGTGATGTTAGGCTTCGAATCGATGCTGATTTCGAAATTCCCCCAGAAATCATCCCATTCGAGGGGGTCGCCACTGAATTTTATGGCCTCGTACTTGGGGAGTCGCATCGTCGTCTCGTGCGGGGCATTAACGGTACCATGGTAATTGTTGGTGATCGGTGCGAGTGGCGGGGCGATTGCCAGCGCATTCATTTTCTTCAGCGCTTCTTCGAGCTCGACCTCGCAGTCGATTATCTTCTCATTATAATTAGTTTCGCACTGTGTGATTTCTTGGTCGATCTCGTCGTCGTCAACCAACGCCGCCAATATTTTTCCGTCTAACGCCTTTAATTCGGCGGACTTGGCCTTCAGGTTGGCCTTAATTTTTTTTAGTTCGAGTTCATTCTGTGGTATTGCCGCAAGAATCGTTTTCGCCTTGGTTATAGTGGCGGTCGTCATTCTTCTGGCCACTGTTCGTTGTGACTTGATCACGTTGAGATCTTCGGCCATTTTTTATTTTTCTCAAATTTTACTTGCGGTTTTTATAGATTTCAGTTCTTCAGGTTCCTGGATTTTTCTCCCGGGTTTCGGCACCAATTTCGAGACTTCGAAATAATCTAGCTGCGATTGCAGCACGCGCGAGCAACAATTTGAGACGTATTTTTAAACTTAACTAATTTTAATCGTTGAAGATTTTAACAAGGAAAATCGCGTGGTGACACACGATGATACAGGTAAAAAAGATGGTGGTCAATCCCAAAAACGGGGTCAACTTCCGGTCAACAAGGACCGGTCAAAATTACAGATTACACACCAGAGGGCACTCTTGGTGTCCCTCGATCAAAAAACACTATTGTCGTTAAAACATTACCAATACAATTCGATATTCGATAAAAACAATTACAAAGAGACTTAAAACACTTTTCGAAATAAAACACTAAAATTAAACATAAATTGAAATCATTACTAAACATTAAATCCAAATCTGGATTTTACAAAACTCTTCATTCGACAGCCTGAAAATAGCAGCAAACATGTAATAATACCGGAATTGAAACATGCGAATTGGGACAGTAAGCAAAATGAATATGATAAACCTGCATGCCTGCACATTATTTTTTCTTTTTAATACCGTATTTTTTCATTAGTTGTATCAAGTGTGAAATTCGAGAAACTACTGCGTGATGTAAAAAACATTGTCGCAACAACACCTGAAAGAGTTCCAGGAATCCTCCTTTTAGATGGAAATTTGATCCTAAATTTTAGGTAAAGTTTTTTCAAGAAAAAAGTAAAAGGCATACCGGTACCGCTAACTTTTTTCTAGTCTGGTGGTTGAGAAGTCAATTGAAAGAAGCTTTCATTTTGTCTGTTATTTCAAGGAAAATTGTGTTCACTTTAAATTGACACCGACTTCTGCTATCTCAATACAAATATAGAACTAAAAAATTCTCTGTGTATGCACACCTCATAATTCAAACAAAAAAAGGCTTCTTTATCTTTTTAGAAATAATAACAGATGGAATAACCATTTGAGACTTTTATGTTGTGTGTGCAAGTAATGGAATAATCGGAAGTGTCTGAACTTGGCATCAAGACACTGCTGACTCAGACTCGACATGGCAGTATGACTGTATTTTTTTTTTGTAGTTACTTCTCTGTACAGGAAACCTAAGTCTATTCGAATATATTTTCGACTCGTTTTCTTTGTGTGCATCACATAAATTCTTTTCGTTCAGTCGATACGATTCTAAGGCGCACTTTTAGCGCTAAAGGAGGCCTGCGGGAAAATCAAAGTACTGTACTGTATATGATCAACATCTCTGCAAACACGGTGCATGTTACAATCGATGGCGTCTGTCTTAAGAGTCGAAGAAATATAGATTTTAATAATTAAAAAAATAAAAATTTATTAAAACAATATTAAGTAATTGAATTTGTATATTTCAGACCAATCGAACAAATTTGTAATAAAAAATTCTACATTGTCCTCAATAAGGAAGAGTGTTGGACTCGGCGAAGAATCCGTAGTTACGACCCACCAGATCCTCCAGGATTTTTTGAAAAATGTGTGTGGCCTATGCACCAAATGTATCGCGCTGAAATTGATGAAAATGTACGAGATGTTGGTGTGTATTAAATTTCACCAAATAAATGGAAAATCTCAACTAATAACAAAATATTCACTTTTTCAAGAGTCTATTGATGGATGCGAAACTCCAGAAGAAATATACAGCAAAGTATATAAAAATATCCTATTTAGTGTTCAACAAAACGTAAACAAATCGTGAACATTCTATTTTTTTTGGTAAATTAACGATTTAGATTTGCATGGTGATCTAGATAATCTTTTACATAAAAAAACAGGAACAAAAATTCACAATTTACAAGTAGTGTGTCTCAAAAAAATGTATTCACATGTAAATTAAGTATATACAGGTTGAGCCAGAGAGACCTGATGAGTTTGAAAATGTAATTATTCTGTAACTGCCCTGGAAGAGATCATCTTTGTCGCTGATCACTTCGTCACCCAAAACGGCGACGAGGTGACCCTCCCTCCCTCCCTCCCTCCCTCCCTCCATTTCTTTACTTTTCTTGGTTTGTTTGTTTTTTTTCCAATATTTTTTAAAACTTTTTCTTAGTTTTTTAATTTTTTCTATTTTTTGTGAAAAAATTCTAGGTGTACAGTAAATAAATTTTATTGGTGAAAAACTCGTCTCGTAAATCTCTAAAACGTGAAAAAATGTAAAGAAACCACACATTGGACCAAACGGGGGGGGCACGACAATCAGAATCTGCTTGTCAGAGATTCGAATCTTACATAGGATTCGAATGGGATTCGATTGGGATTCGGAAAGATTTAGATGATTATTGATTATTTAAATAAAACATTTTAACTTTAGTCCAATTTTCTCCAAAAAAATTCAACATTTTTTAAAATTTAAAGATTCGGGATTCTGAACGGGATTCGGAACCCCATGTCGGAGATTCGATTGAATGTCTAACTCCTTGGATCAAATCAAACAGTCTGAAATCGAGTTTGGCGCCATCTGTTGTCCAAGTTAGATGAAGCGATGTGATTGGCCAACTGTGAGAAGAGCCGTGATTGGACGTGCTGGACTACTATTTTCCTCCATGGAAAACTATCCCTGGTGGCACAAAACAGTAACCGATGGCGACAGTGTGCTGCCCGACATGGAATAACTAATGGGGGAATAGCGCCGAGAGCGTTGACGTCATCTAGTTTTTTTGAAAGTTCTAGGACGCTGCGTGTCAATTGGTGAACGTACGCTCATGCGCAATTCGTAACACACTTGTCGATGGAGGCCACGGGAGCCACACGTCAGTTTTGTTGTTGGTTTCTCTAATATATTTTGATGAGTTCGGGTGACGGACGGGTCAAGAAAGATGAGGGTGTCGGTCAAGAAGATCATCCAGGCTGTAATGGTTATGAGTTTGATGGGCTACACGACACTTTTTCTGCGACAGTACATCGAGAATTCAGACTCGATCAAACAAGTTGTATCAAGTGAAAATCGCCCGCCCCGTGTTCTTGTTCTACTCAACAACGGCGTAGAAAATGCCATCGATGTGGAGCCTCCTTTCACGCAAACGACAGGGCTAAGTTTGAAAATGAACGCGACGAATGAGAATGAGAATGACGAGGACTCGGCAATACAATTGGACCAAATATTTATCAGTGTGAAAACTACGAAAAACTTTCACAACATTAGACTCGATGCTATTATAAGCACGTGGTTTGTTCTGGCTAGAGAACAGGTAAGAGCAAACTACTTTCCATTAGTTTTATTTTTTTATTTTTTTTATTTTTTTATTTGTTTATTTTTATTTTTAATTTTTAATTTTTAATTTTTTATTCATTGTCATTGATTTACTTTTTTGGATGAAATTTTTCGAATGTGTTTTTTACTCTTTAACACAGATTGAAATGAAATGCTGTATTTTATTCTGTCTGTACTAAACGAAACCCGAACAAGATTTTCTCTCTCTCTCGCTCTCCTTTCCTTCATGTCCCTTTTCCCTCCTTCCTTCCTTCCATTCATGAGCAGAGGCAGGTGGTGGCTGTCAAAAGAGAGTTGATGACCCTATAAGCATAGGGAAGGCGAGGCGAGGGAAGGGGAGGGAAGGGAAGAGAAGGGAAGCCAGTTTTTACTTTGCCATTGCAATGTGCTTGCCAATTGCTACTGCTTGCCACAAACAGTTGCATTTTCTTTCCCGGAGAAAGAAAGAAAGAAAGAAAGAAGTGTCCGACACATTTTTTTGCTTAGCAATTTAAAGTAATAGCAACACACGACTAACGAGTAAATTTGTTGATCAAAGTGTGCTAACTGGTAGTTTTTAAGCTGCTTTTTACAAATTTTTACAAGTTGATGGTACACTAGTCCATCTGACATGAGATGTGGCGCTTCGGACGTAAAAAATTCGTGCATTTTTCTTTCTTTTCGGATTATGTGAAAATAAATTTGTGAGATTTTGCATTTCACATGTAAAAAACGAAAAAATAGATGAAAAGTAATCATTAAAGGACTTAATCTACCGTAATCATTTTATACATTTTATACATTTTATACATTTTATACATTTTATACATTTTATACATTTTATACATTTTATACATTTTATACATTTTTACTGCAAAGATACCGGCTAATTTTAGCTAGTAAATATTCATTTTTAAATACTCCGTACATTTTTAAATTCTAGCG
Organism: Strigamia acuminata; assembly: GCA_949358305.1. Classification (NCBI taxonomy): domain Eukaryota; kingdom Metazoa; phylum Arthropoda; class Chilopoda; order Geophilomorpha; family Linotaeniidae; genus Strigamia; species Strigamia acuminata. Next base: position 935,258 of record OX442319.1, on the reverse strand, counting down.
TGCGTAAAATGGTGGCTGTGAACCTTGTCGAGATCCGGGATTACAAGTATTCAATGTTTGCGATTTAAAAGTTGTGAAAAATTGATAAAAACAAGAAATGGAAAGAAGAAGAACGCATTTCTTTGGGGATGAAAATTGTGCAAATGTAGGATCCAAAATCACCATCTTTTTTTTAACCACATTTTTATTGGTTTTTAAAAAAATAATTTAAAAAAATTTTCATGAATACCTCGAATACGCCACTTGTTAAGTTTTATGCACGATTATGTTATTATTTACCGATGCAAGTCGTAATTTATGCTGAAAATGTCTTTTGTTTTCTCACAATTGTCATCTCATCAGGTTTGAAGCCCGCCCTCTCTTTCTTTTCTCTGGTCTCCGGGTTGCCGCCAAATTTCTCCAGCCTGTCAGATTAAAAAAAAAATTAAAACAGCTACAATTTGCGTTATTTAAAAACATCATGTTTATGTGCTATGTACTTTACTATTAAAATGCTACACCCATTTACCAAATAGTAAATTGCTTTTGTAATTAGTCTCTTCTTTTTCACCCTTCATTTACGCAATAAATGCAAAGCGTGAATAATGCACCACGAGTAGTGTAGTGTAAGCTTATACTGAAAGAGGGCATGGAGCATATGCTTTGCATAAAACAGCATGACAATAGAAAACAGAGAAGAGGGAGGGGTAAGTTTGAAAGGGAGAAGGGAAACCTATTAATCTACCCTAGCTCTTGCACAAACCCCTCTCCTGCTAATGCGGTTACCATTTGGCTCGTTAGGGAAAATAAAAACAAGACATTTGAAGGAAGCAGATTAACTAAAATACCTACGGTACGTACACAATTGTACTAGTCTAGTTGACTAAACGTGGTACGCAGTACGCACTAGCAGAAAGTCTTGTCAAACAGTCGAGCCAATAATGCTGTTGACCCAAGCGAAACTAGTAAGCTAGTCTTCTAAAACGGCTTCTTACAAGTAAACTGTGGGCCGCGACCCTCTATGGGGTTGTGTAACTGAATGCGACAAGTTTGGCAATTTTTTTATATTCCTATTGACAGGGGTCGCCTTGGTGCCTGAAAATTTGTACCTGGCGCCTAAATTTCCTAGCCCAGTATGCAAAATATACGAAAAGTTATATGCTGGTATACCCCTGAATTGTTTTTAGTTTTCTCGAGCCCTGCCGATGTAGCTACAGTACCGTATTTAATTGACCTAGATATTCGGGGTTGCGTACAGAGTATGTGTAATCCTGTTCTAAAGGAAATAGATCAGCCCAGGGACTAACCCTCTCTCTGTATATCGAACAAGTTCGTTCTTTCCTTTGGTTTTATTTTGCCTTTGAAGTTTGTTATTATGACGGATCGAATTGGAACTGAACTGAACTGAACTGAACTGAAAACCAAAACTAGATAAGTTATATACCCGAATTTTTAGCCGAAGCTGACCCGGATGCGAACTAGTATTTGTGTTACGCTATTTGTATTTCTTATTAAACTGGAACGAAACTAAAAACCGGTTGAATTTCCAGTTTTTATTTCGGTTTTCAATTCCGATAATCAAAGATTGACAAACAAACGATGCACATTCTAGGTTACGTCAGCAATTGTTTTAAATAGCCTACAATATTTAAATATGTGCATGTAATTAAATTTGCCTTTATTTCTACTGATTATACTCTGGCTTATCATAAGGTTGCATTAATTCCCATTGGTCCAGCCATTTCACTAGTGTAGTGATACCAAAAAATAGATCAAAACACTGGCTGACATTTTGAATACTTTCCAGGCAAAACAACTAATAGAAAAACTCAAAAATGGCTTGCTTTCCTGACAAGCAACCAATAAGCTGAACCAACGGAACAAACATGCATTTTGACAGCATAAAACATTATTTTTTGAATTGAACAAACATTTTCACTCATTATAATAATCTAGCAAATTAAAAACATAACAAAACTACTTTTACTGGTGGCAGTATACAGGGTGAACAAAAAGTCTGTATCTTTACTTAATATTTTTGAAAGTGCTGACATTGCATCTAATCTAATGATGGCAAAGTACTAAAGTTGGGTGGGGCAATCTTTTGGTGACCCGAAATTTGACCTTGGGATGTTCCTTCAAGGTCATTTGAAAATTATCTCGGAAACCGTTAGAGATAGACAGAAATTTCCAATTGCAAACTTGTAGAGCAACATTCATTTAGTCTAAAAATGACTAATCCTCAAATCTTTTGTACTAAAAAATTTTAAGAAAATTTGCAATTTTCAAAGTAGACACAAGTCAAAGGCTAAAAAATTGAAAAAGGCCAAAATTGAAAAATTAACAAAAACGTGCTGATTAGACGTAAAATGGCCCAAGAAATTGATTCCTTTGGTTGGAATTTGCATATCTGGTACCGTTGCAGAGATATGGGCACAAAACTGAATTTTTTTATGACTTTTCTGCCCATATCTCTGCAGCGGTGCCAGATATTCAAATTCCAACTAGGGGAATAGATTTTTTGGGTCATTTTACGTCTAATCAGCACGTTTTTGGCACTTTTTCGATTTGGGGCATTTTTTCTTTGACTTGTGTCTACTTTAGAAAATTGCAATTTTCTTAGAAAATTTTAGTACAAAAGATTTGAGGATTAGTCATTTTTAGACTAAATAAATGTTGCTCTACAAGTTTACAATTGGAAATTTCTGTCTATCTCTAACGGTTTCCGAGATAATTTTCAAATGACCTTGAAGGAACATCCCAAGGTCAAATTTCGGGTCACCAAAAGATTGCCCCACCCAACTTAAGTACTTTGCCATCATTAGATTAGATGCAATGTCAGCACTTTCAGAAATATTAAGTAAAGATACAGACTTTTTGTTCACCCTGTACAGGCCACAGTAAGGAGTAATCAGGCTATGGACCAATGGGAATTAATGTATTTAGCTATAACTAATGCATCATTTCTATGCTCCATCTTTGTTCTGTGTGTAGTCTATCTTTGTATGCACAAATTCCTCTATGGTTGGTGTGACTAATGGCGAAGTACACAATCTGCTATTAGTCACAATGGTTCCGGTGCGTAGGGTTTTTTGTTTCTTTTTGGCGTATTTACTCGAATCCCGTCCTCAAAGAGGCATGTTTTCTAAAAAAAAAAAACGAAATTTGTGGATATGGACTCGGAAGAATCGAACCAACCTCATCAAATTCACATGCACATAGACTATCCAAATTTTAAAATAATTGAGTTGATTTTTTTTTTTCCATTTTTTTCTTTAGACATATTTCTTCACCGACACTGACGATGAAATCTATCAACAAAAAACAAGTAAGTCTAAATTATTTTTCGATGGTTGGATCCAGTTGTAATTATAAACTTACTTATTTCCTACAGACACAAAGGCTTTCTAGCTAAAATGTGTTTATTTTGCCTGTGGAAAAGTTTAACGTGTAATAAAAATTGAAATAGAGGGTCAACGAGAGACCTGACGATTTTTAAAATGTAATACCGGTAACTGATTAAAGTTTTTAGAGGCGAATTGGATAATAAGGATTATCAAGGCGTGATGCTTGGGTATTTGTTGGTTACAAAAGGATATCATATTTGGATTCCTGAATTAAATGGGATTGTGGAGTCTAATGATGTTAAATTTGTTGAAGACCAAATGGCGTTCTGGGCCCCAAACTCACGACTACTACTTTCCAAGATGAACAAATTGATACATCTGAGATCATTCCAAGGATGACTCTGGCTCTGATTAAACAAGAAGAATTACCGGTACCTACTAGTATATTAGAAGTGACTAAAGAATCTTCAAAAGAGTAATTTGTGTCTGGATTAAGACATTAAAACCACAGAAAACTGGCAACCTGGTGGATGTAGAGAACACACTTGAAGGACAGGATAAACCAAAGCTGAGATCATTTCCAGAAGTGGAGCATTTCTGCTTACAGAATAATTTGAATTTTTTTGCGTGATAGCTTTAAACCAACCCAAGCAATTCCAGGGGTAACTACTTCTGACCCAACATCAAATCTAGGCGTGATTAAGGAGAGAACTTCCCTAAAATAAGCTATTTTTTAAAAAATGATTCACCTAAAATATAAATTGTTCTTAATAACATTACTATACTCTGGCTTATCGTAAGTGAGTACCCAGTTCCTATTGGCCAAGCCATTTTACTGGTGGAAGTATACATGAAAATAGGCCAAAATACATGTTGAGTAAAAACAATCAATCATAAAATTCAAAAAATGGTTGCTTTCCTGACTTAGTAACCAAACTAAACGAACAGAACAAACAGGTATTTTGAAAAAATAACAGCAGAAAACATTGCTTTATGGTTTCTTAAAACATTTTATTAGTAAATAATAGCAAATTAAAATCATTTCAACCATTACAATGATCACACAAATGTAAAACACAACAAAACTGCATTTCCTGGTGGTAATGGAAAGGCAGCAGTTAGGAGTAAACAGGCTTGGCCAATAGGAACTGGGTACCCACTTACGATAAGCCAGAGTATACCCTCGAAAATAACATCATGGTGTTGTATTCGAGTTTGTTTGAAAACTGTAAGTTGTGAAACATTGTTGAAAAATTCGAATATATCGTATTTTACCGATTAAGAGTTGCCCTCGAATTGTAACCGCCCTTGAATAGTAGTCGCGACACCAAGAATACCGTATTTTTGCAAAATTACGGTATTGTTTCCGTATTTAACCTCATGAACGATGAACGCACGCTTCATTCGTGACGTTCAGACTTCGTTTGTTACATTAAACAAATGTAACAAACGAAAAACCGAAATTGTAATTGCTGACAAAAATGGCAGTTCTGAATAAGAGTCGTGGCTCTTAATTGATAAAATACGGTAACACCGTTTCAGCTATAACACCATTGTGTTTATATTCGAATATACCCTCATGGTGTTATATTTGGATTTCTGATTGTTTTCAAATACAACATGGTGTTATATTCAGATTTGTATAAAAATATTTTATACGTACAGTATATCGTTGTTTTTGTTAATTTATATATTTTTCTTGTTTTTTAATCGGCGTAATGAATACAAATTAATAGAGTAAATAACAATTTTACTTTTTCGAAAACTTACATGATATTAGCTGAACATAACACCATGGTGTTGTATTCGAATACAACACCATGGTCCTTTTTTCGGGGGAAGACGGTAGTGCAAGAAAAAATTGTCATCACTAATACCACTGATTATAGTGTGTATATGCTAAAATTAAATGAAAAAATTTATTATTTTAAGTTTTTTCAATTTTTTTTAATTTTTTTTTAATTTTAAATTATTTTTAATTGTTAAAACAATTTTATGCAGTTTCTAATTGTTAATTTTTGTTTTGTTTATTGCTAGATGGACATCTCATTAACTCCAATTGTTCTTCATCTCATAACAGGTAATATTCATGTTAATTGATTAATTAATGGTGGAGATTCTAGGATGCTGGGTTAGAAGAGCGCCGGTCATAATAGCGACGTGAAAATAGCGATCGCTCAGAAGAGCGACATTCAAAAACTTTCACTTTACAAGATGATATCTCAAAACCAGTTTAATCATGTAAAGCGAGGAATTATCAGCAAATTGATACATATCGTAAGAACTGCAGCTGTTATTTCAAATCGCTGTTCTTTGTTGCGACTCCAATTCACGGGAAACTCTCATACCACAGAGGTGGTGGCGACTACAATTCAAGGGCGTCATAAATTCAAGTGCAACTCTTAATCGTGGAAATATGCTAATTAAATTTAATAAATTTCTATTTTTTTTAAAGTTTCTAACGAAATTCCATTAATCCGAACGTCAAGGTCCGTTTTCAAATGTGGTTATTACGATCCCTCCAAACCGAGGTTAGGAACTATCAAAATACAAGTTGCACACCACAACATTAGCCCGATTAGTCGATCAAAATGGAAAATTAATCGAACTAAATTAATTTTTCCTCAATATACAGGGTGAGGCAACAGTCTGGATACACCTTTTTTTCTTGAAAATGACTGAAGATATATCAATTCTATTGATGTGGTCGTATAGGAAGTCGATGGTGGGCTATCCAGTGGTGACCTTAAATTTAACCCGGACGGTCATCTACGAGGTCATTCATTTTGTACTTTTTAAACCGTTTACGTTTACGGTAAGATATAGCAAAATTTCCGGTTACAAAGTTGTAGAGCAACCTCAAATTAGTACTATCCAACTTATCTTAGTCATCTTAAGTTAAATGTTTTTTTTTAAAAAGGAAAACAAATTAGCAAATTTAAATTTTTTATTCTTGTGAAAAAATAATAATTGAGGCATTTTAAACGAAACAGTCGTTTTTCTTATGTACATGCATAATAATTCAAATTAGATTGCATTTAATCAGTACTTTTGTAGTTGAAATTTAAGTTGTCACATCGTAATTTGCTACTGGAAACAATGGTTTTAGAAAAACTAGGTTTTCAGGGGTTTGTGTTAACCAAAAGATTGAAAGTCCACAGGCGCCGCAACTCTTAATACTTTGCCATGGGGGTAGCTTAGTAAAGACAGCGTCTGTTTGTAAAATCTAATATTTTTTGGGTGCATAATATCAGCCCGGGCGCTTACAAAATGGCGAACTGTGGTATCCGAATTGAGACCAAAATATGGTGACTCGCTGAGGGAGAAAGTCATCATTCACTAAACACAAAATGAAAAGAATTCTCTTCTCCCACGCTTGTGCAGACGTTTGGTACATGTGCTCGCAGGTGCCTGACAGCAAACTGCATCTTCAAGTCAAAAATGCAGAAATTAATGTACAACTGAGACGACAAATACTTTGCAAACGTGTCCGGAAATGGAGATGAAGCCAGCAGTCTTTGGCTAAAATGTCAGTGAATTGAGACCACTAACAGGCTGTTTTCTTCAGCTTGGCCAACGCAAAATAAGGGGCTATGAAAATAGCGCCGGTTGCAGAGAGAACCATGAGAATTCGAGCTGTTTTCGTGCCTTGTGCGTTGCGACGCACAATGAATTCGTTCTTCGAGACTCCCAATTGAGACGAGAGTGGCCACTGCGTCGAAGGCGAAAGTGGTTCTAAATAATTTTAAGATTTTGGAAAATTAGGAAACCTTTGGTCATATGTTTCAGGCCAGTCTTATTTTCCAAAGGGAATTAGTCCAAAACAGGTGATAGAAGGAGAATATTCAAATAAGTCAAATGCACATAAATTAAAAATACAGCAGAATTCTTATGCTAATCCAGGAAAATTGTCTTAAACCAGGCAAAAATATAAATAAAGGGAAAGAATAAACAAAGGAAAAATAATAACATGGAAATGTCAAGAAAATAGGATTATTTAAAGAAAATCAAAAAAATCTCTAATAAAAATGAAAAAAATAAAAGAATGGCGCAAAAAATGCGCAAAATTTCAAAATTTTAAACCGTCGCGAGCCAGAACCGTGACAAAATTTTGCCATAATTGCTGGTTTTATTTCAGCTGATTTGTTTTCATTTTAAAAGAAAAAATTTATCTTAAGATGACTAACTTGTAAGATAGGTCGGATACTACTAATTTGATGGTGCTCTTCAACTTTGGAATTGGAGATTTTGCTGTATCTTAAACAGTTTAAAAAGTCCAAAATGAATGACCTTGAAGGTGACCTTTCGGGTTAAATTTAAGGTTACCACTGAGCCCACTGACTCCCCCCCCCCCCCCTATGTGACCACATCAATAGAATTGATATATCTTCAGTCATTTTCAAGAAATAAAAGTGTTTCCAGACCTTTGCCTCACCCTGTATAGGTGTACTTCACAAGAACACATCGTGGCGACGTAAGAGCGACGATATATGTATAACAGCAATACGTTGCTATTACGATGCGTCGCTCCTTTGTATGTATCATCGCTCTTTAGATGCATCGCTATTACAGTTGGTGCTGTTTCGATGCCAAATTAGCGTTTTTTGCTCTTTTGAGCGTCGATATTCTGGGTATCAAGACTGTTCATAGCGTTAATTTTATCAGTCAGCCAATTCAACAGGGTGACACTTCATAAATTGTCCCCCGATGAAGTGTCACCAATCCCTATTCTGAGTACTGCCGGATTCTAGAACTAGCAGAAGCAGTGGCGGTTTTAGCAAGTGCATGGCCCTAGGTGTACCAGTACAGAGTATTCACTGATTGAAACGAAAACACAACTGATGATGATCAAGTAATCGAAAGGCCATTGATGAAAACTAATTTTTACAGAGTAGTTGTTTTGTTCACTAACTTACATCATTTGTATTATTCCAATTCTCAATTCTTAATTCTTAGTTCTTAGTTCTTAATTCTTAATTCCTCTATACTTTTTAATATTTATTTGTATATTTTTAAAATTTGCGATTAATTTTTTAGGAAAGCCTTATGTTGTAAGATGTCAGTGGAGTTTGATACATTCTTAGAAAGCAATAAGAAGTAAGTGTTTTTATTTCATTTTATGAACCACTACCCAAGGTGCGACATTCTTATGCGCGGCGTTGCGTTTTTGCAGTATGCATTGGCGCAATGTCGGGTTTATGAATATCGCAGGTATGAGTAAAGGTGTGTACAATCGTGGACAAAAAAATCTTCACTTCAGTTTAGCTGTTTGAAGTTTATCTATCATTATTTGCCGGGTGTATCTTTTAATACTGTTGTTAGGACAAGACGAGAGACCGGGTCAAGATTGATGTCATTGAATCTCAATGGATTTTTATGCCACCTGGTAGATAAAATTAAAACAGCTAAACTGAAGGGAAGTTTTTTTTGTCTACGATTGTACATATTGAGTACATTGGATTTGCTATCTGGCACAATGTTTATTTTTGAAATCTGCACTCTACAAAAATATTCGACTTCACAAACAGAAGCTACCCCCATGGTGAAGTATTAAGAGTTGCGGCGCCTGTGGACGTTCAATCTTTTGGTTAACACAAACCCCTGAAAACCAAGTTTTTCTAAAACAATTGTTTCTAGTCGCAAACAACCATGTGACAAGTTTAAATACACACTACAAGCCACCTCAAAGATATTCCACTTTAAAAGAGATGTGTTAATTAGATTTTCTTTTAAAGCTAAATCTTTCTAATCATTGCAGTCCCACTTAAAAATATATATATCGTACCGCCCCGTTTAATAGCCTGGGAGTTTAATTTATTTTTGACCCCCTCCCCCCCTCGGCGCCTAATTGAGACCCGATAAGCGGATAAGCGAAAAATCACCGAAAATCGGTGATTTTGCTGGACCTGGCGCTAATTCGTGAAATCGCCGCTGGGTGGTCGCCCAGCGCTTAAACGGGACCGGCGACTAACTGAACCCCGGCTATAATAGGAGGCGCTACGGTACGTACCGTATATTTGTGAAATTTTTCTTTTCAGGACTTGTACTTTAATCATTTTAATAAAAATGATACTAATATATTGGTTTTTAACAGATGGTTTTGCCATTTCGATGATGATAATTACCTCAATGTGCCTCAATTGTTGAATCTGCTGAAAAAATACAGCCCAACTGAAGACTGGTATCTTGGTAAACCGAGCATCAGAGCACCTCTTGAAATATTGAATAAAAACAATAAGCAGGCAAGCCTTTACGTATCTTTTTTTTGGTTTTTTAATTTAAAATTACCTACACATAGCGTAGCCATTTCTTGACATTCAGAGTCATATCGTAGCCACCAGAAAAATGTTTATAGTTAGAGAAGAACTGTTACAATAATAATTATTCAGAATATATTAAGAAGCACAATCTTTATTAAGTAATAAGAAACTATTATTGGTAACAATATGTGATAAATGCATAATGTGAAATGGACAAATACATATCTTATACCTTATTTATTTACTATTACTTTGTATGTGGAAGTCATTGTGTGAATGCTCTAAAGGCAATCACATTTTGGATATGTAAAAAAAATGGGATACCTCAATTGAGTGTATAAAGGACGATCTTTTGGATGGCTTTTGCTTTGTAGGAAAAGATGTGTAAATGAATTCCATTTCTTACACCTTTTTAAGTTTTATACCTTTTCTTGTACCAAAAGGTGTAATTCTGCCATTTCTTACACCTTTTTAAGTTTTATACCTTTTCTTGTACCAAAAGGTGTAATTCTGCCATTTCTTACACCTTTTTAAGTTTTATACCTTTTCTTGTACCAAAAGGTGTAATTCTGCCATTTCTTACACCTTTTTAAGTTTTATACCTTTTCTTGTACCAAAAGGTGTAATTCTGCCATTTCTTACACCATTTTGGTTTACACCTCCCGGTTAGATCTTTTAACACCCTTTTGCACCTATTATTTTGCTTAGTGTATTGGTACAAATGTTAGTAAATTCAATTATTAATTTTTATTGTTCTTCATCTACATTATTAGTCAAATTCATACATCCTCATACTCCTGTTAAAGTGATAGAAATAATTTATTTTGATTGACCTCAAATTAAATCTAGTTTTAATTAAACCTTGAAATTTTAAGCAGTCAAACAGATACATCTGAAGAAAGTATAAACAAAATCTCATGCCAATCAGGCTTAAAATAATAAAAATAGAAGCATATTTCAAAATAACATTTGATTCATATTTCATATATTATGATATAATACCAGCTTGCACGAGGTACAAAAATCTTCATACTCTGTATTTTAATGTAAGATTATTTACATTTACATAAAAGTTGTATGTAAATGTGATCTTGCTAGTCTAAATAGAATAAAACTTTTCAATTATTTGTCAGTAAAATGGATCTAGGAGAGGCTGTTTGGAGCACTAAAACATGACTGGATTGGAAAAGTTTAGTCTTTAGTGTCATACCTTTAAAAGAGCGTCAATATGATAAGTGGTACATAAATTTTGTGCTCTTTTCATTTGTTTTAGTTGATATGAAGGGGAAACACGTTTTCAATTTCATGTATTCACTTTTTTTTTTATAGAAGATTGCTTTCTGGTTTGCCACTGGAGGTGCAGGATTTTGTCTCAGCAGGGCCTTGGCTTTGAAAATGATACCTCTTGCCAGGTAAGTTCATTGTCATGTTGACATTAAGTCTAATTAAATTTTAAAATATGAATTACTAAGTCTTTGTAAAAGTTTTGAAATTATCTCTGCATTCCTAAGATGCTAAAATACAAAATTCACGAATCTAAAGTTATTACCGGTAATAAAAAAGTCATTGTATATGCTAAGTTCATGCTAACCAAGCAGCAAGCAATACTGGTTTTATGAAGAGCCAATATGTGTTTTGTTGGTCCTGTATTGGCCTACACTCCCTTAGATAAATAATGGGTGTCCCAAATTTAACGCAAGATTTGAATTAAATAGAAAACACAGTTTTTAGTCTTTGGATTGTTATTTTTTTATTGAATCATAAAGTACATAGGATAGGGTTATTTATGGAATAACACATCGGGCAAATGGCCTCCACGGCTTTGCTGGCAATTCTGATCACCGAAATGAGAGAGTACAAGACCAGGAAATGTCTCATGCAGTAATTGAATTGTTTCACGGGCACCGTCTTGTTGAAATCACATATTGGCCACATCAATATCATCCAATTTCGGCAGACAGAACTGTGTAACGCTCCATTTTTACTAACCCTAAACTATCAGCTGTCAAATTGTTTTTTGTCAGGGTTGCCAACAATTTACTGCACAAATGGCGGCAAATTTAAATCTTTCGTTAATTTTGGGACACCCTTTATAAGACCACTGAAATATGAGAAATGAACCATTCTAAAACCTTAATTATTTTATGTTTATGAGTAACCATGAGCTCGGTAATCAACAAGAATAGCTTTGCTAAAATTTTGCTTTATTTGTTCTGATGAATCTCGATTTTGCTTTGTATTTGGTGATGGAGGTACAAAAATGTGGAAAAAAGTCAGAAGAACTTCCTATTGATTGAGCGAAAAATCAGTCAAATTTCATTACTATTCAAAAGAATACAGATTAGTCATTTTGCAACATGATTTGGCACCAACATACAAGGTTAAATCAACATTATCATGGCTGAAAACATAAAAATAAAAGTGTTACCTTGGCTAGGAAATAGTTCTGACTTAAACCAGATAAAAAATGTCTGGCAAATTATGAAAAAAAAGATCATGTAACGTAAGAATGATCACAAAGGCAGATTTAATTTAAAATCTTGTTGAGGTGTGGAATGAAGTCACAGCAAGCCAATGTCAGAAGTTATCTGCATCAATGCCAAAGCTCATACATATTTGTGCTAATGGATATTCTCCGAAGTATTAATATAATTTTTTAGATAATATTTCTAAACTGTAGTCCAGCAAAAGTACAGTTTCTTTATTTTTGTCCAGTGATGTTTTTTTTTTAACTTTGATTTTTACATCAAAATAAAAGTTTGTATGTACAATATTAATAAAATATGAAAATACAGAGCAAAAACAGGGCTTTATTTTCCACATTAGTATATTTTTCTGGGAAAAATCATCCCAAAGATATTCCACTTTTAAAGTGCATGAATAAAGTTTTTAACATTGATTTCCTGACTTTTGTCCAAAAGTAGTATAACATCATAACTTAGTGCTGTTTGCTAACATCTTCATCGGATCGATCAATTGGATTAATAGGGGTAATGGGAGATTTCCTATTTAGTTTAACCACCTAGAAGAGTAAGTTCACTCCAGGGCTTAGGACTGAGATGTTCTCTGCCAAAACTCTGATACAAGGACTGATGTCGGCCTGGTTAAGGCACGGCTGATGTAATTCTTCTGTTTTCGTATATTTCAATTATAGGTGTTGTGTTAGTAATTTGGAATTAATTATTATGCGTGTGCTTATTTTATTTTTATCTAACTTAGTCTTTATAGTTTGTCAATCATCATGTAAGAATAGAAAGAATTACGGAAGGAACATGTGTAATCACAGGTGTTTAGAGTTTGCTTGATTCTGTAAGAATTACATTGTTAAGTTGTTTGTGCGGATAATTCATTCAAGAACATTCCGTCACGTCTTGAAATAAAAGCGTTTATGTTAAATAGAGAGTTATTCTTAATAATCTAATTCAGCAGTTACGTGTGAGCGATTAACCCCGGTTATTCGCTTAACAGTATGGTGGTATTTAGGGAAAGATGTTAGTGTATTTCTCATGCATTTACCAGAACTTTTAAAAATCTCTGCGTTTCTCATTTTTATTAGTGATGGAAAATTTATCAGCATTGGTGAAAAAATACGGCTTCCTGATGACGTCACCATGGGATACATAATTGGTGAGAAAACTGACAAACTTCTTGGTATTTATTTATCTTAGTATTATTTTTTTGATTGTTAATTGGGTGTTCCATGCATTTTCTCATGATTTTGATGTTTTTATGTGTATGTTTTATAATTTTGACTTTTAATGTGTTTTTTCATAATTTTGATGGGGCACATTTAGAGTCGCGAAAGAAGGAATCGCGAATCCAGAAATCACGATTTTTTTTGCACGAATCTGATGTATCGCGAATCTGTGAATCGCGATTCGTGATTTAATTGATGTTATGTGGAATTTTTTATGATTTTGATGTTATGTGGAATTTTTTATGATTTTGATGTTATGTGGAATTTTTTTATGATTTTGACATTTTTAAAGTATGTTCTCATTATAATACATTTTGATGCTCATCAGAACTGAGAAAATATAGAGTACAGTCAGTTCAGAAAGTTTGGAATACCGGTAATCCTAAATTTCATGAGCACATCATTGTTTGAAGGCATTTTGGCATTGCTGGAAAGCTCTCACTAAAGTTAATGAAAATATTCTCAAAAGAGACATAATTTAACTCTAGATTGAGCAAAAAAATACCCCTGTAGGATGCTTTTGAATAGTTGAACAATGGGAAGGTATTTGCTTTAGTGATAAATAATCCTGAGAAAATTTGAAGTCTCAAATATGAAACTAACAACCCAGATGGCTTACAACAAACTGTAAAAATTTCTGCTAAAGTAATGATGCGGAGCTGTGTCGATTATAATGACACAAGGGGCTTGTGTTTTATCTGAGGAACTGTAAATTCCAATGCTGACGGCAAAATTTTTGAAAATTTTCTCATCCCAACAGCTGAAGATCAGTTGTTTGCCTGAACCTGTGGTAATAGATTTTGCTGGAAAAACTCACATTACATGTAAATGGCCATGTAAATATGACATAATGGTCTTAGTAGCACATGATCTGATGGTGGGATCATCTTATAATGAATAGGCACGTCACTAAGTATTGAAAATAATTATTCCAAACTTTTTGAACATGATTTTCATTATTTCAAACTTTTTGAACATGATTTTCATTATTTCAAACTTTTTGAACATGATTTTCATTATTTCAAACTTTTTGAACATGATTTTCATTATTTCAAACTTTTTGAACATGATTTTCATTATTTCAAACTTTTTGAACATGATTTTCATTATTTCAAACTTTTTGAACATGATTTTCATTATTTCAAACTTTTTGAACATGATTTTCATTATTTCAAACTTTTTGAACATGATTTTCATTATTTCAAACTTTTTGAACATGATTTTCATTATTTCAAACTTTTTGAACATGATTTTCATTATTCCAAACTTTTTGAACACTACCGTCTTCCCCCGAATATAACACCATGGTGTTGTATTCGAGTTTTGCTCAAAATGGCAAGTTTGTAAACATTGAGCAAAAATTCGAATATAACACCACTTCAGCCATAACACCATGGTGTTATATTCGAATACATCCCTATGGTGTTACCGGTATATTCGAGTTTTTAATTGTTTTCGAATACAATACCATGGTGTTGTATTCGAATTTTTGGAAATGTATGAAAGACGTTCAGTGCGTACACTGGTAGCTTCCAAAACGCTACCAAAACGTGCACTGGATTTTACATACCGGTATTAAACATACACATTTAACAGATTTTAGTTTAATTTTTATTGTTGTTTTTATTACTTCAAATAAAACACAAAAAAACTGTTTGTTTTTTCAATCACAGTTATAAATACTCCGTACAAATTAAGAATTTTCCATTTTTTTACAAACTTACATGTTATTTGACGAATCCAACACCACGGTGTTGTATTCGAATACAACACCAGGGTGGTGTTATATTCGAATACAACAAAACCAAAGTGTTATATTCGGGGGAAGACGGTAGTGTTGTATTCAAAAGCAGATTACTAGAAAACTATGCATCCTACAGGGGTATTTTTTTGCTCAATCTAGAGTTAAATTATGTCTCTTTTGAGAATGTTTTCATTTATTTTAGTGAGAGCTTTCCAGCAATATCAAAATGCCTTCAAACAATGATGTGCTCATGAAAATTTGGATTATTCCAAACTTTCTGAACAAAAATTGCAGGCTTCTTAAGAAAATTTTCTTAAAAACGCCAAAATCATGAGAAAATACGTCCAAAAACGCCAGAAACATCTTTGCTACGATTTTTCTAATTTTTTTAAAATTGTGTTTCTAAGTTTCTTAGGTTTATCTGGTTATAAAAACTACTCCGTAATTTTTTATAACTAAATACTCATCGTTAAGAACTCTCGCTATTACGAACCATTTTTTGCTCCCCCGACCTGTTCGCAATAGCGAGATTCGACCTGTATTTATTGTGCTCTTTTTTTCTAATCAAATGATTAATATATTTTTAATCTTTTGTTAGAGCATTTATTGAAGAAGGAATTAACAGTAGTCGAGCAGTTTCATTCACATTTGGAACCGATGAAGTTTATTAAACAAGAGACATTTTCAAAACAGGTAACTTTTCTGGGTGTGACATGATTGATCTTGCATACAGTAAGAGCCCAACAACACCTGAATGGCATGACACTTTTCTGTTGAGTTGTTCAGTGATGAGCGTGACTTTAATACAGAGAAATTGAACTTCTCTGAAACGTAAAGGGAACCTATGGGCTGATTTGTAAGCTGAATTTAAATTTAATCTCTTATAAGGCCGCGAATATAATTTTGTGGCAAGCTTAATCTCTCTACTTGTTTGGATGAGATTTAATAATTTTCGAAATATCTTACGAAGTAAAATCCGACACAGTGCAGCCAAGAGTTATTTTTCAGTCGTAAATTGTACTTAAGAGATAGAAAGCAGTTACCCTCGATTTTTCAAAACCTGCTAAAACTTGTCTGATTCAAATACCAACCTACATGGATTCAGTGGCGTTGCAATCGGGGTGCAGCACGTGTGTGGACACGGGCCCACAAGCCTAGGAGGGCCCATGAAGGATGAAAAGTGACACTTTTTTTAAGGTTTTGGAGAATGAAAATCCTAGCTAAGAGTCCATCATCCAACTTGCACACAAGCCCATTAATGTCTTGCTACACAACTGCAAGGATTCATTGCATATAAGAACATTACTCCAAAAATGTGAAAGCTCTGGAACCATTTTTTCTATAGTTTTCACAGAAACAGCAAAAACGGCACTGGGATAAAAGCAGATCTACTCACTTGTAAAGTATTGTAGGGGTTGAACTGTTGCTCTTAGGCATGTTGCTCCCAGTACGCGGCAGCTCATAATAACCGCGGAATGAATAAATGAGGAAAAATTTAATGCGGACATTTAAAAAATGACTTATTGAATTACCGCGGAATTACACAACCAACAATTGAATAAGTGTGGAATGTAATATAATTAGGAACTTTAAGTAAACACTGGTAAGGTTAGGTTCGCGGCATTCTTAGGAATTCGCAACAACGAAATTGCACAACCGCGGAATGAATAACCCTGGACTAGGAATCCGTGTACTCATCCCTTTGTCTCGTATGGCTGGCATCTTCCAAAGACGATGCACCTCTGACCAATGTGGTAACTACTGGGTTTGGTAACAATTTGGGCAATATGGTCGGTTTGCCATTGGTCATGTGCTCATGTCAGGTTTAGTCCCGTTCCGTGAGTTGTTGACGTTACTGGAATGGTCTGACAACTGATCGTCAAGTGTCACCATGGTGAACATGAGTGGAGGAGAACACTAGCAGCATACGAAAAGTCATTTAGCTAAAATAGGGTTCTTAACGACTCAACTTTGTTATACTATTAAAAATCTTTTTTTTTATTTTCTTAAAACAGATATCCTTTAGTTACTCAAAGTATGGTAAAGATTCACCGCCAAATGTGCTTTCTGTCGATGGATTTGATATGCGGTTTGATCCAACAAGGTATTTTTATGCATTTTTTATGAAATTGTTTTTTTCAACTATTTGATACTCTTATCTGTAAATGCTACGCATTGACTGCTGATTTAATTGTTGATAATCAGTTTGGGAACCACTGATCGAAATTGAACAAACTGACTAAAATAAATGTCTAAATTTATCAAAAACACTAAACAAATTGCAGGGCGAATCTGGCCATTCAGACAAATGGCGAATTTCTATCTTATTTCGTCCAAAAGCAGTCCCAATGGCAAATTTCTCCTAATTCACCATTGGGAACGTATTTGGAACTTTCTAATGGCGAATTGGTAGAAATTAGCCACAGGGGCGCACATCTAGCGCGACATGAATCTGCTGCGACAAGCCGTCACCAAAAAACCAGTAAGGTTAGGTTTGCAGGGGGGTCAAGGGGATGCGCAGCCCCCCCCCCCCTTGTTAGCCCTTCTTAGGAATTGGAAGTCGTGGTAGATGACGCCCACAGATTCGCCATTGGAAACGCAAATAACGTTTTCAATGGCGAATTTCAATATACACGTTTCCAATGGCGAATTTTCCCAGATTCGCCATTGGAAACGTCAAAATAGCTTTGTAATGGCGAATTTTGGAAATTTGCCATTAGGTGATTCGCCGTTGGAACGGGTTCTCGTACAAGAGTTTTCATAAACAAACAAATACAAGAGAATGCAGTTGACACCTGTCATGTATCAAAACCTCTCTTTATTCCTTGTACATGGCAGCCATCTTCCCTAACCAAGACGCAACAACAACAAAAACAACAACAACAATCATCATCCCCTTAACTAAATCTCACCGAACATTATACAATTTCCTAGGTTACCAATTCCATACAATGATTTTGCATATTTGTTGTTTTGAAATTTATTCCAATTGTAATAATTTCTCAATTTATAAAAAATAAAAGATAAACTTCTGAGTAGAATCAATTCTTAAAACTTAATTTTAATATTTTTCAGATTTTTATCACTACACTGCTTTCTATTTCCAAACTTCAGCTTTTGTCCAAGATGATTCAGGTGACAATTCAATTTAGTTTTAAGGTATGTGATTTCACAGAATGCTTAATAGGGTATACCGTATTTCACCGATTAAGAGTCGCCCTCGTTTTATAGCCGCCCTCGAATAGTAGCCGCGGCTATGATTTGAAGGCGGCTGTAAATCGAGGTTGTTGTTCAGGTTTTCAAACTTTTTTACCGGTTTATTGTAAACAAGCATGGAAATGACGGGCAATGAATGGTTAACGCCATATATGCTGAACGAGCGGAACGTAGCGCATACGGAGCACGTTACGTTCTGAATATGGAGAGCATTACACAATTGCAATAAGAGCCGCCCTGGAATTGGAGCCGCGGCTCAGAGTGCCCGTTTTGAATAAGAGCCGCGGCTCTTATTTGGTAAAACACGGCATATATTTTTTCGAGTAATTAATCTCGTAATTTAGTAGAATTATAACAATCTAAATAAAAACTTAGGATAGAAATTCCCTGAATGCATTATTGTTAAATTAAATCAGACAAGTGAAATTGTGCCATTACCTTTGATTATTTCAAAACTTCATGATTAGTAGCATCAATATACAATATACAATTGTACATGATGCAGAGTATAGCTTATTATTTTTAATTTTACTAAAATTACAGTGATCTTACAGAAGAAATGACTTGTATAAAACCAGATATGTTGAAAATTTTATATATATTGGTTAAAAATATTTTTTCTATTTTAGAAAGTGCAGCTATATAAAAAAGCCAACTTCCATTGTAAAACCAGCAATTAAGACAATATCACCAATATAATTCTTGATATGACTATAAAATAAATGATGCATAGATTAAATTTTCCTTTTCAAACTATTTTTATATAGAAATTTAAACATAAGAAGTTTATATTTTCTCATAACATTTGTTAAAATCGTATTGCATACATCAAGAATTACTTCTCAATTGTATATATGTAAAATAAAATAATTTGTTATTGAAATTTCAAGTTGTAGTTTATTTGAATTTTGAACGATGGTTATTTAAAATGATGAGAACACTAAACCAGCGTTTCTCAAACTATGGGGTGTGCCCCACTAGTGGATAGCGAGCTGATTTTTGGAAGTGCAATAGTAATGTGCTTCCATCTTACACACTACTAATTTTACTTATTTCCGCAACTTTGATTCATTAAGTTGTGGAAATTAGTAAAAAAAAAAAAAAATACAGTAGAGCCTCGATTACCCGACCTAACTGGACGACATGGGTGTTCATAAAACCGAATTGTTTGGATAATCAAACATTGTTTATACACATACTGTAATGCATATGAAAATAAAAAGTCATTAAAACATTAAAGCCGACCTAAATTGGATAGAAATCCGTAAAAAAACAAACGATTAAAAATTGGTGAAAATCATAAAAAAAACATTAAAAATCGATTTAAAAAACCGATAATCTGTCACGATATCCTAATTTGGGTCAGATTTAAATAACACATTTGCAGAAAATTAATCGCGCATGGGTCCAGGTCTGTGGGAATCCTAAACTGAATCGCTAAAACGAAACGATGCAGCTGATTGGCAGAACCTGGGAGCTAGTATACCTTCCCCCAGGAAAAAAACAGTAATTTGTAAATTGTTTTATCGTGTCAAAACTACAGCCGACGATGGAATCGAACGTTATAAAGCAAGATTAGTGGCACAAGGATGTTCGCAAATTAATGGAATAGCCTACAAGGAGACATTTTTGCCTGTAGTTAAATACGTGGCTTTGCGAATGCTAATAGCTGCAGCAGCAGCAAATAATTGGGATATCGACCAAATGGATGCCAGGAACAGCGTTTTTACATGGCAAACTTCGAGAAGAAATTTTTATGAAGCAGTCACAAGGTTTTGAACAACCAGGAATAAATGCAAAGAAAGTGTGCAGGCTAAAGAAGGCCCTAGATCGACTAAAACAAGCGGGATGTGCTCGATACACCTTGCTCGATGCGAGTTTCCTCTACACATTACGTAGGAGGGAGCGCGACGTCGCTACAACACATATCGAGCCCAAATTTTATTTAACTTGTAATCCTGATTTCATGGTCATAACTTTGTATACATTATTTTATTTAATTAAATTAAAAGCTACAAGGTTAATATTTGAGGATTGATATCCAATTTTTGAATTATGTATTCTGGCATGCAATAAACAGGATTGACTTCTTTAACACTCCTATCACCTAATAGGGAAAGACCAGCAATCCCAAACAGAGTATGGAAGGGATCAACCTATTTTAATAGAAATAAGTGTAATTTCACTAAAAACATAATAATATTATTGGATTACCATATTTCCTGGTCGATCGCAAAACCCTCCAGTTTCTTCATCCTGACATGCTAATATATAGTGAATTAATAGTTCCTACAAAAGAAATAAGCAAATTTTAATTATTGTATAAAACGTCGGCAATCATGTTATCGGTCTTGAGAAATTTGATTTCAATGTCCCCACATTCGTAAATCTCATGAATCAAATGATGGCGAAACGGATTTATGAGAAATCAGAGAAGGGTGCCAGGTGCCAGGTGCCAGGTGCCAGGTGCCAGGTGCCAGGTGCCAGGCGCCTCCTACAAAGAGTCTTCATCAGTGTTCAAATATAAGCTCAACTTGTAGGCCCGTTCCTACACATCGTTGATAGTGTGTAAAACACACGGGTGCCACAGGTCAGGGGGTGCCTTATAATTTATACAAAACCTTAGATTAAGATAGATTATAAAATTGATTGTCATTTTGAATTATGATTTGGATTAGAGTTTAATCAAGTTTAAAGTGTTGTTAAATGAATGAATGTTTGTTAAAGTGTTGTTAAATGAATGAATGTTTGTTAAAGTGTTGTTAAATGAATGAATGTTTGTTAAACTGTTGTTAAATGAATGAATGTTTGTTAAAGTGTTGTTAAATGAATGAATGTTTTAAAGTGTTGTTAAATGAATGAATGTTTGTTAAAGTGTTGTTAAATGAATGAATGTTTGTTAAAGTATTCTTATATGAATGAATGTTTGTTAAAGTGTCATTTGATTTCTTCTATTTAAATGTTACGGTAAATAAATCTAAGTTGATTTTAAAGCAAACAGAAGTCTGGTTTCATAAAACATCAGAATCACCTAGTTAACCTTATAACCTCCTTGTTATGCATGCCTCACCCCGGAGACACGTAACAATATTAAACATTGAGCCATTCATATTTACTTGCCCATGTGTATGCGTGCGAGCTCAGCCCCTCGCTCACATAATGTAAGGTTCGCATCTGTGTGCAAATTTGGAAATTGTCAGGATTTAATCAGAAATAGCCGCCCTAGAAGTACTGTACTCTCATTCTTATTGTTGTTTGCATAGAAAATCAAATCAAATTATTTGAATGAAAAGAACTTTTCAATGTAGCTAAGAAATAACAAAACCATTTCATTTAATTACCTTATTTATCCAATGGAGTCTACCTATAATTCTTAAAGATGCTACAACCCACCAAGAATAACAAACATCTGGCAGTTTTTCAGGTCGGCCTAGATTAAAAAAAAATTTACCATTTCAACATTACTAAGATAAGGTTGTTAAAAAAAAATATTTATCTACATAAATC
The DNA here is from genome assembly GCA_949358305.1 of Strigamia acuminata. NCBI lineage: Eukaryota > Metazoa > Arthropoda > Chilopoda > Geophilomorpha > Linotaeniidae > Strigamia > Strigamia acuminata. The sequence goes on along the minus strand of OX442319.1, from coordinate 913,508 downwards.
TACAAGTTTTCTGTATGATCCGTATGTAGTGTATTTGCACCACAAGGAATTGTGCAGGTTTGAGCATAGTTAGGCAACAATACAATACTTCCTAACTGTGCTTAAACCTGCACAATTAACAGTATATAGTATTGCAAATATATGTTCTCTTTATCTATCTAATAATTTAATTAGTGATGTTGTACTGCCATTTGCCCACAAAATATGTAAGCTTATAAATGCATTTTGAATAAAATCAATCGTGTGGAATCCCTGGTTTAAAATCATGCTTAAAATGGAATAATTCTTAATCAGGGTTCAGGGTAAATACATAAAGAAAACTGCAGGATGCCATGTTGCCTTTAGAGAGAGAATGACATAGCTGATTAAGTAACTAAATGTAACACCAGGGGCATCCCCAAGCAGAAATTGGTGTTGAAGATGTCTTTTTTCAGTCTTGAGGGTTTTTTTGGTCTTGAAAAGATCAAAAAGTGCAAATTGGGATACCTGAAGACATCTCAAAGACATTGAAAATTTTTACGGTCCTTTCAAGACATCTTAAAAACATCTTTGAGACGTCTTTAACAGACCGTAAGTAACATTGAACAATTTTGTGAGCAAAATTAATACATTTTGATTTGAAATTTTTGAAATTTTTACATTTTATTCTTTAGTAAAAATTTTAAATTTTTCTGGGTTATAAATATTTTAATGTGTTTTCTAAGGGAGGGGGGGGGGGGCGATAATTTGAAGTTACGCCACAGGACGGATATAAGAAGGAACTAAAATGTTTGAAATAAGAACAGTTATAAGCTAAATGACAAAGTGTTTTTAGTTACAAATAAAAAAAATTAGCAGTTTTTGGGTTGTAGATTTAAACAAAAAATATTTACCAGACCATCCATCCCTTTAAATAACTAACCATTTAAACCACCCGAAGGGAGCTGCCTTTCACATAACCACCAACCAAGTAAATCTGCATTGATTAAATGTAGATGATTGAGTATACTTAATCCACCAAGAGCACAGTAAATCTGAAAATATATATAAAATATGAAAATTAGTTTAAAATATAAAATGTATAAATAAATTAAATAAATGCAGTGTACTCTGTATCGTTTCAGACACAATGCCGTCCGGACATCTCTAAAAACCCACTCTAGCAATGTTCAAGATTTGCTTTCCTCATCCGAACGGCATGAAGCGACAAGTCCCGTACAAGGGTCGGGAGAATTCTTGAAAAGTCTAGACTTCTTCATTAAACAGATTAACTGTGCATGCATGTCCAAACATGGTGTCTGTTTAGTCTGTTTTCAGTCGCACGGCATTTAAACAACAAAATATTTTTAATTACAAGTTAAACATGACTTTATGACTGTGTCAATATATCCTAAAGATATTACCCCTCACTGTATTTTCTTAGAGCCACACAGCAATCTCCAGATCCAGCAAAAACTCATCAAAACACACAACACCCGGACAAAAGTCTTGCAACAAGTGATAGCTCCACTTTTCAAGATTCTGGCAACAAAATGGTATCCACACTGTTCATCGATCGGGCAGTTAATCGGATGCATATTTATCGTGCGTCAATTCAGCGGTCAGGCAATTCATCGGACCGACAATTTATTAGTCGCGTAACAACATCAGCTTTTTTAGAATGTTGTGGCATTGCTGCGTGAACAAACTGACACTGAAGCTACATGTGTCGTGATTAACTGAGGAGAGCCAAAAGCAAAGAAAACATGCCTTCATGCCCCACAATAAAAATATTAATTTAGTAACAACTTATGCATTAAAAAACAAAAAAAACAAATGGATGTGTATAAAAATATTTAAAAGCTAATTACCAATCCTGCATGCGATTCAGATCCAGGGCGACATCCAAATCCACCATCAAAGTTCATGCATGAAATAATATATTTGACAGCTTTGTTGATGTCAATTATGTTGAGCTGTTTCTGTAATAGAGATAATTAGTAAAATTAATTAGATTCAATTCATAAGTACGTGCATTATAGCGTACAAGTAATCAGTTTCCGTAGTAACAAAAATTTCAACGAGTAACTAAAACTAACAGTGGGTGCATTCAAAGTCAAATGAATTATTCGACTTATCATAATCTGAATTATCAACAATTAATGCAAGTCAGTGGCTGATGTGACTGAAATGTTTTACCAGCCACAGGAAATGATGTAATTTACATCATTTCGTCAACTGATCAATATTTATTACGATGTTGTTTCTTCAACATCTCATGTACGTTTGGACTAAACTGCTTCACAACTGAGTTGGTTATTAACGGCACTTCAATTAATTCTAAATCAAAATATTTATTATCGTCGTGAAAATTTCATAAAGTGATTGTCACTCGGTGTCGGCGTTTGGCTCTGGTATCGGAATCGCCAAACCCCAAAATTTACATTATCTGCTCTTCCACGACTTTGACATCGAACTCCCACACTAGCTTCTGGTTAATCAAGGAGTGGTGACTTCCACCATCAAAAAGGCATTGCACGGTCTTGGTCTTGCAATTTGACTCCACATTCGCCATTAGTAATTGTAAAAACAAGTCGGTGTTTTCCACTGTGATTGCTGTAGCCGTTATCGTTGACGAAAGCACAACTTTCGGTTTGGTGGTACAGGTCCATGGTTAATTTTACCATTAAGTACCTACTCTGATGTGGCACAGCTGTGACCATGAATTATTAACTTGGTCATCAATTGATGTATATTTTTATTATATATGGCATCAATGTAATTATGTTGTTTATTCCATTGGTTTTTCACATCGTGTAGACAGACTTCTACCTAATGTCACTTGTTATATTCGAGATATACAGAGTACCAGCATGCAGCTTAAAGCGGGTTAATATGGTGCACAGCTATAAGGTACCATCCGAAAACCTAAACATAGCTAAGACGTTCCCAAACTCTGGCGGCGACAAATTTGCCGTCAACCTAGTGGCATTGATAAGTAGGTCGAATTACGGAGTTTTCTGACAATCTGATTGTCAATACAGTCAATACCAAACCATATGCTTATATCTGTTTTTTAACCCTTCCAACCCAAATGAATTATATTTCATATACATTTAGATTAATTTTATATACATTTAGACTAATTTTATAAACATTTAGATTATTTCTAGACACAAAATATATATTTTATATATATTTCACACCCAATCACCAACACACAACATTGGGTTTATGTCCTTTAGACCCCCAAGGTGGGTCTGTTTTCACCCAGTTAATCTTTGGTTTCAAATTATAAACAGACAAAATTAAAGAATTAGCTGTCTAGTGATGTTTCAAAGGAATAGTCAGCAAAAATCAGATTAAAAAAATTATTTCACATGAAAATAATGATTCTTTACAAATGGTGTCACAAAAAGAACCATCTTAGGGTTGGAAGGGCTAAGTAATAATTATTATCAAATCTACTGTCATAGAAATAAATAGATGTTTATTAGCCTTTAAGCTCACGTAAATGTTTTTAAAACTCCATTCATCTAAGATTTTTTTTGTTAAATCTCCAACTACTCCTACAGAATTAAACAATATTTTGGCATGCACTACCGTAGTACAGAGTGGGCGAAAAAGTCACGAAGCGATCTAAAGTTTTATAACTTTTTTTGGTTTATCTTTTTTCATTTTTCTTCAGCCATTTTGTAAAGAAAATTTAGGAGATTAATTATGGAATAATTCACGACCAAATAGCGAACACAAATTGTGAAATTTTACCAACATACCTACCCGAGGATCAATAACCCTAAAAAATGAAAAAAAAATAACTAAAAAAAAGATACTAAAACTTCAGACCGCTTTGAGCCTGTATATTCATTTTTACACCCACAAGACACTTAATTCCGACAATGCTCAATTGGGTTTTTTTATTGCCAGAAAAAAGTTAATTATGAAAATGCAAAGCCGACTGCTACAGGAGGATTTAATAGGGCTTCATAAAAAAATTAGAACTTACCATAAGAGCTAAACTTGCCACAGCACAAAAAGAAAACCTTATATCAATTTCACCTGTCGGAAATAAAAATAAGTAAAATGTATTCTGTCACAACTGAAACAAATTTTCTATCGATTTAAATGGTTGCACCACTTCTGTAAGAGGTATTGCTCAACTTTCCCACATGAACTTAAGGGACCAGCATTTATACCGCAAATCCACATAGCGCAAACCCAGAATGTTAGAAATAAGCAGTAGGATAGTGCCATTTATTTGTATGTGTTTCTTTACCTATAGATTTGTTCTACCATTACTTGTATGAATGATACACTCGGTTATATTTGGAATTGATTCTGTATTTCTTGTCTTGGTCATATGACCGAATGATGTGTTTACGTTTTCTCTTTAAAATAAACATGTGTAGGTTTATTCCTTCCACGGCCTCCAAGATACCATCGAGGGATCTCGGTTCGACTCCCGGTTTCATGTGGAGTCCAGGCTGTGTCGTTTTTTCAGCCATTTTAAAATAAATTTGGAAAGAACGCTAAAAGACAAGGCGTTGTTTCACGTAGATTAATGGTGCAGGTACCGTACCGCCTCGTTTAAATGCCCGGGCGTTTAATAGTTTTTTTTAGGCCAATCTTTTATGTGATATTTGTAGCAACTAGAATGAAGACATTTTTTAAAGGATTTTTTCAATCAATTCTGTCATTCGAAAACAATGGATGATTGAGGTCAGGGTCAGACATCTTAAATCCATCCAGATCCAAGAACTGGATAATTCAGGTCTCAAACAAATTTCAGAACTGACTACGTCATGCTCCTATCATACATATATTTCTTTTTGTTCCTACGATTTTGGATTGTTACTATAAAATAATTACCGTACCAATTAAATTTGTTTTCTGATAATTATTGTTTTTTTATTGGTGTAAACGTTCTAGCCCGGACATAGAACGGGTCCCACTAAGTTGTCCGGGTTAAGGGGTTGTCCAGATGAAAGAGGGGATTTAATATTGCTGGATGCTGGGTATAGGATAGGTCGGGACGAAGTCAGGACTTCCAAACTGTCTGGACCACACAGCTGTCCAGTCGTTGACCGGCTTTCAGAAAATGTAAACATTCCACTCAGTGCACTTGAACTTTAAACACCTAAATAAGCTTCGCTATCACAAAAAAACTACACAAAATAATTCTTTTTGTGAATATCTTCGTATATTAGCCGCGACCTGTATTCGAGGGCGACTTGTAATCGAGAGCGACTACAGTTCGAAGAAATACGCCAATCACGATCTGTCCAAACAAAGTTACGAACGAAATAAGTACTGTACATAATCTTTCGAGATAGTAACTCGTACCGTAATAGCACTATTCACTTGTGCGCAATAAATAATCAATTTGACACTTTTCTGTTTTCGTGTGCAAAAATAGTGGAATTTAGTGTTTGAATTTGGCACCGGAACAATGGAGAGTCAATTGGCATTGGACTAAAGGGTTAATATTCAGGCTAATATTCAGCGATGTGAGGACATTTTTGAATCAATGAAATGTCGGATCGGATGCAGTCTGTGCTCATCCATACCATACCATACCATACCCCACTTATCGCCTGCAAAGCTTCCATCATCTTGCTGCAATGATTTGATGTACGAAACAAGCTGAGTCGTGTTTATCGTATCCAAAGCATTAAATATTGTTAAAATCTTGAAAAGATATCGAAACACAATTATTACAAATATAACATTATTTTCATTTGAATTGAGATTACTTGAATCGCACTCAACGTGTATAAAATATGAGGATCGTGACCAATACTCGCACTAATTCCTCCACATTCGTGTTGACATTTAGCAATAAATTCTAAAATAATTTGCTTGTCCATTTGGTTAAGTTGTTTCAATAAATCCATAACTGTTACTCCCCAATAAATACCAGACATTCGTAAATATTCAGTCATGCAGTATTCCTGAAAGTCAATGAATAAGTAAATACCGGTATGTATAATTGATATATATTTATTATTGTATTATTATATTTATTATTCGAACGACGTACGTAATCGTCCTTTTTATCTCCGTACGACGCAATATAATCTGCATGTTTCAACAGCGCAAGTTCATTTGTCGACTTAGAAATAATCACATCTTTTTGCGACGCCTAAAAATGGAAATGGTTAATTATCTGGATTAATATTTTCAGCAAAAATATGCGAAAGAATTCAACAGGTCAAGTACCATTACAGACAACTAGCAAAGATTTCGAGCAGCAGAGCAATGACGGATTTTCGCGAAGGTAGAGTTAGCACATCCCCGCACCCCGCACTTTATGCCATCGAAAACCAGACTCACATGATGGATCAGTGTTAACACTAAAATACGGATTTAGACAAGAAATTAAAGAAATTTACAGAGGATTAGATAGGAAATTAATTATCAAGAAAATTCTTTTTGGTAAACGACTCAAAAAATGCACGATACATTTTTATTTTTTCCATTTCATTCAGGGTAAAACAACAATTTATAAACAACGGGAATGTTTTCAAACGTAAAGTTGCAAAATTTTAACACGAGATCGCACTGGACCATCCGGAACGATAGAAAGATATCGTATACATTCGACCGCGATCTTTCGAATTTTTGTTTTAAAAAAAGCTTCAAATTACAGCCCGAGCCTTTACGGTATTTTTTTTCTGACCCCTCCCCCCCACGCGCTTATTTCAACCGCGGGTCGGGCGAATATTCAAAAAATGGCTTATTTGTTTTTGTGAAAATCGCCGATTTCTTGGAAAATATCGATAATTTTTGGTTTACGGTACTTGAAAAAGCTTTGCGTGCGGGCGTGACAGGAGTTTGAATTGCAACCTGGTTTGAGACTTTTCTTAACTTGCCAAACACAGCCGCTAGGTGTTGGCTGTTATTCTTAAGGTACCGTATTTCGTAGGTACCTTGATTTCATTGTGCGAACAGACCAGTTCGTTGTAAATCTCGTGCTTTAAGTCGTGGCTTAAATACAAAGACGAGGAATTCTAGACGCTGAAAAACGGTAAGAAAATTTGATAAAATTTTGCTGTTATTTGGAGATCGTTAATATCCATTGACAAGAATTCTTTCTTTAAAAATTTGAATTTTCTTCGATTTCAGGTTTTATTGATAATAACATGAAGATGGCGGAAATTTGGAAATCCGTTGAAGATTATTGATTAATAGAAGCACTTGCTCGGCTCATGACGGTTGTTTGAAATTCATTTCCTGAATCTCGTTTGAATTAGCAATTGCGAGATTTTGATTTGTGATGGATGATACGGCATTCAACAATCGATCTTTACCGTTAGATTGGAATGGAAGGTACGATTTATCATTTATCACATAAATCAACTAAATTAAATAATTGAATAATTAAAATCCAACACAAAGGGTGCATTAGTTTTATGAACTTATTAGTTTTAACATATTATTTGTAAGAATAAGTGGGGAAAACAACGTGGTCGAACCACGGGTCCGTGGTGGCCCGTATAAGTTATAAATTATTTGAATCAAGTTACGTTCCAACTTTGAATAGCTAAAAAATTATCTCTTTTCTTTTTTTTTTTCCGGTATATGTACCGGTAATTGTCTATTTACGCAAAAAAAATATATTTTTAAATTTTGTGTTTTGCTGCTATTAATAGTGTAGGGAGAAAGAGTGAGATGCTTCTGCGCAGCTGCTCTGCTCTCTGCTCTCTGATGAAGTGATGATGATGATGATGCTCTCTCTCTCACTCTCTCTCTCTTTTCTTTCTCGCTGTGGCGTAGTGAACAACTTGGATATATAATGTGCTGATGCTCAGTTTTTAGACAAATTTACTATATTTGGCACGTGATAACTTATGTAATTAGCATGCAATAAGATGGACTTTAAACCGTAAATTCGTAACATCACACGGATAGTTTTGTTGATGTGTGTTTGATGGCGTGTTCCAGTCGTGTAGGCAAACGATCTTGTACTTTACTCAATGATGACCAACAAGAAGAGAAAGATGTGTGCTACGGTAGGCACGTTGCGTTTAAATCTAGGTAGGTGATATTGACGGAAAATGATCATATTTAATGGATTTATCAAGTAATCGAGTTGATTAAGATAAATTGAGAAAAGGAAATGGAAATTAAATAGATTGTAGATAATTGTTGAAATCGAAGGAAATGCATTTTTAGTTGTTAGGTGTGAAAGTTCAGCTTTTGCAGATATTTTTACCAGTAGTTCAAAGTTACTTTCCATTCATAATGCGCTATGTATCTTATTCTATATTTAATTAATTTTAATTTCACGAAATTGAATATCCTACTCTTATTTGAAATGAAAAATGAACGCATTTTCTACAGCTTTGATGTGATTTTTTTACATTGTGAATTAGAGCCGTTTCGTGATTGGCCGAATTGTATTTTATTTTTAGAACGTTGTCTCGTTTCAACTTTCGAGTCAATGATTTTATCATGATAATTATTTTTTGCTAGCATAAACCCAGGACAGCTTAACGAAGTCACGATGGGGACTCGTTTAGAATGTACCGAAGGCGGAATTGGAGGTTTTCCTTTGTGTAAGTTGGTTATTCAATTGATGTCGAAATAAAATGAAATAAATAAAATAAAATAAAATAAAATAAAATAAAATTATGAATCCTTTTTTCATATCCTTGCAGTCCACCGTCAGTCTTTAGAGCAGATGTCCCCTATCCGTGGTCGTACGATGAAAGAATACGATCAGCAAATCGTGGAATTAAAGAATGAAAATTTCAATTTAAAGTTGCGAATTTACTTTTTAGAAGAAAGACTACAACAGAAATTTACTGATTCTTCCGACGATGTGCATAAGTTTAATATTGATTTGAAGGCAAATAACAACATTTCTTACGATGAGGGAAAGTGTGATTATAATAATTGTTGGTTTTTTTTTTCTTGTTCAAGATTGAAGTAGAAAATTTAAAAAAAGAATTAAGCAATAAACAAGAGTTGTTAAAGAAGGCATCGACAGCGCTAGAATTGATGGAGGATACGCAGAAAGCGGAGATGAATGAATTACGCGTGAAATATGCATCTGGAAAAAGCAGTTTAGAAGAAGAAATTCAGGGTTTAAAGCAGGTAAATATTAAAAAAGAAAGCATTAGAAAATTATAAAATCAAAAGAGAATTGGATATATGTGTAATGTGTATATTTTTTTCTGCTTGAAAACTTGTTTGACTGTGGTGGCCAGTGTTTGATTTTGCACAAGTTGAAGCAAATATTGTTATGTTCATAATTTTTCCGCTCTTAATTTACCACTTAATTTACCTTAATTTTTATTTTAATAATTTTTATTTCATTTTAAATAACTTGTTGCAATTTTATTACTTATTGCAAAAAATTCTGGATTAACGTAATGGTAAAAAGACTTTTTTTGTATAAAAATTGAATTGACCCACCTAGGTGTGGGTGTTCGAGAATTTCCTGCGAAAGCGATGTCAAAATAAATGTTTTTTTTGTGCCCTTTAGAAACTCAATATTAGTGAAAAGGGAAAAGGTGAAACACAAGGTGGACTTCATCATCGTGCCTTTGCAGCACTTGTCACATCAGACTCGGTAATTCTACTGATAAATGAATGCTTAAAATGTCTCTTTTATACAATGTCACATTTGTTTATTTTAATTTTAATTCTAAACGAAGGAAATAGAGGGCAAAATTGGGCAATTGCAGGAAGAAGTATTAACGAGTCAAAATCGGATTCAGGAGTTGGAAAAATGTGTGCGTGATAAAGACGCGCACATAAAGGAAGTGGAGATTACAACAGTTAAAACGCATAAGTTTGTCCAGGGAATTATGACTGCCATACGAGATAAGGAGAAGCAATTGAAACAAATGCAAGAACAATATGACATTCAAGCAATTGAGCTCAAAGAAACTAAAGAAGCTTTAAATGTTTATTTAAAGGAATCTGCAGATGTACGGAAGTGTGAATCTATATACATTTGGTATATGTAATCAACTAATTCATTTCTAATTTTTTAGATTAAAGCTGCTGTTTTAACAACAGAGTTATCAGAAACGAACGAGAACAAACAAGTAATCAATTAATTTTTTTAACTCCTAGCGGTGTAGCGATTGTTTAACTTTAATTTAATGCATGTTGTACTTAGAAAATTGTTCATTTGCAAATAAATGTTCAATTTGTTTTTATGCTATTCATTTGGCTATTAAAAGGATGAAATTCTACAGCATCTTGAATCACGGGATAATGAATGGCAGGAAGTGATCAATACTTGTCTAAAGCTGGTGGGAGTGATTGATATTGAGGTACTTTTAGGTCACTTTTATTTCATTGTCAGTGTTAAAGGCTTAAATAAGAATTTCAATTTTCAGGTTTCTAATCGTTCGTCTAATGCAGTTGTAGATTTATTCAAGTTAAAGTTGATGGAAAAGGAAGAAAGAACTGAATCTTTGTTAGAGGAAAAGTGCAAGATGTTAAAGGATAGGGAGAATGAGCTGATGCAATATCAAGAAAAATTACAAGAAACTGAGAATCAACTCAAAATTGCATTTAAATCAATCCAGGTGAAAATCAATCAATAAATAACTACAAGTACACTGTAAATGACTTAATGAATTCTTGATTGACAGGAATTGGATCTGGAGTTACATAGACGGAAGGATGAAATTGAAAAATTAAATTCAGTTGTTGGAAGTTTTGGTAATCGGGCGTGCAGTGACGAGGAATATGAAAAGCGAGAATTTAATGAAGGTTAATATATTGAAGTTAAACTTCTTTAGGCACAGTAGTGAATCCGAATAGGACAGGGGTCGGCAACCTTTTGAGACAGAAGAGCCAAAAGTTAAAATTTACATAATTTTCCAGTTTTTAAAGAGCCATCGTTTAAACGCCCGGGCGTTTAATCTTTTTTTTCAGTCGCTTTCCCGGCGCCAATTTGAAACTCGGCGCTAAATTGAACCCGGCGCATAACCGAAAATTCGCCAATTTTTCGCAAAAAATGGCGTTTTTTCGGCAAAAATCATCGATTTTTTTACAAAAAAACGGTAATTTTTGGGGGGCCGGCGCCAATTCATTGAACCGCCGATGACTGCCCGGCGCTAAAACGGGGCCGGCGCTTTATTGAACCCGGGCGTTGAAACGGTGCGGTACGGTATATTACTTTAGTGACGCCGTGTTTCAGCTGCTTAGATTCAGCTAGGTTAGGTTAGTTTAGGTCAGGTTAGGTTAGTTTAGGTCAGGTTAGGTTAGTTTAGGTCAGGTTAGGTTAGTTTAGGTCAGGTTAGGTTAGATTAGTTTGTTTAGGTTAGGTTAGGTTAGTTTGTTTAGGTTAGGTCAGATTAGGTGTAATTAGATTAAAAAACGGCGTCGCTAAAACGGGCGTCGCTACAGTGAAGTACATTCTTCCAGTTATATGAATGTACTTCATTTTAGCGACGCACGTTTTAGCGACGCCACATCTTGGAGAGCCGCACCTTGGCATCGAAAGAGCCGCAGGTTGCCGACCCCTGGAATAGGATGTCAACAAGATGTGTCATGAAAAGCACTGCCTTCTATGGGGAAACTGGCACCAATGATCACGTGGTTGAGAGTAATGAATATTTGGTTGAAAAAATGAATTTTTAGTTACCCCCTGGATGGGGTCCTAACTCGACATAATTGGCTACTAAACTTGATTGGGTACAAAAATAAATATTACACATTACATATTACAATTTAAATGTCAAAAATTTTAACTTTTTCTGTGGGGTAGGGGAATAGCAAAGGTTTTTGAAAACAAAAGCTTTTGTGAATTTTCTGATGCCTAGTTGAACCACTTTTCTACACAACTATTAAACTTTTAGGAAGTCTTTAGGAACTCACACTTGTTCTAATTTTCTAAAACTCAGATCAAAATGGCGACTCTTCTACAACTTGAAGTTGTGGAAGTGATTTCTAAAATTTGATGTTACAACTCTAAAACATGCTCCCATTCTGTCATGTGACTAGTCTTAGGGCAAATTCAAAACAAGATGAATGCCAATCCAACTTTTCAAAATAAAGTACTTTTAAATGCACGTAAAAATTTATACAATACATCAAAAGATAGAGAATGAAACAAGCTTTTTTTAAAAAAAAAGTATGTTTCTACCTCTAATGGTTCGTGAAATATGAGCATAAATGCGTTTAAGTTGTTTCAGTAGAGTGTAAACAAGATTGTAAACTTCGTTACGACTCCAGAATTATCTATTGTAATGCGGAAAACAAATTTAAAAAATATGTTGGTTTTCTTAACTGGCATATGTCTTTTTTTTTTAAAAAAAAGTAGAAGTTTCTTTAATCTTTAATGATTCATTATCTACAAGTATAAATGCAAACCCCTGCCTTTCAGTGGACAACATTTAGCCAGAAATAAACAATCTACAATTTTTTTCAGAATGCCACTAATTTCTACTAAACAACCCCACTAATGTGAACATCCATTTTTTAATTTCTGTAAATTAAAGTTTCTAAAAGTCCAACTTCTACAAAAGTGGTTCAAGCATGAATTAGGCATTACTCATAATGCTCAATTCTACTAGCGAATAATTTTTTTCAATTTTAAATTTCAATTGTACTGTTTAAATTGACAATCAAATATTACGAAAATTATTACTCTCACTGCAACATCCGGGATCAGTCACATGGCATCATTTACACCTTGTATTGCATTGAATCCCATTGCTAACTGATGCCTGGTAAAAGGAAATTGACCCACCATTTATTTTAACAAAAGTTAAAAAAAGAAAAATTAAATCAAATTCAAAAGGAAATTACGGGCAAAAATTCTTTTTTCCCCAGAAGTTAAAAAAAAAATGAATAGGGAAATAGTTCCAAATGGGTGCACAAAATCGAATTTTGAAGATGGGAATAACCAGGCCCGAGATAAAATGTAAAAAAGGAAGAAAAAAACATTAAAGGATGTGTATAATGTTTCAGATGCAAATTTGACATTTGAAAAACGCATAGTTGGTTTGAATTTGCATCCAAATTGTGTGAAATATTTCATTTATCAAGGTTAGAGAAATGCATAATATTTCACAAAAATTTCTCAGTCAAAAAAGATCTTTTTTGGGGTCTGTGACTTAAGGGAATCCAAAGAGGGACGGAATGTGTATACAAAATTTAAAGAAGGGTCCATCTAGTTGGCAGGACGTTAGGGGAGGGGGCTCTTACAGTTTGCATAGGGCACGGAAATGTGTAGTTACGCCACTGCTCTATCTCAGGTTTATCTGATTAGTAGACTGTAAGCGTATACGCATAGAGGGTGTTCACTTTAAAGTCTTTCCAGTCAAAAATTTATGCAATTAAGTAGTAATCACAAATTGTGTTCGCGAATCTAAAGTAAACTGGATAGGTATTAAGCAACAATCATTTGGCTTTTCATCATGGGTTTGTTTTCTCATTGTAACTTAAAAAGTAACGATGTAATCTGAAAAATATCAATTTCCAAGTTGTAGACCATCATTTGTTTAATCAGAAACTACTCCGTATCAGTTTATACAAGCATCTTGCTATTGTGACCAAATTTTAGAGTAATGATATTGATGTGACAAAATATTAGAATAATACAGAAAATCTATTAAATTAAACTCAAACCCCACAAGTATGTGAATAACATATAAATATTTTGATGATCCATCAGCTTTTGGAAAACTCGCAGAATTGCTTTTAGAAACTACTCGTAGTGTGCCAATCGGAGAAAAGAGAGGCTTGCTTGTGGATGTGAAAATACTGTAGGGTGTTAACTAGTGAGTCCAAATTCGATTTATTTCGGGGTAAAATGAGGGTACAATAATATAAGTTATCCCCATTTATAATTATTTCTGCCTGTAATTTTCTAGGTCTAACAGTAGATTTTAATGAATCTGTACTTCTTATATTATAATTCTCCAAACAATTTTCCATAATTCTCCATTTATAAAAAAAAACTCAAACGAGACCTACCAGTCAGTTTCCGTGGGTGTTACTTGGTGTTACGGACATTTTAGTTGAGTAATGTAGAAATGAGAGAGAGCACTCCGTACCAAGATGTATTATTGGTATTCCAAAATGTTGGCATGCACAAGTAGAAGTAGCTAACTTTCTTTCTGTTCGAGTACAAATGTTAAAACTTGGGTACGAACTACGAAGTACGAACAATATTAACAATTTGAGAAAAGTCTGGTTTGTTGTTCTCACTTTATTTTATTCTATCCAAGGACCATGCTTCAGCATATTGAAGTGACCATTTGTAATCAATTTTACATCCTTTATTTCGTTTAATCTTAGTTTTACTTTGAATTCTAAGTTTAATTTAATTATTAGATGAAATGAATTTATTATTGTTTTTAATTTTCTGCAGATATCATTGGCCATTTGAAGGATTATCTTGAATTATTAGTCAATGATTCGAGTCACGCGAGAGTGATTGAGCTGAAAAGAGCAGTTCTACGACAGATAGTGAGTAGAGGTTTTGCCAACAAGATGCAATCGCATTACTTTGAAAAGAAATTAGGCGATTTGGAGTACATAATTCGGACAAATATTGCAAAAAAAAAATTATTGGAGAATCAATTAATGTCCGTTCACGATCGAATGAGTTTACTAAGGAAGTTAGTGGACAGTATTCAAAATGGAGGCGAGAATGAAGAAAATGCACGAGTGAATAGTACAATTGATTTGGAGGTGAGGTTCGAATTTAAATTGAAAGAATGGAGTTTTGATTCTTACTTATTTTTGTGCAGGAGAACATGCAAGAGCTATTTCGAGGAATAAAAGTGATGTCTAATTTAAACAACTTATTTTATCATCACATCAAACTGAACAATGAATTGTCACGGAATCCACAAATGTTAATTGACACGCCTGCGCCTACGCCTGTCAAGCTCACCGAATTCAAATGTGAGCAATGTGCATCGTTACTGACAACTGGCAAAATCAAAATAGCACACATTTTAGACAAAGATTCAACAGTTGCATGTAATGAGGAGAAATTATTAAACGCCATGTCCTCATTACGTAGTGATTATTTTGCAATGGTATGACAAATTGCTAGCATTAATTATGAATTATTGATTAATTATTTATTAACTATTTAGATGGACGGACTTGTAGGAAAAGTGTCAAGGACAGAAAATACAGTTGATGTAGTGAGCAGCGTGAATGATGCCAGCGCATCGTCATCATCACTCTGTCGTTGCGTGTCAGTTGACGATTTGTTACTATCTGCATCACAAAGGCATAGTGTGCAGTTTGCAGAAGGTAACAAAGCACTGTCAGCGGAGAATGTTTTCAATTTGCACAGGGATGAAGAATCGATGCAATCAAAACGCTTCGAAAATGTTTTGAATAAAGAGAATCCTTGCACAACCGACAGTTTACTCGAGTATGGACAGACGAGTGATGTTTTGGAATTGAAGGAACAAGTGTGCAGGCTCCACTTACTTTTAGAGCAAAAAGAACATGAATTGAACGAGATAATGTGCCATTCTCAATGTTTGCCGACGAACACTTATTTATCTCACCTGCAATCGTACTTGAAGGAACAAACACTCAGTCCGTCTGAAAGGAATTCATCGGCTCATTTAGATTTAACATCAGAAATTGGAAAATCCGAGACTTCGTGTCCGATCGGTGATCCCAATGTTGATCCCAATGTTGATCCCAATGTTAACCCTAATATTAGGGTTAACGACAACGACAACCAGTTGCTCCGCTTAAATGTACCTATTAATGAGATGTTACATGGAAGGGAATATTCATCATTTGTTCAAGTGAATTTTTGTTTTGTTTGAAATAATGTAACATTCAAAAATGGACATCATTTTTTAATGTACATTACTCGTACTTCGTACATTACTTGTTATTTCAGTTGCAACAGGAAGATATTTTAATGCTGCGCAATCGACTTTTAAAGTCTCACGATGCGTGTGAATTACTGCGAATTCGGTTGGAAGAATTAGCGGAGTTCATGGAGCATTTACTTCGTTTTGACAAGAATGGGCTGTTGGATATTAGCCTGTTTACACCCCAGCGACTTGAGTTATTGAAACAACGAATTGCAGAAAGCAAGGAACTTAGCCGCAGCATTTCACATTCCTTATTAGGTATTTGTCATTTGTAATTACCGGTAGTTTGAGTTTAATTAATTTTCAATTTAATGTAATTTCAGTTGATGCAGATGTGAGCAATGTCACTGACAGCACCATTAATATTGGTAATGGTCAGGATGTTTTCTATAGCATTGAGCATGAAGAGAAACACTGCAGATCTAATGAGGAAATGATTGAGCACGAAATGAATCGTAGCAGTACTTGTAGTGTGAATATTGATTACGGACGAAGTAATGGTGAGCACTTGGACCAACTTGTTGAAAGCAGCTGCGACGATTTTCTATTGCTTTTAAATCCAAACAAATGTGCCACAGCCGAAGAAGGAAATAAGGGAGAGAACGAGACTGAGGTTTTTACTTCGGGACATAGTAACGAGATTCGTGCTCTTGATTGCTTCAAAGAGCAAGCGATAATGGCCGAATATGGCCGCCATTACACATCGAGGCAGTATGCCGATTGCAGCGATAGGAGGTTTCTGTATCATCGAACGAATCATACAACTACATTGACTGCGCACAACGCAGAGCTCGTTTCAGATGCACCACGATTCGTGACTCACGTAGCGGGCGATTTGTCACCCTCAGAATCCGAATCCTGGTCCGAACCCGATAGGTATTTTAGCAATTTAATTTTAAATTTAAATTTTTATTCTTATTTTTATTCTTATTCTTATTCTTATTTTGGAGGAATGTGTCTCAGCAACGAATTGGACTGGAGCTAGATAAACAAGAATGGTTAAAAGCGAAAGTAAATTTGAGCTCATCTAATGTTGACTCGTTGAGCGATACGAGTATGTCAACTTCAATGAAAAATAAAGCATTGTCTTCGCGTAATATAATTAATTACACATTTAAGTGATTAAATTAATCATTAATTACCCTAATTAAACTTTATTTAGCTCAACGACTTCGAAATGAAGAAATGCAAATGGATAATCTTGAGATTCTTCACCAAAGACTTGAGGATCAAATTGAAGTAAACAGATGCCTAAGGTCGGAGTTAGAGTTGATTAGGAGTCTCGAAAAGGAGAATGGCAAGAATTGTCAAAGTGAGAAAACGAATCCGGTGAAACAGACTTTAAACGACAGGAAACGACATATTGGTCGGAGTAAAGTGAGGGCGATTGTAAGCGAACATTTATTGGAAATTCGAGGTTTGCGATTGCGCTTGGAAGAATCCATTCATGTGAACGACGTGCTTCGGGAGAAATTGGAAAAGCGGTGTAAAAAACGACAACAACAGCACCAGCACCAGCACAGTATGCAAGAATAGAGATTTGAAATTTGCCATTATTTATTTATTTATTTTTTAGTTGGTCGAAACGGACACGAAAATGAAATTGGTCGACTAGGTGTGGAATTCGAGGAAACGGGGCAGACGTTGAATGAATTGGAGCAGCGAATTCGATACAGTTTGCCTGAATGTAGCGAACAAAGAGGATTTAAAATGGAAACTAAGCAATTGCATCAGCAGTTGGTTGATTTGACAGACAAATTACAATTGTCAGAAGCCAAAATTGAGCAAATCGAGAGGGAACTCGTATCTTACGACGAAGGCAATCGGCTACTCAAATATGCCAACGTTAGATTGCAAAATAGCATCGCTCAGCTGCAGACAGCATTGATGACTAAAGAGGAGGTTGTGACGGAATTACGCGAAGCAAACAACTACATGCATGTGACCCTTGAAACGATGGATAAATTGCACATTCAGTACAAGATGGAATTAGAAACGGCTGGAAATGAAGAAAAGAATAAAGTGGAAATGTTGGAGAAACGCGAAAGGGAATTAAATGACGAACTGAGAACGGTGAAAGAAAAGTCGGACGAATTTCGAAGACAATTTGAGGAACTCAAGCTTGCAATTGCACACACTGAGGAGCAGTTGGAGCAAGAACACGGATTGCGCCTGAGTGCGCAGCAGAAATCGAATGAAATGGAGAATTGTGTGGCAACGTGTAAACAAGTGGCAAATGGGCTGCAAAGCGAATTACAGGAAATGGGCGTTCAATTCGAAGCGGCGAGGCAAACAAATGTCAAATTGGAACAAGTTGTGGTTGAAAGAGAAATTGAGATCGCTCAACTCAGAAAGAATGTCAACAAACTTGAAGAAAACAATTCGTCCAAGAATGCACTTATTCAACGGGAGATTGCAAACGTTAGGATTTTGGAGCTCAAGTTGGATTCCTTAAATGAAAAATCAGCACATGCGCAGAGTGAATTGAGTTGCAAACTTGCAGGCTGTGAGGAGAGATTGGTGCATTTGCAGCAAATGTTGAAGGAGAAGACTCAAAGTTTAAACAAGTGCAAGCATTTGCAAATGCTTTTAGACGAAAGGAACTCTACCGTAAGAATGTTGGAGGATGATTTGCAGCGTGTGATGGAAGGAAACGGTAAGTTTTCTCTTGTGGCATTTGGAATTGTTCAGCTAAAACTTAGCTGACATTGTACGAACTACGAGCGGTGACATTTAGCGGGTTTATCTAAAACTATAAACTGAAACGGCCCAATTTTTCAACGTTTGTATTCTTTCTTTCTTTCTAGGAATACCAATACCTACTTCTCAACGGTGTGTACCAGCTTTATCTACTTTATCGTGTGATGTTAATGCACAGGCACTTTTATCTGAGAAGCTGCGTTTAAAAACGCAACAAGAATTGAGTATCGAAACGAATGATGTCTCGCATTGTCATTTGAAGGGGAGTTATCCCGTCAAGTCTGGAGAAAACGGCATTATCGGTTTGACAATTTCTTATTTTTTGTCGTTTTTAATGTTAAAACAAAATGAAAAGTGGCTGTTGGTGGTTTGAGTACATTTGATTTGACTAAGGTTGGAATGAATGGCAATGTATTTTCTGACGAGAAATAGTGGAACCTTAACGCAGGGGTCGGCAACCTGCGGCTCTTTCGATGTCAAGATCAATACCATAATATTGAAACAAAAATGTTAGTGGCTCTTAAGGCAATTTACGTAAATTGTAAATTGTAACTTTTGGCTCTTCCGTCTCAAAAGATTGCTGACCCCTGCCTTAACAGCCTCAATGGATATGGTTACTATTGGTACGATTTGTGCACCTCTAGTAAAGTTCACACGAGTAGACAAATGGAACGTGCTCCCGATCCATCTGCAGGAATGTTTAGCTAATGAAAACGTCACAAAAACGTTCGTTTTCGTCATTTAAATGTTGATTACGAACGTTTTTATGACGTTTTATCAGCAAAACGTCCGTTTCAATGCATTGGGGTTTTTTTTTACCCTATCCACAATCCGACCCGCAATCCGTCGGTCAGCTGCAGATCATGTTGGATGGAGTCGGATTGTGCAGATCATAATTGCGGATTGGATCTGCATTTTCCGATCCGCACTGTTTTCGGATCGGATGCAGATTGGCCAGAATCCGATCCGATCACAGGCTTATCTGTAGGTTGATAAACTTATTTGATAGTCAATTTGAATCACTTGCAAACTTGATGTTTACTTGTTCAACTCAATTAACTAAACTATATTTCTAGAAACAAGAGGTAATGATAAGTCTACAGTTCTGATTACATCAAGCAGTAAAGCGAAAGAACATTTGTGGAATGATTCACCAGTTTCAAGACCACGATCAAATTTGACTATGAATAAATACGCAAGCTATTCATCTGGATCCAGCGATATCATTTCAACTAAGATGAACCAAATGGGGCAGCAAAGCAAGTCGTTGCCTGAGTATGATTATGTATGCCATGATTCAATGTTACCCGCAATTTGCCACACATCACAAGTTTGTAAAATGCTTCTGTAATCGATTTATGATTCTAATATGTGGATGTCATTTTTTAAAAAGAAAAAGCATGGTGAAAAGTTGAAACTTCGATTAGTAGCATCGTTGGAACAATCAATGTGCAGTCAGCTAGATTCACACAGTGTTTATTCGTCGCCCGATTTAGGCATCGAGTCTGATCCAAACCATTTTTCTATTCTGGAGAAGCAAATTACAAATATGACGGAAGAGCATTTACAGGAGATTCGAAGTGTACAACGGTGCGACAAGAATTTTAAAAGGATTCCTGCAGATAAGACACTGAAACAAAGTACGGTACTTAAAATACTGAGAGGAAGTGGACGTTTAATGTTTACTATTCTTTGTCTTTTAGATGGCAAATTATCAATTAATAATCAATTAATTTTTGCAATTGGTTCCCTGAGTGACTATGAGTTGTTGAAAAAAGATTTAGAGAATAACATGACCACTCTAAAGGGATTACAAAATCGAGTGAAGGAAAAGTTGCTGGCTTCAACGAGAGCTTCAGTGAAAAACTCCGAATTGATGCTATTAAAAGAAATTGAAAATAAAATAAGTGGCTTGATTACTGGACTGGGAAAGAGTTTAAAGTTGGTCAGTTGCTTCTGGAAATCAATGCTCAATTCTCCATGTGTTATTGAAGGAAAGGTAACATGCCCACTGTTGGCAGCACAAACACTAAAAGTACAAGTACTGCATTAATACTAATCACCTATTAGCATAGTGAGCTATTTTCAGTGTTTGTGCTAGTGTTAGCAGTACAGTACTTCAAATATGGCCATGCAAAAATAATGAATTTTTCACTATTTATCATGCGTAAAATGTGTTGTTAATCCAAATACCGTATTTCATCGATTTAGACCCGTTTCGCCGAAAATGAAAAAAGTGAGTTATCGATCAATTTTTCATATTTTTCGTTTTTCCACATTTCCTAAGAAAGGCTAACAAGGGGGGGGGGGGCTGAGCCCCCCCCCCCCCCCCTTGACCCCCGCGAACTTAACCTTACTGGTTTTTTGATGAAAAACCTTTTTTTGTGTGGAGATTTCCACACAATTCCTAAGAAGGGCTAACAAGGGTGGGCTACGCCCCCCCCCCCTTGACCCCTCGCGAACCAAACCTTACTGGTTTTTTGGTGCAAAACCATTTTTTGTGTGGAAATGTGGAAAAACGAAAAATTTGAAAAATTGATCAATTACTCACTTTTTTCATTTTCGGCGAAACGGGAATTCAATTTTTGGCGAAACGGGAATTTTCTTTTTGGCAAAATGGGATTCGGCGAAACGGGACATTACCATTTTATCAAATTAAAGTCGCCCGTGATTATAAGTTGCAGCTAATATTCGAAGAAATTCACACAAAAAAATCACTGGTTTGCGTAATTTCTTTTGTAAAAAGAAATATTTATTTACCGTGGGTATTTAAACTTATTTAAATATGATTCAATTAAATTAAAATTGCTAACAAAAACTGCACCACTTTGACTATTTTGAACAATATGTATGGAAAATTGCTTAGGCAGTATGTGAACACTACTGTATACAATTTCAATTAATGGTTGTCCTCGAAGTCAACCTCAAATATAGCTATACTCTGGCCATGTGTAAGTTTGGCCTAACTCCGGGCCTTTTCTCTGGTGTAGTGATACAAGAAAATAGATCCAAACACCAGAAGCAAGCACTAAACTCTGAACTATTTTCCCTGGTGGCAGCACAGAGCACAGTATAGAGACTGTGGCACAGAGTGAGTAACGAGGCTCGGAGTTAGGCCAAACTTACACATGGCCAGAGTATAGTGGAAAAATATTGCCACTAGCATTGCCAATTATAAACCGCTACTTTTAATCGAAGAAATATGGTATGATGCATAGCATAGCTTTAATGACAACAGAAAATTTTATCCATTGACATGGCGTACTGAGAGTTACCTGATTATAACGAGCGATTACTTCTCTTTATTTTAGAATTCAAAGTTGCGTGAAGAAAATCTGTTGTTGAGGAAAAAATTGCAGCAGCAAAAGATTAATTTGCAGGATGCTCGATCAAAATTGGCAGTAAGTATAAATAAAGCAGGCAGTTTATTATTGTTTTAAACCTTTATACTTATTATAGGCTAGCAGTCGTCTAAAAGAAGGAATGGAAAAAGCAATCATGAAGCAGCGTAAGTTTCTCAATCTACATTTTAAATGTCGAGTGCACTGAGTGGAATTTTTGCATTTTCTGAAAGCCGGAGAAAAAAATTCAGTTGTTGTAGTAATTATTTTACAGTAGGTGCATTCAAAAACTCTAAAACGCCTCTAAAACTCGTTTCGTGTTTGTATGTGACGTCATCCCCATTGAATAACATGGGAATGTTATTCAATGGGAATGACGTCACGTACAAACACGAAATGAGTTTTGCATACGTTTTAGAGTTTTTGAATGCAGCTAGTAACAATCCAAAACCGTAGTTAAGAAAATGCAACAAAAAGCAATGTGTGCTAGAAGCATGGCATAGTTAGTTCTGGGATTTATTTGACCCGGATCCAGTTCTCGGATTCAGGTGAATCCATGATGGACGACCTCAATCAATCTATTGTTTTAGTACCACAAGATTGATCAGAAAATCGTAATAAATGTTAATGCTCCATAATAGCCATTTTTAAATGATTGTGCATGACAAGAAGTCTGGGACCATAAAGCGTTGCTTTTTGTTAACTACGTTTTTTGATTGTTATTATAAAATAATTACTGCCACAATTTAATTTTTTTCCTGATGGATATTCTTTTTTTATTATGGGCTTCAGAAAATGTAAAAATCCTACTTGGTGCTTGACCTTTAAGGCTAATATTACGCTTTAAGTCAAAATTAAATTACGAATTTATGGTACTGCTTCGAATAAACGCCAGGTTCAAAAAAGCTCCGGGACACGTTTAACCGCCCGGGGGTCAGCGACATTTAATGCACAGTGTGCCAACCCAACCCGGGGGGGGGGGGGTCGGGTTGGGAAAATTAATGAACGCCTCAGCGTTTGGCATTACGGTACAGGTAAGTTTTATAGAACAAAGTGGCTACCGGTATGTTCATGTCCGACGTGACGTGCTATGTTTGGTTGAGACACATTGATGAAAATGCTTGGTTCAGTCTATGTTGCTAAAAACGAATAAGGTCAGGTTTGGGGGGAAGATTAAACCTCAAAAACGAACCAACATCAATAGATCAGCACGTCATTAAAATAATACGTTCATGTCAGACATGAACGTAGCCACTGCTTTTACAAAAAGTCAAGAAGTTCATATCTGGTCACTGTTCCAGTGGCGGAACAGACCAACATATGTTGACTATATTTTTGCCATTGGTCACTAGGGTTATACGTTCAATTTTGGGGGTAAAAATTAATTTTTTTTGCTTTTTTGTTCACTTTGGAACAAAAAGTTCATTTCTTGATGTCTTAAAATCAATTTTTGTAACAAAAGTTGTCATAAAAATTGATTTCTTGGTCTAACATTTTTATTTATTTATTTTTTGTCTTATTATAAAAATTGAAGTTTTGCTTAGGCGGATTAGGTCGCGGCAATTGAGCAGGAGGCGGCGGCAATTCAGCAGCTATGTTATGCCGTGTGCTGCGTCGTGGCATTGGCCTCTTATGTCGTCACTCGGCGACCTAATCCGCCTTTGACCATGCCTTGGTTCGATCTGTGGCTCTGGCCTTGGCTCGGGCAAGGATTCGTGTTTGATCTGTGGCTCTGGTCGTGGTGCATCGGGGGCACCAGTTACAGTCGCAGTACGATCGTCGTCGCATGGCCCGTTTTCTCGCAATCGCCAATTTGAACCATCGCCAATTTGACCCATCGCCAATTTGACCCATCGCCAATTTGACCCCTCGCCAATTTGGGAACGCGGTTCCCATTTAATGGGTTCAGCGATCACCAATTTGCAATCTCCGATTTGGCCGTCGCCAATTTAGAGAGTCGCCAATTTGCAATCGCCAATTTGGCCGTCGCCAATTTGGTCCCCGCCCAAACTATTATATCTAAAACTATTTTACAAGTTTTAACCCATTTTTGTGCTGTTGCAAGATTTTTGATCCTACAGTATAATTATTTTTGTTAAAATTCATACTGAATAAAATATTTGGGTAGATTTTAAAGTAAATAGATGAAGGTTTTATATTTTGGTTGTTACCAGTTTTCGTTGCGCACTATTTTGTTGTCACAATCTACATAAGTGGAGCGATGGTTTAAAAAGTCACTTGTTGCAGGACTTGTCCCGGGATTGTATTGTAGACGCCTCCAATTGCCAGCCTATTTGGAAATTTGCAAAAAATATTTTTGCAAATTGCGCTATTAGAGATAAACCATAAATCGAAATTTTGGAAAAAGAACGAAAATATTGTGATAATTGAAACGTTTCACACACAATTCGGATGCAAATTATGATTTACGTCCGAAACGTTTTGTATGCGTTTTTAAGTAGCGTACGGGGCACCGTTAGAAGATATATTATTAATTTATTAATAAATGATTTTAGTGACCAAAACTCATGATGTACTCAAGCGAGCTAAGGGTAACTTGGAAGACCAGGCAAATAACTCCAAGACTTAAGTGAGTGGTGGTAAAAGTTGTGTGTAAATAGTGTCGTATACGTCATACTGAATCAGCACATGTAGCAGTTTTTGTTCTCATTGTCAAAATTTGTGACTCTATAAAGTTGGACAGCGTCATATTTGTGTAAATTCACGTTATTAGTTTTTATATAATAATACAATTTACTAATCAGATACTGAAAATTTGTGATTTAATTTGTTTTTAAAATCATTTTGTTTGTTTCTTTAATACTACTCTGAAACTGTAATTTTTGAAGGTATATTTCCTTCTTTTACAGATGTTTTTAACTATTTTTCTCATAAATAAAAAGCTTTATGTATAATTTTATCAATCTTGAATAAATATAACCTAACCGTTCTACAAATCTTGGAACAGATGTGTTTCTATTTAAACAGGTCACTTGAAATAGATGCACATCGTTTTTGAACAGCTGAAATCAGGAACTCCCATCTTCAATTGCTACAAAAAATGAACCAATGTTTTCCTTGGAGCATTTTTTTCGACTGGACTCCTTTCCACCTGTACTATTTTCGACTGGAGGTTCAGTTTTGGGAAGATGCTGAACGGCCGGTCAAGGTGTGTGACTGTTTTATTGCAGAAATCAGATTACGGGAAGTTTAATAGGCCATGTTGGTAGAAAAATTGTAGCCAGACTTCCCACAGGTCACAAATTTCTGCATCGGCATCAGGATCCCACAGATATGCTGCAGATACTATCCCTCCAACCAACCTCCAAATATTGGCCAAAAACGTATTGATTTGATGCATCAAAGATTAGAAGCAGCTCAATACAAGTCATTGCAGTCAAATAAAACTTTTATCAAGCAAACTTCTCTAATTTTAGCAATTATATTGCCCAGATGTCCGACACTATAAATCAATAAAAGAACATTCATTCATATTTAAGACAGTCAGTTTAGGTCTAGATCATTTGTTAAGTGGATTCGTTCATCTCCCGAACCACCTAACAATATTTCTGGATGCTCGTGCCGAAGTTTATAGACAGAAATAGTCTGCTGCCGGCGTGGTGGAATGGTGGAATCTTTTTTGACTGATTCCTTTCAACTTGTAATGTTTTCAACTGGATTTTTTTCAACCGCTAATCTTTGTAAACGGGAAGAATTTCAATCAGTAAATATTTCGACCGGATTCACCTCGACCAGGAATTCTCTACCAGGATTCCTTTCGACCAGGATTATTTTAGACTTGGTTGAAAAGAATCCTAATCAAAAATAAGAAAAAAACATCAAAAATAAATAAATTTACATAAATACACCAAAAAATTATAAAATTAGCAACAAAAAAAGCGAAAAATAAAAATGATGAAAAAAAACTTCACTTTTGATGTTTTTTTTTTTATTATTCAGTCATGGAAAATTTAAAAGTAAAATTTCGACCAGAAAAAACTTAGAACCCAATTGGAAACCACCTGGCCTCTCGAATGCCATAAATTTCCCATTGCCTCCTTCCTCGATAAGCAAGACCAGTCACGGTGAGACTGGATATGTCCCGGGTCAGTTAGGACTTGTTGTCCACTGACAACCTGTTGGCTGCAGTAGGGAAGGAATGCAGCTCCGCCTAATGGATTCAGTGCCAACTGGTGTCAGTTGGTCCCACTACTAAATGAAACTATCAACAGATTAATTAAATTTCAATTAACCTTCCTTTACAACAAAAGTTAAAACTGTTTTTTTTTTTTAACAAGCAATTAAGAAAATAAACAAAAAAATTTCAAATACCACAATTTAGTAGATCAATTTTTTAATGTTTGCAAAAAGTTTGAGAGGTCATATTCGATTTCATAATGTTCTTCATCCCATAATTCTGGAAGAGATTCAAGCAAATTCGATATGCCTTTACATTTTGTAGGAGCAGTTTTGGATGCCAAATTATCTTTGTTGTCCGTGTTAAAATTGAACAAATCTAGTAACTGTTCAGTTCCCATTGACATTAAACTGGAATTTTCCTGACTTATGACGGTGTTAGCTATCGTCACTTTAAATTTTTGCAACCTGAAATAAATAAATAAATAAATAAATAAATATTGTCGAGAAAAATAGAAAAAAATTAAATTCACAAGTACCCCATAATCTTCTCTTCTAATGTTCCTTTAGTAATGAGCCTGTAAACGTTAACCACTTTTTTCTGACCAATGCGATGAGCTCGATCCATTGCCTTCAAATATAAAGAAAACTGTAACACTATGACTTCTAAAAATTGCAAACTTTTAATAAATTTCTTTGGACTGGACATAGCACCGTCCAGACAGCTGTGTGGTCCGGACAGGTCAGAAAATACAAAGAACCAATCCATACATAGCAATAGGAAATTTGCTCCCCTGTCCGGATAGCCCTCCCCTCCCCCTCCCCCTCCAAACAAAGCGATGTGTCCCGCATACGTCTTATATCGGGAAAAATCGCTGAATGGCGCAGACAAAAAAAATAGTCGATGGGGTGATGCATATACAGGGTGGTCAGAAAGTCTGGTTCTCAGTAAATAATTCCCAAACTGTTCTAGATGTTGATTCAGCAAAATTATTGTATGGGTAGTATGTCGGGGAAACTCCAATCATGACATCCAATTTGACCTCTGAGGTCATCTTCAAGGTCATCCATATTGTAACTCAAGAACCGTGACAGATAGAGCAAAAAGGTGAATTAGAATGTTGTAGAGCATCATGCAATTAGTCTAGGACCATTCTTAAAAAAATTATTTCTTACTGAAAAGTTTTCAGAAAAAAGGTCTGAAACATTAGTCTACTCAGCATTGTAACTCAGCTTTGTAACCTAAAACTTTTGAGGCAACCAAGCTAATCCTCAATTAGGACACTTTATTTGATCATACTTGTAAGTGGAAGAGAGGAAACACAAAAGAAAAGAAATAATTTATTTTGGAAATACATTCCAACATGATAGTTTTAGATTACAATGCTGAGTAGACTATCGTTTCAGACCTTTTTTCTCAAAACTTTTCAGTAAGAAATAATTTTTTTAAGAATGGTTCTAGACTAATTGCATGATGCTCTACAACATTCTAATTCACCTTTTTGCTCTATCTGTCACGGTTCTCGAGTTACAATATGGATGACCTTGAAGATGACCTCAGAAGTCAAATTAGATGTCATAATTGGATTTCCCCCGACATACTACCCTCACAATTATTTTGCTAAATCTACATCTAGAACAGTTTGGGAATTTTTTACTGAGAACCAGACTTTCTGACCACCCTGTATAAGATCATTTTTGAAATTGGTACGCAAAATTGCTAATTTAAATCTCAACACATTAGAGTTGCTAATTTATACCTGTAAATCAACCATTGGATTCCAATCATGTTCCACAAAGATGACTGTATCTGCACCAGTCAAATTCAAGCCAAGTCCACCAACTTGAGTAGTTAATAGTAAAATATCAATAGATGGGTCATTGTTAAATCTATGAACAATTGAATAACGATTTGCAGCTGGAATGCTGCCATCTAAACGCAAATAAGACACTGTGGGTAAATGAATCCTGTTAAATAAATCAACATGTCAATTATTTCACTTAGATGAGATTTGTTTCTAAACTCACTTAAATAAATCTTCTTCTAAAAGATCAAGCATTGACTTCAACTGACAGAAAATAAGTGCTCTATGTTGATTGACAACTGGGCTGTTTGCATCATTTGAAAATTCAACTCCAATTCCACAGTCCAGGAGTAATTGCCTAAAATTAATCAAGGTATGGTATATCAATTGAGTTCGTTTTTAATATGTATTGTTTTTTTTACTTTAAAGCTGGCAATTTAGCAGCATGCCGAATATCTGACAATGGAGTTTTCTGGTCCAATAAATCTTTTTTGGTCTTCTCATATTCAGGGTGACTGGAATTCAGAACCAACTTAGGATGATTGCAAACTTTTCTGAGATACTGAAGTGCCTGAATTTACGGACAAAAATTATTATTATTGCGATTATTATTATTATTATCATTTTTATTTTTCAATAAAATTTTTAATTATTTTACTTGAAAGACATGAGTAGTTTCTGACTTGTTTGAATTATAACCATGAGCAACTACATCATCCACACTTTGCCTTGCTCTTGATTTGGAAAAGTCTTCATATAATTTTTCCTACAGATTAAAAATAGAATTTAATAATACAGTCAACTCCGTCTAGACAGGGTGTATTGAGGACAGGGCTCCCCTCTAAGCCAGGAAAAACTTTGGGACCATGTCCTAATACAATTAAACATCCTAGGCTATAAATATCAGGATTCAGGGAGCCCTTACCCCCTGTCAGAGGATGGTAATTCCCGTAGTATTGGTAAGTCCTAGACAAAATCAGCCACACATTAAATAGAAATAGAAATCGAAAATATGAATAGAAACAGGTTACATGTTGCACATTTAAGAAGAGTTTTGGTAGGAGGCTCCTGGCGGCCTATCATAGATCTGCAACCACAACTTCAATTTTGATTCCCAAAGGGTTTTTTTTTTATTTTTTTCTCCTCGAAAACTAGAGATTCTCTTTCAGAAATTTCATGTATTTTCTTTAAACAGTATAACAAACAATAAAAAAAATTATCACAAAATTCCTTTGACTTTGTTCACTTTTGTTCAGATTGTCAAAAAAACTCCAAAATTTCGACATCTTAGCGACGTCCATTCAGTCGATGACCGTATTTGTCTGCAAGATTTCTGGGCCATTCGAGTTTGCCACAGAAAAGATGAGGGACAGTGAGGGTCCAGTTTTTTTGAACACGACTGTACATTACTTAAGCACACTTAAACAGTGTGTTTAATTTTCAGGTGTAATGTTTGGAGCTGCATGAGTGCACGAGGTGTTGGTTGCATTCACCCATTAACCATCAGTATATCTTGATCTACTCATCATTCTTTGATCCCCTCATGGGAGAATCTGTTTCCTGATTACGATGATGAAAACTTAATACCTTCTAAAGGTATTCTCGCTCCAGAACATAAACCACACCGTTTATGATGGACCCGCATATACTTGTACCTGATCTAGAGGGAAGTGCACTGTAATAGAGTCAGTCCCACATACAATAAAAATTCCCAGGGTTTTAAAATATTCTCGAGTCTCGAGTCTCGAGTCTCGAGTCTCTAGGAATGATACGCAAAAGTGTTATGCGACTGAAAGTCTAAAAAATTATGTTGGGGGGTGGAACAACATAATAAAATCACAAAAACGTGACGTCTTACTCTTACGGTTTTCGTACGCGCTCGTTTTTCCTAACTATGTTTTTCTGGTCATCCAAGCTTGGTGTAACGCCAAACTTTGGCTAATACGGGTTCTGAACAAATGTCTACCCGACTACTCGTATTGTAGATACATGACACTAATTTCATCAGTGCCCTGTCATATTGCATAAACTTGTTTGATTGTTAGTGAGCTTATTTTTGTGTCGCGCTCCATTTTTTATGTTTCAACGAAAACTGTGGAAGAAATGATTCCAAGTCTTTTAAATTTGGGGAGCAATGATCTAAAATACAATGTACCCACGGTAGTTTGGCATGACTTGACATCGGACAATTTTTTTGTCATAATATTATGGAACAAATTTGTTTGCAGACTGTAATACTTAGCCAAATCCTACACACCTCTCTTTCTGCATACGTAATACCTAACCACACATACTTGTATACAGAATTATACTTAAAAGGCAAGACCAATAGGCCTCATTTAAATAACATATTTGCTAAAACAATGTAAAAAAAATTCTCATTCAGCCAAAAAATAAACTCAATGTACCTGCAAACAACTCAATTCGCAATAATAATCCTGAATAATCTTTGGAGGCAAATCCTTTAAGACATCTTCTTTTAATCGTCTCAAAAGAAAAGGTAGGACTTGACGATGTAACGCTTCCATTGCTAAAGCCCCTAAATAATAATATTGTTACGATGAGAAAATATCTCAAAATAGAAAAAAAAGAAAAGTATATACGTAGACGATGAACGGACAAACAATATTTTCTGTCATTGCTTTCAAAAAATTTCCTGAATACAAAATATTAATCTTCAAATAGTTTTTGCCAATTTGACAATATTCTATTTCAAACACTACTTTGCAGAAAAAACCTGGAACACCAGGGTACAATGGAATTTTGCAATTTTGCAATTTTGTTATTTTGCAATTTTGTAATTTTGTAATTTTGCAATTTTGCAATTTTGTAATTTTGCAATTTTGTAATTTTGTAATTTTGCAATTTTGCAATTTTGAAATTTTGTTATTTTGCAATTTTGCAATTTTGTAATTTTGCAATTTTGTAATTTTGTAATTTTGCAATTTTGCAATTTTGAAATTTTGTAATTTTGTGATTTTGCTATTTTGGATTTGTCACGTGATAAAACTAGTTTTTGATTAAACATGAAAAAAAGTCCAAAAAATAAATGTGTTTATACTTGTGTGACACTGTTGTGTACAGCTGTGTTTTAAAAACTGGATCTTCAGCATATGCTAGCAATTAAAATTGTAAATTAATTTCATGTTTTGCCACTACGTGAAACACTAGAAACCAACAAGTGATAATACAGCCACTTAACTATGAAAGCATCACCGAAGACAAACCCATCCAATGATGGGCGCAAACGGGTTGCTAGAATTTTTGGGGTTTAAGCAAACCGTGCAAAAAATAAAGAAATAAAGAAATTCTTTTTTTTGCACCTGTTCGAAACGCAACACAATGCCATGTGTGAAATCTTAATTTGGCCCAAAAATCCATATTTAGACAAAAACATTTTTGGCCAAAAGTAGTCAGTTTTTTTTTTACCAAAAGCAGCCAATTTTATTTATGGCACTAAATTAAAAACATTTTCCTGGGGAGGTTAGAACTGGTTGTTATCGTTTTTGAATCCCACCACTGGACAAGCTTGTTGCTTTCTGATGTTTCACCTAGTGGCAAATTTGTGTTTTTTTCTTCACAATTTCAATTGTCAGCATACGATGAAGATCCATTTTGTTTATCAGGACTGCAGTTTAGCTGTTTTAAGTTTACTGTATCTACCAAGTAGCATAAAAATCCATTGAGATTCAATGACATCAATGGTGACCCGGTCTCTTGTTAGTATTAAAAGATAGGCCAGGCCAGCCATACAATGATGTCATTGGATGGATTTTTATACTAGAACAGCTAAAAAGCAGAGAAGTTTTTTTGTCCACGACTGTACATCCTTCTATTGCAGTTACAGTCAAATAATGTACGATTTTTGACAAATTTTAAAGCTTCTCCTAATTACTTTCCCGTAATTTTTAAAAAATAAATTTTGCTCAAATAGATGTCACATTAATTTAAAAAACATACAGGAATGTAGGAAAAGCTTTTAAATAACCGTTTCCATGCCCTAGTACAGATTCAGATGAAGGTTCAATTCTGAAATGATGCTGAACGGTTAGTCAGGGGCAGGGCGTGGGGGACTACATTTTATAGAAAGAATCATGACAACAGAAGTTTAATGGCCATTTTGGTGGAAAATTTGTAGCCAAAAATCTCACAGGTCATAAATTTGTGCATCTGCATCAGGGTCCCATAGATGTACTGCATGGACTATTCCTCCAAATATTACCCATAGTGTTGATCTGATTCTGATGCATCATAGATTAGAAACAGCCAATATTGTAAAAAGAAAGACAGAAAGCCTAGTAAAATGTGTCATTTTAAACTCGTTTGTCATTCTGCATGGAATTTTGACCATGTGTTGAAAAAAGGTTGTATTTCAGCTCCTAGAGTGATAAAAATTAGAAATTTTTTGTGCAAGTAGTGGATATATGGGGACAACTGAGGGAAAAAAATGAGGGGATTCAACCCATTTTTCTTGGCCAAATCATCCCCTAGTTTATGACACGTAATATGCCCGAATAATTGTTTTATCCTCTGTATAATGAATTGTTGTTATTTTCTGAACTAAGCAATTACAGAACGCATTGTTGTATCACTGTCACAGTTCTTCTCAAACTGTGAAAATTTTTCGATGCGAAAAACATGCATCAAAATATAAAGTGTCCACAAATGTGTAGTAATTTCATAAAATAATAATTAAATGTTTAATTCTTACCAGCTTCTTGTTCTTTTGAAGAACTCTTCGCATCACGACTTAATAAAATAGGTTTACTATAATGAGCAATAAATTGTTTTTCTGTGCCTAAGAAGCCTGGCATGAGAAAATCAAAGAGCGACCACAATTCCAGAACATTGTTTTGAATCGGTGTACCGGTTAAAATCAGTCGGTGGTTTGCTATCAATTGCTTTATAGCTCGAGATAACTGTTACGTTACGGATATAAACGGATTATTTGAATTTGAATTTGAATTAAATGGTTGAAATATGTAGTCAAAACAAACCTTAGTTTTCCCATTTTTAATGATATGCCCTTCATCTAAAATGCAATAATTCCAGCGAATTGTGCTGAAGAAATCAATATCATTTCGAACAATATCGTACGAAGCAATTATCAAGTTATATCTTTTAACTGTGCTTCGTAACCTCTGCCGTTCAGCTGGTGGACCCGTATAATGCAAAGGGTTCAAATATTTGTTAGACAAAAATTTTTTCACTTCGTAAACCCAATGTCCAGTCAGAGTCGGTGGGCATACAACAAGAGATGGTAAAGGACTGCATTCAGGATTTTTACTTTTCTAAAACAAATCGCAAGAATAAGCAGAAAGCAATACGGCTAACAATCAATAACAATCAACAAAATTATTTCATTACCTTATATTCCTGACTCTGATTAAAATGATCGCCAGCTAGAATACATATTGATTGCAAGGTTTTCCCTAAACCCATATCATCACATAAAATTCCATGAAGTTTGTAACGGTTTAGAAAAAATAGCCAATTTATTCCATCCTGAAAAAGAAATATGGAATAAATATTAGCAATTTCTAGGTTAGCAATAGCATTCGCTACGGGCAGCAGTCTGAAGTGTACGTCTCAAGGGTCTAAAGATTCTTTAAAAAAAATTAAGTGCAAAACCTTTAGCCTAATAAAGTGGAAAAATGCGGCAACAAAATGAATCAATTTCGTGCCAACTTTCAAGTTGGATATAGCCAGTACCAATAAGTGATTCAATCTTCAAAATATGAATTCGCTTACCGGTATTATTTATTCGTCTGAAATGATTTCCTCAAATAATTCAAACAGGAGAATTGATTAAGACTGTGTGAAATTGAAATTGCAATTACTAAATTTTAAGTTAGAAGTCAACCTGCTGTTGTTACCACATGTTATAGGTAGCCATCTTTTTAGTTCAGTTTAGTTTTTAGTTGGTTGTGTTCAATAAGGAATTCGTTTATTTAGGTCAAGGAGAAGACAATTAAATTAATTAATTAATTAATTCATCTTTTGAAGATTGAATGCACCTAGCTCTTCGTATTTCCCACTGGTAGTGAGTGGGAAGTAGGACTCAACTCACAAGTCAGATTGATTGAATTAATTGATTACCTGTTGATATTGTCGAAGTTCTGCGTCAATGTGTAACGGCACATGAAAATTTTCTAATTTCTTAATATCCACTAGTTGCTCCAAAAATCGTCTCTCCTGTTGTTTCTTCTCAACCAAATGACGCGGCAACGATGGCGGATCACTAATGCCAATTTCAAGGGGCATTAACCGAACGAGGCTGGCAAAACAATGAGTTGCTGTCAACCTGACTGCCTGGTTTGGATCGCTCATTCGACCCAATACTGGGACAATCAACAAAACGATATAAGGCACTAAATCGAGACCAAGACGCTCAATAACATCTGTTAAGAAAGCAATACAGAACAAACATTAACATTTACAAAGCTAAACACTCATCATCTTGCGCAGTAACAGTCACGTACGAGCAATCACTTCAATAATTCCTTGTCTTTTTCTATCATTATCCATTGTACCCAAAGATGGGAGAAGTTCATCCAGAATAGTGGTCATAGTCGATAGCGTACTAACTTTACTGAAAACACCTAAACAACGAGCTCCCATGTGACGCACAGCCGTGTAAGGATGTTCTGTGCATTTGCATAGAAGAGGCAAACGATTGATTATCTGAAAATTTAAATAAACACAAATACAAATTACAAGGACAAAAGAAACAAAAGAAACTGTTAAACTGGTTAGCATTAGGAAAATGCTAACCGATAAACCGCACCATGCCAATGGTAAAAAAGTGAAAAGAAAAGTTTGAAATGCCATTTCACTCAGATGCGTTTTTTTGCTCCGCAGTCTGCAGTCGCACACACAGGCGCCGTTCATTGCTCCATACCCACTGAAATAGCGTTCGTTGAGGTATTGCTTTCCCCCCAACAATGACTACTCTATTCAAAATAAGCATAGAAATATCGTCAGGTCTCTCTGGCTCACAAAGAAAGCATTCAAGTGATATAATTTTCCAGACATCAATATAGCATTTCAAACTCTATACCAATAATGGTTTTAGTTTCAAATAAAAATGTTACTTATACCCTTATACCCCGTTCGCACTACAGAGTTAAGCTAGCTTAACTCTTTATAACTAGTTGTATAAATTTAGTGCGAACACAACTAGCTTATCCTAAGCTAGTTTATCAGTTTTGAAACTAGATAAAATAATCTAGTTCAGGGAACTGGATTAGCTAGTTCTAAGCTAGCTTGGGATGTCTTGGTACCCATAATGCATCGCCATTTTTGGTCAAACAAACATGGCTTCCATACCAGTGGTCAACCAAATGGAAAATACCGTTGATTTCGTCTTCTTGATTGTAGTAATTGCAACAGTCGAGTCTGATTTCATATTAATCTCGTCAAAACAATGCACTGCTTTTGAAAAAATGTAGACAAAAACATCGTGACTTGTTTATCGGCACTTTTTTTTGCATTATTTATTCCTGGATTTATTGCTAAGTAATGTCTGGAATAGCCTCAAAAACAGTGCTAGTGCGAACAGTTTGGCTCAACAACTAGGCTAAACTCAATCTAGATTGAGCTAAGCTAGCTCAAGTTTTATCTAGACTATGTAGTGCGAACAGGGTATAACTCACTACAAGGCTGTCCCCAATCCCATTGGCCTAGCCTTATTACTCCTAACTAGAGATTGTATACTACCACAAGGAAAAGTAGTTTTATTTGTTTTTATTATTCAAATTATTAGAATGATGTACCGGTAATTTTATATTTATTTTATAATAAATTGTGTTTCCCATTTGTAAGATATAGTTTTATGTTGTTTTCATTTCAACATACATGTTTGTCAGTTTACGATTGGTTGTTTTGTCAGGAACGCAAACAGTTTCTGAATTGATTGTTTGTTGTTTTATCAATACAATTTCGGTTGTTTTGGTCTACTTTTTTTTATAGCACTACACAAGTGAAATGGCTCGGCCAATGGCAGTAGGGACAACCTTGCAGTGAGTTCGACTATAGTTAATGAGTAATTACATTTTCAAAACCACCAGGTCCCTCTGGCTCTCCCTGTATTTGTAAGACGAAGTAGTAACATTTGATATTCCAACACACCCATTCAAACTTTTACACTTTGATTTATCTGAATGAGCCCCATTTAGAAAATACGTACACTTTTCATGTTTGGGGCAAGCAAACTTTTGGTTAAAATGTCCGCCGACATTTTGTTCATTTGCAAGTATTCAACTCTAACATGACTGTTTTCTTGAACTTCATGGATGAAGTTTTTCAATGAAGTCGATGTGTTTTGTTCCAGAGTGCATTCAGGGGCGGTTCTAGCATAGGGCTAATGGGGCTTGAGCCCAGGGCCCCCAAGACACAAGGCAATGTCTAAAAAAAAAAGGTCGCTAAAAAAAGAAAAAAGAAGAAAGGTTGCTATTAAAAATTTCGATAAATGGGCCCCGAAAAAACCTCAAGCCCAGGGCCCCTGAAAAGCTACCATAGATCCGCCCCTGAGTGCATTTGCTGCTAATCGTTGCATTCCTTGATTTTCATTGTAAATAATGGAAATGGGTAGTATCCAACTTTCGTTAAATTCTTCGACAAATTGTTTTAGACAAATTGCCTCTCGTGAACAGTCGGATACCGACATATATTCGACTTCCATACTTGACAGTGCGACCGCTTTATGTTCTCGCGGTCCAATGTTCAGCTCAGCCAGCAAATTTAAATACTTATCCGGTGTGTGAATAACAGGTGTTCAAATCACCCACCCAATCGGCGTCAGCGTATGCAACAAGGTTTTCACCTGTTTTTCGAAATTTTAATCCGAGAACGGTAGTGGCCATTAAATATGGTAGGACTAGTTCTCCAGCGATAATATGCTCTGAATCAAAATCATTGTTATGCTGACTTAAACACTTAATGGAATATACGAGATCGGGATGAGCTGATACGGCTAAATACATGAGTGATCCGACCAGACTTTCGTATGGATATTTGCGAGTCTCAGATTTTCAATCTTCGATTTTGACCACATGAGCGTTTTAATTTCCCATTAACATCGAGCAGAGTTGCAATGCTTCGCTTTTCTTGGGAAAAAGTGATTGTGATTGCTTCCCTTTAATGCACATTTCACATGTTTCCAGTTTTTTGTCTGGTTTAATGGTGATTCAGTCTGCGAAGTTTTCTTAGCAAGGTTTTGAAATCTGATGAGTTTAAATGGCAAAATTTTTTCTGCCATTGTTGGAGATACGATTAGGTTTTTAGTGCGTTTCCTATCTCTTTGCATTCGGCGATTACCATATTTAACTGACCATAAGACGCATCCCCCAAATTTATCAGTCAATTTAAAAAAAAAAATGTTTGGACAAAAATGTCATTCTGCTGCTCGGATTCCATGTTCTTTTTTATAATTTATCACATCCAATTTATATTTTGCAGATATACTGATATTTGTGGATGTCTGATCATTTCGTCACTGATCATTGCATTGCCCAAAAATGGCGCTGAAATAATGGTTTGCATTTTTAGAAAACAAATGGTAAAAATTGGCAAGAAATTAATAAACTAAAATTAAAATTAAAATAAACTAAAAAATTAAAAAATATTCATATTCACAGGTAAATTCACAAGTGCAACGTGGCGGACATTTTTGAAAATTCCTAATACTATATTAGGAATGTTTATGGAACGTAGGTGAAACAGTTCCTAAACGTATGCGCAACATTTACGTAAAGTGCACGGAATGAATGAATAAATGGTAGGTTTTGGCTCTAAAATCGTAATTACTGATCAAGGGATCAACGCAGCATTTTGTTTTGCATACGTTTCAGATGTAAACTGCAATTTTAATCTGCAATGTACCCAAAATATTTCATTTATCACTTATTACAAAATGTATTTCAAAAATTGTAATTGATTTTGATGAATCTGTGTCCCTTTAATTATGCACCCGCGCGGTAATAGAGACATGTGCGCTAACAACAAAAAACTATTTTGCCATGCGCAATAGTAGAGGCCGATAGTAGAGGCTTTTAAAATGTGAAATATGAAAATACAGTATTTCAAAGTAGGCCTACACCAAGATGCCATAATTGAATCAATTGAATAGGGAAATAGAGCTTTTCAATTACGAGTAGCTTGTTTACTCACCACTTGCCAAGCAAAAAATCGAAAGTCTTATTAGAAAAAGAAGATTTATGTGAATGCACATAACTGACTGCTAATCAGAACTGTTTGTTCAATTTCCAGTCCTTAATTTTTCAAAATACTAAGTTGTTTGTTTTTTTTGCCACAATTTGCAATGACAAAATTGTTAATTTTTTTTCTTACGGTACCATATGTATTTAACTTATGTGAACTACCTGTGGATGGTGATGTGGATCCAAAAATGGGGTAACAGTTTCTAAAACTTGAAGGCATGTAACTAATTCTTGAGCACGGATTCCATTCTCAATTATATGGTCAACATCTTAAAAGATAAAACAAAATAAATACGGTATTTTCTCAAACAATAGAGTGTTTGCGGGATGCATTTTTCCCTTACACTATTTTAGTGCCATATCGTAAGGGAAAAATGTTTAGTGTATCGTTTTGAACACTAAATTAAAATATAGCGCAGCCAATCCGGTAGTTTTCCACTATTTACGTCACAGAGCCTTTAAATTTGGATTAGCAACGACCTCATTCGCCGCCATTTTAATTTCTTCGCTTCGATCGCACAAAGGGCACGTATTAAGGTTTACATCACTGTTTTCTCTTTCATTTGGTTTTAATTCACAATAATAAAGGTGCTTCATTGTTTTGAAGCAGTAAAATACAACAATTGTCTCTAATTTTTTTAAAAAGAGACTGCTACAGTTTCGGTGATCACGTGACATAGTGAAATAGTGTAGTGATAAGGGAAAAATGCAGCCCGCAAACTCTCTATTTTATCATTTTTCCCTTACACTATTTTTATACCGTATAGTGTTTAACTGTAAGGGAAAAATGCATCCCGCAAACTCTCTATTAAGTTCTACTGTAGATCTATCTCATTACCTATAGTGGGAGCCATTTGTTCGGTAAGAGAATCTAACATGGCTTCCCATAATTTTGGAATTGTAAGTGGTAAATCAACTCCAGTTTGTAATGTCATTTCCGTCAAAGCAAATTCAGCTCCTCGTCTTTGTAATTCAACTTGCTTTTGAGTCTAGACAAATAAATAAAAATCAATGTGTTGTTGCAACTAACCAGAAATAAATGATGCACCAACCTCATCGGCTACCAAAGGTTCCTCCAGTGAGACATCAATTGCTGGTGGCCTCCCTCGACTAACAGAATTTGCTCTTCTTGAAATCAGCTTCCTTTCAGCGTTCTTCTGCATGCTTGTTAAAGTCAAAATGCCAATGTAATTACTGGATGTAATAACGGGAGTAGCTGATCGACTATTTCCCTCTAGATCTGCTTGAATGACATTTCCGGCATTTTCGGAATTGAAAACACGCGGAGTAAATTGTGAGTCGCAGGTCAAAAAAGCACACAAATTTTTGATAATCTTTGGATTTGGGCAAACTGCGCGATCTACACACAACTGCAGCAGGTGACTTAAGCTGTTTGCAGCCTTTTGTTGTAAATGTACATTCTCTTCTTTCTTAATTGCATCCATCAAAGGTTTAATTACAGGATTCAGTTTTTCAGGAAGGTTTTTTATAGCAATTAACGCTCCTGCTACTGTCGCTTGAACCCTATTCAAAATATTCAAAACATTTAAATATAATTTTAAACTCTAACTAAAAATAACAAATTAGAACTTACAAAATATTCCATTTTGTTTGTAGCTGACTACATTCTTGTATAGTAAGCAATAAACTTTTTTGTTTTTCGTCTAGTATCTGTTAAATAAAATACAATACACAAACGGTGGTCGTAAGTTAACAAATTATTTTTTTTAAATATCAAACCACAATTGTTCAAACCACAATTGTTAGCAAGCTACTGATAAATGTGATCAGGCAGCCCATTTCTAAAACTTTACATTAGGCACGTTCAAAGTTACGGTTTTTACTGTAAACGGAATATTGGAGATCTTAACTTGGTCCTGCTCCAGTTCCGTCCCGACCTATACCCAGCAAATTAAATTCCCTCTCTCTCCAATCCAGACAGCCTAAATCTTACAGTTAATCCGGACAACTTTCTGGGACCCGTCTTATGTCCGGGCTACAGAGCTGTTTTCTCTAACACTAACTTGTAAACTTTAAACCTCTGTATAGGTCGAACATAGAACCTAGATCTAAGAAATGTCTTGTCTGTAGAGTGTACGTTCTCTGGCCCGGACATATGCCACTTATCTAGACTAGAAAGTTATAAAATAAATCTCGGCAGAAACGAAATCAATTTCCCCTCCTACATTTAACCAATTCGAAAAAATATCCGAAAATCAGTTTGGATGTAATTTTCTAATGAAAAAATCGAAATAAATTTGACCTTCTAATGAAAGAAGCAATAGAAATAATAAAAAATACTAAAATTTAGTTTATTGCCGGGTTCAAAGGGTTGATAGGGTTGAAAGCCTAAATTTGCGCTAAGGGGTACCTCTAAAAATACGTAATGTCTACGTATGTTCACATACGTGCACATTACGTAAAGTACTTGCACATGACGTAACGTACTTGCACATGACTTAACGTACTTGAACATTACGTACCGTGCTTGCACATGACGTAACAGCGCCTTTAGGGCAAAATTCGGTTTTCAACCGATGTGAACCCGGCAATAATTTAATTTTTTTTTAGTTCTTTTAATTATTTTGTAACTTGTTTCATTAGAAAATCCGCATTGTTGTTTTTAGACCAGACCATTCGACGATTTGTCTCTATACGGGACACTTCGCTTTGTCTGGAGTCCAAAGGAGGAGAGCTGTCCCGACCGACCCGACGACAAAACTAATTTCCCATTGCTGGGTATTGTTTGGGTCCGAGTCCCTGCAAACCTGTCCGGCCGGATGACGTATACAGCGACGTATGAAAAAAAAGTTATCCCTAATAGCTGTAGTCTCTCTCTTTAAACGTGATTGGGAAAGTGAGAAAGTGTCCGAGTGCTAAGTACAAAATTTTCCACCCTGTATATCCTTCAATAATGCTACAATGGCAAAAGCCAATCAAGTGACAACCGAGCCAATTGACCTGCTAACAATGATAAAACTGAATATTTATCCCCTCCAAAAATGATGACCGACTTACAACCCCTGGCAAATAGTAACGAATACTTTTTTCCCAGCACTCATATTCTCACTTTGCTGGCCATAACTCAGAAGAAAAAAGTGATGGCAATAAACTATTGAAAAATTTAGAAACTACACTTTATTTGGAATAAAACAGCATTTTGAGATTCAACAATATCTTTTTATTTATCATAGAAAAATACAAAAAGGAAAATCAAGTGTTTGAAAAAAATATCAGATAGCTGCTTAGCTTGGAAATAAGTTTGTGATAATACACCAAAATGTAACAGTTAATACTTGGTGGCTCCACCTTTTGCTTTAATTATTGCCTTAATATGATCAGGCATTGAGGAAACAAGTTTGGCACAACAATCGAAACTGATTTCACTCCAACTTTGCGTGATTGCGTCCTTCAATGTTGCTTTAGTTGTGGGGTTCTCCGAAATGATCATCTAATGTGGGTAGAAGAAATGTCCAGAATGTCCATATATGTTTCAACATTTGCAGTGTCATTTATAACACACAATTCTCCAATTCCTACAGAGGAGAAACAGCCCCAAATCATAAAACTTTGAGCAAATTTAACAGTTGATGACAGGCAGTCAGGATGAAATTTCTCATTTGTCTTTCTCCAAACAAATTTCCCACAATCATCACCTGGTCCAATACATATCCTTAACTCATAACTAAATAAAACTCATTTCCAGTCATTTCCAGTGCATTTCCAGTGCATTCCAATGGCTATGTTTTTTTAGCCCATTTTAAACAATTTTGGCTATGTGTTTTCGTGAGTAGTGGTTTAGCCCTGGCTTTTCTGAAGAAAAATTCTTTTTCATTCAACCTATTACACAATGTTCGATCACAAACATTCACTCTTTTGTTTTTCCATTCAGCATTCATTTGTTTTGAGATTGATTTTTGCATTTTTTGGGCAATTTTAGCCACTTGTTTGTCCTCGTTGCTTGTTGTTTATCTCTGTCGGCCTGATCTTTTCAGATTCTTTACATTATCGATTGCTTTAAATTTTGACCACAGTGTTGAAACAGTGCTCTGGATTCAGCCCATCATATTAAACACTTCTGTTTAGGTTTTTCCATTCTTTAAAAGGTGAATTATCCTGTTTTTGTAATCATTTGACAACTCGTATGCTGGTGCCATGACAGCTTGTCATAGCAAGACAAATGTGACAAACCTGTGATGTGATGTTTATTTAAAACAATAACCTTAACCAGCTTTGCACTAAATCTAATAATATATCTTATTTCAACAAATAAAATACAATTATCACAAACTTATTTCCAAGCTAAGCAGCTATCTGATATTTTTTTCCAACACTTGATTTTCCTTTTTGTATTTTTCTGTGATAAATAAAATGATATTGTACCATCTCAAAACACTTGTTTTTTTCCAAATAAAGTGTAGTTTCAAAATTTTTTAACAGTTTATTGCCATCACCTTTTTTTTCTGAGTTATGGCCAGTCAAAGTGAGAAGATGAGTGCTGCAACTTCTGCACTTCTGCAAAACTGCACGTTACTAGAAGATGCAGTTTTTATGAAAAGATTTTGTGCTAATTTCATAAAAAAAACTGCAAAAAACTGCAACATGCAGTTGAAGCGTTACTTACTTCTAAAGTTTTTGCTGTCAGCTTAATTTTGTTGATCGAAGCTTGAAGATCTGCCGTTGCCAAATGTTTCACTTGCTCAAACGTTATAACTGGTCCAAGAGGTAAAACTGTATCGATTGGTAGCTCGTGTTGTTTGAGCACTGCTGTAAGATCACGGCATTCCTGATGCATCCGTGCAAAAGGAAGTGCTATTTCATCGTAATATGTACATTCATTTAGGGATTCGAGCAGTTTGCACTGAATATTACAAAGCCCCTGAAATTCAATCTACATAAATAAAAGTAAAAGTAAGAATAAAAATATAAATAAAATATAAATAATTATGGGTCACTAAACATAGTCGACATCTAATAAAACTTGTATTACTTTATCCTGTTTTGCCCATTCAATGATGACGAGTGCAACTGCGAATTTCTGCAGAGCTGATTTCGAGTTCAGGTGAAACAGTAAAAGCTTAGTGTAGTTTTCACTTGGCAATTCAATACCTTGCCCAGAAAAATCAGGTATCGGCCGAACTATTAAACTGGACAGTATGCCGAGCAATCTAAAAAATATTAATTTC
Organism: Strigamia acuminata; assembly: GCA_949358305.1. NCBI lineage: Eukaryota > Metazoa > Arthropoda > Chilopoda > Geophilomorpha > Linotaeniidae > Strigamia > Strigamia acuminata. The sequence continues at coordinate 870,331 of OX442319.1, read as the reverse complement.
AACAAAATTTCAACAAAAAAACGCTGATAACAAAATTGAGAAAGATAGAATACTTTGCAGCTTGACATCTTGTCATAACAACAGCCTGTTCTCTTTCAAATACCGGCCCATTAATTGTGTCAGAGCCAGCTATGTACGATTGCTCCTTATGAGACTCGACTAAAACAGATTGTCGTATCTTTAAGTTTTTTTCCTAAAGAAAAAAAAAAGAAAATTTAATTTAATCCTTTTATTTAAAGTTTTGCACGGAGAAGAAAAGGACGACATCGGTCAAAAGAATTTGTCACAAGTTTTATCAAACAGATTGTATCAGCTTTTGTAATTTTTTAATCCATCACTTCACTCCACTTTTGTGGATTCTGGCAACAAAACAGTGCACAATACTCTGTAGAAACTGCTAAGGCACAAAATATCAAAGCCTATTTCACCTATTTACGACCTTGTGCCTTAGCATGGGTCATATCACTTACTGACGCCCAGGAACCTTTTGTTCCAAATCGCTCAAAGTTTGAGACGTCCATTTTTTTCTTTCAATCTTTTTCACGTACAAGTATACATAATCCACCACCATCCATGCGACCAAAGTAATAACCAAGCAGAATAAACAATGCCACGATGGAAAACAATTTCAGGAAGAAACCGTAGCTCAATCGACAGTAATTTCCATCAAGAGATGGTGCTAAAATACAAAACAAAACAAAACAAAACAAAACAAAACAAACAATGCCCATTAGACTACTTTTCTAGATGTCTCTGGCCTAAACCCTATGCTTTCGAAAGAATACCGGTACTTGCTTTTCTTAGCTCTGGTGCACCACCTTGGTGATAGATGGACATATTGTCACGCGTAGAAGCCGTAGAAGCATTAACAGGGGAATACAAGTTAACTTGGTGAGATAAGCTTGTCAGTTCTCCTAGAGTTCTCAAGCTAGTGTATCGACTCGACTCGACACGTATGAACTGGTTTATAACATAACATAGACTTAAGACATCATTCCTACTTATGCTATACTCAAAACCACCACAACGTTGATGTATTTAGCCTGTTTACACCAAACTGTGTACTGTGTTCTGCTACGTGGAAAAGTATTTATTTTCAATGAGTTTAAGTATAAAAAGTGATTAGATTGATAGATTTTACTTAATTGGTAATAAAATTGTTACGAATCAACTTAGATGTTTAGTTAATTTGATCTGAATTTACGCGCAAGGTGATGTAGCGCAAACCAGTGGGCAAAGTTCGTAGATTTACTCGTGTTGTGCCGTCGTCAGATGAGGATATCGGACGGTGAATAAACCTATGCTCGCTGTAACACACATTATTTATATTCGACGGGCTCAATCTCACGTTGTGGGTCTTTACGTTTAAAATGAATGAGTATGCGCAGTGTACTAATTCATAAGCGGGTGGGCGTAGAATGTCACAGGCATGCGAAGTGATAAAAGGTGGGCAAAAAGAGGCGCTATTCAGTGTTAAATTGAGGTGCACGTATTAAAGCGCAATGTTAAATAATAAGTGACAACTTCAGTTCAATCTAAGAGGTGTTAACTCGTTGAAAGAGGTGTGAAGAGTGTGTTTGGATTATGAAAACAGTGATGAGATAAACATGAGTCACATGGTTAGATCAATCAAAGTGGGTGAGGGGGTGAAAGGCATAAACTAAGGTTAATTGTTGGAAATAATAAGATGCGCGCGATGAAGCTGCGCATATATTTAGAGATGATTCATCAATGTTAGATGAAAAGAGAGATTGGGAAAAAATAAGAGAACTCAAGATTGGGTCAGTCTAAGTAGGAAATGAATAAAAAAGAAGGGTGGGTAACCTGCCCGTGACAAAATGTTTATTTTATTTGCTAAATAACCTTTTTCCCTTTTTAATCAATCAATTAATGTAAGTACAGTTTGTTGTTTCTTTTGGCAGGTAAACAAAGGTTTTGTTTTTTATTGGTTGTTTATGCCTAGTTAGAATACAATTCTGGTGTTACGAGCTACTTTTTTTGTGCCACTACACCACCAGTGATACGGCTCGACCAATAGGGAAATACATCAATGTTGTGGTGGTTTTGAGTATAGGTTCCCACTCGACTGAATTTTGTCAGCAGAAAATTTTCAGGGCAGAATATTTATCTTTTCTGCTGTTGGTTCCCATCTGGCAGAAAAGTGGGCAGAAAAGTATCGCAGAATTTATTTTACAGCATTTAAAAATGGATACCAACAATGCAAACACTGATTTATTTGTAGTAAACAAAGGTACACCAAAAAACGAAAAACAATTTGGATAAAAGCCGAACGGCCCGGTATTGGCTGTATTGCCGAACGCTCGTCTGTCCACCCGCCCGAACGTCCGAATGCCTGTCCGAACGGCCGAACGACTGAACAAACGGTCAAACAAACGAACGAACGGCCAATATCTCGTCCGCCCGCCCGCCCGTTCGTTCGAACGCCCAGCCGAACAAACGGCCGAACGCTCGTCCGAACGTCCGTCCGAACAAACGAGTATTTGGCCGTTCGGACGTTTGTTCGTTCGGTCATTCGCGCGGGCGGACGGCAAAAATAAAAAATAAAATCTACCAAACACTGGCCGCATTTGATCCAACAAATTCGGCCAGAAAGTGCTTAGTTCCCCGTCGAAACCAAGCACCTGTAATCGGCTGAACACCGGCCGCGATCGTGCGATCGAATGTGTCTAGTGTTGGGCCGATTACCGATGCTTAGTTTCGATAGAAAACTAAGCACTTTTTGGCCGCATTTCAGCGATCAAATGCGGCGATCAAAAGTGGCCTAAAACTGTCCAAATCCTCTTCGATAATCGTACGAAATTTTAAAAAAAAATACCACCATAATGTTACGTGGCCCAAAGTACCAATATAGGACCACGTATTTTACTGCTGGGATACTACTTAAATCCCGACCTATAATTTAGCTAATGCATTTATTAACTAGGGGTGTAATGGAAAGGACTCATTGTTTTTTTTTCAAATATAAGAGATATCTTTATTCAATCATAAAAACAAATAACACTTCAAATAATAATCAAACTTAAGACTAAATCTTAAACCTAACTTAATCCTAAAGCATGAATAACAGTGTTTGTTTTATAATGAAGAAACCTCGAGATGCCGTGACATTCGCTGTCCGACAACCTCTTGGTACTCATAACCGAAGAGAACTGACAATTCAGCTCTCGTCATCAACTAAGTAAACTTAGATTGTTCTATTATCGACTAGTGGGTGAAACAATTACATCATTCGCTTAAGGCGAACTCTGGTGAGGGTTTAAGGGGTTATTCCAAATTGATTAGTTACGGAAGCGAGGAGGCGACAACTGGTTCACAGTGTGTTCGCCAACCGCGTAACAATATCTGGCAACAATTAATTTAGATCGGGAGCCATTTTGTTTAAAATTCTTTTGTCTTGGCCAGAGGTCAATACAACGGTCACTGGACAGAAAATCGTCTGATTGGCTTGTGAGGCATTCTGCAGCAGAAAAAATAGGAATAGAGTCTATTTTTTCTGCTCCCTATTTTCTGCCCAAATAAGAGGAAGTGACGTCATAGCAGAAAATATACTGGGCAGAAAACTGGATTTTCTACTCTGTTTCAGTCGAGTGGGAATCTAGCATTAGCTTATTTTCATTTATGTCATTTATGTTAAAGCTAAGTTAGAATTAAGAAAATAAGCATGTAAAACTATATATATATCAATTATAATTGACTCGTGAGTTAAGTTAAGTTAAACTCCAGATATATGGAAGTCGGGTCATTTCCTCGAATCCCGTTTCATCGAATGGCAGTTTTTTTCGATGAAACGTACCATTTTGTCAAAAATTTCGATGAAACGGTACAGTAAAAAAAATCCAAAAACCAAAAACCTAACCTAACCTGACCTGACCTAACGGGACCTAACCTGACCTGACCTGACCTAACCTAACCTGACCTAACCTAACCTGATCTAACACAACCTAACACAACCTAACACAACCTAACACAACCTAACCTAGCCACATAGCCACGCAAATAACATCCCCGATGATGGCCGAAAATTCGATGAAACGTACCGAGTGGAATTTAGAATTCGATGAAACGACCCCCGTTTTCGCACATTTCAAAAAACGCAAAAAAAGAGAATTCGATGAAACGGGATTCGAGGAAATGACCCGACCCGGATATATGTTGATCAAATTTCTGACTTGTTTGATTAAAAGTGAAGTTTGATCTTGCAACTGACTTGTGAGTGCCTTTGTGAAAGAAACCATTGTCACGGGTGCGACATCAACCCTGCTCGCCAGTTGACAAGTACAAATTTACTGTACAAGTAGTGATGAGATTTTCATCGAAAATATTGATGTACATAGTTGCATCTATATTTTGTTTTATACTTTGCAAACTGCCAAGTCATTTTCCCGTAATGCATTTTATAAAGTGTTTTTCTTAAAAAACTTGAGTACGGTATCTATCTTTTTACTGAATTTCTGCTCGGATGATATAAAGCAAGTCTATTTTGTTGTATTTTTTTAGGGGTTTACATATCCAAAATCAAGGAAACAAAAGATAATTTCGGACAATTTACGACCAATACATTTTGCGATATGCACTTTTTGAATGTTAAAAACCACTAGAGCTACTCGTACGTGTCTCAAAGTTTGGAAATAATGAGGAAACCATGCTAGAAATACCCAAACCAGCTATCGCATGTGTTTTAGTGCGTACGTACTTTGTACTTTGAACTTTGTACTTTAGCACTTTAGTACTTTAGTACTTTGTCACGCACGTGCTGACTAGCGTACACGCTTTATCGCGCGAGGGTCCTGTCGTACCTACGAGTACAGTACGGTGGTTGCGCTGGCTACAGCTTCTCATATTTTTTAAACACAAGCTTTCAAACAATAAAACAAAACAGGGTGCTTACCTTTACTTTATGTTTAGCTTCGATTAACATTTCAGATGCAAAAGGAATGTGTGATGGTTGCATTAGTAAACAAAACCACAAACTTAGATGTGGGCATGCTGCCATTAACAAGTCTTCCAATGACACAATACGCACCAACAGTTCCCAAACCTAAACAAAAATCGAAGCAAAATTAAAACAATAAATTCAAGTCTACTTGAAGAATGACAATGGTAAGTAGATGAAAAAGAAGGCAAAACCATTCCTGAAAAAGAAGCACAAAGAAGACAGATTAAAGTGGGCAAAAAAATATCAAACCTGGGATGCAGAATGGACAAAAATAATTTTCTGTGATGAAAAAAGTTCAACCTTAATGACCCAGATGGCAATAAATACTATTGGCATAATTTAAATAAAGAAGAGGAGTATTTTTCAAAGGTCTTCTTTGTGCTTCTTTTTTAGGAAGGGTTTTGCCTCTTTTTCATCTACTTACTATTGTCATTCTTCTTCAAAACTCAAGTACATGTGGTATTTTATACATTTACACTCAATTCATTAGCAATTTTTCGAGCAGACTGATTTTTATTTACAGTCAAATGGAAAATGCGTCGGAGACCATGTTAACACCACATTTAAATCACTAATTAATTCCATGTTAGACAGGGTGTACATAGTTATACTAAAGTAGGGTAACTTTATTTGGTATTAAATGGTACTAAATCATTGCCTACATTGTCATAAATCATTGTTAACCAACTGTTCATAATTTTTTGAACCAGGGTGTTTTTTCATTTTAGTTGATTGCGAGAGAAAAATAAGAGTTTCCATGTTAAAAAACAAGGTTTCTTGCTTATTTTGATGTGAAAAAACGATTGGAATAGGTTAGAAAACCATAAAATGACGAGATCAATTTAAAACAAACAAATTTCACGTGTTCATAATTTTTTGTGCCGCACCTTAAGGCTCGAGTGCCTTATCAACTTTAATCAGATGACAACATGCACCCCAAAAGAATACAATTGTGTACAATATCTCCTTTTACTCGTCTACAAACAGGGAAAATTTGCTTCCTTGCAATTGCAATCGTCGCTCCTTTGAGTGTCACTCTTTTGAGGGATACTATTTCACCCAACATCATAAATCACTCTGTTTTCAAAGAATAGCCAGCCAGTTCAACTGCACATTCCACCTTGTGATAAAATCACAAGGTAGAATATTAGAAAATAAGTTTTATTTAATAAAATAAAATAAAAATTCCTAAAACTGACGTTAAATTTTGTTTTCAAATTTAAAAATACCTCAGTAATTAGATGCAAAATCTCAGGATCGTGTTCCAAAATGCAGCGTTGATAGACATGTCGAAGTGCATCTGACAAGATAGGAACCAACCAGTCCTGTTTTTCCTGATTAGTTATAGCCAGTGTTTTCAAGGTTTCGAGGGCTCCTTTTCGAACTAAAGATGAATTGTGTCCAAAAAACGGCCATAATCGTGAAATGAGTTCATCTAATGGAGCATTTGGACTGTAGAAAAAAGAGAGAGAAAATGTATTCCGCGCTCAATACTAGTACGGAGTAGTTGCATTCTTGTACCAAAGCCAACATGGTTTGATGTTTTTTAAAAACTTCACCTTTGAAATGGAGTGTATATGATAGAACGTGAGATAATAAATAGTGTTCCACCACAAGAAACTGCATTGTCGGTTTGCTTTCACAGAATATTGCAACCTGACCACAGTTAAACAATAAGAATTGAACAGTACAGAATGTTCAAGACCTCAGGCCAAAACATCTTCTCATATTAATGTTTCTGGCATATGTGTGTAGCCAGAACATTCCACTTTAAAACCCAAAGAAAACAATACTTTTTAGCAGTGTTGCAACAAACGTTCATCAGTTCAAGAACGTTCACTTTTAAGAGTGAATGCAAAATATGAATTTTGTTCACGGTACCGGCCCTGACAAAGGTTCATCTGTTTATATATTTAGAAAATTGACACCTGTTATAATGAAAATTGACTGCTTTATCCTGAAAATTGACAGTTTTAGCATAAAAATTGACTGTTTTAGCATGAAAATTGACAGTTTTAGCATGAAAATTGACTGTTTTAGCATGAAAATCAGTGTTTTTAACTCAACGGCATATTGGTCTAAAACGTCTAATTTTGGGCTATATATACATACGTATACAGGATGTATCAGAATTCATGTTACACAGAAATAAAGGGTATAGATGGGGGCCAGGAGATCACGTTTCCACTAATCAAAAATTCCAAAAAAAAATTCCCACTTAGTCACAGCCCCCAAAACAATGAAAGATTTCAAATATCGTAGTCACGCATATCGCTCACGTTTGCCAGGTTAAAGCGCAATTCTCAAGTAAAACATTCAAACTGATCATTTTAACGTTAAAGAATCCCAAAAAAAACCAAGTCACAGATAACCCACAGATCTTTAACAGAGTCAGAATGAATTAATTCTGTCGCTACGAGCTGTGCATTGATGCACATGGTGGACATGTAGAGCATTGCTTGTAATAAACTTCTGCTGTTGGCTACCGATTGCGTGTTTTTATTTGATAATTGTGCTTCAACCTGGCAAACGTGGGCGAGATGCGTGACGCGTGATATTTGAAATCTTCCATTGTTTTGGGGGATGTGACTAAGTGGGAATTTTTTTTTAGAATTTTTGATTAGTGGAAATGTGATCTTCTGGTTCCCCTCTATACCCCTTATTTCTGTGTAACATGAATTCTGATACACAACAATTCTAAAAACTACACATAAAAGTAAAACCATGGTGGCTTCAGTTTTCGAATGCAATAAATAACACTTTTTAATTTCTTACGAATAATGTATTGCTGAGTTTGGAAAAGACAACAGTGACGATAAGAGAGTCATAATACTGTTTGTAGATGTTGTTAAGTCATCTTGTTCTAGTAGCAGATCCCACAATGTTGAAATCAATTCGGGTACCTGCAAAAACAGTTTAATCCAAGACAGATTATTCAATGCACATTAATTATTGAATTCACATTAATCAATCTGAGTAGTACATTTCTTAAGGTGGGTTCCCAGTTGTGTTCCCACTTAGATGCAAGGCAACGCAACATTTCGGCAAGTTGCATTGTGGGATTAATTTAGCCGTAACCAAGGGAGAAAGTTTACTTCACATTTGTTTTGAAGTAGGTTGCAACGCAATGCAACAAACTTACTTCACAAGACTCAAAACACACAAGTTGTAGCTTATGGCAGCCATTTGGATGATCCAACAACTTGGTACTTCTTCTGAACTGGATTCAGGTCTTGCCATTCAATTCTGACTGGTTCCTTATTATGTACACAAGTACTTCATTACCTTTATTACTTCATTACTTTATCTGAGCTTATCTTACCTTTGCTAACTTTGCTTGCATGAGGGACCCACCTTTACACACTCAGTACCTTAAATATAAGACCACTAAAATAAGAGAAATAAAGCATTTTAACAATTTTAAGTTTGTGAGTTTGAATAAATTTCGACAAATGTTGCTGGAATATTGAACGCAGAAAAATACATTAAAGTCAATAGACACCTTGTGCCTTCAGTGTGTCAAATGAGGTTAACAAAAAAAACATTAACAATACAAAAAGAAATTTACTAATTTGAGGGCCCTGGCCCTATCCTTGCAAAACAACTACAAAATTTTTTTAAACAAATTTTAACAATTTTTGATGGCATTTTGATGTTTTCAGCCTTATTTCTTGTTTTCAGGGGTCACTTATTAAAGAAAATTCAAAAAAATTTCTCACTCCACTCCCCTCAGCACCTCAGGCCCCGCTTGAGTTGGAGCCAGAGGGCCAAAATGGTGTAAATCCGCCACTGGCCAGAATTTAAAGTTGAAAATTTTGGCTCTCTCAAAAAGTTAAGTAAGTTAAGTAAGATTTTAGATGTTTTACTCGGATGTGAACAAAAAAACCTATAGGACATCAACCTAAATACCCCATTCGCATCCAAAAGTTTGGGCTAGCCTAACAGTTCTTAGTCCGAACACATCTAGCCCAAAATTATCTATTTTAAAATTTTTTAAACTAGATAATTCTAATCCAGTTGTGTGAACTAGGCCAAAGAATTAGACAACTGCCAAGGTCACTTCCCACAATTCCATGTGAGCGTGATCAGTTGATTGTCTATTGGCTGCATGCTAGCCTAGATGTGTGGATTTTTGATTCTTGGTGTGAACGCATTAGCCCAGCGTTGTGGGGCGCGAGCTGAATTTTGGTGGGGCACAACGGCACAATTGTAACGATCTAACTAAAGGCTCATTTACATTGTCGCAAAATTTAGCGCGCGAAATGGTCGCGCCCAAAATTTCGCACGAAAAAATACGCTTCTCGTGTTCTCAATGAAGCAAAGAGTGAAGTCTCGTTTCAGACGAGATTGTGCGAGATAACAACAAAGTACGGGAAGCCGCTATGATTGTTATTAAGGCAGGTGGATATTTGTTGTCAAAACAAAATCAAAATCCAAAAAACAGGTTAGATGACCTAGGCGAATGTGGGTGAGAAAAATATATGAAAGAAGAAATGAATTGCAAACACATGTCCAACGTGGTGCTGCCATTTTAAAATTGTGAAGTTGGTGACGTCATAGCTATCTGGTCTGTCATTGGCCAACGCGTGCAAACGAAGCGAAGCAAAGCGAAGCGAAAAAGTAGACTTCAAGTCTACTCTGAAATTTCGCGTGCGAAGGGTTGCCACGCGAACTTTCATGTGCGAAATTGTTGCGTTCGCATCAATTCGAACGCGATTTTGCAACATTGTAAACGAGCCTTAACTTGTAAACACAACGCCCCCCCCCCCCGCCCACCCCCTAGAATATTGCACTAAAATTATTTTTTGCAAACTTAAGTACAATTTATGCAAAATTTTATGCAAAATCTCTTTTTTTCTTTTTAGTAGTTTAATTTTGAAAAATTTAGTGCACCGGTAGGTGAAGTGGGACGCAGAAGATCACTTTGCTGGGTCAGCCCTGCATTAGCCTAATCATTTTATAGACGAAATCACCCAGGACTTGAAATAAATTTCACTCTAGCCTAAATTTTCTGGTGCAGACAAGGTATAACCTACAAGCTATAATGTGGCCCTTAATATGTATAAATACCTTAATGGACAACTTTAGAACGATATCAGTGACAACTGGAACCAACGCAGAAGCAGCAACTGCACAAACATCATCCACTTCATCTTGAAGTCCTTTAAATATTGGATTAAACACGAGAGCAAGTAGATCACCGGTCATTTTCTACAAAAAAAAATAAATCAATAAAGGCTAAGCATTGAAATGAAGGTTTTCTTATCTTTCAATGGCGCTAGCAGAGGGAAACAAAGTTGGCGCACTTGCCCCACCTCTGGTCGGTTAGGTAAAGTGAGTTTGGTTAGATTAGGCAAATTAAGTAAATTAAGTAAATTAGGTAAATTAGGTTCGGTGAAGGATTTTGAAAAGTTGGTGCATGCAAACCACCTTTTCAATAATCTCAATCAACATTTTCTGCGTTTGCTAGTTTCGTGATGTCGGGAATGGTAGCAAAACAACAATCGAAACAATCGCGTCATTGCCCATTGGTTTATTAAATTTCGTGTGTGGAACTCCACAAATAAAAAAAATTTCATTAACAATTCGAAATGAAATCTGTTTACGACTTGACCCATTTTATTGATTTATTTAACTAGAAGGGTTAAATCGACTTACAAATCTACGTACTACGTCTATTAGTAAATGGAAAAATGCATACCTTTCTGACTGCCAATAAATATTTTAATCCTAAAAGACCTCCATGACGTGCTTCCCATTCCTTTTGCTCAATCAACTGCAACAAAACGTGGCAGACGCCCCAGACACTGTCTTCGTTCATTATGCTGAGAACTGCTGCTAATGTTTGAGCGCATGTTTCACGCACAGGAGCTACCACTTGATCAGCCAAAAAATCACCAAATCGATCCAAAGCCAATACACAAATTAACCTCAATGACAGATCTTCTAGCCACAACTGATTCAGAGCATTCTGTTGGTTGTTAGGCATGTAAACACACTTTCCTGCACCTTGACCGTGAATACGAACTATTTCCCGAAGAGCTGTGGCTGAACCGTGTCGAATTTCCCATAATGGATTAAACAGATCTTGGCTGAGTTTATCACAAAAATTTTCAAATGGCCAATCGCTCACCTGAAATCAAAAATAGAATACAATTAAAGTCAAACTCTGAATCCTGACAGCTTCGTTTCTCATTTTCTATTCAATTCAATAAAAAAAAACACGTATAGGTACTGCATCTGTTTTTAAGAAAATGAGTCAACAAATTTTTTTTCAATTACTTTATGTTAGTTGTGTTGCTATAACGTGTTTGAAAACGTGTGTATTGTATTGTTATGAATTTCCAATTCAGTTCGACTCCTGTACTTCATCGAGTAAACACTTGTTTTATGTTCAACCGTTCAACTCACTTTTCCCCGTTCTTTTATCGACTTACAGTTTAAGAGATTGAAATTTCGTATTCTGAAAATTTATTGGAAATGACAAATCCTACTGGCTACATTTATCGTTTGAAGTTGCCTCATTTTCATCACTCGTCAAAGCGCACACTTCGTACGTCAAACCTCATGCATACGTCATGCAGTTTGCGACCGCCGATATCGAACACCCCAGAAGCCCTCCGACAATTCGAGTGAAGAAAATAAATGAAAATAAATCACAAGACTCGCTTTCAAGTCAAACTTTCTCCTTCAATTCAAACGCTTATCAAACATTGGCTCACTCGTGTGTAATTTGCCTGGGACACTTTAAAGTGAACACCATGTAGAAAAATTAGTGAAAAAAATTACTGAAATCTGAAGACCGAGCGCTTGTTAATTGTTATACAAGTACAGAGTAGTCTCCTTTGCTCAGTCTGGAGAGAGGAAGTTGACCATTTTACTTTAAAAAGGTTTAAAAAGGTTTAAAAAGATGATTCTATCACACTAGATAAAGCAGATATCTGACTTGTGAGTTCAAAATTCCTTAATTATCGCAAGCACAAATTCAATAATGACCACAGCAATGTTTCTAAACACGATTAGAAATTAGAATTTAAACGGTTTGTTTTTCTCTGCGCACTCACTCACAAGACAGAGCTAAGCTTATGAGAATGTTCTTATCCAAGGAAATCATTCAACACTATGCTGTCAATGTTTCCCCAGTTTTGGACAACCACGTTGAGAATGCTTTAGGCAGATGCTCGTTTGCTAGAATCTTACGTTCAATTAAATTCAATACTAATTCTAGAATTACCTCTTCAGTTCCACAATTCAGAGACATGTCTATTTGTGTACGAGAATCTTCCTTCTTCAATGTCTGTTCAGTAATACTTCGAGTTCTGCATCTTTTCGAATCTGGTTCTTCCGTACTCGTTTCTTGGTTGTCCTTCGATTTCTGTTTAGCAATAAGCTTCGCCTTACGTTTTGCTTTATTAATCTCACGTGAACTCAAGCCGGGTGCTAATTGAGCCATTTCAGCTTTAACTATCTCAGCAACTACTTTCTGAAAATTAACAAATTAATATTAAAAATTACTCCGTATTTATTAATTTTAGATAAATATTCTCTACGGTCTCTCTCTCTCTATTTATTTCAAACTCCAATCAATTTGAACAATTTGAATATACCCTGCACTGCACGTACTTTATTGATCTCCTCCATCTGAGCCTTGTTTGGTTTCTGCTGCTTAGGTAGAAGTAAATCTTCATTGCAGCAAATATCGGAAGTATCTAAACCCAGCTTTTCAGCCATGTCTAATCCTAATCGTTTATTAAGCAAATGTCTTTGTTTGGCCAATCGTTCTTTCGAATCTACAACTAACAAAAATATTACAAATAGAAACTAGAAAATCAATTCAATTCTATTCAATTCATCTTAAATCTCCTCGAAATTTGAAATCACATGAAAATTAAGAAATCGCACAGAAATTTGATAAAACCTAATTTACACACCGGTCATTGGTATGTTCTTAGGAATAAATAAATTTTCAATTTTCATTTTGATTTCATTAATTACACAAATTTATCTGAAACATTACTTGAATTTTCTTCTTCCATTTCAAATTCCTTTCCTTCCGAAGCTAAAAGGCAAGATCCACTTCGTAAAACTTTATTGATATCAAATTTTGCAAACTTCATTCTTCCTGACATTGATAAAATGCTCAAGTCCTGAATGGCATTCTCTATAAAAATAGACAAATTTGATAGACATAAAGTTCGTTATGAAATCGATGTCAAAAAACTCAGTAATCCAAATAAATGTCGGTAATGGTAATTTAATTACGCTACGTTCCTCATTTGCGACGCCCCGATTCTGCGCAACACAACTACGAGTATGCTTGATTTTTGCGCCGAATAAATTTTATATTATAGTAGTTCAGTTACCGGTATAACGTACAAAACATCATCTTTCCCAATTTCTAATAATTGCACGTTTATGTAAATTGTTTGAGTGTATTTCTATCAAACCTGTGGACTTTAGGGTTTCTTTTATCTCTCGCTTATTTCGCTACCACAATTATTTATTTATTTTTTACGTTCATCATTAACTTTTCATCATTTTCGAGCATATCAGAATTATTGATCCTCTCCTCTGTTTGTTAGTAAAATTTATTATCAAATTCATCATTTCGTGAATAATTTTTTCATCATTCATCTCATCTCCTAGATCTTCTTTAGAAGATTTAAAAAAATTAACTTAAAAAAAAAAGAAAAGTTCTTGAGACTGACTTCAGAGCGGTTCGTGACTTTTGGTCCATCCTGTACAAATGAATAGTGAACAACTCTAGCCTCTAAAGCAGGCAAAGTGGCCAGTCAAGCGGGAGCTAAATTTTAGTTAATTAGATACCGGTAGGTATATCCGAAAAAGAAATGATTCACGTCTGTTTGAATCTACTCTGTAGAAGGGAACTAGGGTACTAACAAGTAAATGTACATTCTGTTGGCAAGTTTTAATTGTTAAGTACCGGTAATTGAACCTTTTTGACTTTCAGTTCCAACTGGGTCCCACATTGGGACATTTTTGATGACAGCTTCAACCGCCTGTCCGGCTGCAATTCGGGTTTCCCACTGCGAACTGTGGAGGTAAGTATGAACCTATAGCGTATATGTTAGAAAACAAAACATTTAAATATATAATACTGGTATATATACATAGGTATATTCATACGAAAAAGTTACTTTTGACAATAAATTGTGTAGCTCGTGCGGATGAAATTTTTGAACTTCTCCAACTTGTAAGGCAGCTGCTTTACGGATAACTTGTGACGAACCCGTGTCTAATAAAACGAATAAGCGATCCAACCTTAAAAAAAGAAAAAGAAAGAGAGAGAGAGAGAGAAATTCACCTCGATTAAAAACATTAAGAAATAAAAAGCTATCGACCATAATAAGGAACTTTAAGGAACTTTTAACCTGTCCAAACTTTCATTTTAAACTTTCATTCTTACCTTGATGTCATTGTTGCCGAAGAGAAGAGAAGAGAAGAGAAGAGAAGAGAATAACACCTAGAAAAAATTTCAAAGAAATAACATTTTTCAATAATTTGAATTAATAATTTTAAATCCAGATTAAATTTCAGTACCGTACCTCAGAACTCAGAACTAACTTCGTGACAAACGGCTAGAAAACTCGCATTTCAACAAGAACCTGGTAACCTACGGTACTACGTTACTTTCTCACTTTTTACATTTATTAGTTTAATAGCAATCCATTTTGTAAACTTCATCAATTCCATTCAAATTATCCTACGCCCCAAACGTTATTTTGTGAACATATAGGCTTGAATTCTATTCTTTTTTGCTCCGCTTGCTTGCGATTCGCGTCCGATCGTACACCTGGCCGCGTGCAATTTATAGTGACAGCCATTTTACGCTTGCTCCCTATTATTATACGATCCGTGAGAAGGTGATTGGATGATAAAAATATTTTTATATTTCAATAGATTTATTCATAAAAATATACCTAGAATTTGTTTACATGTATTTATAAATCATATTGAACTTAGTTTTATTTATAAATGATTTTACTTTTACAATATCTTTTTATGCGAGATTAACACATCGTAATGGCGGTACAGAGTTGTTTGGAAAGTTAGAATACGAGTTAAAAGTTGGTTAAACAAGTTACGGTGCTGCTATAACAAGTAAGTTTGTATAAATAAATAATAAAATATGCGTTTAATTGTTATTGCAATTTTACAATAAATCAAGAAGATAATTGTTTTATGTTGCAGTTTAGAAATACAGTTTTAAGATACAGTAGTACTGCTTGGTCAAATGGAGGAGCACGAAATGTAACAAACTTGCTGTTTATTTACACGTCAGTTTTATTTACTGTTTTTTTTTGTAGAGATTTTAAAGAGGATTTCAGAAAACTAAAAATGAAAGACAATGACAAGCATGAGGAGTAATGGAAATACAGTTACCATAAAGAGGATACAAATTGGGTAAAGGACGATACAAATTTAATTATGAACTTGACAATCCTTTATGTAAGTTACCTTAAGTATGAAGTTAGCTTCTTTTATTTCTTATTTGTTTTTTTATTTTAGAGAATGATGAACCATTGCTTTGAAAATGACTATTATATACTTGGGTTTTTAGATCCAAGGCCAAGAGAAAAATTTACTGGAAATTAATAGTGTAATTTGATTTGATTTGATTTGATTTGATTTGATTTGATTGTACTACCGGTAGTACACACCCGAGAAGCGAAGAACCGTATGAAATTAAACAATTCTGTCTTACACGGACGATTATGGGCGAGAATTAGGATTCGAGTGATATGCAAATATGATTCGTATTATGTCACACAGATGTTGTCGCATAACATGATTACGACGTTTGCAACAAATGTAATATAAGCAACATCCTAAGTTGCAAAAACAGGAGTGGTCAGAATCGAAGGGACAGGATTCCGGAACGGTCGGCTCGGGGCCCCGCCAGTCCTGATCCTGTCCATTTGATTCTGACCGGTTCCGTTTTTGCGTCATGACATGTTTACTTTACACCGTTGTGTTATTGGTTTGTTCTTTCTTCTAACCTAAGTTAGTTATCGGACAAATTGGCACAAGTTATGTGCTGGATATCTGCGCTTAAATCTCGTGTAACGACCTCGAATAGTCGAAATTTACGCTAGGTGTTAGTTTTGTCTAGGTTAGGCAGTGCTTCTCAATCTCAAACTGACTTGTCAACTACTAGTATACTGTATTATATGTAACATGCACAAGTGAGTTGCTGTGACATTTTGATGCACTACCGTACGTAACACACATTTGTTTCAAACAAATCCAATTAACAATTACTCCGTATTAATTAATTAATTAATTAATTAATTAATTAATTAATTAATTAATTAATTAATTAATTATTATGCATTTGTATCAAACTTATTTGCTCGCCTTACGGACACGGACCACACCTTGAGGAGCACTGGTCTACAGAGGGGTGAGCATCGAGGCAACCTGCCTTAGCCTTAGGTTCGGGCGAAGTAACCAAAACATCTTCTTTCTCCTTTTTTGCTGGCCTGGCCTAACCTCAAAATAAAAAAGAACTTGTAGGATTAAAAATGTAATGTGTGTATTTGTTACACTTACTGTACTTGTTAGCATGGTCATAGCCCCGTAGGCAGGATGCCCATGCCCATCTGAGGAGGATTCTACCACGCAAGCTAACCTCGATATGTGACTTTCTTCAAGGTTACAGAAAACGAACAAGCAAACTTCAAAAATACCGTAAATCAATTCAATACCTGTATAAAGAAGATGAATCAAATAAAATACCTACTTGTATTTTTATTTACACATTCTTCATCAAATGTGAATTCATTTCACTCATTTTGTGTTTTATTTCTTTAGTTTTGGCACACTACAAGTAAGTGCTTGAATAATAACACCTTTTTTGTGTGAGGTTGATGATGCTCATCAATTCCACATGGGTTCCTATATCTGGCGCAGAAAAACAATTGCGCGCTTATTCATCCTCGTTTATTCATTCCACGGCTGCTCCGCTCACAAATCAGTTTGGTTGTTGAAGTTAAGATCTCGCTCTATCGCGCTGATGCAATTCCTCAATAATTTCCTAACCGCATAGCAGATCAGAACGGTTTGTTTATAGTGAAGCATGAATTATCAGTACTGGTGATTTGATTTTATACTTTTTTTTATTCGGTTTTTATTGATTTTTTTTCACTCAAAAACCAATTTACAAATAATATCGGTGTAAAAACAAATTTTCTCTCGGCACAAAATTCGGATCAAACAGTCCAAAAATCGAGTTTGGCGCCATCTGTTGCCCAAGATACATGGAGCGATGTGATTGGCCAATTGTGAGAAGTGCCGTGTTTGGACGTATTTTGACATCCGGTATTGATTTAGCACACAAAACTAATCCGAGGTGTCGCGTTGTCTTTTTTGTAATAATGGAGAGTTCTATTCCATGTTTAATTGGAGGTAGCACTTCATCGTTCCCATTGAAGACAGTTAAGGTATTACATGCAAGCATAAGCTGATGATAATTGATGCAAATACAAATTTATTTAACAATTGCAGGGTTCGGGAGAAATCAATGGCGCCCACACCGATGTGGTTGCAACGGAATTCAGTAACATGTTGCTCGTGGTTGTCACACAACTAGAGAAAATAGGAACTATGGTGTATAAACGATCGTAGTAAAGGGACTTTGGTGACAGACGTATCAATTGCTTTCTTTATTTTTAGATGACTGTTAAAAAGGAAGAAATTCAAGGAGATATTGTGCCTGTTTACCACATAACTACAATTTTCGGAAAAGATGAGGTTTCTTTCTTTTTAAATTCTCTCGCAATGAACGATCAAGTTTCAAATTCTTGGATTTGTAATGTGAAATATGCTTACCGGTATTTTGTTTGTTTATTTCTAAATTGCAGCCAGAACTTCACGTAGCAGCTCGATATTTAGATGAGAAACTAAACGTATCAAAACCACTCCTTTTAAGTTTGTGCTTGAAAGCATTACCGGATCATTCAACAACAGAAGCCATTGTAGAATTATTAAAAGAAATTTACAGTAGAATAAAGAGTTGAAAAGATAAACGCTTTTTATTTTTCTAACATAAAAGAAAAAAAGAAATGAAATAAAATGAAGTGAAATGAAATGAAATGAAGTGAAATGAAATGAAATGAAGTGAAATGAAATGAAATGAAATGAAATGAAATGAAGTGAAATGAAATGAAATGAAATGAAATGAAGAAATGAAGAAATGAATGAATGAAAGATATGATGTTGCTGTTTTCATTGTTAGTCTAAAATTGAAACAATTGGATTTGACGTCGTTTCCTATTCCGTTTCCGTTTCCGAAAGAAACAAAAGCAAAAGCTTAGCATACACCTAACTAATAAGGCCGTTTGAATCTAAATTGAAGAGTTAGAAAGATGAAGAAATTATCCAACTAAAAGCGTTTGTTCGTGTTTGTTCCCATTCAATTAATGTGCTGGGCGATAAAAATTAGTTCAGAGTGAAGCTTGTGCGTGCAAATGAAACGGAACGGGTCAAAATTAAATGGAGCGCAAACGATTTCTCCATAAACTTGGGAAAGAAAGAGAGAAGTTGTCGATTCGAGCTAAAAAACAGAGGGAGCAGCGATTCAACATGCTGAAAGAGAAGTTCGAGGTGATATTCGAATCGGCGAAAGAAGGGCGAGAACGGCTGACATCGAAATACAGTACGGCGAAAAGTGAAATGAAAGGCGAAATACAAAGAAAGCGAGACCAGCTGGTGGAAATGATTTCGAAAAAACGCAACAGCCTCGAAGAATTCGTGGGTAAAGAACGCGAGAACATCTTAAGCAAGACCGTGAAAACACGCAAGATGCGCGCCGAAATAGTGGCCAAGCAGCGGGCAAAGATAGTGGACATGGTCGTGACGAAACTGGCAAAGCCGAAAACGGACAAGAAAGCGGTGGCCACGTGGAAGAAGGAAACGTTGAATGTGCAAACGGAGCACAGTTGCCAAGAAAAGGCGCAGGAGGAGCAGTCGGTTCAGAACTCGCGGAGGGTGCAGCACGAGCACTGCAAAATGGAACGCACGCAATTTGTCGAATCGACGAAAACGATTCGCAAGGAGCAGAGCGATAACCTCAAGCTGGAAGTGACGAAAATATCGGAAGCGTCGGTGAATTTGCGAAAAGGAAGGGACGCGGATATGGCGGGCGAAGCCAAGTTTGCGGGAGAGAAGTTGTCGGGCTTGAAGCAGATGTTTGCGGACCACGCGAAAGGCGAGAAGTGCCACGGACTCGACTTGATTGCTCGTGCGAAAAAAACGCCGCCCAAACGTTTGCGCGGATTCTTGCCCACAGCTGTGGAGAAAATGAAGAAGCACACTCAAAAAAATATGCAAACTGAGAAGGATTACGTGAAAGATGTCGTGGCGCAAGTGCAGTGCCTGCACGAAGAGAACTTAGAGACTGAGTCTATTCGTTGTAAGTCTTCGTTGGAGGAAATTGCCAAGATGTTGGAAGCGCACTGGAATGCGGAGAAGGACAACGGCACTGATGTTTTGCAGGGCTTGGAAAAGGTCTTCGACAAGCACTTGGAAGTTGAGAAGCAGACTTCTGCCGATGTCCTCACAGCCGTCACCAAACTGCAAGATATGAATTTGAAGTTGGAGAAAAAACACGCTGAAAATTTAATTATCAAAAAGAAATGATGATCAAATGTTCAAAACTTCTTATATTCCACAAATATTATATACCATACATATATATACATATTCCTGTCAATTTTCAATGCCATTTCTTGCATCTGCTTTAAAAAAAAAAGTCACTTTTAAGTATACACTGGTGTATAAATTTATATGTCTTGCAACGAATTTCATAAAAAATGAATTGAAATCTCTCCACTTTTTTACTTTTTATTTCCTTTTTTTAAATTGAAATATTTAGCGCCCAATTTGTTCACATTTCAAATAAGCTGAAATAAGCTTAGGTCTAAACCAGATATAATAATATTGAAACTTGTACATAACAAAGTACACAGGAAAGTTTTCTTTTCAAATACCGCTACCGTCTTCCCCCGAATATAACACCATGGTGTTGTATTCGAGTTTTGGTCAAAATGGCAAGTTTGTAAAGAATGTAAACATTGAGCAAAAATTCGAATATAACACCACTTCAGCTATAACACCATGGTGTTATATTCGAATACACCCGCATGGTGTTATATTCGAATTTTTAGAAAACTAGTGTTGTTAGAGGCTATCATGTTCATAAATCAATTTGGGAAGCAAAAATTAGAGAGAAATTAGTGTGCTGTTTAGAGGAAACGAATAAACACTGCAAGTTTGCAGTTGTCGTATTCAAGCCAGATGATTTGAATACTGTTCTGGGTCATGTTCCAACAATTTTCTTTTTTTTACAAACTTACATGTTATTTGACGAATACAACACCATGGTGTTATATTCGGGGGAAGACGGTAGTTGATCAATTTCTATACGGTATCTGTCCAATAATTGATCTATTGTGCTATCGTTTTATTCTGGTTATTGCTCCCACATGAATAGTGTTGGTGGTGGTGTCCTCCGAAAATTATTTTCTTACCATCTAATGTTAGCGTGTAAAAATTTTTTTAAATTGTTTAAACACTTTGTGTACCGGTATATATTTTTCTTCCATTCCTTGAAAAAACGCTTAAGTTTTTCTCAAATCATGAAATCTGTCTAAGCTGATCCCACCTTTTCAATATTAGTATGCTAATCAAAATATTGTATGTATATACTTTCGGACAAATAATGTAGCAAAAAAAAACAAAAAAAAAACAAAAAAAAAAACACATTCTCTTTGCAATGAAAATCAAAATATCCACAAAATCTTCATTCAGGAATGACTAGTGCAATCAAACTTGGCAAATTGAGACAAAAATTGATTAAAAACGCAACAATAAGTCACGTAACAATATGATAAACGCATGACTTAAACTCAATTTTACTGCTAAAATGTACATAAGCGCACTCTAGTGGCAAAATTATCAAGGCCAAATTCATTATATTTTTATCCAAAATCATTATAGCCTAAATCAATTTTATTTTTGGCCCAAAAAACTACCATAGCCACATTAGTGTTTCGGAATGAGCTGTCACACGAAATAGGAAACGAGATGTGTCACAGTGTCACTCACGAAAACATTGGTGACACGTACGAAAATATGACATGATCATGTTCCAGTTTCCTCAGACTGTAGGTGGAAGGGTTTTTCGTGACACATCTTGTGAAATCTCGTGTGACATATGTCACACTTGATCTAAAAAAGTTTATCTTCAACAAGTTAGAAACCGAGACCGTTTGAGAAAATGAAAATCTCTTTCCTTTGACATTTCATACGAGTAGGAGACAAGATACACATTGGCCAACATCCACATCCACTTTAATTTAATGTAGAGAGAATACTACAAAAGTAACACAAACAAGCAGCTCAAACTCAAAGCAGTTCAAACGTTTCCTACATTTGACACGTTTTCACATCTTTTTCGATTAGAAGGTGTATTTGAATTTGATGCGTTTTACACCTTTTTACCCTAACCTACTAGCTTACAGTTAGTATTATTTCACCTAGGTAGTGTGGCGATGTTCTGCTTGATATTTCGGAATGATTTTTTTGAACAAATACTATTGCTCTTGTGAAATTGCCTAGAGTATGTATGGTATAGTCAGTTTGTTGATTGACTCATTCAAATTTAGCGCGCAATAACACAACATGTAACACGAGTGCGCTTTGTTGTTGAGCAAGTGCTTTTTGACGGTTTGTTTCACAATTGATAATGTGGTTTGTTAATTTGTTTCTATAGAAACTGTAAGAATGAATGATTCTCGTGCGCTTTGCATTCGAATCGGAATCCGAATTCGATTGTGTGTCTAGGCGGACGTAGGCCTACAATTTGCTGCTGCCCAGCCACAGCGGATAGAGTTGGTTCTGCTATGCCTCCCCCACCGGTATTCGAAAGTATTTACGAGTCGCTGCTTTCTGCAACCAGCGAAGTCGTCGATTACGTTTCGGATGTTGGCACCTTAGGTATCGAGTACGTGTCCGGAATCAAAGAAAACATCGTCGGAAAACGGTCCAGAGACTCCAATGTCTGTAACAAAATTACTGAGACTTCTCAACCGGACATTTTCATCAGAGAACTTGAACCGACGACAGTGCAATCGTGTCTAACAGTCGAGGAAAATGTTGACGAATGTGTGGAAATTCCATACAATCCATACCCAAGCGACCATGCCGCCGAGATTTGTGAGACGAACCTTGCGGAACCTTGCGAATGCGAGTCTCCACCGTGCAACCCGGCTGACTGGGCTCCGCCTGGACCCGCCTATCCTGGAGCTGAGTATTTCGACCCACAATTTTATGAAAACGATCCCACTTCTTATCCCTCGGATAATTCCCAAGATTGTTGTATTTTACCTCAAGAAACATCGGAAATCTTTGAATATTCTTTTCTTGAAACACCAATCGAATCTTCTCAAACTGAACCTGAAGCAGTGTGTTCCGATTCCGACCAGTGGCCGCAAGCCGAACCAGAACCGCAAGCGCAACCCCTAACGCAACCCCTAACGCAACCCCTAACGCAACCCCTAACGCAACCCCTAACGCAACCCCTAACGCAACCGCAACCGCAACCGCAACCGCAACCGCAACCGCCTGAGTCTGTGTGTGTGCCTATCACAGCATGTCCTCCTCCTCCTCCACCTCCACCTCCACCTCCACCTCCTCCACCACCTCCACCTCCACCTCCTGGATTGTCGCTGTCGCTGGATTGTGGATCAACTTCTTGTCTACCTGAAAAGAATTCGTGCGGGAACGTGGCGCAGGTTTCAATGTGTCCACCGAGCGAATGTGTTGAAGTTTCAGCTGCATGTCCACCTCCTCCACCAGCAGCAGAAAAAGTAGAGCCACCATGCTCCACGTTTGTGAAAACGTGCGCTGTGTCAGCTCCAAATCCACTCCCACCACCCGAACCGTGTTCTCCAAGTTTTGTCAAAACGTGTGCTCCTACAGCACCATGTCCACGCCCACCTCCACCGCCACCGCCACCTCCACCTCCACCGCCACCGCCACCGCCACCACCTTCCGAACAAAACAATGTATGTAATCGAACAAAGATTCAAACTCCTACTTTTCAAAAAGTTGCTCCACCTTTGCCTTGCCAATGTCCTCCGAACGGACCGAACGGAGCGAACGGAGCGAAACAACAGGAAACAGTCAAGCCATGTCCAACTCAGCAACAGCAATCACAAGCGGAAATAAAAAAATGCCGTCCACTTTTACCCGAAAACAAAGTTCAAGTCAAATCTTGTCAAGTTAAAAATTGTCCGCCACCTCAGCCTCAGCCTCAGCCTCAGCCTCAGCCTCAGCCTCAGAAAAATCAAGTTATCAATTGTCCCCCACCGCAGCTAAATCAAGTGAAAAAATGTCCCCCGCTTCAGTCTCAGATAAATCAAGTGAAAAGGTGTCCCCCTCTCCCTCCCTCTCCCCCACTTCAGTCTCAGTCTCAGTCTCAGGCATATCATTGTCCTTCACAAGCACAGAGTAAAAACTGCCCTTTACCTTCACAGCCCAAAAGCTGTCCACCGTGTCCACCTCCACCGTGTCCACCTCCACCGTGTCCACCTCCACCGTGTCCACCTCCACCGTGTGTACCGTGTGCACCGACAACGCCAACGCCGCAAACAAAAAGTTGTATTCCGATGGCAGCAAAGAATAGTCAATATCAAGCAAATGCATCATCAGCTAAACAATTGCAAGCGCAACAGATTTATGCTCAGCAAGCTCAACCGATGTATTACGCAACAGTATCGATACCAACACCTGCTACTGCTACTGCTGCTATGGCACCACCTCATCCTCAACGACAACAGGCTCAGGCACAGAAGCCTTCTAGGCAAGCTTGTCCGCCAGCCAAAAAGATCGTTTGTTGTGGAAAGGAAGTCATCAATAACCAAGTTCATGCAAAAGCAGCAATTAATCCGCAAGCAGTTTCGCAAAGTTTCAAACCTAGCGGCAAAGAGGTAATGAATCAACGATATCAACGCGCTCAATATCAGCAACATCAGTCACCGAATCAAACAAGTGCTGTTGCTGGCTCCATAACCGTGACACAGCCCGCTCGATCTCAAGCTCAAGCTCAAGCTCATGCACAAGCTCAAGCTCAAGCTCAAGCTCAAGCTCATGCACAAGCACAAGCACAAGCACAAGCACCGCCAGCTGCGCTCTATAGACAACAAATTGGTCAAACTGGTCAAACTGGTCAAACTGGTCAACAGTCGATGCATCCTTCAGGTGTTGCTGCTGGCCTTCAACCTTACGCGTCGTTAGAAGCGACGCAAAAGGCTGCAATCACTCCGAAATTACTTTTACCAGTTCAAGCGAATGGGCTTAATCAACCGAAAGCACCTGCGCAAGCTCAGCCTATTTCTGCAGCAGGAACAGGAACAGGAACTCCCCAACAATGGCCGGCAATGGCTCCTGGTCCTGGAATAAAGACGGAAACGGTCGTTCCAAATGTGACAAATTCGACAAATGTGACAAATTCGACAAATGTGACAAATTCGACAAATTCTGCTGGCAGAGACGCTTTGTACCCACAAGGTGTGGAGTGTCCTCCTCTGCCTTGTCCGATACCTAAGGTTGTGACGTGTGCAGACATGGCTGCCGCTGCGGCTGCTGCGGCCAAGGCGTCAGCGGCGGGAAATAACGGCGTGACGAGATCTGCAGTTTTAACGGCATTAAGATCACCCGGTGGAAATTTTATTCGCATTGGTGGCCTCTCTGGATTCACGGCTGTGGCCATGGGCGCCTACGCTGCTCATGGTAGAATAGAAGCAAATAGAAGCTCTTTATCTTACTTGTAGTAACACATATAATAATAATAATAATAATACTGAATTTTGCTCATTTTCTAGTTTTTTACGAACAAGAATCCGAAAGTGAAGGAAATGACGAACAACACAAAAAAGAAGTGTTTAATATTGCAAATCGATATCACTTTATTCATTCGATCGCTCTATTAGCAACGCCGTTATTCCGATGTCCGCTTTTTGTAAGTATTTTATTTTATTTTATTTTATTTTATTTAACCAAGTATTGAAATTGAATTGAAATTGAACATTATTTATTTATTTATTTATTTATTTATTTATTTATTTATCTATGTATCAAAAATAGACGGGAACACTACTGACGCTAGGCATAATCGTTTTCTGTGGCTCGTGCTATGTGCACGCATTGACTGGAAATCAAGAAGTTCGTCGAGCTACTCCATATGGAGGAGTTCTGTTGATTGCTGCTTGGTTGAGCATGTTGCTATAAACACAAACGACTCTCTCTCTCTTTTTCGTATTCGTATATTAAATAACATCAGTATGTAGTTATATTTTTTTTTCCTAAACGATTGAGGGAAACTTACATGCTTAGGAAGAAACAATAATTATTTTAACTCGGCGAAAAAGGAAATTTCGATCTGTAAACACAAACGAAAAAATCTGTCTTTGCATTGAAAATTCTTGAAACTGCAAAAACAAAAGCACGAAAAGCAACTGCAGTCAATTGGTTATAAAAAATGTAAATTTTACTTTTGTTTTTTTTCTTTACAATAAAATACCACGACCAAAATGAATTTGTTTCTAAACTAGCTGTGCATTCCGTGACTTACTTTACTTGACTTCGAACTACGGTCAAGAGGACAATTCTGGTAAAACGCCGAATGGTATATCGAAAGCGCGGTAGGTGCTGAACCGGGCTTTCCGCGACCCGTTCGGCGACCCGTTCGCTGTGTGAACACTCTTTTTTGCCGCATTTGGCACAATTATAAAAATAATAAAATGCAACTGAAAAGTATGCAATTCTACTGAAAATGATTATTTTGAATTAAAAAAAAAACAGCTTACGGTAATTCAAGAGTGCGGAAGTCGAACAAATTAAATTTTTAGGCCCAAAATTACTATAACTGTCAGTAGTTGGCTGAAATAGTGTAGTGATAAGGGAAAAGTGCAGCCCGCAAAAACTTAATTTATCATTTTTCCCTTACACTATTTTTATACCGTATAGTGTTTAACTGTAAGGGAAAAATGCATCCCGCAAACTCTCTAATAACTCTCTCTGTCCCAAGGTACACAAGTCTCCTCTATTTGTCAAATACGAATGCATTGTCAAAATGCATTTCACAAAATATATTTTAAAATACCGTACTGTTGTTAGAAAATTGCAAATGCATTGTCAAAATATACGTATATTTTAATGCAAAATATAATGCATTATGAAATGCATTATGGAATGCATTACTTAATGCATGAATAATAAATATATTTAAATTGTGCGAAAAGCGCTATATTTTGGAATGCATTTTGGAATGTATTAATTGAGAAAATCAAAAATATGCTGTAAAATATAAGTTAGAGCATTTTTCCAACCATATGGGATATTGGCGATGTCTCCTGGAAAATTTCAGGTGAAATGGAGACGATATGAGGATACAGTATATATGCCTTAGTTCCACCCCACATCGAAATGGGGCTTAAGTAGGGGCTAGGGTGACTAGGGTCCCCTCCCTTTATTGCCTTTAGGCCATACATCATCTAAGTTACTCATCGTATATATTTTGTTGACTCAATCTCTAGAAAAGGTAAAGTGGAGGTACAAGTAGATTAGACAACCCAGAGGCGTTCAGATTCAGAGTAACCTTAATTCCTGATCCTGCACGTCACCCTGTATCTTCACTGTTATTTATTCTCCCTCTTCCCTCACTTATCACACGCCCACCTTGCCAACTAAGAGTTAGGACTAGGAGGGTGAGATCATTTATGCCTCCTCGACATTCCTTGTAATGCTTCGTGTTTACACGCCCCCTTCCTTCTCTTGTTCACTCTATCCCATATGCTTCAAAAATACTATATTGCAAAGTATTGTTGCAATGTAATGTCAGTGACAGGTTATGTTTTAAGATTAATGACTCTGTGATTAATCTCAGTTTCCTTTATTAAACAATGTCGGTAATTTCCATTAAGAAATATCCGCAAACAAGTTAACTTATTATTATCCTATTTTTAAAAATCAGATAATTTAACAGGAATTGTCTGGAATTAGACATTTCTATTCCTTAATCCTAATTACTTGCTTCATAAGCTATACAATTTAATTAAGTACACTTTTACATTAAACAACTTAAATTATACAAAGATAAACAATAAACTTGTAATGTGACCAAATCTTATGTCCGTATTGCAAATATAACAGAAGCAAGGGTATAGCTTATGTCAGCTCAGCCGTGCCCTGACCAGGACGACATCAATCCTTGAGTTTAGATAATATTGTAGGAGAACACGAACACTTCTGTTCTTAATCCTAGAGTGAACTGACTTACTCGGGTGATTAACATTAATAGGAAATCTCCTATTACCCCCTACCCTATTAAGTTCCAATTGAACAAGATGATGATGATGATGGTGGTGATGTGGTAAACAGCACCCACCATCTGTTGTCAGAATGTGCTAGTACTAGTAGTAACTAATAAATTGAATCAAAACAGTACGGATCGGCCGGTTAATGGAACGGCCCGCACGCGTCACAGTATTAGACATCATCCTTTACTTGATTTATGACTTTGTAAATTATATGTCTTATAATGCTACACAAAATCAAGTAATCTGAGTGCGAGTTAATTAAAACATTAGTGATACATTTATGTGACGTTTTGGTTGACGATGTTGTTTCAAGTTGGGAGAAATTAATTCTAATGTGCGATCCAAGTAGGGCACTTGGGTGGTCTGTATAAGTTGCAAGGTTTTTAGGTTTTGGAAAATATAAAGTTGTCTAAAAACTCCATGGGGGGAAACTGTTTGGGTGAGATAAAGCAGTTAAGGTTACTGACATTTAAGCCAAATCACTTGGTTTGCTTGGGTGCTTTTGTGAACCATTTTTTTACACTTTTTTAAACACCATGAATTCTGATAGAACGGGATCTGTACACTACTAGTGTACAAAGGAAATTGTGAGGATGGCAAATGCAACGTAATGCTGTATTGAGAAGGAATATTGGCCCAGGCGTTTTTGTAATTGTAAATGTATCCCCATAAAAAATTTCGTAAGCAACTGCGTTTGTGATACAATAGGATAGGCCCGTGTGGAAGTGACTTGTGAGTTGTAATCGAAACACATGAATTTTATTTGCAATTTAGTCGAGAAATTACCGAAAGCTACATAAATTGAGTGGAATACGTTACTTGTAATACGTAGGTCAGAATTTGAAAAAAATTAAGTGTCCATAAAGTTCCGAAGAAGTGTCCAAACTATAGGAAATGAGCTAACAAATCGATTGCCAGGGTCGGAATCGGAATCGGAATTTGCATATCTGGCATCGTTACAAAGATATATGCAAAAGAAAGTTTTCCAAACACTTTATTTGCTGCCTAGAAACAGTACTGTTTTTGCTCATAAACTCTGCAACATGCCACATAAGCGATCGATTTGTTAGCTCATTTCCTATCGTTTGAGCACTTTTCGCAACTGTTTGCTTGTGGTGCTTTGAATTTTTGGCCAATTTTGACCGAATTTTTAGTCCCGTCTTGGCGGGTTGCACCAAATACAAGTAATGTGGCGGGCCGCATGCACGCCACCCAGCCAGCACAAAGATAGTAGAAAATAGAAATGTTAAGATATGCACCTCACCGTCACCAAAAGGAGTAACAAATCATCCATTTCAAAAATCACTATAAATTCTATTCTTTTCTTCTTTTTCACCTTTCTCGGAGATAGAATTGATAGAATAATACTGCAGATAATGCAATGCTGTTTTCCTATTGGTCAATTCTGTTATATTGTACTCTTTTCTTAACATTTAAGCCTTAAGTTTATCCAGTTAAAGTCTGATATTGTGCAGTTCATCAAGGTATTTGTAGTGATCATTTTAGTCTGGTTTGTTGTATAATATTTCTGTTCTCTAGTGTGATATCTTTGTGATCCCTTCTACAGAAGACTAGAAGGGCTATTTTATTGTTGAAAGATGCTAATCTACTGCAGCCTTGGTGTAACTTTATGATTTTGCTCTTGTTAATTTAATTGTTTGAGTGCACTTTTGATTGTTTGATTGTTTGAGTGCACTCATGATTCAAACATGGCTACCCACATGAACATGAGTAAGTAGAAAATCCTTACTCCTCCCCAGTGGCCTCCATTCTCCTGCTCCTGCTCCCAGAAGATGAACTCCTTCAATGACAGCTCCTCCACTCTCAGATCAGCCAGGACTTCAGCCAGTCCTCCATTCATTTTATGGCATGCCTGAGCCAGAATTTGAAACACTGTTAGCGTTTGTATTTGGTATTGCTGCTATTGAGTAAGACTGCAATTTTTTTTAAAAATCCAGTTAAATGCTGTGCTTGTTTCTGGTGCAATCATCACGTTGTTCACGTTTTTCTTGACAAAGACTGAGCGCATCATGTTTTGCTGAGGCGAGGTGTGTGTTTGATTTATCCTGCCGAGGGGAGCGCTGGTGGTTTACTTCCTCCCTTCCTTCCTTCCTTCTTGTGGACAACACTGAACCGCATTTTCTGAATTTTAAGTAGCACGTAAACTGTGGGGGAATGGAATATAAATAAAAATGTCTTCCTTAAAAAACGACTCAACTACACACTACAGAGTATTTTCTCATCCTGTCAAAAGTGCAACCGGAAATCTAAAATAACGTGATCCAACTTTACTTGCCGGTACGTGGTTTTTGGGTTTCATTTATTTGTACACTATTTACCCTTATTTTTACACTAAAAAAATAAATTTTTTACGACCCCGTCTTCTTTTTTCTACCTAACCTAACCTAACCTAACCTAACCTAACCTAAACCAGTCCTTGATGTGTATGAATTTATCTTTTGTAGAAATAAGGGAAAATAATGGTGATATTTAAAAATTTAGTGTAAAAGTCAGGGATTTTTAGTGTAAAAAATAAGAGAAAATAGTGTACAAATAATATAATCCCGTGGTTTTTTTATGTTTAAACTTTGATACCAGTACTTTACTTACCTTTTCTGTGTAGGGAATAAAATAGGAGACAGGATAATTTGATTAAATTTAACAATGACTTAACCCATATGGTTCATGCGACACACGTTCATGCGACACACCACCCTCGTTCGTCGACTCCTGCCGCTCCCCGATGAGCCGGCGGACTTCCTAATTGTTGGAAGCTCTGCACGGCGCTGCAGCAATTGGGGAGTCTGGCGACCACGCCGGGGATCATTGGGGAGCGGTGGGAGTCGACGAACGAGGAGCCGAAGGAGGAGGTCCTCGAAGGCGGTGTGTCATCTTGGACATTCGCGTGGCCGTAGTCGTCCATGAAGATGGACCCGACGTGCATGCCGAAGGTAAACAATGGATTTATCCTATTCTGAGTTGTATTCTTGGCGAAATAGCTTCTAACTGTATTGTCACTCAAGGTCGACCTTGTTGTCACTTACTTGCATTTAAGTTATTAAAGATGGCGGTCGTCTTTACGATCTCACCGCACATTTTAACCGTGTATTCCACTTCTTTTCTGCATACACAGGCCGTCCAAAGCTCTTTAACACGTACCTCAGCCGAAACGTTATGCTAATGTGTGCAAAACGTTCGCTAAACGTTCGCAGAGCTGCAGCAAAACTATTTTAGTAAAATAGAAGTAGTAGTGGTAATATTAGTTTTTTCTTTCCAAATTTGATTTTAGTGGGAAATTTAGTTTTTTTTGCCTTGCTAAAAGTAGTGGAAAATTCAGTAAGTGGGAGATTTAGTTTTTTTAAAGTGGAAATCCAAGGACATTTAGTGGGCCAATAAACATAACCCCGATCACAGTCCCGATTAATAGAGATTAATAGAGATTTTGGTGGCATGACAAAATTGAGTTTTCAGAGAAGAAAGAAAGAGATACTTTTTTAAAATTTTTTTTTATACCGGTATACGGTATTTTACACTTGACATTTATTTATTTATTTATTTATTTAATTTAATTAATTTAATTTATTTAATTTAATTAATTTAATTTATTTAATTTAATTAATTTAATTTATTTAATTTAATTAATTTAATTTATTTAATTTAATTTATTTAATTTTATTTAATTTTATTTAATCTCATAAAGAAAACCTAATAAAATGCCCTATTTCTTGAGTCAATTATAAACAAAAACATGATTTAAAACATCAAAATTATAAGGAAAAAATAAGAAGAAAAAATTTTTATACTAGTAGAGCAGTGGTCGGCAACTGGCGGCCCGCGGTCCGGATACGGACCGCGGAAGGTCGAAACTTGGACCGCGGTGACGTTTTAGCGACGTTTTTCCCTCGGTTTCTTTGGTTTTTCGGTGTTTTTCTTCTTGTTTTTTGTGTTTTTTTCATGTTTTTTAGGTTTTATTGGTATTTTTTGGGTTGTATGTGTTTATTGGGGGATTTATTTGGTTTTTAAGTATTTTCTTAGGTTTTTAGTAAGGTTTTTAAAGGTCAAGTGCACTGAGTGGGTTTTATTTTTTTTCTGATAGAGCCTAATAAAAAATTATTTTTCATGTTAAAAAAAAATAAAATTTGGGCCTTTATCATTGTTTAATAACAATCGCAATATCGGGTGTTGACAAGGCAAAGAATCATGGGAGTATGACGTTGTCAGTTCTCTAGTTCAGTTGACCTGGAACTAGTTCCGAGCCTAGGGTGGATTCATAATGGCTGACCTTGATTGCGAGAGTTTAAAACTGTCTTTTGCGCATGCGCAGTTTGATGCGCATGCGCAACAACACCACCACCAACCACCACAGAACTGATGACGTCGGACATCCAGCCAACAACCATGATGCATCACATTGAAAAAGTCAACTTTTTCAATTGTTATTAAACAGTGATAAAGGCCCAAATTTTATTTTTTTTTAACATGAAAAATATTTTTATATTAGGCTCTATCAGAAAAAAAATAAAACCCACTCAGTGCACTTGACCTTTAAATATTTTTTTCTGGACCTCGATAAAAATTTTCAATAGTATCCGGACCCCACTTAAAATTACTTGCCGACCCCTGTAGTAGAGTATCAGATTTTATAATTTTTTAAATTGAAATCTGACAACGGAAAGACGCCATCTAACGCCAGTAAACGACATCATTTTGTATTGACCTGAAATCCCAGGGAAAGGTTTTTGCCTCTATCATCTAAAAACGACAGAATCAGTTAGTGATTTCTAAAGCGATTTCCTGGCCAAAACATCGGTTAGAAAGGAGTTGACGAGTGTCTAAACAGGTGCGCGACACCGACATGCGTGCGCCATGTTTAATATCACATAAAAGTGTACACGCTTCGAGGCTAACAACTGCACTCGGAAAAATAGGATAAATCATTGTTGGATTTCAATGATTTGTCCTTTACATTATAAAATAAAAGCAATGACATTCATAATCGATAACTAAGCAATAATAACAATACAGGACTCGCTCTTTTGAGCAGACGATGTTATCAGCGCATGCTGCTAAATGGAAACGTTCAACCGCGGTACAGAACCAGCATTAATAAAAATCGAGATCGATTGAACGCGACATCGAGACATTAAATAGCAGCACATTCATTACACATATCCGGAAAGTGTGTAATGTAAATATTCACAAACTATACAATATGGCGACAAACAACCAAACACACAATATTTCCACCACAACTCAATATATCCCCCTTTGTTTGGTTATTTGCGCCTTACAAATAAATGCTCACACAAGGTGTTAAGTCTGGGCTTGGGTAACCATTTGGTCATCACATCGGCGACATTCAGGGCCCCTGGAATATGCTTAATAGCAAACGTTCCGCGCTCAAACCAGTCCCTGAGGAAATGAAGCTTTACGTCGATATGTTTATTCGCCCTATTCTCTATTCGGTTTTTGGCGTATTGTATCGCGGGCATACTGTCCGCGTACACGCATGGGGTGTTCCGATTGATGCTGAACATGATGTCGGCATCGTAAAGCCTCTCTAGCCATATAATCTCCTTTACGCCATCGACCACGGCCAGAAATTCACTCTCCATGATCGATAACGCAGTCATTGACTGCTTATGGCAGTTCCACATGATCGGAACGCCACCCAAATAGACTATGTGACCCCCGAAGCTTCTCCTTTTGTCTGCATCGAGGGCAAACGACGCGTCGGTATACACAGTTAGATTATCATTTCGGCAATTGGAAAGATTAATCATATAATCCGACGTATTTGCCAGATATCGCAAAATTTGCAATAACATACTAATGTGACGCGTCGAATGTTTCTCATTGTATTGTGAGAGGACAATGACCGAGAACAGGATGTCTGGCCTTGTCCTGCTCGCCAAGAACAAGAGACTTCCCACTAAGTTGCGATAGGGGAAAGTGGAATCAACCCGCTCCTTTTCCGTCACGCCCTGAATAATCGTTCCTGGCGTCCCAGGTACTCTAATCCGAAGGCATGAGTCGACCCCATACAACTTACAAAGTTTTTCTATGTATGCCCTTTGATGGATCCTAATTTGGCCCCCAGACCTATCAAAGGCTATGCCTAACAAGAGGGTCACGGGACCCAAATCAACCGTGTCAAAGGATTCCCTAATCCATCGAACAACGCATTCCTCGACGTAGTCATCCTTGGAGAAGAGAACTATGTCGTCCACGTAAAAGATAAGAATTGCGTCGTTGTCTAACGCATAAACACA
The DNA here is from genome assembly GCA_949358305.1 of Strigamia acuminata. Lineage (NCBI taxonomy): Eukaryota > Metazoa > Arthropoda > Chilopoda > Geophilomorpha > Linotaeniidae > Strigamia > Strigamia acuminata. Next base: position 836,699 of record OX442319.1, on the reverse strand, counting down.
GTTAAGACCCAACAAGGGCACAAATCCCAGTTGGAGTAGACGGTCGTGGAGGGCTTGGTACCACATCCGTCCACTCTGATGTAGTCCATATAATGACTTCAACAGCATCCAACACTTATGTTGGTTTTCGGCTGTTCTGTAGCCCTTGGGAATCTCCATGAATTGGACCTTATCAAGGTCCCCGTACAAGTACGCGGCCTTGATGTCAAGGTGGACATCTCTCCAACCTTTCAGTATCACCAAGGTACAGAAAAACACTATAACGAGGACGAAATTGACTACGGGGGAAAATACCTCCGTAAAGTCAATGCCCGGCCTCTGCTTGAAGCCTTGTGCTACCAAGCGAGCCCGGTAGCGCGCGACTGCACCCGACTGGTCCCTTTTCATTTTATAAATCCATTTTGATCCCAAAAGCAACTCTCCTTCGGGCTTATCAATTTCTTTATAGACAGTTCGATCGTCGAAGATATCTGTCTCTTCTTTCATCGCCTTTTCCCAGTCCCGTTTGTTGGTGTGCCTCATTGCCTCCTCGTAGGTATCAGGCTCTACGGCACAGAAACCGGCAAAAGGGAGTTCGGGTTCTTCACCCTCTAAGGTTTTGAAGTCAAAAAGATCTGGGTCGTAGTGGTAACCCTCTGCGTCGCACCATCGCGCAACGTCAGTCCGACTTCTAAGTTTGTCTTCATTGGGCGAGAAATAAACCACATCAATTTTCCCAGCCGTTGCCCCGGCTTTCCGGACAGACTGGACCCGTCTCCACTTAGTCATATCCAGCGGCAGCGACAAAGGATCTTTGACCTTCTTTCCCTTTTTGCCCGAACCACGACGAGCTTGTATCGTAGGAGGAAGATCAACCTCCTCATCGTCGTCAGGATAAACATTGAAGTAATTCTCGCCATCGCCGTTATCCCCCTTCGCCCCACCAATTTCTTCAACTGGATTATCCCCAGCACCAGCATCCCCAACCAAGTCACCTTCAACAGTTTCTATCGCAGGCTGTTGTATCGCTTGTTTTACAAGCGGCCTCAATTCAGGTCTGAAAACAGGCTTTGGGGTTGTGGGTAAAGGAGGCTTCTCCTTCGGAACCGGGGGTTCAACAGGGGGCGGAATAGGAGGTGGTAGTGCCTCTTGCACTTCCTCAACAATTTCAGGGATAGGGGCAACGGAATCATCATCATCTCCCTCGGTGTCCGAGGAAGAATCCCCAAAATGTTTGAATTGGCCACCCTGCGGTTGCTTGATGGGCTGTTGTAGCCGTTTGCCAATCTCATACCAATATGAGTCTTCGAAAATTCGGACATGTTTGGACGCAAAAACTTGATTCCGTACAGGATCCCAAACCCTGTAGCCCCTAGTTGATATTGCGTATCCAATGAGTGCTCCCGCCCAAGCCCTTCCTTCCAGTTTGCCCTTTCTGACCTGGGACGGGATATGTACAAATGTCTTCGACCCAATACACCTGATGTGTCGCAAAGACAATTTCTTGCCGAAAAACACGGTATAGGGCACTTTTCCTCCAAGCCCTTCATGGGGGAATCGGTTCTTTAAGTAAACTATGGTCGTCGCTAATTCAGCCCAAAGGGGATAGGGGAAATCATTTTCCAACATTAAAGCTCTGACGCCACCGACAATGGTACGGTTTGCACGTTCTGCAACAGAATTCATTTCCGGGCTATATGTATTCGTACGAATACATTTCAAACCAATTTTGGATGCATAATCATCCCAATTCCGCGAAATAAATTCTCCTCCATTATCAGTTTTAATGCATTTCACTTTCCGTGATGTCGTTCTTTCGACTTCCGTCAACCAACGTTTAAAATGGCCCAAAACTTCCCCTTTGGTCTTCATCGTTATGATCCACATATAACGTGAATAATCATCAACCAATATAAAGTAAAAATTAGCCCCACCCAAGGAAGTAGCTTGTGATGCCCCCCAAACATCCATGTGCACTAAATCTAATACTCCCTTAGTGGAAATGGTAATTATCGGGGGAAAACTCGCCCTAGTGCTCTTAGCACGGGCACATGCGTCACAAGTGGATAATTCTTTGTTAGACAAATTGATCCCAAAAACGTCCTCGGATTCGGTTAATTTAATAATGCCTTTAGCATTATGGTGGCCCATTCTGGAATGCCACGTGTCCATACTCTGGGATATTTCTTTCTTTCTCATTTTGATCCCAGTATCCCCGCTTTTGTTAACTTTCGCAGTCGCATTAGCTTCGGGAACAATAGCAGGAGGTGTCTGAACCTCATTCACTGTTTTCTGTAAATTAATCGCCGCAGGCGCATTCGCTTTGGTTGGCTCGCTTACTTGCGTACTCAAATTAGATGCGGATTTTCCCATATCCGGCTTACAGAAACTTTTTAGTAAAGCTGACTTAAAATCTAAAATGGTTAGTAGCGGTTGTACAAATTTTTCATCCTTCACGGATGATTTGATTAAATCGAGGACAGCAGCTGTATCCTGTTGCGCAGTTAATGCAGCTGTGTTTACAGAATTAACCTCGACCCGGCAGTTGACTTTGTACAGCCTGTCGCTAGTCCGAACTGCCGAAATCAATGGTTCCTCGATTTTATCTTTGAAAATACTCATCTTCCCATCTTTAACAATTGTGCACAACCCAGCCTCATCGGTGCGCCCGAGCGAAATAAGGTTTTTCCGAAAATTCGGTGCGAAGAATACATTCGTCAAAGTTATTTTCCTCGTTCTTTGTCCATAGAGCGAAGTGAGGACGATGTTGCCCACACCTTCAATCTTCGATTTTCCTTCTCCTTGTAGAACGCTGAAGTTAGACAACGGTTTGAAGTTTGAAAACCAATTCCGGTTGAAGGAAAAGTGGTCGGTCGCTCCCGTGTCCACGTACCACTGTGAATCGTAGTTTCCGTGCGACACAAGAGATAAGGGCACTGTGGGCTTCTCTTCCGACACCGCAGAATACAAAGTGTAGGGCTCATCTGTATAGGGGTCCAGTTGTGTGAGATTTGCTCTCTGTGGACCCCCTCTGCCTCGTCCTTTGCCACGGGTGCCTTCACGATTCAATTGGGCTGGCGAGCCAGCGCTGGCGGGGAAAGTCCCTTGCTGTTTCGGCGGCGATGGGCACTCCCTGGCGAAGTGTCCCGACCCACCGCAAGTAAAACATGTTCCACGCGAAGTTCCGGGGGAATTTGGGGTTTTTCCACGAGGTTTCCATTTCCCTTTAGTATAGAAAGCGGTAGTATTGTCTGCCAATACAGGTGGGACGCCAAATTCATTGGTCTGTTCATAAAGGCGATTGTACTCGCCAAGTAAACGTTCTTTAACGTTTTTCGCTGTGAATTCCGTATCCGACCAGTGATACGCGGTCTGTTTCACAGCCTCGTATTGTGGGGGCAGAAGATCTAAATATTGGAATGCCTGGAATTCATCGGTGACCTCAATTTTAACGTCCTTCAGTTCGACGATTTTGCGGTCGACCCGCCCGGTGAAAACTAGCATTTCCTCATTATCTCGAAGTTTCATGTTGAGGAATTCACGTCGCAACCGAGCACGACGTGCCCTCGTCGTCGGTTGATAAGCGTCCTTTAGGGCTTCCCAAACTTTCGCAGCGGTGGGGCAGGCAACAGCTATCACTTGCTGCGGCTCAGCGCAACTCATGCAGATAGTGGACATTGCCTTGTCCTCTCGAGCGTTAAACTCTCGCTTCTCTTTTGCAGTGGCTGTTGCAGCCAGTGGTGGCTCAGAGCCACTAACATGTCCCCAAACGCCGTTGTATTTGAGCAATAACTGGACCTGCACGGACCAGGTGGCATAGTTCGTGCCATCGAGCTTTTTAATATCCTTGTAATCGTCGTGCTTTGAAGCCATCACGACGACACCAGGAAAATGCACAATAATAATTGGTTATGCACAGAGAGAACACAATTTCGGAATTTATTCCGCACACACACTTCACAGGAGCACTTAATCACACAATGCACAATTGTCTCTAGTCCCAAAAACCAAAAAGGAAGGCGAAAATACAGTTTCAACCCGGGGAATCTCAATAAGTGAGATTGGAAAACCTTGACTGGCAATCCACCAACTCTTCCGTCCGACCTCCTGGGGTCGCGGGATGGTTGGGGGCCCTGGATAAGCCCAGCCAAGAATACAGTGCTACGTGCCCGACTGGACGTAGGGTAGCACCGAATCTAACAAGGGACCAACAACAAAAACTTAAAACTATACAGAGTTTCACGAAAGTATGCAAATAAATCAAAACAGTCTAGATGTGAAGTTGGCCAATTACGGGATCCTTGCGCCGTAATCGGTTCCCACGGTGTGTTCAACGTCGGCTTCACGTGTCGAATTAACTCACACGCACGCCGGGGTGCTAATGTGAGGAGAAACCCTCTCAACTGGTGCACCCTGCGTGCAAAACCAGGGTTTCCTCTTGAAATCGTCGTTGCGCACGTCCGCGCCTTCGTAATTCCACGTCGGGTGTAAATCACGGCTCTTCGTGCTAAATATGGCTGTGTACGTGGACTTACACGTAAACACAGCTCCAAAACGAATATTCACCGTCGATGGCGATGAAAAACGATCAAAATGGTCGCCACAGAACAAATCTTCGTCCTCGACGATCCTACGACAAATATCGGTCGTTTTGCGTCGAAACTCCGTCGTGTCGACGTGAATGGGCGTCGTCTCGCTGGCAATACTGATTGCTTCGGCAAAATAACGTCGTGTTGGCGTGTATCGGTTCAGATGCACGTCTGGGCTGCGATTCGCTTCACGGCCGAATCCAAAATGGCCGCCGCAGGAGAATTTCACAACGACGTCGGAAAAAGTGCTTATTTCGCACAGAAAAATTTCGAAATAAAGCTGCTTACACACTAAAATGTCCGTAGTAATGTCCGCACACGTTGCCGATCGTTTCCAATCGATTTGGCGAAGAAAATCCGTCTGCGTCGGTCGGTTCGCGTTTGCGGCGAAGTCGGGCGACGTCTTGGCTTCGTCTCGCGTCCAAAAAGGTCGGAAATCCTTTACAAACTGGTCAGGCCGTCGAGAACCACCCTCTGCTACCATATAAAGCGATTTCCTGGCCAAAACATCGGTTAGAAAGGAGTTGACGAGTGTCTAAACAGGTGCGCGACACCGACATGCGTGCGCCATGTTTAATATCACATAAAAGTGTACACGCTTCGAGGCTAACAACTGCACTCGGAAAAATAGGATAAATCATTGTTGGATTTCAATGATTTGTCCTTTACATTATAAAATAAAAGCAATGACATTCATAATCGATAACTAAGCAATAATAACAATACAGGACTCGCTCTTTTGAGCAGACGATGTTATCAGCGCATGCTGCTAAATGGAAACGTTCAACCGCGGTACAGAACCAGCATTAATAAAAATCGAGATCGATTGAACGCGACATCGAGACATTAAATAGCAGCACATTCATTACACATATCCGGAAAGTGTGTAATGTAAATATTCACAAACTATACAATATGGCGACAAACAACCAAACACACAATATTTCCACCACAACTCAATAATTTCGAGCCAACCATAAAAATAAAAAATGAAAATAAAATTAAAATTGATTTTATTTTATTTTATTTTATTTTATTTTATTTTATTGTACTGTATTTTACCGATTAAGAGTCGCCCTCGAATTGTAGCCGCCCCCGAATAGTAGCCGCGGCTGAGACACAAAGAATAGCGTATTTTTGCAAAAGTACGGTATTGTTTCCGTATTTAACCTCATGAACGATGAACGCACGCTTCATTCGTGACGTTCAGACTTCGTTTGTTACATTAAACAAATGTAACAAACGAAAAACCGAAGTTGTAATTGCTGACAAAAATGGCGGTTTTGAATAAGAACCGCGGCTCTTAATCGATAAAATACGGTACAAAATACGGTACAAGTATTTTATATTATTTTATTTTATTTTAGTTTCTTACTTCTTTTCATTTACATTTCTTGAAATATTTGATTCGATTGTTCAATCTCAATGACGCATTTCAGTAATTAATAAAGTATTATTTTTGTAGGCCCTTGGTGGTGGTGCCCAGCCCCTAATAAGACCCTAAAGTAGGAAAATACGCTACTGCTAATAATTGAAAAAATTGTAAAGCTACAATAATTGGAATTTGGATCACAAAGATTAAAAGAAAAATTGGGTGTCGTCTTATATCAGCCTCAAGAGCTACGTCTTTGTCTTGACCTTCATGGTGCTGGAAAATAATCACAATAAATATACGATTACGAAAAAAAGTGATTTACGGTAGGGTGGAAGCCGTTCACCTTTAATATAACATTTAGTAGCTGAACACAGTTTTTAGTTCACCACTTGGATAAACGTTACTGATCTTGAAAGTATCTTGCACTGTGGATTGTAGGTATTGATGAGCTAGGGAAAGGTCATATCGTGCAGGGATTGGGCATTGGCAATGCATTAATTGGTTACCGGTAATACGTTGGAAGATTAAAGGGGCTCCCATATTGACATGAAAACAATTTTAACATTCGCCATACTGTATTTTATTTTTTATTTATTAAATTAGCCATTAATATACTTGAGCGGTAATGGTGAATATAGTGAAAATAGTTAAGAGAATTAACGACGGGAAAGCGCGATTAGATACTTTGAATTTACCTCGAAAGTGAAACAGTAGATGGAAATGTGAGACAAAGTTCAATTAGGTGAAATAGCAGTTTACAGGTTGCTTGAATTTGGTCTTGACTTTACTGCTCAATTAATGCGATAGTAAAATCGTTTTATTTGGTCTGCTTGCTCAGGCTCAGGGTTAGTTAGGTTGAATGAATCATTATTGTTAATCGTGTGCTTTTAGTTGAGGGGTAAAAGTTTGAGATGTTAGTCATTCAAAACTAAAATTTATCGGTAAAAATGAAAAAAATGTATCAACTATCGTTAAATAAACAAATGTATGTTTTAAATTTTTAAACTTTAAAACTGTAGTACGCTACCTAATCGAAAATAAAAAATGAATGTAAATTTATATGTTATTCGAAATGAGTAGAAATAAAAAAAAAAGAAAAATAGGAGGCTAATCGATGTTTTTGAACAATTGATGTGATAAAACACGAAACGAACGAATACAGAGTAAAGAGAATTGGGCTTGAGAGACTGAAAGCTGATCCATGCGTGTATGTCTACATTACGGAAGACGAGTAAGAGTACTTGTATAATATTTATTTATATTTGCCCTTGTTGGAGCTTGCCTGGTGCCAGGGTGCGACCAAGGGTGAGTGCTGTCATCAAGTTGAAGGGTAGATTTCTTTAACGTCTCTGATTTGTGATTTATCTCAGCAGATGGAGTTCCCAGCGAACCAACACTCATCTTCGAACTCGAGAAGGGAAGGAAGGGTCCCGGACACTCAGGAGAACCATCGCAGCGCATCGCATTCAACTAGCAAACTTGTATCAACTCAACTCATCCGGAACGAGGTAAAAAATAAAAATCCCATCTTTCACATTCAAACGATCCGCTCCGCACCTGGCTCCGCCTGGCTCCGCACGAGGCGTGTTTTTGGTTTTTCCCACTTGTCAAACACCTTAGCTGACGTCACGAGTGTGTGCGATTGCGAAGGAGGAGGACAACACATTGATTGGTCAAAAGCAGCGTGGTTCCGCGAACGGTCGGTAGAGGCAAGGGAAGGTGCTGTTATCGATCGGACACGGCAAGAAGGTGGCAAGCGGCCGCGTGTGGCATTTGAAGCGGTGCAAGCGGTGCATGCGGTGTAGGTGTGTGTGTGTGTATTGGTTTCTGTTTGCTCCGGTTTTCCCCGAGTGAAGCATGTGGTCTTGTCGACCCGCGATTGTTGTCTCTTTGTTGATGGCGTTGACGTGGACGCACGCGACTGCGAGTTACTTGAGCATGTTCGCAGGCCAGCAAACGCCGCCCGACCCGTGTTCCGACGAGATGGGGCAACCCCGGCGCTGCATCGCGGACTTTGTGAATGCGGCTTTGGGCAAGGAGATACGCGCCTCGAGCACGTGCGGCTCGCCGCCGAGTCGCTACTGCGTCACGACGGCCGATGACAAGGGCGAAGTGGTCCGCACTTGCCACATCTGTGATGCGACGCATCCGAAAAGGAAACATCCGTCGACTTTTCTCACTGATCTCAACAATCCGAATAACGTGACGTGTTGGCAGAGCGAACCATTCATACAGTACCCGGAGAATGTGACCCTGTTGCTGTCCCTGGCAAAGAAATACGAGCTCACTTACATAAGGTAATCAAATGAGTCGAGTCAAGGTTGCGCGCTTAAGACTAAACTCCCTACTTTTTATATTCCGTTTTTTTCTTTATCTTTATTTTGGAGGTGAGGTCAATTTGCAGTTTTGTTTGTCCTCTAAAACATGACAAAATGACAAAATGACAAAATGACAAAATTCAAATCAAATTCTCCTAAGTTGAAACTTTTGAGAAAACAAAACTTTCCTCGAGTACCGGTACGTTTATTCCGAGGTTTTTCTCTTCTACCTGTACTTACAGTACTTGTGTTTCATTTCTGAAATTTTCGATTTGGGCGCAATTTGAATTTGCGTCATTTTTACTCATTTTTTACTCATGAGTTTTATTCATTTATAATATTTTGCAGTAGCACGAGTTTGATTTGATTGCTTGGAAAGAGATGACTTAAAAGTACAATTTGAACGGGAAAAAAAATGTAAATTAAAAAATTAAAAAATTAAAAAATTAAAAAATTATAAAATTAAAAATTAAAAAATTAAAAAATTAAAAAATTAAAAAATCGAAAATAAATTTTTAGTTTATCAATTTCCTGGAGGAGAAAAAAGTAAGCCATTGAATCAAAGAAATAAAAGTTGTACTTGAGAGAAGGATTCCCTTAAGTTTTGTAGCAGGGGTAAAAGCGAAGCGAAGGTACGAGTTACGACATACTTGTAGGGGTGAAATCTCGTGAAATCTCGTCCTGTAATATTGCACTTAGGAATCGGCTAGAATCTGGAATTTCATGTAATCTATAGGAATCTACATTGATTGCAATTTAACTCACCAGGGTTTGCATGTGGACAACTGAATCTAAATGAATCTAACTGAATATGCAAGATTGAAAATTTTAATGGAAAAAGGAAAGCGAAAATTTGCCACTTTTCTGTTTTTCTGTTTTTTTATTTTTCTATTTTTCTTCTATTTTTCTTCTATTTTTTCTATTTTTCTACGTTTCTTCTATGTTTCTTCTACAGAGTATTTTTATTTCCATTTTAACGCCGGGACCGGGACCGGGACCGGGACCGGGAGCGGGACCGGGAGCGAGTGGGAGAGGTGGTGCTGGTGTTTACCGCGTAATGACTTTACGAATGTTTCTTTTCTTGCCTTTTCAATTTGCATCAATGTAATGAATTTGAATTTTTATAAACAAAATCTATCCAAGAATCTATTACCTGATGTATATATTTTAATTTTTTAAAAATGTTACCTACTCGTACAGAGTATTCCAATTGCAACCGATTTCAATTGTCAATTGCCAAGGATGGTAATCAGTGGGAATCTTTTGGAATCTGTTTGAATGTTTGTGAATCAGGAATCCCTCCCCTCCCCTCCCCTCCCCTCCCCTCCCCTCCCCGGGTAAAAGCAAGCAACTGCCTCTTTTTTCACTTCACTTCCCTATCTTCCTCTTTTTTCACTTCTCTTTGCTTCTCTCTCACCTGGTCTGGGTTAGGTTAGGTTAGGTTAGGCATTGCGATATCTGCAACTGCATGGGGTCTATAATTTTCATTAAACATCTAAAAGTGCAACTATTTTTGCTGTGCTGTTCATGTTCCATCAACACCACATCACAGTTCATCATTATTCATTGAGGAAGATGTTGCACTTTGGTTTCTTTGGCCAATGAGGATAAAAATGAAAAATTAATCCACAGGTACGTACAGAGTATCCTATCCATCCGAGGCTGTCAAAATTACACACTCTAAGTTTTACAATTTTGGTATAATCTGCATCATTTGTCCACAAATGGCAACAAGTATTTTTTTCAACAAGTCCATTCAATTTCGCAATCAATTTAATTCTAATTTTGTATTTAATTTTTTTAAGACAGTTTGTGCAATTTGTCTTGTAAGTTGAAAATGAAAGATTTATCGGTGACTGACTTTGTCTTACAGTATCCTTTGATTGCACTTTAAACAGGAAACGCGTCAAAATGAGTCTTTCTTTCTTTCTTTCTTTCTTTCTTTCTTTCTTTCTTTCTTTCTTTCTTTCTTTCTTTCTTTCTATCAATTTTTGTTTTCTATTCAAGGAAATAAAGGAGCACATTTTCTCCTTAATTGGTGATTTATTGACAAGTTCAATGTTATTTGAAAAAAGAAAATAGCGTATCAATTTTTCGGTTGACAATCTGTCATTCTTCAGGCTTACATTCGAATCGAACTCGATGGCTCTATAAAGGCAGGAAAAATAGGAAAAAGGGGCTTTTATTTTATTTTATTTTATTTTATTTTATTTTATTTATTGCAACAGGTAAACATTGATGTGGAAAAGTAATGCTATTTGGAAATGTAATTTTTCACTGTGTTGGTCTAGCAATTTCATCAGCACTTTTTCTCATTTCTGAACTCAACTCGAGTTACCCTGGGAAATGATAAAACAGTTATAGAGTTATTGTCGAGGGAGGGAGGGAGAGAAGGAGAGAGGAGGTTCGAAGGAAAAAGAGATTCTCAGTCAATTGCACCTTACGAGTAGGTGGCTGGAAACAGTTTTACAGTTATGCAATAAACGTGTTGGATTGTTTTAGGATTGGATTAAGCGGGGGGGGAAAGTTGTTTGTGAAATGAGGTACAATAGTAGACTGACTGTGAGTAGGCTATTGCTAAGCTTAGCTGCAATTGCAAATCTAAAACTTATTTGTTAGCAAATCTTCTCAGATTGAAGACAAGAGTAGACAAGAGTTTACAGTACTGGAAAGGACTTCCCATTAGGCAACTTAAGACAATTTAAGCTTAAGTTAAACAAAATTCTTGGGGTGTAACAGGAATGATGGATAAAGGCTTTCGGAGCACTTTTGCTAGCGGTAGCTGGGCTCATGTACTGTGTGCACATACTGTACTGTACTGTAGCGGTACTAACTGTACGCTTCCTACCTACAATCCCTCAGTTCGCAGTCCAGTAGTATGAAATGAAGGTCTCTGGTACAAGTACATTAATGTATATTCAGAAGATGAGTTTTTAATAAAGCGTTATTCAATCAAGTAGGGTACCGTACTAGTATTAATGTTTTTCGTATTTCACAAACCACTGAAATTGAACATGGCAAATGTTTGTTTACATTTTACGGAAAGGTATGTGTAAAACTACTCTGTGTATCTGTATACCGTAGACCTACTAAATATTGGCTTTTTCTAAAACCTGAAATATGATTATTTTTTCCCAAAAACTGTTTATAGCTGTACATACGTACCGTATGTATATTGGGACAACAAAATGCATTCCGAAATGTAAAGTATTTCTTTGAATAAGAGTCGTCCTCGAGATTAAGAACTGTGGCGATTAATCGAGGGCGAAAATGAACGAAATTGAAATGAAGGTTGAACAAATGTCGTACTTACTATATTAGGTACCGTATTCGTACGTGTTAGTTGTATTCGTCGTTTCGCATTTGTTCTGTTGGTTCCATGTGCGTTTTCAGTCTCAAAACGAATGTTGATCGAACAGAACGAATGTAAAATGCTAAATTGAATGTAGAACGAATGTAAATTGAATTTTGTTAACGAATGTAAATTGAATTTTGTTAAACGAATATAAATTGAATTTTGTTAAACGAATGTAATGGCCACTACAGGTACTGCAAAAATTAAAATTTAAATACTGCAACATTATTTCTGTGAAATTTCTATTTGAACAAATTTCACCACTGGATTTTAATGTAAATGTCGATTACGTATTAAGTTTTACAATTGAATGACTGAATTGGAAAGTTAAAATACCGGTACAGTACATTATAAATCCAATATGGATTCTGCGACCGGTTATAAAAAAAAATCCCGTGACTGGTCTCACACAAAACACCTGTCCATGCAGTTAAACGTCAATAAAAGCTCTCATATTTTAAATTTTATTTTATTTTTCCAATTCGATTTCTCAATTTTTTATTTCATTGTGCAAAGATTTTTTTTTGGAAATCCATCATGTTGACTAAACACAGTATTTTTTCTGAATGCGATGCGGTGCGGTACAAAAAAAAAATAGAGCAATCGATGCGCTATGGTGAGATAGATACTCTGATGAAATACAAGTAGCATGCAGTGGACAAAAACTGCAAAAACCAAACGAATCGCAAAAATTGCAAAACCGTTAACCACATGGAAACTTATTTTTCAGCTGATTACTCTGTAGTAAAGTTTTGATTGATTATTTGATTGATTATTTAGAAATATGTTGATGGCATTATTGGCACTGCAGAAATAAATAAATAAACAAAACATACAGTAGATAAAAATAAATGATTAATAATTTAAACAAAAGTAGCGTACTGGTATCTTATTCAATTTTGTAACTAAAGGCTTTTTGATCCGGTGATCATCGTCAGTAGTGAATTTATTATGACAAACATACAAGTAGCACAACTCTTTGTATAGATATAGAGTATAAACATATTAGACAATAAGAAAACGTTGTTCCTACATTTTTCTTGTGTTACTTGTATCTTCCCGACGTAGCACTTTTGTTTAATGGTTTCAGTTTCGATTCGAGCATTCTCTGGATGGTCGTTTTGTTTGCTCCTGGTGGGCACATTGAAAACAACCACCTCACTATTCATTGCACCCTGTTTCTCTTGTACAGTCTCTTTTTCTACTACTAAACTTTGTTGTTGAAGAAAATTATGCCCATCCATCCATCCATTTTGTTTGTTTTATCATTTTTCCTCTTCTCTTTTCTTCCATGGCAACATGGCACCACAAGCTTACTAGCAGCTGGATGGTCTGTTAGGCCCACATTGCCATTTATGGTATTTCTTTCTTTATTTTCTGATTTGGCTCTTTCAATAGATAAGCCTCCAAAATCCAAAATCCAAAATCCCAAATCTTTGTGCTGATGAAGTTTGGCTCATTGGTATTGAATTGACTCTTGCATTGTTCTAATCTACAAGTATTGTAATTGTATATTATGAGTTCCTCGTATCGGTGATATTGTAGGTGCTTCGAAATGGTTTTCAACTGCTTTTTGATGTACGGTACTGATGTCCTTCAATCCTGTATTTAAGGGCTGGCTCTTTGAGCATCACCATCAGTCCATCACCAATAAGCTTATATTCTTCTCTTTTGCACGTCTTGCTGGTTTAGGGCCTCCTTCTTTCCTATCTATCTTATTTAGGTTGAAAAGAAAATTGATCGATTATCAGCCTGTGTTTGAGACTGCAAAACATCCTTGCTCTTGAAAATTTGACACAAATCCCTTTGACTGGCAGTTGTTTTGAGGGGATTAGGAAGGCTAGGGATGATAGATACCCAGGTAGCAGTACAAGTACCGGTACTTGTATCTGACATCCTGCTGCCTTTCCTTTTCTCTACCCTTCCACTTCTTCCTTCAATCCAGTCACTGCTCCATTTTTAATGACATGTGCAAGGATACAGGGATATAAGTTTACTTGTATCTTATATCCACTCTTCTCAAAATATTTGGATCGAAAAATGATCGAAACGTCAAAAATGCCCAAAACTTGACCGAAACGCCATGAATATGCCAAAACTTGACGGAAACGCCATGAATATGCCCAAAGGCTTGAACAAAATGTCACGAAAGTGTCGAAAACGTGACTGACACATCATCAAAAAGCTGTCAAATTACATGTTGCGATTTTCTGAAGTTTTTCAGCAGTTTTGCAGTTTTGCAGTTTTTGCGGTATTGCGCGTCCCTATTCGGCACGTCCCAGAAATATACGTCCCGCATTTGCATGCTTAATGTTCATTTTCCGTATTTGGCGCCAGATAATTAATTTACACGTGGTCCCAAATTTGCGCCTGTAAAATACAAGTAAATAAATAAGCAAATGAAATACAAAAATGTCCCTAATTTGTAAAACGAAATAACAGCATTAAGCAGGAGTCGTTTCGAGGGGGATATTTTGTTGAAAGTCTTAAAATCTAATGTGTTCTTCTAGTGTTGATGGTGTTGATGGATTCCAATGTAGAATCATCGTGGTCAAGAAGCAGTCATTGGTAAGGGTAAAAGCTAAAAATTAACTTAGAGGTTTATTCGCATGCAAGTACAGGTGGCGCGGCGTCACAAAATAGCAGAAACAAATGAATGATGGAGTTGGAACACTCCTAAATTGAAGGTCATTTTGTCGACAGCCGTTATCTCAACGATCAGTTTCCCTTCCCCCCCCCCCCCAACTTATTTCAGTCATTTTGTCGACGCTTTTCGGCGGTACGTTTGGGTTTGTCGACGCCCCTTCGTCGACGTAACGTTTTGTCGACGTGACGTTTCTCAGTAAAAGCTACCGGTATGTCCGACTTTCATTGAATTCATTAAGTTTTAGCACGTGCACGACCTGTAAAAGAGGTTTTGAAAACACGTGTAAATTCAGAAAAATTAATTCAAAATTAATTCTCCTTTTGAGTTTTTACGTTAAAAGCTTAATTTTTACGTTAAAAATTTAATTTACATGCCAAAAATTTAATTTTCATGCCAAAAATTTAATTTTCATGCCAAAAATTTAATTTTCGTGCCAAAAATTCAATTTTTATGCCAAAAATTCAATTTTTATGCCCAAAATTCAATTTTCATGCCAAAAATTCAATTTTCATGCCAAAAATTCAATTTTTATGCCAAAAATTCAATTTTTATGCCCAAAATTCAATTTTCATGCCAAAAATTCAATTTTCTGGCCAAAAATTTAATTTTTATGCCAAAAATTTAATTTTCATGCCAAAAATTCAATTTTTATGCCAAAAATTCAATTTTCATGCCAAAAATTCAATTTTCATGCCAAAAATTCAATTTTCATGCCAAAAATTCAATTTTTATGCCAAAAATTCAATTTTCATGCCAAAAATTCAATTTTCATGCCAAAAATTTAATTTTCGTGCCAAAAATTCAATTTTTATGCCAAAAATTCAATTTTTATGCCCAAAATTCAATTTTCATGCCAAAAATTCAATTTTCTGGCCAAAAATTTAATTTTTATGCCAAAAATTTAATTTTCATGCCAAAAATTCAATTTTTATGCCAAAAATTCAATTCTCATGCCAAAAATTCAATTTTCATGCCAAAAATTCAATTTTTATGCCAAAAATTCAATTTTCATGCCAAAAATTCAATTTTTATGCCAAAAATTTAATTTTTATGCCAAAAATTTAATTTTCATGCCAAAAATTTAATTTTCGTGCCAAAAATTCAATTTTCATGCCAAAAATTCAATTTTTATGCCCAAAATTCAATTTTTATGCCAAAAATTCAATTTTCATGCCAAAAATTCAATTTTCATGCCAAAAATTCAATTTTCATGCCAAAAATTCAATTTTTATGCCAAAAGTTAAATTTCCATGCCAAAAATTTAATTCTCATGCCAAAAATTTAATTTTCATGCCAAAAATTTAATTTTTATGCCAAAAATTTAATTTTCATGCCAAAAATTTAATTTTCTGGCCAAAAATTCAATTTTTATGCCAAAAATTCAATTTTTATGCCAAAAGTTAAATTTCCATGCCAAAAATTCAATTTTTATGCCCAAAATTCAATTTTCATGCCAAAAATTCAATTTTCATGCCAAAAATTCAATTTTCATGCCAAAAATTCAATTTTTATGCCAAAAATTTAATTTTTATGCCAAAAATTTAATTTTCATGCCAAAAATTTAATTTTCATGCCAAAAATTTGGTTCACAGCGTTGCCAGCGTTTTTGGTTGCTGGCGTATTAGATTTTAGCGTTTTTTTTAATTGTGTATGCTCTGATTCAGCGTCTATTTATTTGGCGTTTTTATTCTAGCGTTCTGCATTTCAGCGTCTTGAATTTCCGCGTCTTGAAGTTTAGCGTCTTGAATTTCCACGTCTTGAAGTTTAGCGTCTTGAATTTCCGCGTTTTGCATTTCAACGTCTTTTATTTCCGAGTTTTTTAATCGTTATGCGTTCCAGCGTCTTTCATTTGCGCGTAGCATGTACGTAAATGCTACACGTCGCAACAACGTTACTGTAATAGCACCTACTATTTAAAAGAATGCAATTGCTAGTGATTTCATTTCCAGCGTTCCCAGTATTAGCTTTGACATGTAAATTATTTTATTTTCATAAGAATAAAAAATTTAAATTTGCTGATTTGTTTTCCTTTTTTTTTTAAATAAAAGTTAACTTAAGATGACTAAGAGAAGTTGGATAGTACTGATTTGATGGTGCTCTACTACTTTGTAATTGGAAATTTTGCTCTATCTCGACCAGTTAATGGGTTAGCGAATGAAAAGTGCATTGTTGCATGTCTGGCATACAATTTGATTACACTATTGGATTCGTCATCCCTACTTTAGTAGAAGCTAGTCTGCTTGGTTTTTTGAAAAAGCATATACTTATTCTGGAAATTGACTGTAACATGTTAAAAGAAACACCCTGTATACGGTATCTGCAGTACACAACTTTTTCGTGTGGGAATTAACTTAGTGCACGAATAATTGATGTGGTTAAACGATTGAATATTACTGTAAATACACCTAATGAATGTTTCTTTGCAATAATTAATTTCCTAATCAAGACGATTGTTTTCTTATCTTTGCAGTCTTCAATTTTGCTCGGCAAAGCCGGATTCCCTGGGCATCTTCAAGTCTATGGACTTTGGTAAAACGTGGCAGGCCTTCCAATTCTATTCCAGTCAGTGTCGAAAGATGTACAATAAAAACAACAAGGCGGTCATTACCAAAGCCAATGAACAAGAAGCAGTTTGTAGCGATGCCCATGCTGGAGCCGAACCTGCTAGTGGAGCTCGAATTGCGTTCAGCACATTAGAAAGAAGGCCATCAGCTTATGACTTTGACAACTCTCCAGTACTCCAAGACTGGGTGACAGCGACCGACATCAAAGTCGTTTTCAGTCGGCTCAATACTTACGGGGATGAACACGACAACGATTCGCACACAGCTAGGGAAAGCTATTATTACGCCGTGTCCGATTTTGCTGTGGGTGGGCGATGCAAGTGTAACGGGCATGCGTCGCGATGCATTCCGAACAGAGATGGAATTCTTACTTGTGAGTGCAAGCACAATACGGCTGGAACTGACTGTGAGAAATGTGCACCCTTTCACTTTGATCGGCCATGGGGGAGAGCAACTGCCAACAGTGCCAACGAGTGCTTAGGTAGGTGCAATTACTAGTACATGTATTTCTCATTTCTTTCCTTTTCTTTTCTTTTCTTTTTTTTTCTTTTCTTTTCTTTTCTTTTGTTTCAAAGTGTCGTTGGTTCACATTTAACAATGGTTAATTAATGTTGCCAGCAGTTACTGGCATCAAATACGCTGCGCGTAATTTAATTTATTACTCCGTATTTAATTTTGCTTTATTTGAACGAACATGTTTGTTGATGAATTCAGCACAAAAACGAAATTGTTATGAATTTACAATGTGCAACTTTTAGACTTGAATTCAAAACAGATCTCAAGCTCAAGCTCAAGCTCAAAATCAAAATCAAAATCAAAACATGTGATATATAAGAATGACTCAGGGAATTTATGGCAATAATGTTTACAAAAGATTGATAATGTTTCAAACCAATTGTGGAAGACAACTTGACGACAACAGTGCCAGCAATTAATCAATACAAATACGATGCTTGTTAGAATTACTTGTTCGAATTTCAGCTGTTGTCAAATGAGCGCATCCAAGGATTGATTCCAAGGATACGACACAAGTGGCCTGACCTCGAAAACTTTTCAATTTTAGTGCCCTAGAAGCACTATTTTACCGTGAGTTATGTGGTCAAATCATTTCGCCGACGAAATAATCAATCGGTGATCCGCCCTTGATGAAAAGAAAGTTCGAATGTGAAAATTTCAATACCCTTGGAATGCAAACATGCACTTCAATGTTTCATATTGTTACGTGGCCCAGGGGTGAGAATGGACTACAGAATAAATGATAAGTAAGAAGTAATCAAAGATCTTAAGAATAAATAATAAGACTAAATCTAAAGTAACACACTAGAAACACTAAGCATGAATAACAAGTATGTTTTTTTCTGGATCTTGTAGCTAAACATGCATGCCGGTATTTTAAGTATTTAAAGTGAGGCAGCTATCTGTTTTGTTTATTTGGACAGAGTATACTGTACTTATACTGAATGTCTTAAAATGGTACGAGGACCGGTATTTTTTTTTATGGTGTGATCGAGTCGAGACGGCTTCCTGGAGCTTTATTTGCTGCCTGTACTCTGTAGTTGTAGAAAAATGACGGGATGGTTGTGTTGTGTTTTGTTGACAATTTTTCGGAAGATGCTTTCATGGAGCCGCTAGAGCATTTATTCCCCAGCGGAAGAAGAAGAAGCTTGCCAAAGTTGTAGTCAAGCAAAGTGTATCATGTCATTGAAACTGGTGTCAAAGCTTTAAACTGCTTGTTTGATCTAACTCACCTACAAAGTACAAAGTACAAAGTACAAAGTACAAAGTACCAAGTACCAAGTTCAATTATGACGATGCTTGCCATTGCCATTGCCATGGCTTCACATTTCAGTGTTGCTGTACTAGCAAGGAGGGGAAGTCGGCACGTGCCATGGCCCTGGTTCATTGGATTGTGTTTGCGTGCGTTTGGTCAGCGAGTCTCTAATTACACACCGTCTTGCCAACAAATCTGCTGCTACCTTTCCACTTATTGGCGAGGGGTATTCGCTTCCTCCTCTCTCGTATCAACTCCATCCACAGAAGGGGAAGGAAAGAAGGGGTCTAATCACGACTCAATCAATTATTCCTTGCCCCACCGCCCTCTCTCTCTCTCTCTCTCTCTCTCTCTCTCTCTCTCTCTCTCACTCACTCACGCTTTTTCCCCCTTTTACAGAGAAGAGAAAAGAACTGAAAAGAAAAACAAGGAGACAACGAAAATAAGTTGGGTGAGGGTGAGGGTGAGGGTGAGCTGAGGGTTCTTGTTGTTTTCTGTGTTACATGCCTTTTACCTTTCTTTTATTATTTCTGGTTGCAATATTTGCAAAATGTGTTGACTCGCATCTCGATTTATGTCCGCCATCTTTTATTCACCAAGGCTTTTGGAGCGGGCATTTAAATTTAGTGGGGTTATACCTGAGGCTGACTTGTGAGTAAAGCTTCATTTTTCCGCCCCTTTTATTTCCCGGGAAGCGGGAAATTATAATTCGATTTCCCGGGAATTCCTGGGAAATTCCGGGAATTCAAAAATACAATATAGTAACCACTAGCTGCATTCAAAAAGTTGTGTTATAAGTGTTACAGATGTTTGTGTTTTTCTTTTTGGATGTACAAAATTCAAAAAGACAAATTTTTATTCAAACAATGCGACGTGAATGTGAATTGAGAATGCTAGGTGAATGCGAATGCGAATGCGACGTGAATGCGATGAAACGTGAATGCAATGAAACATATATGTGTGCGACGTGAAATATTGCGGTGGTTAAATTAGTTACTGCACTCTAACTATGGTTAGAGTGCAGATTTTCTGGAAAAAAAAGTTTTCACTCACAAGGAGCGCTACTTTGTAAAATATGTGGAAAATTGTCTAGTTACAGACTTTTTTTAAATAAACATTTTATTTAAACAATTTCGATATAAACATGAATGATCCAATTTTTCTGCTGAAATCAACATTTTCATACCATTCGAAAGGTCATGTGGACCAGTGTATTGTATCTTGTTCATTAAAATGAAATGCATTATTTAATGTATGAAATGCATTATTTAATTTGTAATGCACAGTCGCGTTATTAAATTAACATATGTCATCTTATCTTATCTTATTTTATCTTTCTTTCGACGAATATACCTGTAAATTTGGGTTAATTCTGCTTGCAGTCGGTGATGACCTGTTGAATCTTAGAGTTGTAGTCGCTTTCCAGGAAGAGTAAGATAGAGAATGTGGAGGGGGTTTACTTTATACAAGGTGCCTCATGCGGGGATATTAGGCTCGTAAAAGGCAACACCTGATTCGCTTAATGCCTGCTAGTGGGCGTCTGATGGGGGTGTGTAATGGATTTGATGAGAGAAATGTTCTGTAGTGGGCATGTGGGATGCGTGAAAAAAAAAAAAACAGATAAAAAGAAAAGAAGGAAGAAAAGAAAGAAAGAAAGAAAGAAAGAAAGAAGGAATGAAAGAAAGAAGGAAAGAAAAGTTTTCAACGAATACAGGGTGAGTCAAAAGTGTGGAAACATCTTTTTTTCTTGAAAATGACTGAAGGATAGGAAGTCGATGGTGGGCTATCCATTGGTGACCTTAAATTTGACCCGGAAGGTCATCTTCAAGGTCATTTATTTTATACATTTTAAACGGTTGTAGATTCGGCAAAAATTCCAATTACAAAGTTGTAGAGCACCATCGTATTAGTACTATGCAACTTTTTAGTCATGTTTTTTTTTTAAAAAGAAAACAAATTGGTAAATTGTAATATTTTATTTTTGTGAAAAAAAATTTAAGCATTAAAAAAAAAAACAGTGGTTTTTCTTATGTACTTAAATAATAATCAAAATTAGATTGCATTTAGTTAAGTAATTTAGTACATTTGTAATTGAAATTTGAGTTTTGCCAAAATGATTGGTTTACTTTGACTAACATTAAGCTTAAGATGACTAAGATAAGTTGCATACAGATACTGTAGTACGAATTGAATGGAGTTCTATAACTGTGAAGTTGGCTATTTGCTGTGTCTTAAACCGTTTAAAAAGTACAAAATGAATGGCTTTGAAAATGGGAAAAAAATCACTTTAGCGACTAGTTATAGCGATTATTTTAAAAAATGGTACATTTTAGCAACTACACCTTGGTAACTCCAAAATCAATTGAAGTGAATTTAGCTACAGTATACTTGTTAGCATATTGGCTTAGCAACCGGGTCAGAGCTCAGCGGCACCAGCGCGCCTCGATCTCGGCCTGGATGAGAGAGAGACATGTGGTCGCACAACTCGCACAATGACATTGCGAGGTTGGGAGCCCACCTGGGATCGCGCATCACGGGGCTGTGTAACCATGGGAATATAAATGTGATTTTTGGGTTTTTTTGTTGTTGCTGTGGGTGTTGAAATGGGCAAGTTTTGGGTTTGGAATACGGAATGTATACAGTATTGTTGTGCGGATAAGCTACACTGTAAACGGGCTGTCTTAAACCGCTTCTTTAGAGCAATCAGTACCAATAAAGATCACTAGATGGCGCTCACCACAGTGAGGTATTAAGAATCAACTTGCGGAACATAAGCTTAGCTGATTCAGCCCATGGAAGTTAGTTCTCCTTGAGCTCACGAACTGTGATGATGCTTGCCAGAGCAAGGTGTGGCAGAACTCAGTTCTTCTACTGAAACATTTCGATAAAGTGTCATCCATACATAACCTTATTTAGTTTGTTAGACTTTGTTTGATTTATGTCTCTTATTATTTAATTACTAGAATTAGGTTAATAGTTTGTATAACTCCAAGTCATGTAACTTATATTTTTGATACAAGTTGGTCTTAAACCGGATATTTGGTTTGCTCCAGATTTCTGACTCTATAATTTAATAAAGTAGATTTAATTACATTTAATACCGACCGAGTCATTCTTTGAGCATTTGTTAAGTGGATTCGTTCATTTCCCGAACCACGTAACAATATCTTTATGATGTGTGTTTCTGTATCCTGTGCTCTGTACATTTAATAAAATTGCATGAGAAATTCTTGCGAGTTTGTTCGAGTGCACAATGGAGTATTGGAATTTGTTTTTAAATGTTTAAAGTTAATCAAATAATAATAATAAATTTTTCTCACTTCTCCGTGTATCAGTTTAGCGACTGCCACTTTAGCGACGGATAAACTTCAGCGATGATTACCGAGCCGTGCTCAAATGTAACTGTTGCTAAAGTACTAAAGTGTCGTTAATGTCGGGACGCTAAAGTCAACCACCATTTTGAACATGACCTATCGGGTCAAAAAACTGAATTTTCGGTCCAAAAAACTGAATTTTCGGTCCAAAAAACTGAATTTTCGGTCCAAAAAACTGAATTTTCGGTCCAAAAAACTGAATTTTCGGTCCAAAAAACTGAATTTTCGGTCCAAAAAACTGAATTTTCGGTCCAAAAAACTGAATTTTCGGTCCAAAAAACTGAATTTTCGGTCCAAAAAACTGAATTTTCGGTCCAAAAAACTGAATTTTCGGTCCAAAAAACTGAATTTTCGGTCCAAAAAACTGAATTTTCGGTCCAAAAAACTGAATTTTCGGTCCAAAAAACTGAATTTTCGGTCCAAAAAACTGAATTTTCGGTCCAAAAAACTGAATTTTCCGTCTAAAAAACTGAATTTTCGATGCAAAAAAACTGACTTTTCGATGCAAAAAACCTGAATTTCCGGTAAAAAAAAAATATTTCTGAAGTGCAAACAAAGCAAGGACAAATTTCAAGAAATTTTCTTCAGAGGGGCCTCTGCCAACAATTCTGGCCTGGGGCCCGCTTCATGATGTGGGGGCCATGTTACAAAGTGGTTAATAAATTCTGAAACTAGGCTATAAGCTTGTTTAAAATAAAATCCCATTTTAGCCATTTGCCCATACAGTATATTTTGTTTTACATTTAAATGTGAAAGAGTTGATTTTTTTTGCGATTATCGGCGTGTACATGGCTTGTACAAGTAGGTTTGACACTGCATCCCAGGAGAAAAAGGTTGTGCAGAATTCTGCATGCTATGCAGAAAAATTTTCTCCAGAAAAAATTACCAAATTCTGCAGAATTCTGCAGAAAAATGTTAACCTTTTCTGCAGAATGTTTTTGGCAGGCAATTTTTCTGCAGAATTCTGCACAGAAAAAAGATTTTCTGCAGAATTTTTTCGGCAAGCAAATTTTTTACAGAATTCTGCAGATTTTTTTTTACCTGGGATGAATAAAAGGTGTACCGTACCGTATTTACTAGGACTACATGCATGTGGTGTCTTGTCTCACCTACAAGTGCCTGCAGTTTTCATAAAATATTATGTTTATGAATATTATGAATTATGTTTATGATAAATAAAATGACCCGACTTCAATTTACATGGAAATATACAGTACTGTATATCTGCAAATCTATTCATTTATTTCAGGTTGTTTTTATTATTATTTTAACTTAAATGTAGTGTTGATTGTACAGTATATGTAACTACTAACCGACCTTTTAGGCGATGTTCATTTCTGAAGGTTGAATTTATGATTGCTGAAGCCTAAGGCATGGGTGGGATCATTTAAAAGATGGGTGTGCGTTTGTAGGGGGTCTTCCAATTTATTGCTGACCTTTAACGTCAACTTGTCATATGTAATCACTGGTGTGCTTCAAGCTTGTCTTCACTACGTGAGTCAAATTTCTCGTAATACTTGTATTCACAAAAATGTCTTCAAATAGATTTGACTGGAGGAGAATATCATACAAGTAGAAAACGCAACATTTGTATTTGTCTGACGAGCATTACCGTAGTTTTCTTGCCAAGATAAACGTACAAACTGGGATTACACTACGGCTACGGCAGCTTTTCTTTTTCATTCACTCAATGTTGTACCAATCATCAGTGATGACGAAATGGGAGGTTACAAGTATATACAGTAATTTGCTTGAAAAAAAAATGATCAACGTAATTTCTTAGACAAACTGGATCCTAACACGTTGAAAACAGTTTTATTTCATCAAAATTCAAAACCTTGACAATTAATCCTATAATTGAATTATCGGCTTTCCCACTTATTCTTTTGTATTTGTTTACATTAGAAGAGTGTTTAGAGTTGTACGAGAAACAGACATAATTGACAGGAAAGACAATTGAATTATGGGATTTATTGAAAGGTGGAAGTTGCTTTTATGCTTGTACCTTGTACAGTATAGCTGCTGTTGTCAGAATTGGCTGCTTGCGGGTTATCAGCTTTAATTCATCTGGATTAGATAAACGAAATTCACTGGGCTAAATTGAATTGTTTATCTACAAGTACCGGTACCTGTATTGAGAAAAGAAAATGAACGAACTTGGAATCAACATTTTCAATAATTTCCTTCTATATAAAATCGAATCAATAAACAAAAATTGTGAGAAAAAAAAACCGCACTACTTATATTATTAACTTCAAAGTTTCATCCACACGTTTCTACAAGTACAGTATGCTGATTTCTTTTTTATGTTAAATGTAGAGTCGATGAAATGATTCCTCCGATGATCTTATCCTTGTTTTTCTGTCACCTCGAATCACATTTACCATAATTAAAACATTTCGCGCAATGTTAACAGGGAGAGAGTAAAAAAAACCGTCCGGTAATGTTTATGGACGTGTCTTGCGTTGATAGTAAAAAGCTGCTGTTAACTTAAGTAGTCATAAAAAAATCAATTCTTTGCTTAGGATGGAGCATGATAAATGCAATGGGAGAACTTTTGAAACGAGAAAATCCCCGAATACGTCGATTACAGCACGTTCAATGACGTCAGAGTTAGAGAATTAATTCTCAGACCACAAGATTGATCTCTTCTCATTCAAACTGCTGGAGTTCAAATTCTGGGGTCCAGTGAGACCGCATCCTTTATTTCCACGAATTCTCCGATTTATGGCGACCATAACTCAGTAAGCGGGAGAATTGAATCACACCGAAGAAAAGAAAGAAACGACATGACATGGCCTGACACGCACCAGGAGAATGCGACACAACGATTGCATCCATATTCGTATTCGTACATGTACATAAGACATCCCGTATCCCGAGCAACTGCAATCATTGAATGTTATACTGTTTTACTGATGGTACGGGACGGGTACTGTATATTTGAAAAGAAAAAGTCATGTTTCAATGACGCTTTTCGGGTCACTTTTTAATCACACATTGGTTTGCCCATTCTAGAGGAAAGTAATTACGAGCTTAGAATCATGTGCATTGCCCGGTGCACATAACTTATATCACTCAGCTTATCACTCAATCGAAAAGAATCTAACTTAAGCCTAACCCAACCTAACCTAACCTAACCTAACCAGTGGACATTCCCATATGGCTAAAAAATACATTAATGCATAGAAAGGGGAGAAAGGTATAGAAAGGATTGGAATGATTTGTTATATAAGGTGAAAAAGGTCTACAGAGAGCAAGTAGGTGATATTTTAAAAAGGATGACACAAATAAAGTGCAGCTGTAAATTTGTAATGGTTTTTAGAGTTTTTGGAGTGGAGTTGTAGCATGTGGTGGGATCGGATCGGAGGTACTGAGTTCACAGGAGGGTCATAGTCATGAAAAAAATGTGTAGTTGAAAATGAAAGTAAGAACCAAAGTAATAAAAATGAACAAATGTACAGGTACGTGTAGGACTTTTTTTGTGAATGTCTACGTAGGAAGTGTGAAGATGAAGAAGAAGAAGAAGAAGAAGAAGAAGAAGAAGAAGAATACTCTGTAGAATTTCATTTCCAAGTCATCCAAATGAAAGGAATATTCCAATTCCAACAGTTACGATCGAGATAATTATTATATTGTACCGCAAGGTTGAACGACTTATGAAGTTGAGCCACTTGGCCAAAATGACGTCACTTGCTCAAAGTGAAGGGGCGGAGCCATGCTGTTCTGATGTCAGTGGGCGCAAGGTTGAACAACATTATTAGGTTTGGCCACTTCGGCAAAATGACGTTATTTCCTAAAATTGAAGGGTCGGAGCTAGTGGCGTAGCAATCGCTTCTCTGATGTCAGTGGGCGCCGATTCAAAATTCAAAGTGTAAAAATGGCATCCTGTGCAGTTTTTTGCATATAAAAATACCGAAAAGTCAAAATTAGATTTTAAATTAGCTTTTTTTTTATTTCCCAAAGATAAGAAGATTAGGAAAAAATGGCAATTTGTGTGTAAACAAAAAATATGATCAATTTTAAAACAGAAAGAATGTGTTCATGCCATTTTCAATAGTGTGACATTGAAAATTACATGCAATGGACAGTTGGACAATCTAGAGGCACAATCCAATCAAAAATATAATTTGACCTGTTTTTTAATTTCGAATTGTTTGTATTTATTTCTGAATTATTTATGGATTTTTAATTTTAGTTATGAATATTCACATACAAATAATATTCTATTTATTTAAAATTGTATGTAATAATTTCATGGATTTGTTAAAGTAAAAATATTTTTCAGAATGCTATATTATTGTTCAAATCAAATTTTTTGCATGTTTGCATGCGATCAAATGTTTTGTTGCATAACAAAAAAAACGTGACAGCCCAGTTTAATTTAATATCATACCTTGTTCATTTATTTTTTATCCAAATTTATCAGTAGGGGGTTTCATTATACGAATGATTTTGCAATTTTGTGATTTTGCATTAATCACAAAATCATTATTTTTTGATGCCTCCAAAAATGGGATTACATTGAATTAACCCAGTCAATTTTGCAATTCTGTGATCTGGACAACTTTGTGATTTTTGAGTATTGTCATGTGATATCTGTTCTACCAATCACATTCACATTCACTAAAGTGCAAGAGAGTGAAAACACAAAATCCCAAAAACATCTAAAAGGTAGTTTTTGTGATTTTGATAAGAAATGATTTTGAGGCTTGTGAAACTCAAAACAAAATGGAGGCATCCAAGCTCTATCTAAGTGGCCAACTTGTATCCTTGTATATCATTAATATGCTGATGCATCCATGACTGTATAACAGCTAGGAAACTCAATTAATGGCTCTGGTGCAATCTGTGAAACTTATATTTATTAAAATGTACCTTTTTAAAAAAAATTTTGATCTATTACACAAATACAGGGTGAGTCAAAAGTCTGAAAAACCTTTTTTTCTTGAAAATAACCGAAGATATATCAATTTTATTGATGTAGGCATATAGGAAGTTGATGGTGGGCTATCCAGTGGTGATCTTAAATTTGACCCGGAAGGTCATCTTCAAGGTCATTCACTTTTTAACTTTTAAACCGTTTAAGATACAGCAAAATTTCCAATTACAAAGTTGTAGAGCACCATCAAATTAGTATTATCCTACTTATCTTAGTCACTTTAAGTAAAATAGTTTTTTTTAAAAAAATGAAAACAAATCAGCAAATTGAAAATTTTTATTCCTATAAAAATAAAATAATTTAGACATAAAAAAAAGACAGTGGTTTTACTTGTTTACTTACATAATAATGAAAATTTGAATACATTTATTGAAGAAATTCAGTACTTTTGCAGTAGAAATTTAAGTTTTGTCACAATGGCTGGCTTTACTTCAGCTGATTTGTTTTCATTTTAAAATGAAAACATTTAAATTAAGATGTCTAAGATAAGTTGGATAGTACTAATTCGATCGTGTTCTACAACTTTGTAATTGGAAATTTTGCTGTATCCTAAACGGTTTAAAAGTTAGAAAGTGAATGACCTTGAAGATGACTTTCTGGGTCAAATTTAAGGTCACCACTGAATATGTTAGTAGTATTTCGTTTGCAATGAGTTGTTTTTATGAATGGTTACGTAGTAAGTAACCATGAAAGAATTGTATTATATGAGCAACAATAAATTGACATGTGTGATTGTTATGATGTTATGAATGGAATGGAGTAGTGTGTGAATTCTCTTCTAAATTAATGAAATTGTCCCAACATGGGTTATGGGCCCCAGCAATGACAAAAATGCCAGCTGGATGGCAGAAAAGTGGATGAAACGATTCAAGTGTTAAATTGAGCGGTGTTCCTTGTGGTTTTTTGGACTATTTGTGCAGAAGAGACGCGGTATTCGGAAATGGCGGCTAAAACTGATGTGCAGTCGGTAACGTACGTCGAAAAATTGAACGGAAAGAACTACCCATCGTGGGAGTACCGCGTGAGAACGTTGCTGAGAGCCAAAGACGTCTGGACGGTAATAAAAGACGATTTGCCAATCAAGACTTTAGGCGAGAGTGATGTAGACTTTAAAACAAGACAAGATAAGTGGAATACGAGCGACATAGAAGCACTGAATTTGATTCTTCAAACGATAGATTCGACCCAATTACGACATGTGTTGAATAAGGACACAGCCAAGGAGGCCTGGACGGCGTTGAAGACCGAGAACCAAGGCGATTTGGCGGAATTAAAAGTACAAAAGAGAGTCGAATTGGGCCACACTGTTATGAAACAAAGTGAGACAGTAGCCACATACCTGGATAAAATGATCTCCATTCGGGAGGAATTAAGTTCAATTGGAGTCGTTGTTGAAGAGCAAGAATTGTGTGCGCACATCTTGCGTGGATTAAGTACGGAATATGCGAACGTGATCACAAGTTGTGATGTGGCTGGGACAAGCACAATGAAGTTGCTCACTCTCCGCCGTGCATTATTAGCCGCAGAAATTCGTAAGAATAGCGTTGAACCGACCACGGATACACGACTAGAAAGTGCCACCTGGATGAGAGGTGGAAACAGAGGAGGTGGCCGACGGCCAATGGGCACTGCAGGCGCAAGCCGGGGATCTGCGAGCAGGGGTGGACCAAAATGCTGGAACTGTGGACGCATTGGCCACCGATACGCAGAATGCCGACAACCTGTGGACCCGGCGGCTGCAATTGATTTTCGTGGACGTGGTCGTGGTCGAGGATGGAGTTTTAATCGGGGATTTGGACGAGCGCGCAACCAGAGTGTAAACATGGCAACACAAGAGTCGAGTAAAGTCAGCGAGAATGTGACGGACCTCGATTATGTTGTTGATTACGCCATGTCCACTGGAGCGGTCAAACCTGAGTGGAGTACGGATGCCTGGTTTATGGACTCAGGTGCCTCGTCCCACATGGCCAACAATCCTAATTGTTTTAGTCATTTGAAGATGAACCGTGGCAAAGATATTTTTTTGGCCGACGGGCGAAAGGTGCACTCGACCGGATATGGCTCTGTATTGCTGACCACTAGGGTAGGCAGCGAGACAAGGCTAATACGATTAGATAACGTAAACCTTGTGCCTTCATTGAAGACCAACCTATTATCGGTTGGAAGAATTATAGATTTGGGATTTATCGTATGCTTTGGTGACGGAATTTGCGAGGTCAAAACGTCAGATGGGACCAAAGTATTTCAGGCGCGAAAAATTAATGGTTTGTTTCAAGTGGAGACTACCTCGAATGACATTGATAGCTCACCAAGAATGAACATCGGGATGTCATCATTGGCCCACCCCCACGAACCGGACTAGCGAGCGAGTCGATTATCGATGGAGATGTGGCACCGACGATTGGCTCATTTAGGCTACCGGTCATTGAGGGAGCTTTGGAGCAGAAATATGGTGAGGGGATTGCATTTAAAAGACGCAAAGATTCCGAAGATATGCAATGGCCAAGAAGATAAGGGCCCCATTCAAGCCGACGAATTATATTTCGGCAACAAAACCATTTGAGATGTTACATGTTGATTTATGTGGACCTTTTCGAAATGTATCGACATTGGGAAGTAAATACATATTTACAATTGTTGATGATTTCTCGAGAGCTATCTTTACGAGGTTCCTTAAAGAGAAATCACAAACCGCGGGCGAGTTTGAAAATTTTTTGACGATGTTTGAAAATAAGTTTGGAGGAAAACTCAAGCGGTTGCGAAGTGAAAACGGTACTGAGTTTTTGAACGATAGATTTAAGACCTTGTTGGCAAAGCGTGGGGTTCACCACGAATTAACAGTTCCTTGGACGCCCCAACAAAATGGCGTCGCCGAGAGAGCAAACCGGAAGTTGCTGGACGCAGCTAGAACTCTCTTGCTGGATTCGGGATTACCAATGCGTTTCTGGCAGGACGCCGTCGAAACAGCAAGTTATGCGTGTAACAGATCGAAAATGCGGAGATTTAATGTCGAGACACCGATTGAACGGCTAACAGGACACAAGCCAGATGTCAGCAACATGAGGATTTTTGGATGTGTAGCCTATACTTGGATCCCCAAACAGAATCGTTATAAGTTGGAACCAACGGCACGTAAAGCCATCTTCATGGGATACCCGTTACAATCGGCAGAATGGAAATTTTATGACCCAGTTAGGAAGAAATATTTTGTCGCAAGGGACGTGAAATTTAATGAGGAATTAAAGGGATCGACATTACTTTTGAGGTCAGAGCAAGCGCAACCTTCGAATATTCAAGTACTGGACGAAGCGGAACCACATGGAACAATGCAAGTTCTAGTAATTCATGATGAGGTTTCGGTCCAACAAGAATATAGGATGCCTACCAGGACTGGTCAAGTGGGACCGGAAAGGCGCTATCCATTGAGGATTAGGAGACCCCCAGATCGATACGTTCCTTATGACCCCGGGCAAAGACCAAGACGTGGACAGAATAGACCAGTCACACCTGATCCCGACGTTTCAAATTTGACAAATGAAGCGGACGTTTCCGAGACAAGAGGTCTATTTATACCAAAAACATACAAACAGGCAATGGAGTCAGACCAAGCAGCCCAATGGCAAGGGGCAATGGAGAGAGAGATACAATCTCATACGCAACAAGACACGTGGAAAGTAGTTGACAGACCCAAAGATGCTAAAGTGATTGGATTACGATGGATATATACAGTGAAGACTAACCAACAAGGACAAGTAACACGCTATAAAGCGCGTTTGGTAGCCCAGGGTTACAACATCTATAAGGGTGTCGACTATGATGAGTCTTTCTCTCCAGTGGTCAGACTCGCTACAATAAGGATCCTAATGGCACTGGCAGTGATGTATCACTTCCGAATTAAGCATCACGATGTGGAGACTGCTTATTTGCATGCCAAATTGGGCCAGACAGTCTACATGGAATTACCAAAAGGGATGGAAGTTCCTGGTGACAAGGTTTGCCTATTACAGAAGGCAATATATGGCTTACCACAAGCAGGCCGTGCCTGGCACAAAACATTGGAAGCTGAGCTTTTAAAAGTTGGATTCTTGAAACACCCCACGGAACAATGTGTTTATATCTACAGGCGTGGAAAGTCAACGATAATCATGGCAACATATGTTGACGATTTGTTGACCTTGGATGACAACAGCGAGCTATTAGATCATTTGATGGCAAGAATCCGGCGTTGCATCAAGGTGATAGATTTGGGCGAAATAAAGAGTTTATTGGGAATAAGGATAAACCAGAATTGGCACAAAAATCAAATCACCTTGGATCAATCTAAGTATATACTTGAGTTGGCATCCAAATTTGGATTAGAGCAGGCAAGGATAGTCAAAGTTCCTATGGAAGTTTCACAAAAATTGGACGCTCCGGATTACCCATTGGGGCCATCAGCGGGTGACAAGCCGTACAGAGAATTGATTGGCGCGCTACTTTACCTTGCGCAGGGTACGCGCCCAGACATCGCATTTCCTGTGTCTTTTCTCTCACAGTGGCTGAATGACCCGAAGGAAGCCCATTGGATCGCGGCCAAAAGAATCCTACGTTATTTGATTGGGACGGTGAACTACTGCTTGAGATACACAAGTTCCAGCTCAGATTTGATTGGGTATACTGATTCGTCCTGGAACGCGTGTAATGCCGACGCAAAATCATTTGCGGGATTCATAACTACCTTGAATGGAACGGCGATCACATGGCAAGCGAAGAAGCAGAGTTTGATCAGTTTGTCATCGTGTGAAGCCGAATTCTCGGGTCTGGTGGAAGTCGCAAAGGAAGTAAAATGGGTTAAAAATGTCCTTGAAGATTTGAAGTTGACAACAAATAAGGGACCCATAGTAATTTTCTGCGACAATCAGCCAGCTATTGACTTGACCAAGAACCCGTGTTATCACGCAAGAACGAAACACTTTAATAGGAGAGTAGCTTTTATTAGGCAAGATGTTGAAGAAGGAATTTACAGTGTGATGTATTTGTCAACCGATCAGATGCTCGCGGATATGATGACCAAGGCTGTCTCTGAAACGAAATTGAAGCAAGCGTGTGAAGCAATTGGATTAGTGAACATTTCGAATGAAAATTAATTGTAAACTTTATATGCATGTATTAAGAATTTAATATGGGCGAGTGTTAGTAGTATTTCGTTTGCAATGAGTTGTTTTTATGAATGGTTACGTAGTAAGTAACCATGAAAGAATTGTATTATATGAGCAACAATAAATTGACATGTGTGATTGTTATGATGTTATGAATGGAATGGAGTAGTGTGTGAATTCTCTTCTAAATTAATGAAATTGTCCCAACAGAATAGCCTACCATCGACTTCCTATATGACCACATCAATAGAATTGACATATCTTTGGTCATTTGCAAGACTTTTGACTCACCCTGTAGAACTAGTTATTTTGCATCACATTTTAAAATTGGTTGGATATAACTAAAACCCAATATGATGGATAGGAAGTCATGTGACTTTAAATAATTGCAAAATTGCAAAATCATGAGATTGTTTTTGCAACTAATTGTTAATCACAATTTGTGATGGCCACTTGGATTGAGTTTGGCTGCTGTCATTTTGCCAAAATAGCAAAACTACCTTTGATTTTGTGATTGTGTATTTTTTCTGTTTTGTGTTTTTGCAATTATGCACACGATTGGTGGAACTGATATCATGTGACAAATCCAAAAGTGCAAAATTGCTAAAGTTGCAAAATTACAAAATTGCTTAATTAATGAAACCCCCTAGTGTCACACAAGTTTGATTTCAAAAATCATAAAAATCATACAACAGTAATAAAATAAAAAAAAATAAAAATTTATTGATGAGTGCAATCAAACAAATTAGTTAAGAAAAAATATTTTACGCTAATATTATCACTGTTTTTAATGTGTGTGGAAATTCAAAGAGTCTGTCATTAGAAGTTAGCAATGACTTATTTATAAAAGTTAATAATGATTTAATCATAAATGAATATTAGAAATCAGTCCATATTGTTACGTGGATTCCTGGACTTCTATGGATTTCCACGCAACATTGGTTATGGGAATTTAGAGTGTGATAGAGGAAATGAATGGAGTCAGGTTTAATGGTTAAATTCAAACTTCACTACTTTATTAACTGGACAGACAAAGTCTGTTCAATTCCTTTCAAATCATACACCTTCTTAACATTTATTCACACTAACACTTTGTCTCTAAACATCATTGGCTTCATTGGCATTTTACATAATGAATTCTACAAACAACTAACACTTTGCAAATAGTTCAAACAATTCAAAATCAACCCCAGCAACCTTCAGCCGTTCCCTTTAATGGGCGACATTCGGTTACTGAGTTATAAGAGTGTGTGTGTGGTCATGACCTGAAACAAAAGAGAGAAGAGCTCTGTCTAGAATGTGCTGCAGTTTTATATGAAATCTCCTATCGCCCCCGTAATCGAATTGATCGGTCCTATCACATGGCAATGACGTTTTCCCAACCGTCAACGCCATCTGTGGCCGAAATTTAGCAACTTAAATCGAATTCTATTCCTAATTGCGCGTTACGGATTGCCAGTCATTCTGGGCGGTCCGTATGCGTGACAACTCCTTTTTTTGCTGTGTTTTGGACCCCAAAATACAAATTTTGGTCCAGACAGGTCTCTTTTACAATCGGACATTTTTAAAGAATGTTCGGTTCTAATTTGTTTCCATAAACCATTGCTCAGTGTTTACAATTTTAATTCAAATTTCAAGAACATTGTAATTAAACTCACTCCCTTTTAGTTTAATGCTCGGAGGGGAAAAAAAACAATTTTTATTTGTCCTTTACATTAATGCAATATCAATATTATTTCAGTATTAAATATAACAAACACAAAAAGAAAAATCTCTCCAATGGAAAAAAAACAAATTACTAAAATCATATTTAACAATTAACAAAATCATCTATGACCGTTTTCAAATTCTCACTAAACTTTCTCCAAAATTAATAACATTTCAAAACTTCTTAAAATTTTTTTCTTTTATCATTTTCCTAAATTTTCTTTAAAATATACAGGGTGAACAAAAAGTCTGTATCTTTACTTAATATTTCTGAAAGTGCTGACAATGCATCTAATCTGATGATGGCAAAGTACTAAAGTTGGGTGGGGAAATCTTTTGGTGACCCAAAATTTGACCTTGGGATGTTCCTTCAAGGTCATTGGGAAATTATCTCGGAAACCGTTAGAGATAGACAGAAATTTCCAATTGTAAACTTTTAGAGCAACATTTGTTTAGTCTAAAAATGACTAATCCTCAAATCTTTTGTACTAAAATTTTTTAAGAAAATTGCAATTTTCTAAAGTAAACACAAGTCAAATAAAAAATGCCCCAAATTGAAAAAGTGTCAAAAACGTGCTGATTAGACGTAAAATGATCCAAAAAATCGATTTCCCTAGTTGGAATTTGCATATCTGGCACCGTTGCAGAGATATGGGCAGAAAACTGAATTTTTAAAAAGAAATTTTAAGAAATTTTAAGAAAATTGGCAATTTTCTAAAGTAGCTCCACCCCACTTCTCACATCTAGCACGGCAAAAGTTACATGCTGTATTCGGAGATCAGTGGATTAGTAGAGCAGGACCAGTGTCATGGCCACCAAGATCTCCCGATTTGACATTGCTTGACTTCTTCTTCTGGGGTTATGTGAAGGAGAAAGTGTAAGAAACAGTGCCAATTTCCATCAACGACCTTAAAGAAAAAATTAGAAGAGCATGTAATGGAATTACACGACAAACGATTGAAACCATGTACAGGTCCATCCAGGCACGTGCAGAGATATGTCTCGGTGCTAGTCGTCATCACATTGAACAACTAATAGACTAACCACTCCTAACTGCCAACATCCTAATCACAACTCAGATTACCTATTCCAATTCCAATATCCGATCCCAATCCCAATCCCTTTTTTGTGTTGTGTGTGCTGTATCCTTTTTTATGCAAAACTTGTGTCTACTTTAGAAAATTGCCAATTTTCTTAAAATTTCTTAAAATTTGTTTTAAAAATTCAGTTGGTTTCAGTTGGCGAAATCCATTTGTAAAGACATTAAAAGATTACAAAATTCATCCCTAAAATTCATCTAAATTATTTAATGGTTTCATACAAACCTTTAGAAACACAATTTCATACAAAATTAGCAATGAATAGTCGGAATTTTGTCTCGGGTCACGCTTATAACACGCGTTCACCTTGATCAAAATCAATAACAATGGCGATAATCTTTCCTCTTTTGCGGTCTGAGTTTGCGCGACCGGAAATCGTTTGTTTGTGTGTTTGCGCCATCTCGTGGCGGGTTTTTAAGTTGTTTTTCTTCAGTTTCCATCGTAGGCTGTGATTCAAATAGCGATTTTAATGAGATTTGATCTGTGTCATCTATATAACGTTCTTTTGGTCTGAGTCTTGTTGTTTTCACTGGTTTTTCTGTGTTTTCAACTACAATTTCACCTTTTTTACTGATTTTTTGAACTTTATCAGCAAATTTCACTTTCTTTTCTGGCAATTCTTTCAGAACTTCATCTATTTCTGGTTCAACTCGTTCTTTGTATGGTTTTAATCGTTCTACATTCACTATATCACTTTTCTTTCTTGTAGAATTGATTATTTCATAGTCATTTGGTGCAGTTCTTCGCACAATTTCATAAGGGCCGGAAAATTCCGGTAAAAGCTTCTCAGACAAGCCAACTTTTCTGTTGATGGTTTTCAAATAAACCAATTCACCTGGTTCAAACTCTTTGTTGACTCTATCTTCATCAAATCTTTTCTTGCTTTTTGCAGATTGTTTTTCAAGTCGCTCATTTGCAATTCTCCTGGCTTCTCGAATGAATTTTGCTGTTCTTAATGTAAATTCTTTCTGTGGCAAGTCAAGATTTACATCTACTGTCAAATCCACATCGTATCCACATAGTAAATAATGTGGTGTGTAACCTGTTGTTTCATGAACGGCCGTGTTAGGTTAGGTTAGGTTAGGTTAGGCGGCGACAAATTTTTACCAGGACTGTGCATGCGATAATTCAGCAAGATGGCCTAGTAAAGTTGGTTTTTTTATTGAATTTTTCTCATTTCGAGGCAAGTAAATGAAATTATGTTATATTATATTTTATTTTCTGTCAATTATTTTATTTTCTGTGTCAATTTACAGGAAATTGTTTTTTTTTTTAAATATTTCTACAAATTGTCTGTCTGTTTTTAAAAAATATTTCTGAAAAGTGTTTGTTTTAAAAACTTTCTTCGATTGTCTGTTGTTAAAAAATGTTTCTTAAAATGTTTGTGATTTAAAAATTTGATTTAAAAATATGTGATTTAAAAGCATCTGTGATTTAAAAATGTATCTAAGATTTAAAAATAAAAATGCAAATTATTTTTCTATAATTAAACATACAACTAAGATTTTTCAATTTTTTTTTATCTGTATAGGCCTACAGTTTTGTCATTGTTAGTCATGACTTGAACTGTTCAACTACAAATCCACGTTAGCGCACATTTGGGAATTGCTTCTTTCCTCGTTTAGGTGCTCAGACAGTGCAAGAAATAGAATCCCAGTTAAAAGCTTCTTTCGTGTAAAATAAATGACAGAGAATAAAAGATAATATAACATAATTTCATTTACTTGCCTCGAAATGAGAAAAATTCAATCAAAAAACCAACTTTACTAGGCCATCTTGCTGAATTATCGCATGCACAGTCCTGGTAAAAATTTGTCGCCGCCTGGTGGCGAAATCTGATTTTGGAGCGCTCCAATGGAGCTTGGAGCTCCAGGTTTTCAACCAAGCCCCATAATCAACAGATTGAAATGTAAGCAAGTTTTAGTCAGTATGAAAATGGATGGTAAATTTGAAACTTGGAATCTAGTGCCGCATTCTCACGTAAAAAGTACTGCCCCACCAAAAAATGCCGCTCTTGAAAAAGTGGTGCCCGGGGAAGACCGACACCTTTGCATCTTTTTTGCTATGTCACTGCACTCTTCTATTTCTTCTGCTCCCTTCCACTATTGGGGTCTCCAGTTGCTTAAGACAGATGTGCTGTGGTCAAGCAATTTTGATTCTCCCTGCCATCTAAACGAGGAAGCGAGAAATGTGTTGATTTGGTAGTTGCATAATATTGACTTACACAAGGAAAACTGTTACCTAAACCTGTTTTACTTAGTATAGATTCAGATGCTTCAATTGAGGGTTGGGAAGCCGTTTCTGAAACTGTTTCTATTGGCGATGTTTGGGGACATAGCTTTGTCAACAAGCACATTATGTCTTAGAACTTTTGGCTGTCTTTTGGACTGCTAAAGCCTTTGTGAAAGATATTGGTCGGGCATCGTGCGTTTGCAGCTAGATTACACAGCTGCTATTTCTGTCATTCGTCTGGGCAGTTTCAGGTCCCCCCTCTTATAGCAGTTGCACAAGAAAATTGGTCTTGGGCTTTTTCTTGAGAAATTACGTTGGAAGCAGAACATCTCACATGGACTCAACACTCAAGCAAATTTCACTTTCCGGAGTGGTCTTAGTAACATCGGGGACTTGTCTTTTCCAGAGTGATCTTAGTAAGATCGGGGACTTGTCTTTGTATTGCTCTGTTTCTCGATTTTGCAAACTTTGAGGATTTTTTTTTTTGATTGATTTGCTTTCCACCACAATCGCAAGGTAGAGGCATTTTTAGCTGACTTCCATAACAGAAGCAGTTTCTTTTGATGCGCTGGTTCTGTTGCGAGCAACATGGAGTGTCAAGAGCCAGTCACTTGTCTGGACGTTAGATCATTAGTTTCTAGAAAATGAAATTCATTGTTTTTTATTTACAATCTTAAATTAGATTTAAAAAGGGCTCTTATCTGACACAGTCCAGTTGCAATCCCAGTGATTATTTGAGTCTCTCAGGTTTTCCTCATGAGGTAATTTTATAATTAACTAACCAATTAATTTGTATTAATTGAGGAAGCCATTTTGGTGTGGTGCAGTCCTGATGATTGTTCACATTTGAATTAAGACAATTACCAAGGGTTTTAGTATTTGATAATTAATTTGTTATTAATAAGAAAATATTGGAACATATTACAAAAGTTTTCGCTTAGGTTTGAGTTTTTAACTACTCATTTGTTTATCTAGTACAGGTTGTAATGGAGTGCAGCTTTTCTATTGGCTGGCTTCATTTCCAAATGCTTTAAGGATGTTTTAAAAGGATTAAAACATACCTGTTATCTGTTGAGTTAACTGTTAATTTAAAATACCTCTTGTGGTCATTATGAATCACTTCATTTTAAGTTACCTGTAGTTTCTCTTGTGTAATTCTCTTTAGAATTTCTGTGCACCTTATACGGTAGCCTATAGTGTCTATCTGTTTGGTTAAAATACTGATGTATGGAAGTTCAGGAGAGCTTTTCTGAATTCTTCTCTATTTATTTGATTGTTCAGGAACACACAAGATTGTTGTGAGTGTGCACCAGACTTGTTGAAAAGCAAATGGATGAATAAACACCTTTTTCATATCGCTGCTGCTTTTATTATGCTCGAGGAGTAAAACAACTCGCTTTCCCACCGGTGCATTGTTGGCCCAGCTGGAAGTTGCCTCGATTTTGGATCCCAAGCCACTCTTAAATTTTTCACCACTATACGGTCAGCTCTCGTTCAACCAACGTGA
Source organism: Strigamia acuminata (assembly GCA_949358305.1). Lineage (NCBI taxonomy): Eukaryota > Metazoa > Arthropoda > Chilopoda > Geophilomorpha > Linotaeniidae > Strigamia > Strigamia acuminata. The sequence goes on along the minus strand of OX442319.1, from coordinate 798,101 downwards.
CAGCAACAGGTTCAAGATTGGGGTTCATCCTGCATCTATGCTGTTTTTTTTTTTGTCTGATACTAATTTTTTAAGGAGGGTTTGGTTGGCAAAGGCTCCAATTAGATTGGTTATAATCACTTCTGTCTGACCTAGTCATAGTTGGTTTCCAGTTAGTGGGTTTTTTATTTTTAACTCTTTTTTATTTTAAATTTTCTAATTTTAATTTATTTTTAGGTCATCTGGTCGCTCTTGACAGCACAACCTTTGCTCCTACCGTCCACTTTCATACTGAGGAATCTGACCAGGGTGGCTTCCACGTCTTTTGCTGCAAATAGGGGCATTCATTGGCTGTATTCTCAAAGTATCCGATTGGTCCAAGGCTTCCATTTTTTGTAAGTTATGAGAAGCCCATTGATATTATTTCAGATCTTTTTTCTTCAGTTGTTTTGCAAGGGTACAAACAATCTTAACCCTTGGAGGCATAAGGGTAAAATGCGCTGTTTTGGTATAAGGCATTACAGATTTATGGACAATTTTCAGGTCCATTGGTTAAAGCGCAATTTATTTTTTTTGAAGTTAAGGCAATAATAATAAAGTTTGAACCATTTGGTGGTGGTTTTAAACACTACCAGTAAATGCAAAAAGGTTGTTAACTGGAGTGCTCTTTACTGAAGCAGCAAAGCCAGCTAAAAAATTATGCTGAAACTTTAAAGGGCAAAAAATTTCAATTCAGAATGTATAATTAAATAAACAACTAATACATATTACACCCTGGACATTGGTGACCACCGAAGAAGACTTTGAAGTATTCACCAAGCCCAAAATAAAAACGGTGGAATAGACAGTTTTCGCATTAGGGGCCATCCATAAAGAACGTCACAGTCTTAGGGGGGAGGGAGGGGTAAGCCAATCTCGTGACAAATTGTGACATAGGGGGAGGGGGGTTCTTGGAAATGTGACACAAGCAAAGATCTTAATGCACATTTCACATATGGACGTTGCCCCCAAATTTCATCATCACCATAGCGAAATTCAAGATGTCACAGTGTTCATTTCATCAGCTGCATTGTTATTAGCAGCGCTACTATAGTACTCTGGTTCGACTCAAGAGGGTGCCCTTCTCTTATTGGCCGAGCCGCATTACTCCTACCTCATTTTTGGATCACTACACCAGTGATACGGCTCGGCCAATGGGAGAAGGGCACATGTACATGTACACAAGTACATGTAAACCTATGCAAACCACAAAGAACTAATGATAATAAACCGTGACTGTGACATAGGGGGTAAGGGGGGTGAAGCTTAGCGTGACAGTAGTGTGACTTGGGGGGAGGGGGGTCTAAAAAAAGCCGATTTTAGCGTGATGTTCTTTATGGATGGCCCCTTAGCATGCACACCACCTAGCGAGAGAATGCAACATCTCCCGAGTAGGAAAAAAACCATTTCCGGTTCTTGATTCGTTCGAGTAGTAGTGTTTACATTGTGTTTACGATGTAAAATAAACAATCACAATCGGCGGAAACCCAACAATCTGAGAAGAAACGTAAAGCTCATACTGCCTGAATGCAACAACAATGCACAAAAATGTGGTAGAAGGGTTACTTTTCACAAATTTCCTGCCTACAAGAAATTGAAAAAGCAATGGCTTGTAAAAATTCATGTTATATCGCACCAGTCGATTTTTTGGGGTTTCTTCATTTCGTCTGTCTTCATTTCGTCGTCCTTCATTTCTTCGGTGTTTTGGCAATGAAACAACACGGCGGCGTCGTTTACTTCTTTGCCATTTGTGGCGACTAAACCACACGGCGACTTCCTTCATTTCGTCCTCGTTTGTGGCGACGAAACGACACGGCGACGTCGTTCATTTCTTCGCCGTTTTTGGCTACGAAACGACACGAACGGCAACAAAATGAAGGACGTCGCCGTGTTGTTTCGTCGCAAAAACGGGGACAAAATGAAGGACGTCGTCGTGTGGTTTAGTCGCCACATATGGCAACGAAATGAAGGACGTCGTCTTGTGGTTTAGTCGCCAAAAACGGCAAAGAAATGAACGACGCTGCCGTGTCGTTTCAGCAACGTTGGCAACGTTTGGCAACAAAATGAAGGAAGTCGCCGTGTTGTTTCGTCGCCACAAGCGGCAACGAAATTAAAAACGACGCGCGTTGTTTTGTTGCCAAAAACGGCAAAGAAATGAACGACGCCGCCGTGTCGTTTCGTTGCCAAAAACGGCAAAGAAATGAACGACGCCGCCATGGTCCTTGGATAGAATGGTCACTCAACTGTAACACTAGCAATGGTTCTTGTCATAATAGTAACTAATTCCACCACCCGATGGCGCTGTGCACAGTGGTAGATGGAAAGTTCTATGGTATGACCTTGGTATAAGCATGTAAATAATGAGGGTTTATGTGCTATATACATTATTTGAAGATAAAAACACAGAGAAATTAGAAAAAATTGCTTTAAAATTTATATTTAACACTTGATTTCACGCTTTGTTTAACACTTTATTGTAAATTAGCTTTTTTTCTGCAGTCTTTACTTTTACCTTTAGACTTTATATTATTATTAAAGGCTCTAGTAAAGAAATGCAGTCTACAAGTTACATAAAAATAAATAGTTTGTGAAGTTAAATGTGACGAATGATTTAAATCTGGACATCCAATTTTAAAATTTGGCAGATTATTATTGTTAATAATTTCATTACTAATTTTACTAAAAATATTATCAGTGGTAAAATCTTTTAAATTATTTTCAATAGCATTTTCTACAAATGAAAGTAATTTAATAAGATTTGGAGTTGGATGCAGCAATTTTCCTTTTGATCTTAGATCAGTTAACAGGCTTTCAGAATTTTGTGGGGAAACCTCTAATTTGACTGACTCCAAACATGAAAGACAGTCTGTGTTTAATAATTTTCTGATTATAAATCCCCCAAGATAATACAAAATACAATCCTTAACATCCACATTTCTTAAATCGTTAGCCACATTTAGTTCATCTCCATTCTGAACCTGAAAAGCTTCTGGACTACTCAAGATCTTTTCAATGTCATTGTGAAATGCTTCAATTTTATTTCCTCTTTGTTCTTTTCGAGCTTGGGATAATTGTCTCATCTTCACAAGGAGATCAATGCGATTAAACTCTACAGAAGCTCGTTTTGGAGGCTGAATTAGTGATGAAACGGACATTAAACGAAAAATGTACAAAAATTGCAGTACAGTTGGATGAGTGTCACCACCACAAGCTTGCCGTATTAAACCGAAAAATAGCTGAAAATTAAAAAAAAAATATTAGCTTCATCTATAGTTAATCTATGGGGATATAAAACAATGTTTGGAATCATGCAGGGAATAAATGCAGGAAATTAATTCAGAGTGCTATTAGAGTTGCCGTATTAAACTGAAAAATACCTAAAATCAAAAATAAATTTAGCTTCATGTAAAGGTTATACATCATGTTAGTTAATCTATGGGATATAAAAAAAATGAATGGATTGTTTGGAATCATGAATGGAATAAATGCAGGAAACTAATTCAGAGTGCTATCAGAGTTAATAAATATAAAACTTATACCCTAAAGTAGCCTTCATATGCAACCAAATGAATAGTGTCGCAACTGATAAAAATTAATATTGTTATTGCTTATGGAATTAGCTTTAAAAAATAGATAATTACCTCAAGAGGATCTTGATTAAACCGTACACTTAGAACATAATAAAATGTATACTTTGTAAGCAACAACTTTGTTAAGTGTAGAATTGAATGCAAGGAAATTCTTAAGCTTTCAGCGGTTTGAACACTTAAAAATTTGGTTTTAATATTTCCAATGTTTGTGACATGAATTTCCCAATTGTCTAACCAATTAATAGCACTTGTCAGTACCTAAAAAAAAGTTACAATAAATATAAATTTAAGAACAGGAAATAACTGATGTATATTACGTTTAAATCTTCTGAATCCGGTTTAATTCCCTCCACAGGTCTTTTTCTGTTTAAAGCATCAAACAATCGATTCAGTGTCTTAACGAAATTAATTGTAGCATCACAATCTTGTTGCAGGTCAACAAACCAGAAAGAAAAGAACGGCGATGTGTATCCAAAACACTTGAGATCGCCCAAAATCGTATGTCGTGGTTAGTACGAAAACCGCACTGGAAAGCAATTAGTCCGAGAAGAAATGCATTGTTGATAAGCAGGAACACTGTTGAGAACACCTGCACCAAGCATCCAATAGGTGGCGGAGACATAAGTTGGCCTGAGAACTAATGTACTACTCAATACACATTGTATGTGTTGGAAATAAGCTTAACACGAGAGCTAAAAACACACAACTCTTTTATTCAGAGGTTGGTAGATAACTGATTAAAATCACTGGGTTACATAGGATATGGCACGGGCAACAATGAAACAGCATGTGCTCAACAATTGAAATCTAAAAATACACATTACATCATCAATAGGTTGCTAGGCAATGAAAGAGAAATAAAACACAGCAAGATTGCCAATTCGCGGACCCTACATCAAAATTAGAATAAAATACATGAAAATGGTCTCTGAGATACAAAGAACACAAAATCCAATCGTAACTAAGGTGAATAATGCTTTAAATTAGATGAATTAGAGCTAGAGTGCACAAATTAGGCCTAACTCATTGTTACAGACGAAATATGCAAAAATATGACATTTAGAGTCATCAATTCAATAAAACAACGTCAGAAATGAACTCAGCAGGCAAAATTACACTAGAAACATGAGATTTAACATTTTCAAACATGGATTTTAACCAAAAACAACACACATTGAAAATCTTCGCAAAAGTCAACTGGAAACTGAAAATAGCATCATACTCATTGCACAACTGAACTGGAAAATGAAAATTACTAGAAATATACCCAAAAATTACAGAATAAACAGAATAATGAATAGAAATAAGAATTCAACACAGAATAAGTACTAAACATGAATAAATTGAATAATTTCAAGTAATCAGTATAAAAAATCATGAGATTTGAAATAAAACACTGTAAACACTTTATGTAAATAATAAAATGAACAAATCAAAATGACACTTGAATAAAATTACACCTTAAATTGTTTATTATGGCAAAATCTGAAAAGTATGGTTAGAACTTCACTTGCAGAAAATCAATAAGCAAGTTTTATCAATATGAAGACAAAAACAAAACACTGAATAATAATTGCAATTAAACAGTCACAATAAATTCCATTCTGTTCGCAACAATCTTGCAAATTACGAACACCACGTTGTTTAAAAAAAATTAAAGAATTTGCAACTGCACCACTGAAAAGCTGTAACAGAATGATTTAGTTTGTGTTCTGAAAAATTATGCTAAAAAATTACTTTACCTGCACTGCTGTCCGCACATTTTGTTTTTGAAAATTGTTGGGATAAAGATGAGCGTCTCTAATTTTTGGCATCACTTTCAGGCCTGGTGGATTTTTAGTGTCTTCCTCGAAAGCAGTTTCAATATGATTAAATTTGACTAAGCCGTCAGGAAGCTGGAATTATAATTTATAACTTATTACTTATATCTATCAATAATTAGTTTGATTTACTTACTGAAAACTCTTTTTTACTAATAAACAGATTCCGGATACATTTGAAAATGTGTGGCACGTCAAATATTGCACAGACATCTCTGCTGAGATCAGCTGGATTTTTGAACAGAAATTTAAGCGATCTTCTATTACCAGATACACCCAAAGTTTTCAATGCGGATTTGTTTGTGGTGGCACCATCACAAACAAGTAGGGATTGCAGTACCGGACGGTTTTCATGGTACCGGTATTCGGTACTGACATTTTTTTCCGGTACTATATTCGGTTCCAATACCAAATGAAAAATGAGCACCGGTATTGGGGCCGGTACTACTACCGAGAGCGGTACTGGCACCGGTATTGGTACCGGTTCTGGATAGTCAATCTATTTCTCAACAAAAATATTTATTTGTCATGTATAATTAGATAATACTGTAGTACTACAATTTACTCATAAAAATATGAATATAAAAAGCACAATGAATCCAGAGATGGGTCACCCAAGCAGCTTCTTATCTTAGTGCAGAAAATTCCAGCCTATGAAAATGCCTGTTTCGATTCCACACTGGTTGGAGGTATTGTCATAAGATACTGGTAGATTTTGTCAAGGTAGCGTCCTTTTCAATAATTAATCTTTAATTTTGTGAACTTTTAAAAATTAGGCTGGTTTCTGAACTACATTTTAGCTTACCTCTCAGTCCGCCACCTTCAAACAAAGACATCTGCCAGAGTAGGAACTTCCTGATTTTGTCCTAGTTCAGCCATTTGCCATTATTACTACTGTATTTCCAATATAATTTAAAAAAAGAAACTGTTTCCAGCTGGAATGAGTAAATAACGAGTGAAATCAAAATTGTCACCTCTTGCATCATTAAAAATGTTGGTAGTAGGTGGGGTTGTTGTGTTGTTTATGATGATGGAAAGGGTACCCGTTCCAACGGCGAATCACCTAATGGCGAATTTTGAAAATTCGCCATTGGAAAGGTATTTTGACGTTCCAATGGCGAATTTGGGCAAATTCGCCATTGGAAACGTGTGTATTGAAATTTGCCATTGGAAACGTTATTTGCGTTTCCAATGGCGAATCTGTGGGCGTCATCTACCGCGACTCCCAATTCCTAAGAAGGGATAACAAGGGGGGGTCAAGGGAGGGCTGCGCCCCCCCTTGACCCCCCGCAAACCTAACCTTACTGGTTTTTTTATCCTAAACCATTTTTTTGCGTCGGCTTGTTGCGGCAGATTCATGTCGCGCTCCTGTGGCTAATTTCTACCAATTCGCCATTAGAAAGGTCCAAATACGTTCCCAATGGCGAATTGGGAGAAATTTGCCATTGGGACTGCTTTTGGACGGAATAAGGTCGAAATTCGCCATTCGTCCGAATGGCCAGATTCGCCCTTAGACGATTCGTCGTTGGAACGGAGATAGGGCACCTTGATCGAATATTGGCATCATATGCTGCAAAACATTTCGGCCATCTCTTCTGCGCGTTGTGACGAAACGCGTTGGTGAGCCAGGCGGTGAAAGCCCCGGAGAACTAGTTTGAGACGTTTCCGGTGAGATGTGAGGAGACTGAATTTGTTGCAACTCTGCCGCGTCCGGTTGAATTGCCTCATCAACAATCTGTATAACATCCTCATCCGTATCCTGTCCTTCCCCTTGATAAAGGATTGGATATGACGCTGACCGTCCCAAACTCGCAGAATCTGGTAATGCCAGTGCGCACGCTTCTACTAACTGACGTTCTGGCGTTCTGAGTGATGAAATATGTACAAACGGGATAGATATTGATTTCGACACAGATCCGTTTCCATCGTTGTCATCATCATCATCATCTGATTCACCATTTGACGAGCCTTCATCTGAATCTGTCCGCTGGAAAGCCACATCAATGTCGTGCAATTCCAGCCCCTCTGCATTAACTTCGATTGCTTTCTGGTCGACTCGATCCAGAAATGAGTACAGTCGTGTTCAAAAAAACTAGACCCTCACTCTGTGCTCGCAATTGAAATTGTGAGTAATTCCTTGTTTTGTTAGAAAATATTAAACAAATTAATTTTTTATTTCTTAATATTAAATATCCATACACTTTTTCTATGAAAATAACTTATATTTTCCTTTTTAAAAGTGTCCATTAAATTATGAAAGGATCACTGTAGACAAGGCTATATTATCACCTGTTGATGTCTGATGTTTCACCTAGTGGCAAAACACAGAATTACTCACAATTTCAATTGCCAGCACAGAGTGAGGGTCCAGTTTTTTTGAACACGACTGTACGTCGTCATTAAACGACACCCTTTGTTGTTGACCAACATCTAGATTGTCGAAAGTTTGATTTTGGCGACCATTAAGACTTTTAAGCAACTTTCGGTAGGATTGATGCTCGTCTATTTTGACGTGAATGGATTCCGTTATCGAGTTATCTATGGGGTTCCACACCCGATATCCTCATGTTCCTGTTGCATATCCAACCAAAAATCTGTAGCAGAGGAGTGCGCGAATCCGGTAAATAACCGGTTGGAAGCGTGCGAATATACGCGAATTGGAGTCGTGCTACGTGCACGAACGTTCGCGAAACGTATCGTCTCGATACGCATGAGGCGCGCGGCAAATGGCCACTTATAATCGCCTAAAAGCACTGAATGTGCTTGAGAACAATGAACGAAATGTAAAACTAAATAAACAATTTAATAAAACATAATACATTACAAATTAGAGTCCTATAACAGTTGGAAATCAGGTGAGCTACACACGCCTGTGTATAGCGCCATGTTGGATACAAGAATAATACAGAGTGGCACCTGGTGCCGGTAAATGACATCAACATAGGATAAATCATTAACAGAAAGAACAAATCATTTGATAATACGATGGCCATACAGAATTACGAATGGCACAGCATAGAATAAACACAATTATACTAAATGATCAAATAATACGGAATACTGTGTGAAACACGGAACAACGAATATATACATTGATAAAATATGGTTTTTAGACCTACAAAATCCTTACCAGGCGCGCGGATCGAGTTTCTTTCGGCCTGGTGCGGTAAAGTGTACCCAACATTTGGATCCGATCTTCCTCAAATGTCGAAGTGATAGGGCACGTTGACGCCAAAGGATGTATGGCACTTCATTATCTAACCGTGAATGTGGGCTGCGATTCTTGATGTAAGCGAATGTAACCGCTAGTTCGGCCCACAGACCCCCTGGAAGTTGTGTTTCCTCGAGTATAGCCCTAAAGTTGTCGGCCATTGTTCTATTAATCCTCTCGGCAGTCCCGTTCATCTGTGGTGATGACGGGTTCGTTCGCTGACCCTGGATCCCCTTTTCTTTAAGGTATTGAAGAAATTCATTGGACATGAATTCACCTCCTCTGTCAGATCGAATTGCTTTGATGCGGGTGTTTGCAACCCGTTCGAGTCTGACAACGAGGTCCTTGAAGCATTCAAAAACTTGTGACTTCTGTGCAAGAGGCGTAATCCAGGTGTATCTCGTTGCATCGTCGATGACGGTAAAGACAAAACGAGCACCACCAAAAGAGGTCACAGGAGCCGGTCCCCACACGTCCATGTGTAGAAGGTCTAGGGGTTGCGACATGCATGGATGTGCGTCCGGTTTGTGCGAAGCCCTAGTCGATTTTGCAATTCGGCAGTGATTGCAAGCCAGCTCTTGGCGTACTTCTGCCGGTTCAAGTCCGTAGACATGATCGTTGTTCGCCAACAATCGCATAGCATTGGTGTGTAGGTGGCCAAGACGACTATGCCACAAACCAGTTGCATCTTTGATTGAAGCAGGATTAGCAATGACCTTCTTTGGAGATTGAGAAGGTTTAGGGATTGTCTCTTTTTGTGACTGAGAGACATTGCAAGGATTGGAAATCACAGGCAAAGGCGTGGAAGGAATTTGCTGTAATGCATCAGCATAGGATGGGATAAGTGGCTCATTGTGGATAGGCAAGGATTGCGGAACAGGCAATGGGTTAGTTATCGCGGGAATTGGCTTCTGGTTTGGCATTGGTGGCATTTGAATTCTGAAGTCCGAAATGTCACGTTGCTTTGACTGTTGCTTTTTGGGCTTTGGAATGTTCTCGAATTCAACCTCTGTTGTTACGAAAGTTTGTACAGGATCAGGTTGAGTAATTGGAGAAATCAATGTCGAAACAGCCGGATTGGAGCACAGACCGTCCACATAATAAAGACCACTTTTCTCTCGTGTGCGGAGAATTGGACTCTCAATTGACGATTCATAGATGTTAACTTCACCATTATAAATGTGGATATGGTGACGGGTCTTATCAATCTTGGATACCGAGATCAAATTGGCTTCGAAGCTCGGCGTATACAAAACGTTCGTCAAAACCACAATACTGTCATAATCGTCTATGCGGGTTAATAGTTGTACACTTCCTTTGCCAGTGACTTGGGATTTTCCCTGGCCTAATTCAATATCGAAAGGTACAATGTTTGTAAAATCGGAGAACCATGATCATACATGCGAGACGTGATCTGTAGCGCCACAATCTACAATCCACTCATTGGATTGCATAAAGTGAGCAACCGGGCGCTCAATCACTTGCGGTGCATTGACGAAAAAAATCGTTTTCCGTACTGGACGCAAGTTGCCTCTGGGACGTGTGTCATCAACTTTCGGCGCGGAATTCTTATTTGGCTTCTTGCTCTTGCTTCTCGAGCGTTGGAAGGAAGCCATAGGCTGATTTCGATCAGCGCGCCGAGGATGGGGGCATTTATTGGCGTAATGCCCCATCTCATCGCAGTTGAAACATTTTACGGATGACAGCGGTCGTCGAGGTCGAGAATCATTTTGAGATCGCGTTTGGTCTTTGGCGGACGCGTGCACCGATGTCGATGAAGAATTATGAGCCAAACCCATTGATTTCAAGCGTAAATAGTCCGATATTAACTGTTCCGAAACTTTGGCTGGCGTGAAGTCCGCTAAAGGCATATGGTAGATCGCAAACGTCACTTGAGCGTATTCCTGCGGTATGCGATTTAAATACTGATATGCGTGATGCTTATCCGATACGTCTTCTTGAATGTCCTTAATAAAGCGATTTCCTGGCCAAAACATCGGTTAGAAAGGAGTTGACGAGTGTCTAAACAGGTGCGCGACACCGACATGCGTGCGCCATGTTTAAAATCACATAAAAGTGTACACGCTTCGAGGCTAACAACTGCACTCGGAAAAATAGGATAAATCATTGTTGGATTTCAATGATTTGTCCTTTACATTATAAAATAAAAGCAATGACATTCATAATCGATAACTAAGCAATAATAACAATACAGGACTCGCTCTTTTGAGCAGACGATGTTATCAGCGCATGCTGCTAAATGGAAACGTTCAACCGCGGTACAGAACCAGCATTAATAAAAATCGAGATCGATTGAACGCGACATCGAGACATTAAATAGCAGCACATTCATTACACATATCCGGAAAGTGTGTAATGTAAATATTCACAAACTATACAATATGGCGACAAACAACCAAACACACAATATTTCCACCACAACTCAATATATCCCCCTTTGTTTGGTTATTTGCGCCTTACAAATAAATGCTCACACAAGGTGTTAAGTCTGGGCTTGGGTAACCATTTGGTCATCACATCGGCGACATTCAGGGCCCCTGGAATATGCTTAATAGCAAACGTTCCGCGCTCAAACCAGTCCCTGAGGAAATGAAGCTTTACGTCGATATGTTTATTCGCCCTATTCTCTATTCGGTTTTTGGCGTATTGTATCGCGGGCATACTGTCCGCGTACACGCATGGGGTGTTCCGATTGATGCTGAACATGATGTCGGCATCGTAAAGCCTCTCTAGCCATATAATCTCCTTTACGCCATCGACCACGGCCAGAAATTCACTCTCCATGATCGATAACGCAGTCATTGACTGCTTATGGCAGTTCCACATGATCGGAACGCCACCCAAATAGACTATGTGACCCCCGAAGCTTCTCCTTTTGTCTGCATCGAGGGCAAACGACGCGTCGGTATACACAGTTAGATTATCATTTCGGCAATTGGAAAGATTAATCATATAATCCGACGTATTTGCCAGATATCGCAAAATTTGCAATAACATACTAATGTGACGCGTCGAATGTTTCTCATTGTATTGTGAGAGGACAATGACCGAGAACAGGATGTCTGGCCTTGTCCTGCTCGCCAAGAACAAGAGACTTCCCACTAAGTTGCGATAGGGGAAAGTGGAATCAACCCGCTCCTTTTCCGTCACGCCCTGAATAATCGTTCCTGGCGTCCCAGGTACTCTAATCCGAAGGCATGAGTCGACCCCATACAACTTACAAAGTTTTTCTATGTATGCCCTTTGATGGATCCTAATTTGGCCCCCAGACCTATCAAAGGCTATGCCTAACAAGAGGGTCACGGGACCCAAATCAACCGTGTCAAAGGATTCCCTAATCCATCGAACAACGCATTCCTCGACGTAGTCATCCTTGGAGAAGAGAACTATGTCGTCCACGTAAAAGATAAGAATTGCGTCGTTGTCTAACGCATAAACACAGTTAAGACCCAACAAGGGCACAAATCCCAGTTGGAGTAGACGGTCGTGGAGGGCTTGGTACCACATCCGTCCACTCTGATGTAGTCCATATAATGACTTCAACAGCATCCAACACTTATGTTGGTTTTCGGCTGTTCTGTAGCCCTTGGGAATCTCCATGAATTGGACCTTATCAAGGTCCCCGTACAAGTACGCGGCCTTGATGTCAAGGTGGACATCTCTCCAACCTTTCAGTATCACCAAGGTACAGAAAAACACTATAACGAGGACGAAATTGACTACGGGGGAAAATACCTCCGTAAAGTCAATGCCCGGCCTCTGCTTGAAGCCTTGTGCTACCAAGCGAGCCCGGTAGCGCGCGACTGCACCCGACTGGTCCCTTTTCATTTTATAAATCCATTTTGATCCCAAAAGCAACTCTCCTTCGGGCTTATCAATTTCTTTATAGACAGTTCGATCGTCGAAGATATCTGTCTCTTCTTTCATCGCCTTTTCCCAGTCCCGTTTGTTGGTGTGCCTCATTGCCTCCTCGTAGGTATCAGGCTCTACGGCACAGAAACCGGCAAAAGGGAGTTCGGGTTCTTCACCCTCTAAGGTTTTGAAGTCAAAAAGATCTGGGTCGTAGTGGTAACCCTCTGCGTCGCACCATCGCGCAACGTCAGTCCGACTTCTAAGTTTGTCTTCATTGGGCGAGAAATAAACCACATCAATTTTCCCAGCCGTTGCCCCGGCTTTCCGGACAGACTGGACCCGTCTCCACTTAGTCATATCCAGCGGCAGCGACAAAGGATCTTTGACCTTCTTTCCCTTTTTGCCCGAACCACGACGAGCTTGTATCGTAGGAGGAAGATCAACCTCCTCATCGTCGTCAGGATAAACATTGAAGTAATTCTCGCCATCGCCGTTATCCCCCTTCGCCCCACCAATTTCTTCAACTGGATTATCCCCAGCACCAGCATCCCCAACCAAGTCACCTTCAACAGTTTCTATCGCAGGCTGTTGTATCGCTTGTTTTACAAGCGGCCTCAATTCAGGTCTGAAAACAGGCTTTGGGGTTGTGGGTAAAGGAGGCTTCTCCTTCGGAACCGGGGGTTCAACAGGGGGCGGAATAGGAGGTGGTAGTGCCTCTTGCACTTCCTCAACAATTTCAGGGATAGGGGCAACGGAATCATCATCATCTCCCTCGGTGTCCGAGGAAGAATCCCCAAAATGTTTGAATTGGCCACCCTGCGGTTGCTTGATGGGCTGTTGTAGCCGTTTGCCAATCTCATACCAATATGAGTCTTCGAAAATTCGGACATGTTTGGACGCAAAAACTTGATTCCGTACAGGATCCCAAACCCTGTAGCCCCTAGTTGATATTGCGTATCCAATGAGTGCTCCCGCCCAAGCCCTTCCTTCCAGTTTGCCCTTTCTGACCTGGGACGGGATATGTACAAATGTCTTCGACCCAATACACCTGATGTGTCGCAAAGACAATTTCTTGCCGAAAAACACGGTATAGGGCACTTTTCCTCCAAGCCCTTCATGGGGGAATCGGTTCTTTAAGTAAACTATGGTCGTCGCTAATTCAGCCCAAAGGGGATAGGGGAAATCATTTTCCAACATTAAAGCTCTGACGCCACCGACAATGGTACGGTTTGCACGTTCTGCAACAGAATTCATTTCCGGGCTATATGTATTCGTACGAATACATTTCAAACCAATTTTGGATGCATAATCATCCCAATTCCGCGAAATAAATTCTCCTCCATTATCAGTTTTAATGCATTTCACTTTCCGTGATGTCGTTCTTTCGACTTCCGTCAACCAACGTTTAAAATGGCCCAAAACTTCCCCTTTGGTCTTCATCGTTATGATCCACATATAACGTGAATAATCATCAACCAATATAAAGTAAAAATTAGCCCCACCCAAGGAAGTAGCTTGTGATGCCCCCCAAACATCCATGTGCACTAAATCTAATACTCCCTTAGTGGAAATGGTAATTATCGGGGGAAAACTCGCCCTAGTGCTCTTAGCACGGGCACATGCGTCACAAGTGGATAATTCTTTGTTAGACAAATTGATCCCAAAAACGTCCTCGGATTCGGTTAATTTAATAATGCCTTTAGCATTATGGTGGCCCATTCTGGAATGCCACGTGTCCATACTCTGGGATATTTCTTTCTTTCTCATTTTGATCCCAGTATCCCCGCTTTTGTTAACTTTCGCAGTCGCATTAGCTTCGGGAACAATAGCAGGAGGTGTCTGAACCTCATTCACTGTTTTCTGTAAATTAATCGCCGCAGGCGCATTCGCTTTGGTTGGCTCGCTTACTTGCGTACTCAAATTAGATGCGGATTTTCCCATATCCGGCTTACAGAAACTTTTTAGTAAAGCTGACTTAAAATCTAAAATGGTTAGTAGCGGTTGTACAAATTTTTCATCCTTCACGGATGATTTGATTAAATCGAGGACAGCAGCTGTATCCTGTTGCGCAGTTAATGCAGCTGTGTTTACAGAATTAACCTCGACCCGGCAGTTGACTTTGTACAGCCTGTCGCTAGTCCGAACTGCCGAAATCAATGGTTCCTCGATTTTATCTTTGAAAATACTCATCTTCCCATCTTTAACAATTGTGCACAACCCAGCCTCATCGGTGCGCCCGAGCGAAATAAGGTTTTTCCGAAAATTCGGTGCGAAGAATACATTCGTCAAAGTTATTTTCCTCGTTCTTTGTCCATAGAGCGAAGTGAGGACGATGTTGCCCACACCTTCAATCTTCGATTTTCCTTCTCCTTGTAGAACGCTGAAGTTAGACAACGGTTTGAAGTTTGAAAACCAATTCCGGTTGAAGGAAAAGTGGTCGGTCGCTCCCGTGTCCACGTACCACTGTGAATCGTAGTTTCCGTGCGACACAAGAGATAAGGGCACTGTGGGCTTCTCTTCCGACACCGCAGAATACAAAGTGTAGGGCTCATCTGTATAGGGGTCCAGTTGTGTGAGATTTGCTCTCTGTGGACCCCCTCTGCCTCGTCCTTTGCCACGGGTGCCTCCACGATTCAATTGGGCTGGCGAGCCAGCGCTGGCGGGGAAAGTCCCTTGCTGTTTCGGCGGCGATGGGCACTCCCTGGCGAAGTGTCCCGACCCACCGCAAGTAAAACATGTTCCACGCGAAGTTCCGGGGGAATTTGGGGTTTTTCCACGAGGTTTCCATTTCCCTTTAGTATAGAAAGCGGTAGTATTGTCTGCCAATACAGGTGGGACGCCAAATTCATTGGTCTGTTCATAAAGGCGATTGTACTCGCCAAGTAAACGTTCTTTAACGTTTTTCGCTGTGAATTCCGTATCCGACCAGTGATACGCGGTCTGTTTCACAGCCTCGTATTGTGGGGGCAGAAGATCTAAATATTGGAATGCCTGGAATTCATCGGTGACCTCAATTTTAACGTCCTTCAGTTCGACGATTTTGCGGTCGACCCGCCCGGTGAAAACTAGCATTTCCTCATTATCTCGAAGTTTCATGTTGAGGAATTCACGTCGCAACCGAGCACGACGTGCCCTCGTCGTCGGTTGATAAGCGTCCTTTAGGGCTTCCCAAACTTTCGCAGCGGTGGGGCAGGCAACAGCTATCACTTGCTGCGGCTCAGCGCAACTCATGCAGATAGTGGACATTGCCTTGTCCTCTCGAGCGTTAAACTCTCGCTTCTCTTTTGCAGTGGCTGTTGCAGCCAGTGGTGGCTCAGAGCCACTAACATGTCCCCAAACGCCGTTGTATTTGAGCAATAACTGGACCTGCACGGACCAGGTGGCATAGTTCGTGCCATCGAGCTTTTTAATATCCTTGTAATCGTCGTGCTTTGAAGCCATCACGACGACACCAGGAAAATGCACAATAATAATTGGTTATGCACAGAGAGAACACAATTTCGGAATTTATTCCGCACACACACTTCACAGGAGCACTTAATCACACAATGCACAATTGTCTCTAGTCCCAAAAACCAAAAAGGAAGGCGAAAATACAGTTTCAACCCGGGGAATCTCAATAAGTGAGATTGGAAAACCTTGACTGGCAATCCACCAACTCTTCCGTCCGACCTCCTGGGGTCGCGGGATGGTTGGGGGCCCTGGATAAGCCCAGCCAAGAATACAGTGCTACGTGCCCGACTGGACGTAGGGTAGCACCGAATCTAACAAGGGACCAACAACAAAAACTTAAAACTATACAGAGTTTCACGAAAGTATGCAAATAAATCAAAACAGTCTAGATGTGAAGTTGGCCAATTACGGGATCCTTGCGCCGTAATCGGTTCCCACGGTGTGTTCAACGTCGGCTTCACGTGTCGAATTAACTCACACGCACGCCGGGGTGCTAATGTGAGGAGAAACCCTCTCAACTGGTGCACCCTGCGTGCAAAACCAGGGTTTCCTCTTGAAATCGTCGTTGCGCACGTCCGCGCCTTCGTAATTCCACGTCGGGTGTAAATCACGGCTCTTCGTGCTAAATATGGCTGTGTACGTGGACTTACACGTAAACACAGCTCCAAAACGAATATTCACCGTCGATGGCGATGAAAAACGATCAAAATGGTCGCCACAGAACAAATCTTCGTCCTCGACGATCCTACGACAAATATCGGTCGTTTTGCGTCGAAACTCCGTCGTGTCGACGTGAATGGGCGTCGTCTCGCTGGCAATACTGATTGCCTCGGCAAAATAACGTCGTGTTGGCGTGTATCGGTTCAGATGCACGTCTGGGCTGCGATTCGCTTCACGGCCGAATCCAAAATGGCCGCCGCAGGAGAATTTCACAACGACGTCGGAAAAAGTGCTTATTTCGCACAGAAAAATTTCGAAATAAAGCTGCTTACACACTAAAATGTCCGTAGTAATGTCCGCACACGTTGCCGATCGTTTCCAATCGATTTGGCGAAGAAAATCCGTCTGCGTCGGTCGGTTCGCGTTTGCGGCGAAGTCGGGCGACGTCTTGGCTTCGTCTCGCGTCCAAAAAGGTCGGAAATCCTTTACAAACTGGTCAGGCCGTCGACAACCATCCTCTGCTACCATATAAAGCGATTTCCTGGCCAAAACATCGGTTAGAAAGGAGTTGACGAGTGTCTAAACAGGTGCGCGACACCGACATGCGTGCGCCATGTTTAAAATCACATAAAAGTGTACACGCTTCGAGGCTAACAACTGCACTCGGAAAAATAGGATAAATCATTGTTGGATTTCAATGATTTGTCCTTTACATTATAAAATAAAAGCAATGACATTCATAATCGATAACTAAGCAATAATAACAATACAGGACTCGCTCTTTTGAGCAGACGATGTTATCAGCGCATGCTGCTAAATGGAAACGTTCAACCGCGGTACAGAACCAGCATTAATAAAAATCGAGATCGATTGAACGCGACATCGAGACATTAAATAGCAGCACATTCATTACACATATCCGGAAAGTGTGTAATGTAAATATTCACAAACTATACAATATGGCGACAAACAACCAAACACACAATATTTCCACCACAACTCAATACTTAAGTTGGCGGACGTGATGGTCGACACGGGCAATGAAATCAACCATTTCCTCGTTTGACTCGAGGTGAAGACCCAAAAATTGCCACCGCATGGCTGCCTGTCTCGCCAGAGAACTAGGGGCGTAGATTTTGGATAACGCGTTCCAAGCCTCTTTAAGGGCGTTACAGACATCCAACACAGAACGTTTCGCCTCGCTCACGTGGACGTAGATGATGCCTAGCGCTTTATCTTTCTTCGTCGCAAATCGTTCTTTTTCCTTTTCGTTCAATGTTAATAAATGTTCGGCCTCCTTTTCTTCCGTTACGTGCCTCCAAAGGCCCTCCGCTTTCAGGAGCATGCGCATCGAGCGCTGCCATATTTCATAGTTTGAAATGCCCAAAATAGGCATTTTTCCCATCGAGGATTCTCCTGACTTCTGCATGATGGAGTAAACTCAGCGCACCGCACAAAACACAAAGGCTCAGAGAATGGCGACGGCGATGTCGAAGCACTGCACACAATGTAACTCTCGGTGACACGAAACACGAAGCACTGTCAAAGCGGATATCCGACAAAGGGGAACTGGTGCTATAATCAGTTGATAACCCAAAGCAAGTGTCCCCCTAGCGTTCTTTGTGACCACCTGGGGCCGCGAGAATGCTAGGTGGACGGAATGTCCGAAGGGCTGTTGCGACACTAATAAGGACCCTCTCCAAAAATCTTAAAACTATCTTATAAATTAACAGAGTTTCACGACAGGGAAGGCGAAAAGGTTGATGAATCTCCCGCGTAACGTCACGCGAGCTTGTGATAAAGGCACGAGCGGGTTTTCTCGAAAAACCCGTTAGAAAAGCGCAATTTGGATTCGAAAATCCAAATTCTTCTCAAATAAATCGAGGCTCTTCACGAAAATACGCAAAAATCGTCGAAATAGACAAATCGTCGTGAGATCGGCGATACTGTATACACGCCGGGGTGTATACAGCGAGAATCGTCTCGTTTCGAGGAATAAATCAACCCACCACGTTTGGAATTGTCATGTAAATTAAGGCTGTCTCAAGGCCGAGGAAATCCACGATGGAACCGGCGATTAAACCGCCGCACAAAGCGCCATCGTTGGCTAGGCTGGCAAAAACGACAAAGAAATGAACGACGTCGCCGTTTTGTTTCGTCGCCACAAAAGGCAACGAAACAAAACGGCGACGTCGTTCATTTCTTCGCCGTTTGTGGCGACTAAACTACACGGCGTTTTCCTTCATTTCGTTGCCAACGTTGCCAAAACGACACGGCGGCGTCGTTCATTTTTTTGCCGTTTTTGGCGACTAAACCACACGGCGACGTCCTACATTTCGTCGCCGTTTGTGGCGATTAAACCACAGCAACTTTCTTTATTTCGTTGCTATTTGTGGCGACTAAACCACACCACAGTCCTTCTAAGGACTGTGACCACACGGCGACTTCCTTCATTTGCAATAATTGTTGTCCAAACAATCGATTTATCGTTTAAAACGGTAGTAGCAGCCATATGGTATGGTTTGTTTACCTACTCGAAGGCTTTTGAATTTTGCCAAAAGATGGCGCTGCACGGTGGCGCGCATGCGCAAATCCTAATGCGAAAACTGTGTATTTTTAGACATTTGTATTCCAATTCCGGATTCTTCACCGACAGTCCAAACTTCAAATCCTGTTAAACCTATTACTCTACTTGTAAATTCGATAATTAATCCTTCTTCTTCTTTTGCAGAAACGAATGTCCTTCCGAAGACCCTAATTTATTCGGATGTTGACAAAAAGGGCAAAAAGAAAACGATCTCGAATCCTCTGATAGCTGCAACGGCATAGACTCGCGACGCAATAGGACTTTGGCATTTGAAACTGGGCCACGTCCAAACTAATGCTCTTCGTACTCTGGCAAAGCATCCCAAGGTTGTCGGACTCAAACCAGCCGAAGTTACGAAAGAGCTTGCTTGCAACGATTGTCACCTTGCAAAATCAACTCGTACCTTGCATAGTACCTGGGGTAGTGACTCGTATTATTATGTTATTTCTCTTTATTATTTATATATAGTTGTATTTCAGTGGAAAATGGGCCTTGAGCATCTCCTGGATGATGATTGTGACTAGGAGATAGCTTTTGGTGGTGTAGGTGACGAGCGCCGTACAAACACGGAGGCGTTTATCACTAGTGATATTAATTTTGTCTTTTTCTCTCTTTTGCTTAGAAATCTATGATGAAGCAAAGGGGAGATTTGTTGGTGTGGGATGAAATTTTATCCAACACACAAAACTTTTGCTCCATCAAAGATATTTTCATTTATTACACTCGCAGATTATGCAGATTATGCAGATGTTTTGTAAATATTTTGTGTTTCTTATATTTTTGAATTCAATTCACGTATTGTTACGCGGTTGGTGAGCACACTGTGAACCAGTTGTCGCCACCTCGCTTCCGTACTCAATTATTAGAGAATAACCCCTTAAACTCTCACTAGAGTTCGCCTTAAGCGAGGGATGTGATTATTTCATCCATTAGATAATAATAGAATGATTGAAGTTTATTTAACTGTGAACGAGAGTCGAATTGGCACAGAGGTTGTCGAGCAGTAGTTGCAACAGCATCTCAAGGTTTTCTCACCCTGATTGTTATCCATGCTTACTTAGACTTTAAGTTAGTTTTAAGATTTAGTCTTAAGTTATTTATTACTTGATTTATGGATTGTATTTATGATTTAATAAAGACATACTTTTATATTTTAATAATAAATCTATGAGTTTTCTTTATTTCCTTCTTATTAGCAACATAGTTTAAAAGCTAGTCAAATGTAATTCAAATTCCCAGTTCAAACTAAAGTTATTTACGTGGTTAAACAGTAGTGTTTTAGCCACGTAACAAAGTGGTGGAGGCGCGGGGCATTTGATCGTCATCATCGATAAACCTTTCGTTTGCTCCTAATTTAGGCTTATCTTGCGAATAATCGTCTTTCTTCACTAATTCCGCATTTTGATCGTCTTTTCGCGAATTTTCCTGCACTTGATCCAAAAATGTTACTTTCTTTGCTGGTCCTGCAGAATAGTTTCTGGAATTTCTTCTCGCGACTTATATGGTTTCAAACGCTCTACATTGACAATGTCAGATTTCTTTCCTGATGAATTCCTAATTTTGTAATTGTTTGGCGCTGTGCGTCTAACTATTTCGTATGGTCCAGAAAATTGTGGCAGGAGTTTCTCGCTTAACCCTACTTTCCTGTTTGGGGTTTTCAAGTAAACCATCTCTCCTGGTTCGAATTCCACTGCAATTCTGTCCAAATAAAATCTTCTCTTGCTTTTCTCGCTTTGTCATTCTAATCTTTCGTTGGCAATTTTTCGCATCTCCCGCATGAATTTGGAAGTGCGAAGAGGGAATTCCTTTTGAGGAAGGTTCAAGTTCATGTCCACACTCAGATCAACTTCATAACCTTTCAGTAAATAATATGGAATATACCCAGTAGTCTCATAAACTGCAGAATTATAGGAGAAAATGAGAAATGGTAAAAATTCGTCCCAATCTGTGTGATCTTTATTAGTATAACATGTCAACATTTTTGCAAACGTTGCGTTAAATCTTTCCGTTAATCCGTTGGTCCTAGGATGGTACCCGGAAGTAGATTTATGCTGGGATTTAAACAATGCTGATACTTCATTAATCACTTCATTCCTGTATTCCGTTCCCTTATCGCTGAGTATTTCCCGTGGACTTCCCTCTTTTAACATTACCTTGTACACAAGAGTTTTCGCTGCTTCTAGCACTGTGCATGCTGGAGCTGCTCTAGCGATGACTGCACGTGACAAATAATCAGTTACGACAAAAACATATTTATTTCCATTTTGTGAAACTGGAAAGCTTCCTAACGTGTCTATTCCAATCCTCTCGAATGGTTTTGAAATTGTCGACCATAGTTGCATTAAACCTTTTCGTGGAGTGGTCATTGACTTGCTACGTGCGCAATGGGTATACGAGAGTACGTAATTTCTTACGTGTCTGTATATTCTTGGCCAAAAGAATCTAACTCTAATCCTTTTCCACGTTTTATTTAGGCCAAGATGAGCACCTACGAGCCCGTCATGCATTTCTTCTAACACTTGCTTACATAAATGCTGCGGTACTACTAAAAGGTTTCCTTCCATGTCCAGAGAATCGTAACTTTTCTTTCTGAACAGAATATTGTCCTGGAGAACGAACTGTTTTAAAGGATGTTTCCGGTTCCTTGGAAGTTGCTCAATCTTTTCCATTGCAGTGATGATCTCCAAAATTTTCTCGTCCTTATGCTGTTCGACAGGTAAGTTGAGTTTCTCGAGAAGTAATAAAGGAATAATTTCTGTTTCTTCCTTACCACTCTCTTCTTGGATTCGGCTAAGAGCATCTGCATCCGTGTGCTTCTTGCCTGACTTATACATCACATCGTAGTCGTAGTCCACCAGTTGTAGACTCCACCTGGCCAATCTTCCGTTGGGATTCTTCACACTTTTCAACCATTGTAAAGCTGAGTGGTCTGTCACAATTGTAAATTTCTTACCGTAAAGATATGGTCGGAACTTGTTAATGCCGAATATTATGGCTAAACACTCCCTTTCAGTGGCATTGTAATTCTGTTCCGCCGTACTCAACAATCGACTGGCATAACAAATCACGTGTTCTTGTTTGTTTATGCGTTGTTTAAGAATTGCTCCAAGTCCATAAGCGCTTGCATCTGTAGAGACAATGAATGGCTCTGCAAAATTCGGATGCGCCAAGTTTGCCAAATGCAGCTTGCTGAAGACAGCATCGAGATCCTGAAGATGTTGATCAAATGTTTTTGAAAATATTATAAGGTCATCAATATAGGCAATACAGACCTTACCCAGAAGATTACCTAAAACTTTATTCATTAATTTCTGAAATGCGGCTGGGCTGTTACAGAGACCTTGGCTGAGGACATTAAATTCAAAATGTTCGCTTGAAGTGGTAAACGTTGTTTTTTCACGATCTTTTTCATCTATTTCGACTTGGAAATATCCTTGAATGAGATCCATCATCGAAAAATACTGGGCCCCTGCCAGTTGATCTAAGGTGTCAGCAATCCTGGGCAGTGGGTATACCATTTTCTTTGTGATCGCGTTCAACCTCCTCCAATCGACACAAAATCTCCATTTACCGTCTCTTTTCTTTATTAGCAGTACAGGCGCACTCCATGGACTTTCTGATTCCCTGATGACTTCCATTTCTAGCAACTTTCTGGTCTCTTCTGCCTCTACTTCTTTTTCTGCGATTGAACGTCTATAAGGCTGCAAATGTATTGGATCATGCTCACCTGTGTCAATCCTATGTTTAAATGTTGTAACTCTGCCTAAGTCTTTGTCTGTGGCTGCAAATCTATCTTGGTTCTTTTGAAGTATCTGCTTCATCTAATCTTGTTGGCTTTTATTCATCTTATCTTTAGCAATTGAGGAGTCAAAGTCAAAGCAATGCACTTGTTTTTCATTTAACAACTCAATCGCTTTGGTTGAGGAGTCAAGGCAATGCACTTGCTTTTCATCCAACAACTCGACGACACTTTTTGTCAACATCATGAATGGATCCCCAATAAAAGCTGATGATTAAATCCTGACACTACTAACACCTCTACTTTGTGGTTCAGTTTTCCAATTGTAATGTTAATCTTAATTTTATCCACCGGAACTATCAACTCCTTTCCTATTCCACGTACCTTTCAGGAAGAAATAATTTTTTTAAGAATGGTTCTAGACTAATTGGATGATCCTCTACAACTTTCTAATTCACTTTTTTGCTCTATCTGTCAGGGTTCTCAAGTTACAATATGGATGACCTTGAAGATGAGTTCTGAGGTCAAGTTCGATGTCATAATTAGATTTCCCCCAAAAAACTACCCTGACAATCATTTTGCTAAATCAACAACTAAAACAGTTTGGGAATTATTTACTGTGAACCATACTTTTTGTCCACCCTGTATACTGGTATGAGGGGGATGAGAAAGCAATGAAGGTTGGGCAGACTAAGAGTCAGACCCAAGAGCCGGGATATATTGGATATATACCGTCATGGGAGGAATCAGAGGATGAAGATGAAGTGGTACAAGCCCCATCCCAACCTCCACCCGCATTTCAACCTCCACCTGCACTTCCGCCCTTATCTGGAGCTAAGCCTCCATTACCAAGAAACCCAAAACCTATTATGAAACAAAAGAGTGTTCCCAGTACATCTACTGTTCCTCCACTTCCTCCACCCACTAACTGAAGCCCTTCTGTTATAGAATACATTATAGGGAGAACGATTGTTCAATTTCGGATGTGGGTACAAGTTCTTTATACAAACAAGAGTTACCGCTAACTCTTCCCACAATCTCTTGGGTAAATCTGAATCAATCAACATTGCTCTCACCCCCCCTAAGATTAGGCGGTTGGCCCGCTCGGCCACGTAATTCATTTCAGGCGAGTATGCATTCGTCCGCTCGCATTTAATTCTCTTTTGTTGAGCATAATCTGCCCAATCTTTAGATACAAACTCACCCCCGTTATCAGTTCGTATTGCTTTGACCTTTTTAGATGTGGAGCGTTTGATCTCTTTTTGCCAAATCTTAAAAATCCCTAATACATCACTCTTCTTCTTGAGGATGTGTATCCACATAAATCGTGAAAAATCGTCCACTATAAGTAGGAAATAACTCCCACCCCCAAGGGTTTTAGTTTGGCTTGCCCCCCAAGGTCTAAGATGCCTTTGGTTAAAATCTGCCCAATCAGAGGAAACCCCGCACGTGTCTTTTTCGCCTTCATGCACGCGTCACATTGGTCCATGTCCTTATTGGACAACTTCACTCCGAATATGTCTGTTGACTTTTCCATGTCGACAATTCTCTTCGTGTGTAAATGTGCCATACGGCCGTGCCAATAGCTGATGTCTAACGCCTTATCTGCTTTTGTATTAGGTTGCCCCCTTTAACACCGTTGGCCGGAAGCGCACCCGTGTTGGATTCACTCAAAACAGTCTTCCCTTGCGGGTCATGTTCACGTGTCACTCCCTTCTGTAAACCAACTAAAGTCCCTGGAGTAGTACTGTCCTTTGGTGTCTCTAACACCTCGCTATAAGACGGTTTCGTAATTTCGCTCGCCTGCGTTACGCATTCACTCTTGGATGTTAAATCGCTAGTATTAACACTTTCAGTAATATTCAATTGGTTAGTAATCGGATTACTTATGCTAAGTGCATCCGGATGCGTCGGAACTGCACTTGCATTTACAGTAGGAACCGCAATCTGACAATAACTCTTATACATTCTATCCGACTGACGCATGGCCGTCAGAATTGGTTCTGTAATCCGTTGTTTGAAAATGACCATCTTTCTTTCACCAACCCGGGTTGCACAGGGTGGAACAAAAGTCTGGTTCCCTACTAAATATTACTGAAAGTGGTAACAATGCATCTAATTCGCTGATGGCAAAGTATTAAAGTTGGGTGGGGCAATCTTTTGGTGACCCGAAATTTGACCTTGAGATGTTCCTTCAAGGTCATTGGGAAATTATCTCGGAAACCGTTAGAGAAAGACAGAAATTTCCAATTGTAAACTTGTAGACCATCATTTGTTTAGTCTAAAAATGACTAATTCTCAAATCTTTTGTACTAAAAGATTTTAAGATAATCGCAATTGAAAAAGTAGACACAAGTCCAAGAATAACATGGCCAAAATTTGGAAAAGTGGCAAAAATGTGCTGATTAGATGTAAAATGACCCAAAAAATCGATTCCTCTGGTTGGAATTTGCATATCTGGCACCATTGCAGAGATATGGGTAAAAAACTGAATTTTTTTATGACTTTTTCTTTTCAAAACTACTTTTTCAATTGCAATTTTCTTAAAATCTTTTAGTTTGATTTAATTGAATTGTTATTCAAGCATAAGCATTGTTTGGAATTGTATGTTTGCACTATTTTATCATTTAGCAGTGTCTGCTGTATTTTTGTGTTGTTTTATCATGTTTATTTTTTACATCCATAAAGATTTGTTCTATTGTTTGGATCACATGATCTTTTGCCAATGTAACCTGGTACCCAGAATATCATGTTTTCGAGACATTAAAGATGGCGGCACGTTTTGTGCACTTCACGCACAGTTAGAAAATTGCTTGGGAATCATCTTATTGGGATCATAGGCCAACAGATTATACAGATTCGACACGTGTTTCTGGTTTAGCGCGTTAAAAGCGATGTCTCGGGTTGGCGATTCATTGCTGTCTTTCATTGGTCCAAAGTATAAAAGTTCCCTAACGCCAATGTGGGCAGCATGTCGTGGCTTTGGAGCGAATCGTCGCTAACGGCATTTTGATTGCGTACGATAGCTGTGCGTTGCCGTGGCTTGCATTGGACAGGTTTTCCATGCTGGTCCAAATACGGTTTCCCAATTATGATTTGTCCTATAGCATTATATAACTTATGTTTGCCAATCCCAAGGGATTCATTCTGTAACTGATATGATTTGTCCTGCTGATTGTATGTGTAAAGTCACACCTTTTTCAAACTGCTAATAAAGTGGCAGCCATATTGTTTTCAGGGTTTAAGCCAAGCTTAAAGATGATGTCATTTCTTCCAAACACTCACCCAACATCGATTAGAAGTGAACAAAACGTCCGTGCTGTAGCGCAGTGGAAGGCACTTATGGTGCTGAAACTGTAGCAGAGGGGTGCGCTGAAATTTGGCGGTAATCGCCATGTGGAAGCGTGCGGACAATTCGGGTTCGTCTCTGCACGAGACGAACGTAATGGCGACGTCTCTTTGTCGGCAAAAGACGGGCGCGTGGCATATGGCTGCTTATGTGCGCTAATACTAAAGTAAACTAGCACTTAAGGTGCTCTAAACTATTAAACAACACTTAATAACATAAAAGTTTAATAGAAACAATAAATATCTTACATAATGTTCCATATTCTATGGTGAGAAAGCTGAAAGTGCACACACCTGTGTGTGCTGCCATCTTGGATTTTAGATAAAGTACAAGTTAGACACTCTGGTGTCGATAATTGGCATTAAACAAATTGAAAATACAGTGAATTGAAATGAAACACTAGGCATTGCATGATACTGCATGCTTAAACACAATAAATATACGTATATAAATGCCGAAAATAACTAAATAAGATTGAATGTAAATGAAATATCGAAATATACATCAAGATAACAACTAAAAATTGACAGAATGTGATTCTATATCACATCGACATAGCTTTTGATTCTTGTACTATCTTCATCATTAAAGCACTGGTTGCACTGTTGCGAGCAACATAAGGAGAAAAGAGAGTTCCCAACTGCTCGTCTAATTAATAGCAGTTTAAATTTATTTGGTTAAAAATACTTAGAAGAATGTCTAATTTCAGTCTCATGAATAAGTTATTTATTTAGCAATTATCTAAATCTTTTCTGTTGTAATAGGAATTTTACAGGTCTTTTTGTGTGTCAATTTTAAGTAGAGACAATGTTTGTTAAGTATTTTTATCTCCTATAATGACAAATTCAAGGTTTAGTAATTTTTTACTGTGGTTTTCCAATGTCTTGTAGTATTTCTATCTGTTTATGAGTGTTGTCCCGTTCCCAGTTCAGTTGTGCGGGATAAATGATGAGTTCGAAGCATCTGAGTTGCTTCAAAAGTAAACTAGAAAAGAAGGAATTGTTAATTTTGTAAGGGAATGCAATTAATGCATTTTTACAGTGTATTTGACTTGTTTTAGATTCGTTATTTGCAGATTTAGTTAAGTTTATTCATTTCTTACTTGTTATAATGTTTTTCTCTGATTTCTGTTATTATAATCGATTTAATCTGTATCATGAGGCACAATGCATTCTCTATCTGATGTTATTTACGAATTTAGTCACTAGGTGCCTCTTGTATTTTGTAATTGCCAAGCAATCCTTGTTACAGAGAGTTATGAGAAAATGTAGAAAGAGTTAAGCTTGATATTTCCTCTCTCTTGTTGTTAAAGGTCATGAGAAGAGAAATGAAAAATTTCTCTCAAGTGTTTGAAATAGCCTAAAAAAGGGTTATGTACCCACTTTAGTTGACAAACTTACGTGATATTGTTTAAAACTGCTGTTTAAATTCGAACCTAGCAGTAATTGTTCCGTCATTACGATTTTCCAAAGTTTATACATACCGCATTATTTTTACGTCATCGACGACAAACAAGCATGGGATTTCTAGCACCGATTCGCGATTTCAGCATATTTTTTAGTGAAAATTACCAGAAAAATAGAAAATCACAGCAAATAACAAAAAATCACAGCAAATAATCAAAAATACCAGCAAACAAAAATTTTAAAAAAATTTAAAAAAATAAAAATAGCCAAAAATTACCAAAATAACCAAAAGTAACACCAAATAACAACAAAAAATTACCAAAGATAACAGAAAATCATCAAAAATTACCAAAAAAAAATTGGAAAGAACAGCAAATAACAAAAAAAAATTGATAGTTTTAGGATTTAGTGTATTATTTTGGCGGTGATGGGTTGGCAGTAAAAACCTTAGTGGTTTGGAATGGGTGATGATGTTGTGTTGATGTTAAACGATTTTTAAATGCAGCTGTTGTGTACTTTTTAAAAATTTTCATAAAAACCATGTTAAATCAAAATGAATTAGGCGCATTCAATTCCAAATTACCAAAATCCGATTTTCAAAACTTGATTACAGAATCGGTTTTCAACTTTGAAGGAGTTAAAAACCGATTCTGTATATATTCTATATATTCAAGTTTTTGATTATCTATTTAAATTATTATTTAAAATAAATTTATTTAAGACCTGAGAATCGACCAAACACCGCCCGCATTTGTGCGATCGAATGCGGCGGGTGTTTGGCCGCATTCGATCGCGCAAATGCAGCCAAACACTCGCCGCATTTGCGCAATCGAAAGTAGCCACACACTCGCCGCTTTTGATCGCACAAATACGGCAGGTGTTTGGCTGTATTCGATCGCGCAAATGCGGCAGGTGTAAAAATCGATCGGTACTGTTTTACACCAAAAAATTTTCGGAGGTTGAAACCTCTAACAGCCATGTTTTTTTGCCAAAATCTGCTGGTACCAGTTATTTTTTAAAATTTTCCGGGGGTCAGAACTTCTAAAATCAATGTTTTTTGGCCTAAAATTGGCTGGTAACAATTGAATCAATGTGCGTAACACTACTTCGAATGTATGCGTGGTGTTGTTGTTTTCAAATCATGTCGCCGATGACTTAGCAATCCCACAATGCATTGCACAAAATGGTTTCCTTTTTGAAATGGTGATAACAAGATTTGATCATCTAATACAACAAATTCTTTATTATTTTGTAAGTTATTCATTTAAAATGGGTACGTAACCTTTTTTAAGGTTATTTCAAAGCTATGAGAGAAATTTTTCATTTCTCTTCCCATGACCTTTAAGTTTGTTCTTCTCATGTTAGATTTGTTATTCTAAAGGAGAAATAATTCAATTCTCCATGAATAAACAGATGATGTTTTATTTTGCAACAAGAGTCTTCATTTCAACTACACATGAAATGAGTGAGTAGGGAGATTTAACCCCAAAATTCCCTGGATCAGCTTCAATCAAGAGCAATGGCCGAAACTCAATTCGAATCACTTCTCCTCGCAGCTAAGCAAAGTATAGGCCTATGGGGAGTTTGAAAACAATTCCCCACCGCGTTTCAACTCGTCGCATTACGGCAGTGGCGGGTTGAAACAGCACTCATGGCTATATCTAAACATGTTATAACTTTATTCCAACTACTTGTTAATTACTACATTTCCCATAGAGGGCATTCATCGGTTACAACCAGCATGATACCATAAGTTATCTAATACTGCTACTAGGTGCACTATACCACACCTTCCCTCTTAAAAATAATTATGTACAGTCATGGACAAAAAAAACTTCCCTTGGTTACAGCAGTTGTAAATTTTCCCACCAGAGGCATGAAAATCCACTGAGTTTGTGTGACATCACAGAACAAACCTGGATCTCAAAATGGCCGACCTGTTTTGTTGACTTGGCCATTTGGTATCTGTTTTCAACTTCAAATCCACGTTCAACGGTGATTCGCCCAAATACAACAACAAAAAATAAACAGTCTTGGATGCTTGTTTATATTTTATCGAGAGAAAACGCGCGACGACGGAGGTGGATAACGGACTGATCCCGGACGATTTGGAACGTGTGTTGCCGCGAAGCAATGCAGGAAATCATAGCTAGCAAGCTGCGGGAACAGCAGCTTGGGCGGCATTTTAAGACACAACAACAACATGCGAAACAACTCGAAGCTCAGCAAAATTACCAAGCTCAAGAACCGAATCAATTTGTTTTTTTCTTTTTTCTTTTGTATTGAAACTACACAATGTTACCTATCAGATAATTAAAAAATAAATAAAATAATTTTTTTATTCAATTTACTTATTTACTTTATTAGAAATTGATAAGAATTTATCAAAAATTGTCAAAAATTGGACAAAAATATCAAAAAATGTAAAAAAAAAGTCAAAAAAGACGAAAAATTACAATGGTTCGCTACAAATGGTAAAAAAAATAACCAAAACAAACAAATAATTAACCAAAACAAACAAATAATTAACAAAAGATTACAAATAATTGACCAAAATCGAAAAATAATTGACCAAAATCGAAAAATAATTGATCAAAATTGATAAAATGTGACAGAAATTTAAAAAAATATCAAAAAGTATCAAAGTATCAATTAAAAAAGTATCAAAACAAAAAAAAATCCTGTTTCCCTCATTTCATTTTCTGATAAATCAAATCACCGTCACTCTTCTTGCGTGGTTTTGGTTTGTGCTCTGTCGATGTCTCAATTTTCCTCCTTTTCCGCTTTTTACTTCCATCTTCGACCAACTGCACCTCGTTCTCCTCTCTAGCCGATGTGTTTTGTTTGAATTTACTGGCGTATAATTTATTCAAACTCTTGTTAATCATATTATTGTCCTCCTCCACTTCAATGTAATTCTTGTTATCTGATGAAAAATCGGGCGAAGGCACATCTCCACAACTATATTAAAATAAAAACAAATCAAACACCATTTTTAAAACGCAATTTCTCCTTTAATTTCACCTATTTGGTCGCTTGCTTTCGTTAAAGATGACTTCAAAATCTAAAACAGAATTTGAAAAAATCAAAAAATTAATTAAATAAATTTAAATAATATAAAATATCCACTCAAATCACCTTTTTAGACTTCCAAACAAAAAGGATTTTTCTTTTTTCGATCATAATCCCTGAAATTTCAATAAAATGTAGAAAAATTTCGAAAAAATTTGGTAAAAAAATATATTTTTACTTATATTATGCTGTAAATGATCTGCGATTTTCTCGTTTCCATCTGTCTGTAAATACTAAAAAATAAGGGAGAGACGGC
Organism: Strigamia acuminata; assembly: GCA_949358305.1. Taxonomy (NCBI): domain Eukaryota; kingdom Metazoa; phylum Arthropoda; class Chilopoda; order Geophilomorpha; family Linotaeniidae; genus Strigamia; species Strigamia acuminata. Next base: position 767,067 of record OX442319.1, on the reverse strand, counting down.
TTCTTTGCTGCATGGGTGCGCGGTTAGAATTTGCAAACTGCTGCGCCGAATTCTGTAAATGAAGAAAAACGTTTTATATTCTGTTACAAATAAATAAACCTGCTACGATCTTCTTACTGTCCATCCCCAGGCAGGGAACAGGCAAAGCGCCCAGTTGCTGTTCCAAGGCATATTCGATGTCAAAATGAATGTGTTCAACGCTAGCTATGATTTCCTGCATTGCTTCGCGGCAACACACGTTCCAAATCGTCCGGGATCAGTCCGTTATCCACCTCCGTCGTCGCGCGTTTTCTCTCGATAAAATATAAACAAGCATCCAAGACTGTTTATTTTTTGTTGTTGTATTTGGGCGAATCACCGTTGAACGTGGATTTGAAGTTGAAAACAGATACCAAATGGCCAAGTCAACAAAACAGGTCGGCCATTTTGAGATCCAGGTTTGTTCTGTGATGTCACACAAACTCAGTGGATTTTCATGCCTCTGGTGGGAAAATTTACAACTGCAGCACTGCAGGGAAGTTTTTTTTGTCCATGACTGTACATTATTTACATTAATTTACAATAAATCTTTTCTCATATGTTTATTGTTTAAATCGATCGGGTTCTCTTCGTTCCCTTTTTGATCTCCGAGGTCCTTCTTCAATCACCAACTCTGGTGTTTTGGGTTGTTCGACTTGTTCGGTCTGTTCCTCAATCGTTTCCGTGATCACGTCCTGGTCAGTGTTATTTTCCTCTGCCTGGTTCACTTCTGGCAGTGTCGCCTCTCTAACTGGCAACTCCACGATATCTAGTTCAGGACGGAATCCAATGGAACGTCTCATGCTCTGTTGAGTTCTCGTATCTGAAAAAGAAGGTGCATCCTGCATCACCACAAGTGGTGTTGCACGACGCATCTGATTAGCATGACGGTGCCACACACCGCCTCCATCCTCTTTAACAGTATAGTTTTTTGTGTCTCTTCTTTCCATAACTGTAGCTTGTGACCATTTCTTATCACGTCTAAAGTCTTTCACCCACACTCTATTGCCTGGTTCATAAAGTGTCTCTTTTCCTCTATGGTCACGCATTTCGCCTTGTTGTTTTCTTATCACTCGTTCTTCAGTAGATGGGTGCAGCAAATCTAATTGTCTACGAAAACCACGATTCATCAACAACTGTTCTGGTGGAGTTCCAGTTGTCACATGTGGAACCGTACGATACGATGTCAAAAATCTCAGAATCGCTTCATCTACCTTAATTCCCTGTTTCTTATAAGCCAACAAGGCACGTTTAAACGTCCCCACAAAATTTTCTGCTGCCCCATTGGTCGCTGGGTGATGTAGTGCTGAGAATGTGTGTTTCATGCCAGTTTCCTCCGCGAATGTTGCAAACTCTTGGGATGCAAATTGGCGCCCATTATCCATTACCAATTGTTCCGGCAAACCGTGTCGAGCGTTTAAACTCTTAAAAACCATAATCACTTAAGCTGACGTCGTTGATGTCATCCGAATAATTTCTGGCCATTTGGAATATGCGTCAATTATCAGCAAAAACATGTCACCATCCACTGTGTTGGGTTATAATATTTACTAAAGACATTGTACATATTATTGTATCGTATTATCAAGCAACTACGATTGCTAATTGTCCCTTTTGTATATATATGTCATGCATATTAACACTTTGCCTTACGAGCATTTGTAGTGTTTACATTTGATATGTATAACTTCCATTTCACGCCTGTAGGTGGCACTTGTATACCTTTGGATCACGTGATCAATTGGAATAAACTCACTCTATGTTTAGATTTTCACCTGCACACACCTGTCTCTTCTTTCCTATGTTTTGGGTTTTCCACACCACTGCAAAGCTGGGCTTTTGCTAATGATTTGTACCACAAATCAACAAGGTTATGGGCCAAACAACGTGGGAAAACCCTGGAAAACCATTTGAAGTCATTTTCAACAAGTTGGAACCAATTAGAGGTGAAGAAAGAAATTTCCTCTAATTTATTCAAAATGGCGGCGCCCACAAGAGAGGATGACAACAACTTTTTATGCCGGGATTCCATGGATTTTCGAGGAGCAGAGAGTCATTAAACAACACAGGAACACTATTTGGGGTTTGATAGATATTAAACCCATTAATTATTCGTTTTTCATTTCCGAATTTTGGATTTTGGGCGTTTTTCCGTGCTACGAGGCGAAGCACGCATCGGCGACGTGTCGATATTTACGCAAAGTGAACGTTTTCTTCGAGTGTTACACGAGGACATTAATTCTCGACAACCACACGTGAAGTGTGAACGAGAAAGAAGAAAGGAGACGGAAAACAAGCGGATTTTTGTGACAAAACGACACCTGATTTGATGAACGAGATTTTCGACGCGGAAAAGACATCAAAACGGGGCGAAATCAACAATACAGCTTTAAGAAGACTAGAACTTTTGTTTATTTCGAATATTGCTTTGAATACTATTAGTTATTTAAGTTTATTAGCTTAGTACTGTGTTAGGATTTACTAACTTAACTATAAGAGCGAACTAACATCACAACTTTGCACCTTGTTGTGATAAACCAGTACTGAAAGTGTTTTTGAGGAAAACAGTGTGTGTTTTCAATGTTTTTCAAGTGGTGGACACTTATTTCAACCATGGAAACGGACAAACCAGAGAGGAAAATCACCTTGCTGAACAGAGAGAACTATGATTCCTGGAAACAACAGATAAAAGTACTGTTAATGCATCATGGTTGTTGGGGTTTCACCGATGGAACTGAGGAGGCGTTGGCACCGGGAGCGTCATGGCGTGATCGCTCAGATTACAAACTGCCGAAAGGACGCGCCTTCAGCCTGATTTACTATTCGATTGAAGACCAATACCATGAACTGCTCAACGGGATCGAAGACGCGAAAAAGGCGTGGAATACGCTGCAAACCAACTTTGAACCAGTTTCCAGAGCGCGGATCATTCGTTTGTTGGACGAATTCTTCAGTTTAAAATATGACCCGGCAACGGAAACAATTGGGATTTTTGCAGCAAAAATACGAAACGCCGCAAAGAAATTGGCCGACGTGAAACACAAGTTGGAGGACTTATATCAAGCTTTCCAGTTGATTCGGTATTTACCTCAACAATACCAATCAATCGTTCAAAGTATCTACAGATGGGAAGACATAAATTTTACATTAGAGAAGGTCGAGGCCGAATTGGTGGCAGAAGAGGGCAGACTTGCACAACAGAGACGAGATTCGGGTCAGGGGCAGATCATAGATGCTTTCAGCACTGGACCAAGCAATTCCAACACAAAGAGTGCTGAAAACACGCCGAAATCTCAACAGCAGCAGGGAAACAATAGCCAAAACAATCGTGGATACGGAGGCGGACAAAAGGGTGGCCGATCAAACTATAGAGGCGGCAAAAATTTCAGAAATTTTCGTGGAAACACGACCGGATCATCGGGACGGGGGCCGTGTTTTCGCTTCAATCAACCAGGCCATTGGGCGAGAGATTGCACGACGCAATTGCCACCAAATAGCAGCCTAAATACCAACACAATGAAAGAATTGGATGCGAATATGATGAATGTCGGTTTCCTAACCGAATTGGACAAAGAAGAAATGCTGCAGTGCAGCACAGCAAATAACTGTTGGATTTACGACACCGGGGCGACAGGGCATTTCTGTAAAGAAAAGGACCAGTTCTTTAACTTCAAACAAACCACGGGGACCATTAGCCAAGCGGATAAGAAGACATTAATCCAAATCCAAGGCGTCGGCGACGTCTGCGTGATGTGCGTCGTGGGAAAAGAAACGATTCCAATAACCTTAAAGAAGGTTTACTACGCACCGGATTTGAGGAGAAATTTGATGTCGGGACCGTGTATAGACGAAGCAAGGTGCAAGGTCGCAATTGGCTCTGGAATAGTGAAGATTTATGATCCACAGTGGAAACGACAGTTAATGCAAGCAGTGAAAAAGGACAGGCTGTATTACCTTCAAACAAGTGATCAGAAACCAGATTTCGACAAGTTGAGACAAAAACAGAACAATAAAGCCAATGTTGGCGAGCAACAAAACCAATCACCGGCTGGATCAACGAAAAATGCATCAAGTCCAGAAGAGGCTAGGCTTTGGCACGAGAGATTGGGACACATCCATTTTCCCAGTGTCCAACAAATGAGCAAAACACAAGCGGTAATTGGATTACCAGTGCTAGATGTCCCAATCACACAGTGTGATGTCTGCACATTGGCGAAAAAGAAGTCGGTTTCGCACAAATCAATACCTGGAATTAGATCGAAACAGCCACTAGAATTACTGCACATGGATGTATGCGGGGCTTTTGGGACAGCAACGCTCTCAGGAAATAGATATTTCCTGACCATCACAGATGATTATTCGCGTTACTCAACAGTGTATCTAATGAAGAAAAAGGATGAGGTATTCGAAATATTCCAGAAGCACGTGAAACGAATAGAACGATTGCTCGGAAAATCGGTTCTAGCAATTCGAACCGACAATGGAATGGAATTTTGTTCCAACAAGTTTGGAGAGTATCTCGAGGGACAAGGAATTGCACACGAGAGGACCAACGCATACACGCCTCAGCAGAATGGAGTTTCTGAGAGACTGAACCAGACTTTGGCAAATGGGATGCGTGCGCTTGTCTACGATGCGCAGTTGGAACACCGCTTTTGGGGCGAAGCAATCCTCACTTTTAATTACCTTCGAAATAGGATTGCCAAATTAAATTCGGACAAAACACCAATGGAACTATATTATGGTCGTAAACCATCGCTTCGACACCTGCGAAAATTTGGAAGTTTATGTTTCGTGCAGAAGAAAATTCGAGATGGCAAAATAGACAATAAGGGACTGCACGGAATTATGCTTGGCTATTCCCGGATAACAAAAGGATACAGGGTCTGGCTGCCAGAATTTTCCAAAGTGATCGAGACCAATGACGTTAAGTTTGTAGAAAGCAGACGCGGAGTTGAAGGCGTGCTGGGCCTACCAGAGAAATATACAACGTATATCGACAACCTAGAAGACAACTTGGATGATAACATCGATCGTCAATACTATTCGGATGATGATGTAAGACCACCGCTACCTCCGCCGCAACCTATTGTGAAGAAAGAGGAAGAAGAATTTCCTCAACTGAAATTGAAGTTCAGATTACCGGATGAAAAGCTTCGACCCAAACCAAACATACCAGGAGCTGAAGCAGGGGTAAAACTGCAGGGCATTTTACCGCAACCATGTCTTATGAATCCAATACCTACGATACCTGATCTTGTTTGGAAGAAGACAGAAAAGACAAGACCAACTGGACAGAGAGATATTGAGTACACCATCGAGGGATACGACAAACCAAGATTGCGTTCGATACCAGAAGTCAAACGTTACTGCAGGGACCACAATCTCCGTGTTCCTGAACATCTTTTCGAGGACAAGAGAAAGAAGAAGCCATCTGAATCAAATACAACAGCAGACTATTCAGACGCAGATATAGACGAATTAACCCTTGATTTTGAAGCCAATCACCTCGAAGTTCACATTCCTACACGCTTTGAGCAGATTGCTAACTTGCCACAAAAAGGAGAGTGGAATCAAGCGATGTCTGACGAGATCGACACTATGCACGAACGCGACGTCTGGGAGTTGGTTCCACCGCCACCCGATACTAAAGTGATTGGATGTAGGTGGATCTACACAATCAAGCTGAATGAAAAGGAAGAGATAGCCCGATATAAAGCGAGACTTGTCGCGCAAGGTTTTTCGCAAATCTACGGCGAGTCTTATGAAGAGACTTTCTCGCCTGTGGTCGACTTCTCCATTGTACGCTTTATGTTTACGCTGCTAGTGTGCATGTTAAAGTGGTCCTATATCCAGGCTGATGTCAAGTGCACTTATCTCTACGCAAAGCTGCACAAAACCATATATATGCGCCAACCCAAGGGATTTATTTGCAAAGGGAAGGAAAACTACGTATGCAAACTCCTTCGAGCAATATACGGTCTACACCAATCAGGCCGAGAATGGGGAATCGAATTGGAGGACACTTTGTTAAAACTTGGATTGGAGCATGTCAACTGGTGTAATTGCGTTTACAAGTTCGGAAACGTGGCATACTTAATTGTGTATGTCGACGACCTCGTTGTTTTCGGCAGACAGTACGAGGATGCCATGAACGTCCTGAATATGGTCAAAACGCAATTTGATCTCGTGATTTTGGGAAAAACGAAGAAGTTGCTGGGAGTGGAATTCCATCCACATAATCAACAGATGGTGTTACATCAAAGGACTTATATAAATAAGGTCCTGCTCAAGTTCAAAAACCATCTGGAATTGGTCAAGATCAGATCGCAGCCGATGACGAAATCGACTGTTCTCACAAAGAAGCAGTGCCCAACCACGATAGATGACTTTAAACAAATGGAGGGGATTCCTTACAGGAACCTACTTGGGTGTCTGGCCTTCATCGCTTCGAGAACCAGACCAGACATTACGTACGCAGTTAATATACTGAGTCAGTTCCAATCCAATCCGGGGTGGGACTACTGGATCGTCCTACTGGACCTACTCAGCTATGTTAGAACCACCAAGAACTTAGGACTGATGCTTTTCCCAAATAATCAAATTGAGATCATTGGATACAGCGACTCCGATTATGCTAATAATCGAGACGATCGGATCTCCATTGGAGGGACTTTAATAACTCTTGGCGGCGCACCAATTTATTGGAGAACTTTTAAACAACGAAATGTGACGCTGTCCACTATGGAAGCCGAATATGTGGCCCTTACCGAAACAGTGAAGGACTATATTTGGATCGTCCGAGTCCTACACGAGATCGTCCCTAAACTTGCAGATCACTTTTACCATCGTGTTCTTTGCGATAACATTTCGGCAGTAGATTTCACCAAGTCGAATATCGAAAATCGCAAAACTAAACACATCGATATAAGATATCATTTCATCCGAGAGCTTGTTAGAAGAGACAACCTCCAGATCTCACACGTTGGGACGAAATATAATTTTGCAGACATTTTTACTAAGTCCGTCGACAAGGTTGACCTTTTGCATTTTTGTAATCTTTTCCTTGTTGACATTTGTACGTTGAGCGCTTGATTATACGAGGGGGCCGATTGTTGGGTTATAATATTTACTAAAGACATTGTACATATTATTGTATCGTATTATCAAGCAACTACGATTGCTAATTGTCCCTTTTGTATATATATGTCATGCATATTAACACTTTGCCTTACGAGCATTTGTAGTGTTTACATTTGATATGTATAACTTCCATTTCACGCCTATAGGTGGCACTTGTATACCTTTGGATCACGTGATCAATTGGAATAAACTCACTCTATGTTTAGATTTTCACCTGCACACGCCTGTCTCTTCTTTCCTATGTTTTGGGTTTTCCACACCACTGCAAAGCTGGGCTTTTGCTAATGATTTGTACCACAAATCAACACACTGGCCCTGCGAAATCTGCATGCAGTCTTGCCCATGGTCTACTTGGCCAATTCCAGGGGTGTAAACTCGTCTTCGGCGGGTTTGTCTTGGTCTCTTGACAGCTTTGACATGCTGTTGCCATCTTTTCGATATCTTTATCCAAATTTGGCCACCATACGTGTTGTCGCGCCAAACTTTTCACCGCTCCAAATGGTCATCATCATCCACTCCGGTCACCAGTGTGTCATCCAACAGATTAGCGGTCATTCTCATTCCCGCCAACATCAAGTCCATACAACGCTGAAAAATCGCAGGTGCCGACGCCACGCCATACATCAATCGGGTTATTTTAAACAAACCCAAATGTGTGTTTACCACACATAACATCTGAGATTCGTCATCCAACTCGACCTGCATATATGCATGCCTAACGTCCGTCTTGGAATAGCGTTTTCCTCCGCTATCTTCGCAAACAATTCTTGGGACGTCGGTATCGGATATTGTTCCACCATCAAATTAGGATTTAGTGTAACCTTATAGTCTGTAGCAGAGGAGTGCGCAATTATCGGTGAATAACCGACTGGAAGCGAACATAAATGGCGTCGACAAACAAAGTATACGAATCTATTCATGTCAAAGTCGACGAGCGACAGTTGTGACGGTTTACAATGGCTATAAATGCCTATTTTCTTAGAAAGAAGCGCTGTTGCGCCATTATCATGATATCTCGAAGATATTCTGTGTAAAACTGATAAATGTCTGGAATAAAGTTATTTATGATGTTTCAAATACAAAGATGTTCGTTTATTAAGAATAAACACTCATTCCTACTTGATATCAAAGGATTCCGGCCGAATCACGAAGAGTCGTCTGCTAAAACCGCATTTGTCAATGCGCAATGTTGCCACAAGATGGCGCGATTACGATTTAGCGGCAAATTCAAGATATGAATATAAAACATGTAAATAAATATAAAACTATATTTACTAGAATGAAACGAAGCTTTGTGAACATTAATATAAAGATATATTAATGTCTTGTGATGTTAAATACAATGTAACTTCCATTTTCTGCGGGACAGGACATTTGGTGATCAATCGATCAACCAATAGATCTGATTGGTGGATCCATTTCCGGTCCTGGGTATCCAGTTCCGGTTGTGGTGAGAATTAGCACATTGTTCCTCCGTATCCACTTCCGGTGATACGGGATTGGAGGGATTCGTGGAACCCATGTTCCAATTGGATAACTGGATTAATCCTTAATCCAGTCAGGTTATATAAACCCAAACAACCGGCCATTCTGCAGCTCTGTTTGATTATTTTCTGTTTGGTATTGTTACTTAAGAAATATGATTCGTTGTTCACGTAAAAAAACCTTTTGGTTCTTTGTTGATTTATTCGCAAAGAACCGTTGCATGATTCTACAGAATCATGCCACCGCCGGCAATTGAAGTCGAAGTGCTGGGATCATTATGTTGCATAAATGTTACAGTTTACGGTTGCGACGCCGAAGGAGAACCCGCCGTTGTGCAATTCAGTATCCTCCGGACAGGACCAAGTTGTCTTTTTCGGTATGAACGTATTCCGTTACCACGAGTAGCATCGGTATTGTTGAGAATCGGTTCCTTCACCTGATGGTGCCAAAGCAGTCTGTTTTACAGTAACCACGAGTAGCACCAAGTGTTTGGCAAGCTGATTCTCATGGTATTCGATGCCAAAGCAGTCGGTCTATTATTAGTACCGCGAGAGATAAAACTGCTGTGCGGAGCCGCGAGCTATCGACCCCTGTGTACGTGGTACCGTCAACCACTCGATGGACGACCGTGCTGCGACGCCGGGGACGCTTGATACCGTTCTGCATGGCAAGGCGTATATTCTAATCGATGGCAATTGTGTGTTGCGACGGGAAGCTTAATCTTCATTTTATTTATAACAGCAAAACTTAAACTCGACAACCAGTTGGACCAAAATCAAGTCAGAAGACTTAATCTCATATTGAACTCAATATAACCGATAAGTTGACGACAACTTATTCCCGAAATATCTAAATAAGAATTCACAACGATATGAATTAAATATAATTCATAAGTGGAATATTGATAAGTAAATGAATACATTTACTTACACCAATATCCTCCCAAAGTTGTGGCGGTGCAGACAAAGTCAACCGCAATGCTCAGATCATTCGATTTATCGACGTGCGATAGTTTACACAGCGAACCAAGGAAACCAGCGAAGCCGTATCGGACTCCAGGACACAGCCATCCGGCTTAAGATGACATCTATAATCAGGTCGAGCGATGGGGAAACCGCTCCCATATTCCAGACCCGTAGTGATATTATTCTAGGGCCAGTTGGCCAATTCTTTGTATAGTTTAATAGCTGATTTAACTTGCCAAATGTCGGCATTAGTCCTATGTATAATTTAGCCTTGATATTATTGTTTACCAACAATAAACTGTCTTGTATTTATCTCGTATTGTATTCACTGTTTATTTATTGCGATCTCTTCCCGGTACCATTGTTAAATGGGAGTTGTGGTCGTCACCGTCACACGTGGAGGTCCCACCGAGATTAGGTTGCAATTAAATTCGATTGAATTGCAACAGTGAATATTGGAGATAAATATTTAACTAAAAGATTTAAGTTAAAAATAGACAGATTAAATTTTCAGTTTATATTTCCATGTGAAGAAGTTAAACTGATGAAATAGAAATACGTAGTAGATTTTCCTTCATTATTTTCGTTTGAAGATTTTAGGGATTTCAAAGACTACCACCTAATCTCACACGTGGAGGTCCCACCGAGATTAGGTTGCAATTAAATTCGATAGAATTGTAAAAGTGAATTTTGAGATAAATATTTAACTAAAAGATTTAGTTAAAAAACAGACAAGTTTCAAACCATGTTTATTTTCTTGAGAAACACCAAAACAGTCCTTTAACTAGGAATTTCGGAAGTTATAGACCTATCACACGATCACTGAAATAGGTTGCAAATTAATTCGATCGAATTGCAAAAGCGAATCTTGAATCCGATATTAACTAAAAAATTTTAGTTAAAACAGACAAATAGATTTTCAGTTTATATTTTCATGTGAAAAGTTAAACTGACGAAATGGAAACGTTTAGTGAACTCTCTTTACTATTTTCGTTCGACAATTTAAGGAATACGAAGTATTTTAAATAAGAAATCAAAAAAGTTTCGAGTGAAATAAGAATACAGATATTTTTTTTCGAAGTTTGTTTTATTTCGAAAAGCTAAAAACATACAAGTTTAGAAGGCGGACTTCTTACGAATTTATCTTTCCACCTGAAAAGTTAAAACGAAGAAAACACCGCAACTATTTGGAAATATTTACAAGAAATTAAGTTTCTTGTAACTGTACGTCGACACCGATAGCCAGCGACCACGCGCCATAGCAATACGCGTCGATCTCCGTATCAAACGCAGCAGGGAAGCTACTCAAACCTTCAACGCAAGGTGCGAACGAATGCTTGGAAATTATGGCGGACAACAGATAAAAGACAGCGGAGAAATGTTACAGAAGGTTCGTAGAGATTTATTTAAGTGTCGCGAACTAATTTTTCCACTGCCATCGGTACCAAAGATAATTTAGTTGTTGGAGAAAAACAACACACTCCATTTCGCAGAAAAGATTTGCAAATCGAAATGAATATTACCTTTATTTGAAGGAATTAACTATTTTCACAAAAAGTACATTTTTTCCTTCGGGACAATGGAAATTAAGAAAATATAAAATGGCGGCGAATGAAGTTGCCGACCACATAGAATAGTATTTTTTACATTGAAAGTTACGAATCACGATAAACGCTTTCCCTCGGAAAAGTAAAAGGATTTCATTCAATCTTTCCTTTCGGAAATTTAACAGTGTTTTAAGTTTCCAACGATATTTGGGTCTCCCAAATTTTGAGAATTTCTAAATGAAATTTAGCTGTTTGAAAAACAACGAATATTTTTAGTAATCTAATCGGACATTTTCCCACATGATTTCTTAAAACCGGAATAACAAATCCATTTGTGGCTATGAACTTTGCCACATGAAATATTTACGGAGCGAATATTTTTTGATTGGATTGAAGCTTTAAAATCAGATAGCTGATTTAAACGAAGAAAATAAGTTTCAAAGTAATTATTTTTCTTTCGGAAAAATCAAATAAATCACCGCTGATGAAAAGTTGTATTTTTCCATTCGAAAAAACTAAGAATTGCACAAGATTTATCTTCTATTTTGAACATAGATTTTATTCGGAAAAGGAAAGATTCTAGATACATTATTTTTCTCTAAAAATTAAGAATTTAGTCAATTTTCCTAAAGGTTAATGGAATGTCATCATATATTTCGTTCGTAATTTACGTGTTAAAGTTTAATCAGAAAAACGATTGAATATGTTTTATTTGCGATAAGTAAAAGAAAGGTTCTTTAAAAATGGAATTTCGATGCAAATCCCACAGTAAAGGGAATGTTATGTGTGAGCAATTAACGAAAAGTTGGAATAACTTCATTTTATTTCATTCAAAAGTAGTTGTGAAAAATCAATTTCAAATATTTTTCAAAGAAAAATTATTTTTATCGGAAAAAAGTAATTTACATGTCCTCGCGCGGACCGAGTAGTAAACTGCTTAATTGTGACATCGATACTGTTATTGTGTCACGTGTTATACGGAATTCCAAACCAGTGAATTACGAATTTTGGCGCGATAGGAATAGAAGTTTGACAGTGAAAGTTCTCCAGATTTGTCTTTTCATTTGAAAAGTTCAAATTGAGGAAATGCTGCAGCAGATGAAGGTATTTACGACAATTGAGATTTAAATATTCTTTCATTCAAAAGATAAAAGATCTCTGCAAAAACATCTCGTTATTAGAGATAAGGGGGACGAAAATTATTAAAACGAATAATCAAAGACACGTCCTTCGTAAATATCGCAAAGGAATAACTAATTGTGAAAACAATTGTCCGCTCAGGAAAAGTGGAATTTAGCTAGATATTTTCTTTCGAAAAATCAAAGCAATTGTCATCAAAAAAGAAAGATTTGATGAATAATTTTTACCCAAAAGTCTAAAGGATTGTCGAATAGTTTTCTCCCGAAAAACAAGTACACATTTGTACCAATAACTTTATCGTTTAAAGTAAAATTTCGAATATTTTCTTTTGGAAGATTAGAGAATTAGATAATTTTTCTCGCAAAACAAATTTAAAGAATTTTAACGAATTTTTATTTGTTAAAAAAATTTGTTAAAAAAGGGGGAGATGGATGGTGAAAATTTATTTTTTCACACTCGAAAAATGGAATTTAAACCCGAAAAAGTAAAGACTTGGTCAAATTATTCTTCCTATTGGAAATGAATACACAATGTTGGGAATCGAAAATAGATTTCAATTACAAAGGAATGATTATTTGAACGATAATTGAATAAGAATAAGAAAAATTGAGAGTTTGAGAAAACTTTATTAAAACTGTGGTTGTAATGATATTACACACTAAACGGAATAATCAAAGAAAAATATTTTTTGAAGAAAAGTTATTTAATTATTTGGATTGGTAAAAATCCCAAAGTTCAAGAAGATTGAAGTAAGTTTATTTTATTTTCATTTGAAAAATACAATATTTTACGAATGTCTTCCCGAAGGAATTTTATTTTATCGGTAAAATTGAATCTCGAAGGGAACGGACTTAGTAGAGAACTACTAAATAGATGTAACGTCCTTTATACCATTGGCCGACACTAACATCCGCCAATCAGAAGTTGGGAGATCTAGGGATCCCCAGCCCCCTGCTATTAAAGGAGGACCAGATCAGATACTGATCATTCGCATCCAGACCAGACCAGAAGACGTGTTCCAGAGTCATCTTGACCACGCCGTCCCGATTTCAGTCACGATTCGAATTTTGTGTGCCGTGTAACCTGCAAAAGCTAACACGTGTCAAACAAACGCGAAGTTTAATTTTATTTTGTCAAAAGTAAAGTTTAGAAGTGTTTCTTGTTGAAAAGTGTATTATATTCGTCTTCTTTATAAATTAAAGAATTAAAATCGTCAGATTTTGAATTTTTTTATGGCTCAAAAACCATTGAATATGATCGATCCAAAAGGAAATAATAAGCAGACAAACTTAAATTTAAGTTCTGTACCACTTGGCGATCAAACAGAAAAGATTCCCGATCATTTTACTCTGTATTGTAATCGTCATGGACTGGATAAAACCAAGTTTAAAAATATAATCGAAGCTTCAGACTATGTAAAAGCTAGGAACTGGCGAGATCGTACCCAATCTCAATCTTCACATCAAGATCCAGTACGGAATCCACAAACATACAGCCGAAACTTAGTGAATCAAGATTCTCATACTATGTTTCAAACATCCAGTAGGGGATCTAAGTTAGAAAAGTTTAAACCACCTAATTCGGTAGATAAGGGGGAAGAGAATTATAAACCTAATAATTCTCGTCCAGAGAGTTCGTTAACTAACCAGTCGGTTGTTCAGAACAAATTAAAACTCGTTTACAATCGAGATCAGCTAATTTCAGTTCGATATGCTAATCCAGCTGAAGCACAACGATATGTGGCTAGCCTTAATCTGTCGATTAACCTACCGCTATCAAAAGAATTGGGAACCGTAAACAAAAGTTTTGGGCCACCAATATCAACGCAAAGGAAAGATATTCGGACTCCAAACAAACATTTGCAGTCAAATAACGTACAACAACGTGCCCGATCGCCGATCACAAACTCATGTTTGCGGACGTATGATTTGTCTACCAAGAAGAGTCCCCAGCCAAGACAATTCTACCTAACGCCCATTTCAAATCGAAAAAAGGTCAAGCAAACTTTTCCCTTGAAAAAGTATTACCAACACGATAATGAGAATGATTTTAAACCTAAAAAAGAAAGTTTTTTGACTAACCCACGGGAGATCCGGTATCAATTCGAACAGTATTGTAAACAATACCAGTTAAATTCAGCTGAATTTAAAAATATAAACGAAGCGCAACAATTCGTATTTCGAAATCAATACCGTAACCAACGACTAAAACCCGTCCCAGTCGTCAATCTGACGGAGATACAACAATTTGCGTCTGGAAAGCAACCCTGCAATATCCAGAATAATTCATCTCAACGAGAGGAATTAAGAACTTCAAAAAAGCGTTTTCGGTCACCAAGTCCAGCTGGTGATGAAGAAACTTCAAGTACAAACCAACATGTTCAAAAACTGACTGAAAACCCAGGTTTCCAATCATCAGTTCCACGACTTAGAGTCAAATATAGATCCCCTCGTTTGTTGCGGGATTTCACAATTCCAAATATGGGTCCTTTCCACGTATGGTTTTCCAATGAGGGTCCCATTCATGTATGGTTTTCCAGAGATGACCTAAAACAAAAAGTTGGGTCGTCACGGTCATTTACACTGCCAAGTGAGTACACTGTGTGTAACTGCCCAAAGAAAAAACGTCGAAAGAAATCAGTACAGCAGGCTGAGAGATCTCGGAAATTTGCAAATATGCGAGCTCAATATTTAGCAAAGAATCATGTTGATTAACATGATATGATACACAAAGATTCCCCGATTATAGTGTAAACAGAAAATCCTCTTCTAAAAATCATGACCTCTCTTCTAAAGAAAAGGGGGACAAAATATAAAAGTTAGAATTAACAAAATTTTGAAAAGTAATGCTACATTATTAAGACAACTAGTTTAATTAAATTAGTCAATTGTACAAAGAATACCAAGTGACTCCGGTCATGACAATTAAGGGGGACAATTATGATTTCTTAATTGTCAACTCTTATCATCTAAAAGCTATTTATTGTATATTTATAGCGATACATCTGACTAGGCATATGAAATAAATATTTTGTGATAACACAAATGATGATTTTATGTATGACGAAAGTTTCTTCAAAAAGAAGACTTGGAAATAAATTCTGGACTTGAATTTAGGCTATTAGAAAAGATTATTTCGGCAGAAAATCAGAACTTAGATAATTCAAGTTAGTTTATGTAAGCTCAAATTCGAAATTGGAAGTCACGGTATCTCCAAGATACATCAAGTCCGAAAATAGCATTTATGCTAATTAGGAGAATAACGAAAACTCTATAAAATTTTATATAATTGTGTTATTAAGGGGGATGTGTGACGGTTTACAATGGCTATAAATGCCTATTTTCTTAGAAAGAAGCGCTGTTGCGCCATTATCATGATATCTCGAAGATATTCTGTGTAAAACTGATAAATGTCTGGAATAAAGTTATTTATGATGTTTCAAATACAAAGATGTTCGTTTATTAAGAATAAACACTCATTCCTACTTGATATCAAAGGATTCCGGCCGAATCACGAAGAGTCGTCTGCTAAAACCGCATTTGTCAATGCGCAATGTTGCCACAAGATGGCGCGATTACGATTTAGCGGCAAATTCAAGATATGAATATAAAACATGTAAATAAATATAAAACTATATTTACTAGAATGAAACGAAGCTTTGTGAACATTAATATAAAGATATATTAATGTCTTGTGATGTTAAATACAATGTAACTTCCATTTTCTGCGGGACAGGACATTTGGTGATCAATCGATCAACCAATAGATCTGATTGGTGGATCCATTTCCGGTCCTGGGTATCCAGTTCCGGTTGTGGTGAGAATTAGCACATTGTTCCTCCGTATCCACTTCCGGTGATACGGGATTGGAGGGATTCGTGGAACCCATGTTCCAATTGGATAACTGGATTAATCCTTAATCCAGTCAGGTTATATAAACCCAAACAACCGGCCATTCTGCAGCTCTGTTTGATTATTTTCTGTTTGGTATTGTTACTTAAGAAATATGATTCGTTGTTCACGTAAAAAAACCTTTTGGTTCTTTGTTGATTTATTCGCAAAGAACCGTTGCATGATTCTACAGAATCATGCCACCGCCGGCAATTGAAGTCGAAGTGCTGGGATCATTATGTTGCATAAATGTTACAGTTTACGGTTGCGACGCCGAAGGAGAACCCGCCGTTGTGCAATTCAGTATCCTCCGGACAGGACCAAGTTGTCTTTTTCGGTATGAACGTATTCCGTTACCACGAGTAGCATCGGTATTGTTGAGAATCGGTTCCTTCACCTGATGGTGCCAAAGCAGTCTGTTTTACAGTAACCACGAGTAGCACCAAGTGTTTGGCAAGCTGATTCTCATGGTATTCGATGCCAAAGCAGTCGGTCTATTATTAGTACCGCGAGAGATAAAACTGCTGTGCGGAGCCGCGAGCTATCGACCCCTGTGTACGTGGTACCGTCAACCACTCGATGGACGACCGTGCTGCGACGCCGGGGACGCTTGATACCGTTCTGCATGGCAAGGCGTATATTCTAATCGATGGCAATTGTGTGTTGCGACGGGAAGCTTAATCTTCATTTTATTTATAACAGCAAAACTTAAACTCGACAACCAGTTGGACCAAAATCAAGTCAGAAGACTTAATCTCATATTGAACTCAATATAACCGATAAGTTGACGACAACTTATTCCCGAAATATCTAAATAAGAATTCACAACGATATGAATTAAATATAATTCATAAGTGGAATATTGATAAGTAAATGAATACATTTACTTACACCAATATCCTCCCAAAGTTGTGGCGGTGCAGACAAAGTCAACCGCAATGCTCAGATCATTCGATTTATCGACGTGCGATAGTTTACACAGCGAACCAAGGAAACCAGCGAAGCCGTATCGGACTCCAGGACACAGCCATCCGGCTTAAGATGACATCTATAATCAGGTCGAGCGATGGGGAAACCGCTCCCATATTCCAGACCCGTAGTGATATTATTCTAGGGCCAGTTGGCCAATTCTTTGTATAGTTTAATAGCTGATTTAACTTGCCAAATGTCGGCATTAGTCCTATGTATAATTTAGCCTTGATATTATTGTTTACCAACAATAAACTGTCTTGTATTTATCTCGTATTGTATTCACTGTTTATTTATTGCGATCTCTTCCCGGTACCATTGTTAAATGGGAGTTGTGGTCGTCACCGTCACACAGTCGTATCGGAAATCCATCAAAGTTTCGACCCAACGACCTGAGGAATCATTTAACGGTCCCGGACAACAGTCAGTTTCATTTAGCGATGAGCTCCAATATCACAATTGGCCGCAAGGATCCGATTCTGACCATTCTGATCGCTCAGATAACGATTCCGATGGCAGCAATGGCAACCAGACCTCCACATCTGTGACAATGCATACGCCGCCAATTTTCCCACATATTTACTTGCCACCTCCGACGACACCTGAACAACAATTGTTGGACCTAAGTGCAACACAACCGCCCGGTTCGGCAACTTTACGATATTCACAATCATATCCCACTTTATATCAAGAAGAAGGAGGTGACACGGCAGATGATGTTGAACCCATTGAGAGTGCTTCCATGTATCCGGGTACATCTGAATTTACTGGTACATCCCCAGACCAGTCACCGCGTCAGACACCTTCCTCAACGCTGCTCCCATCAGCTCCACCATCGCCTCAACGTGCGCTACATTCTCCTCCACGCACAACGCCAGGATTCGTTACAACGCGTCGCAAACCGCGTGGTCATGATTCAACAACGCACATTTTGCAGCCGTTAGCCTATGACCCCATGTCACCTGTACATACTTTAGGAGTAGAAGTTCCTGCTGCAACTCCTCGTCACACGACACATAAATGGCGACTTATCGGCGGAGATAGCGATTGTAAAGACTGGGTGCGCGAAGAACATTTACGTAAAGATCAGAAACCGGGATCGATCGCAATTGACGTTTATTATTTTCCATCCTACAAGGACATTGAGGATTATTGCATGTTAAACAACATCGATTACGATCCGGAACTTTTCTTCTTTGGAAACCTCGAACACAAATTGCCAGTTCTTCCGGGCGTTCGACATGCGGCCCATTTATGCCAGACTGAACCTGCTTCATATGCGGAAATTCCTAAGTTCACCGATGCTCCGAAATGGCGTGAAGCCATACAGGAAGAATTGGACACATTCAAAGAAAGGGAAATTTATGAAGAAATTCCGAAACCAGCGAACACCACGATCCTCGGTTGTAAGTGGATATTTAGGCTGAAGACAGATGCAGCCGGAACCGTCACCCGATATCGGGCTCGCTTGGTGGCGCAAGGTTTTCGTCAAACCCTCGGTGTTGATTTCGATGAAGTGTTTAGTCCGGTAGTTAACTTCATTTTAATTCGTCTATTCTTCTGTCTTCTGGTCGTGTTACGTGGATGGAAGGACGCCCACCTCGACGTGAAGTGTGCGTACCTGTATGGGGAATTGAAGCATAAAGTCTATATGAAGATCCCCGCAGGTGCCACATGTTCCCATCCCGACAATGTGTGGCTACTCATCAAGTCACTATACGGACTCCACCAATCCGGAAGACAGTGGTTCGAAAAACTCAACGAAACACTTCGGGCCCTCGGATTTCGAAAGATGCCGGCATGCAATTGTGTCTACGTATTCGGCAACACCGCTGTTATGCTGGTTTACGTAGATGACATTGTTTTATTTTATGCATCCGACAGTGCCTTCAAACAACTGATTCAGCTCATCAGTTCGAAATTCGACATCGTGAACCTCGGCCCGATTACCAAGCTTTTAGGCGTCGAATTCATCCGCGACGCCGGACGCACGTTCATAACCCAACGAGCCTACATCGCAAAGATCGTTAAGAAGTTCGGGACATCGAGCAATAATCTCGTCAAAGTGCCAGTGACCCCTGGAACCACACTTGTCAGAGGGTCAACTGAAAATCTGGAGGACTTTTCCTACCGCTCTTTAATCGGATCGTTATTATTCCTGGCATCGAGAACTCGTCCCGATATTCTATATTCCGTCATCGCTCTAGCACAATTCAACACGTGCTATAATCGAACCCACATCCGTGCTTTGTTACAGGTTCTGCAGTACGTGGCAAATACTGCAGATCTTTGCATCGAACTATCCGGTTGTACTTCAAGTCAACCGTCGGCTTTTACGGACGCATCGTGGGCGAGCGACCCGGAAACATCGTTGAGCTTTGGAGGATACATCGTATATGTCGGAAACGTGCCCATCGGCTGGTCATGCCGCAAACAATCGACAGTGGCATGCTCTACTATGGAAGCGGAATTTATTGCCCTAGTAGAGTGTGTGAAAGAACTTTTCTGGCTCGACCACGTTTATACCGACTTTCCAATTCTCAACCGATTACATCGACCCATCGTGTATTCCGACGCCCTGGTCTCTATTCAATTCATGTCTAACGACATCGAGAACGCGAAAACGAAGCATATTCGCGTGAAATATCATTGGCTCAGGGAGTGGTTTACAGCGGGAGTCTTCGACCTTCGAAAGGTAGCCGGCGAGATCAACACCGCCGATATATTTACAAAGTGGCTATTTTCGGAGCGTCTACGATCATTGACTTCGAAGATCTTCCGAGCATAAATTTATCGTGACATTCCTAATTTATTTTCACCCGACTTCAAGGATCATCAAGTTTCTGAGGGAATTTTCGGGCTTCCTTTGAGAAGAGTTCTTCAATGACAGTACCCGGCTCGGTGATTCGAAATTTTATTGTTTTCCATTTTTCAAATGTTTATATACTGTAATTCCAGTACCCGATTACTTTTATCCCCTGTAAATATTTCCATCGAAAAGGGGATTTGTTGGTCTAAAGACCACATATTATCGACGAATATATTTATTTCGTTTATCTTTCACATTGTCTTTAGATATTCAGCGTGCGACGGTTAATTCCGATAACGGAAATTGACGGGCGTGCTTCTCCGCACAGCTCCGTGTGTGTGGCGTTGTTTGGCACTTATATCCCGTGCCAAACACAAAACAAACGATATATAAACTATATTAAACTCTTTTATAAACATAATAACTTACATAACTGCAAAATACACATTGGAAAAGGAATGAGTGGCCAACCTTCATGTAGGCTGCCATCTTGGATTGAAAAAGCAATATCAAGTGGCACCTAGTGCCGGGAATTAACATTATCATAGGATAAATCATTGAATGTAAGAACAAATCATATGAGAATATAAACACTATATGGAATTACATATGTGACAGCGCTAAATAAACATGAATATTGAAAACAATCAAATAATAATTAATATACGCTGAATATCTAAATACAATGTGAAAGATAAACGAAATAAATATATTCGTCGATAATATGTGGTCTTTAGACCAACATAGTCTGCACATAGCCGCACTTCCTCGTTCTTCTTTATTACGGGTACCAACGGCGTTGCCCACTCTGATGTCTTCACCGGAACCATAATTTCTAATTCACACAATCGCTTAATTTCAGCTTCCACCTTCGCTTCAATCGCAAATGGAATCATTCGGTGTCGACAAAATTTTGGAGTAGCATCAGGTTTCAACACTAGTTTGGCTTTAAACCCCTTAATACTGTTGGTCTTAAGACCAAATTTATTATCGATATCAAATGTTTATACTTTATATAATTCAATTTCAAATCAGTTATTTCGATGTTTGATGTCTTATTCGTTATATTTCGCTTTTGCACACATTGTGTGCTGTCCCGTATGTAATTCCATACCTGCATAATGTTTTTCAATATGATTTGTTCTTTAATTTAATGTTAAATGCCAATAATTGTCACCAGAGTGCTGCGTCACTCTCATCTCTTTTCCAACATGGCGCTGCACATGGGTTTGTGCAGCTCTCAGCTTTCCAAAGCAGATTATGTAAGATTTTTGCCTTTATTAAATCGTTTTTATATTTTTAAATATTTGTCTTTGATTTAAAGCACTTTGTGTGCTAGTCTGGCGATTATAAGCGGTCTTAAACCACGCGCCATTTCCCAAACTTCATTCCGTTATCGGAATTAACCGGCGAGTATTTTCAACGCCATTTTGGCGTCAATTCACGCTTCCAGTCGGCAATTACGCCGATAATTGCGCACTCCTCTGCTACAATTGGTAGCAGAGGATGGTTGCCAATTGATTCGACCATTCTTTTGCTAATTTGCGACGCCATTTTCGCGAAATTCGCGATTTTTGCGCCGAAATTGATGTATTTTCAGGCTCTCGACGATTTTCAACCCGATTTTTGTCTGCCGTACGTCCACGACGTATCACCGACGTTCCAGACAGCCAGGGCTGTCCACATTTCCATCGATTCATCTAATTTTCGTCCGAAATTACGCGGGATTCGCGAATTTCGGCGAATTTAAATTTATTTTCAGGTTTTTCGTCATTTTCGATTCGCTTCTCCGCTTAGCACGTTGCGGCGGATACAACGAGAATCCAATACTCGATTATTGGCGGCTTAGTTCCCCGGTGAACGGTCGTGATCACCGATCTTTTCAAGCGGACGAAGAGCCTTGATTATTCGAGAAGAATTCGGACATTGACGTCCGAATTGCGCTTTCTCCAGCTTTTCGAGAAAGCTGCGCCGTGCCTTCATTTGCACGAGGATTGCATCCGCAATCGATTCATCTATTTCGCCTTTTTCGAATTATTATTGTTAGCCTTAAGTGGGGATTTTGGTGGGACACTTTTAGAATCGGCGCAACCCTTCGGACATTCCGTCCAAGTTGCGTTTGTATTCTGTGACAAGGCTGAGCCCTGCGCCACCTAGCATTCCCGTGACCCCAGGTGGTCGTAAAGGACGCTAGGGGGACACTTGTCACAGGTTCTCAGCTGATCTTAGAATCGGCTCCCCTTTTGACGGTTTCCGCCTCGAAAGTGCTTTGCATCGAGTGTTGTGCTTCGTTTTCGTGCAGTGCTACGGTGTCTCCTGTGTGCCATTTCTCTGAGCCTGTGTTTTCGTCGCGGAGTGTCGAGTTTTCCACGCCACGATGCCCAAATCTGGAGATTCATCGAGCAAAATTCCCGTACTCGGAGTTGGAAACTACGAGCAGTGGCAGCGGTCAATGCGAATGCTGCTAAAGTCCGAGGGCCTTTGGAGGCATGTTACCGAGGAGAAGGAAGTCGAACATTTAGCTACCTTGACGGAAAAGGAGAAAGACCGGTACATAACCAAGAAAGATAAAGCCCTCGGTCACATCTATATCTAAGTCAGCGAGCCCAAAAGATCAGTGTTGGACACATGTAATACGCCGAAGGAAGCGTGGGACGCGCTGGCTAAGATTTACGCGCCAAGCTCACGGGCCAGAAGAGCAGCCATGCGTTGGGAGTTTTTAAATCTCCAGATCGGACCCAACGAGGATATGCCAGATTTTATTGCCAGAGTCGATCACTATGTTAGGCAATTAAAGGACGTTAAGGAGGAAACTTTGCCCGACCACCACGCATATCAGTATCTCATACTTCTGTGAAAGGGCAGTTTCGTCAACGTAATAAATCCGGAGCCCGTGATTTATCAACTATTCGGTGTTTCAATTGCGACCAGATGGGTCACTATGCGAACAAGTGCCCCCACCCTCGACGTGAAAATCCAAATCAGCCGACGGCTTCCGTACAATGCTCCTCGAGAAGCAAGAGTTGAAGACGGAATAAGAACGCTGTCGCCAAGGTCGAAGATACTCGCCCTCGAGGAAGCTCGCGTCCAATTCGGAAGGGGACATTTTTCTGCAGTGCACCGCAAGTCGTTGAGCGCCCAGTTGCCCACTTTATGCAATCCAATGAGTGGATTGTTGACTGCGGCGCTACCGACCACGTGACCCATGTGCGAGCTTTGTTCACCGATTTCACGAACATTCCGCCTTTCGACATCGAGTTGGGGCAAGGGAAATCGCAGGTCACTGGACGAGGAACGGTTCAACTTGTCACTTCAGTTGATGATGCGGATTGCGTTCTCGATTTAACGAATGTTCTGTACGCACCGAATTTCGAAGCAAATTTGATTTCGGTGTCGAAGATTGACAAAACGCGACATCATATCCACATTTTCAACGGAGAGGTTAATGTTTATGAATCGGACTATCGTTTGCCAATCATTCGTGCAAAGGAACGTGGTGGCTTGTATTATTTGGACGGTTTGTGTTCGGCCCCTATCAGTTTGACAACGGTTTCGACGGCCACTCCACCGACAATTCAACCTGTCAAAACACTGGTCACGACAGAAGTGGATTTCGACAATGTTCCGAAACCGGTTAAAGGGAAACAAAAGCAACAGGAAATTACAGACTATTGTTTTGATCCGCCAGCGGTTGAGAGTGTGAAAGCAATTCCCACCCAACCAATTCCAAACCTGACCGATCCTACACATTTTCCCGTCCTTACTCCCGTTCCTCCACCGGTCATTGTCAATCCGACCACACAGTCCTATTCCAATGCTCTGCAATTTCTACCGATTTCCCTTCCTCCTGGCAATTTACTTCCGTCACAGAAAAAGGTAATTGCTAATCCTGCTTCGGTTAAAGACGCCACCGGTCTATGGCATAGTCGACTCGGTCACCTGCATACTAATGCAATGAAACTTCTGGCAGCTAACGACCAGGTTTATGGGCTGCAACCAGCTGAAGTCCGACAAGAATTGTCGTGTAACAAATGCAGAATTGCTAAATCGACCAGAGCTTCGCATAAACCGGACCCGAATCCCTGTACATCGAAACCATTGGATCTTCTACACATGGATTTGTGGAGGCCAGCCCCGCTCACATCATTGGGCGGTTCGGATTATGTTTTCACCATTATCGACGATGCCACATGTTACACATTGATCATTCCGTTGGCACAGAAGTCGCAGACCTTTGGAGCGTTCAAAGACTTCGTCGCCTGCGTCGAGCGAATTCAGAACACCCGCGTGAAGGCGATTAGATCCGACTGCGGTGGCGAATTTATGTCGAATGAATTCTTGAACTTTCTCAAAGAAAAGGGCATCCAAGAACAGCGGACCAATCCTGCGTCACCTCAAATGAACGGCACAGCTGAGCGCATAAATCGAACAATGGCCGACAGTGTCCGATCTCTTATCTCCGAAACTCAACTCTCGGACGACCTTTGGGCGGAACTCGCAGTTACTTTCGCGTATGTGAAGAACCGAAGTCTGCATTCGAGATTGAATAACCAAATTCCGTTTATCCTATGGCGACAACGAGCATTGTCTTTACGACACCTACGCAAAATGGGGTCCAAATGCTGGGTGCATTACACCGCACCAGGTCGCAAGAAACTAGATCCGCGTGCATGGGAGGGATATCTCGTTGGTTACGCGACTGGTACCCGCGGATATAGAGTTTGGAATCCGGTAGAAGATCGAGTTGACGAAACGGTTCACGTCAAGATCGATGAACGCCAATCATATCGGAAATCTCAACGGCCCGAAGAAACCCTTTCCGACGTCGGACAGCAATCGGTCTCGTTTAATGACAACATTCAGTTTCATGACTGGCCAAGAGGATCCGATTCCGAACATTCTGATCATTCCGACGACGATTCCGATAATGGTGGAGCTAGCCATGCCAGCGGCGTATCGACATCTCACTCTGTTCATACACCGGTCATCCAATTGCCGCCTCCGACAACGCCAGAGCAGTTATTGTTGGATGCATGTGCACTGCAATTACCAAGTTCGGCAAGCCTAGGACATTCACAATCGTATCCCGTCCTCTATCAGGAAGGAGACACAGATGACGATATTGCTGACTTTGATGACCAAGCCATTCTTCCAAGAACATCTGATTTCACAGGGACATCTCCAGAACAGTCTCCTCGCCAATCACCGCCTGGTTCTCCAGCTAGATTCATCACATATCGCCGGAAAACCCGTGGAGCAGATCTTTCTCATACAGTGTCGGTATTTGACGATACTCCAATGTCTCCTGCTCCAATTCAGCACATAGTCGGGACAGAAGTCTTGCCTGCTACGGATCGCCATACTGCATATATTTGGCGACCCATTGGGGGAGATTCCGAGTGCAGTGATTGGAGACGCGAGGAACACCTTCGGAAGGATCAAGTTCCGGGATCGATTAAAACAGACGTTTACTACTTTCCGATGCCCGGCATTCGACTTAGATCTCAGAGAGATGTTGATGAATACTGTATGCTCAACAACATCGATTATGACCCCAGTTTGTTTATTTGGAGTAACATCGAGTATACATTACCTACAGTTCCGGGTGTTCGTCATGCCGCTCATCTTTGCAGAACGGAACCAGCTTCCTATGCTGAAATCCCGAAATTTTCCGATGCTCCGAAATGGCGGGAAGCCATTAAGGAAGAGCTCGACACATTCACCGAAAGAGAGGTTTATCTCGAAGTTCCAAGACCACCGGATACCACGATTTTGGGCTGCAAATGGCTTTTTAAGTTGAAGACCGATGCAGCAGGAACGATCACAAGATACCGAGCTCGTTTAGTCGCTCAGGGTTTTCGTCAAACTCTCGGAGTCGACTACGATGAAGTTTTTAGTCCGGTGGTGAATTTCGTCTTAATCCGTTTATTCTTCTGTCTTCTCGTCGTGTTGCGTGGTTGGAAGGATGCACACTTAGATGTGGAGAGCTTAAGCATAAAGTTTACATGCGGATACCTGCAGGTGCCACATGTTCCAACCTCAACAATGTGTGGCTACTCGTTAAATCCTTTTACGGCCTCCACCAGTCGGGAAGACAATGGTTCAAAAAGTTAGACGAGACGCTTCGAGACCTCGGATTCCGAAGAATGCCCGCGTGCAATTGTGTTTACGTCTTCGGAAATTCCGCTATCATGCTAGTCTACGTGGACGATATTATTTTATTCTACGCGTCCGACAGTGTTTTCTGTTAACTTATTGTGTCTGTTAACTTTACCTTGTATATGTCGTATTATCAATCGACAGTGTTCTTTTCATTATATGAGTATTTGTTTACGTTCGCACCAATAGGTGCGATCTTTAATGTATATTATTACTATGTCATGCCAACAGGTGGCACTGTATACCCAAGGAGTCACGTGACATATGAATAAAGTTCTCACTCTATGTTATGCTTTGAACCACAAAAGGTCTTGTGTGTTTCTTTCCAAATAAGAGTTTTTCCACACCACTGTGTTATGAATAAATCCACACTATTATTTACCGGGATTTAACATTTTCGACCAATTGATCCAACTTATCAGTTCGAAATTCCAAATCGTTAACCTCGGTCCGATTACGAAATTGTTAGGCGTTGACTTCATCCGTGATATGGGACGCACATTCATTTCCCAACGTGCTTATATTGCGAAGATCATCAAAAAGTTTGGTACCTCGACCAACAAGCTCGTGAAAGTTCCCGTGACACCCGGGACGACACTCGTCAGAGGATCGACCGAGAATTTGGAAGATTTCCCATACCGCTCGCTGATAGGATCACTGTTATTCTTGGCTTCGAGGACACGCCCCGATATACTTTACTCAGTTATCCATTTATCGCAATACAACACCTGCTATAATAAGACCCACATTCGAGCATTACTTCAAGTTCTACAGTACGTCGCTAACACCGCGCATTTTTGCATCGAATTATCCGGCTGTACGTCTTCACAATTGTGGGCTTACACCGACGCTTCGTGGGCATGCGATCCGGAGACATCATTAAGTTTCGGCGGTTATATTACTTTTATCGGCAACATTCCAATCGGCTGGTCCTGTCGTAAACAGTCGACCGTGGCATGCTCAACAATGGAAGCAGAATTTATCGCCCTTGTTGAGTGTGTCAAGGAGCTTTACTGGTTGGACCACGTTTATCTTCAGTTTCCGGTCCTCAACCGATTATCGCGACCCGTCATCTATTCCGACGCTCTCTCGGCCATACAGTTTACTTCCAACGATGTCGAAACTTCGAAAACTCGACATATTCGTGTACGATATCACTGGCTCAGGGAGTGGTATACGGCGGGACGTTTCGAACTCCGCAAAGTGCCCGGCGATCTTAACGTCGCCGACATCTTCATGAAGTGGCTCGGATCGGAACGTTTACAATCGTTAATTTCTCGAATTTTCCGATTGTAACTTTATTGTGACATTCCTGTTTTAGTTTTTCCCGATTGTGAGAGTCATCGAGTTTCAGTGGAAATATTCGGGCTTCCGTAGAGTTTTACAATTACAGTACCCGGCTCGGTGATTCGACTCTATTATTTCCCTTTTGATTAATATTTACACTGTAATTCCAGTATGTGTTTATATTTCCCTGGAACATTTAAGATCGAAGGGGGGATTTGTTGGTCTTAAGACCAAATTTATTATCGATATCAAATGTTTATACTTTATATAATTCAATTTCAAATCAGTTTTTTCGATGTTTGATGTCTTATTCGTTATATTTCGCTTTTGCACACATTGTGTGCTGTCCCGTATGTAATTCCATACCTGCATAATGTTTTTCAATATGATTTGTTCTTTAATTTAATGTTAAATGCCAATAATTGTCACCAGAGTGCTGCGTCACTCTCATCTCTTTTCCAACATGGCGCTGCACATGGGTTTGTGCAGCTCTCAGCTTTCCAAAGCAGATTATGTAAGATTTTTGCCTTTATTAAATCGTTTTTATATTTTTAAATATTTGTCTTTGATTTAAAGCACTTTGTGTGCTAGTCTGGCGATTATAAGCGGTCTTAAACCGCGCGCCATTTCCGAAACGTCATTCCGTTATCGGAATTAACCGCCGATTATTTTTAACGCCATTTTGGCGTCAATTCACGCTTCCAGTCGGCAAATACGCCGATAATTGCGCACTCCTCTGCTACAAATACATCCTAATTCGTCCTTAAACTTGCAAAACTGTTTCCAAAGTCCTCTTTTCTTTTGTCACCTTATGCATTTGTCGCCAATCCGCACCAAAATTTCGCAGCCAGGTTTGTCCCAACAATGACGGTCCTTCCTCCTCCACCACGTAAAATTCATGATCCTTTGATGTCCCGTTATATGAAAATCCGACCACGACCTTTCCAAGTGGACGAATCATTCCTCCGCCATACGAACGCAACACGACTGCGGTCCTCTCCAGTTTGGCTTTTGACAACTCCTTCTCGTACAAACGTCGTGACTTAACCGACACTGCAGCTCCCGTATCCAATTCCATTTTCATGTCTCTGTCAAATATTTTAACATCAATCTTAATTGGTGCAGTATTCTGGGCATTCAAATTGAATAATGGCAAGAATTGTTCATAATCGTCATCCAATTCAACATAATCCACCTTCTCTCTTCCCTGCGCAGCTTTGCCACAACACATTGTTGAAAAATGTCCCGTCTTACCACATTTGTTACATTGTTTGTCCTTCGCAAAACATTTTTCAGGCATGTGATTATCTCTACCACACCGAAAACAACGGCCAAATGTTTTCCCGGAGGATTCCTTCGATGTCTTATTCGATTTTCCTCCTTTTTCCTTCTTAAAATCCTTTCGCATCTTCATTTGATTCACGATTGGATCCACAGGGGAATTCTTGTTTGATCTGAAATCACTCACGTGATGCTGCTGTCTCGACCGCCTCTGCAAAAGTCAACTTTTTACAGATAATAGCTTCTTTAATGTTGATTCGTCTCGGACTACTTCTACAAATTGATCCCTCAACCGCTCATCCAAATTTGTCTTAAACTCACAGTCCTTACTCAAATTCCTCAACACTGCTACATAATCTGCAACTGACTCTCCTTCTTTTTGTCGTCGTCTCGCAAAACGATGGCGCTCTGCAGTGATATTTGGCACCGGGTTATAATGGTTATTGATTAATTTTACCAAAGTCTCAAAGTCTGTTTTCTCAGGTGTCTCTGGTGAAACTAAATCACACAATAAAGAGTATACATTTCTTCCTACCAAGGTTAACAAAGCTTGCACATTTTTATCATCCTTAATGTTATTAAACTTGAGAAATACTTGCAGTCTTTGCACATATCTAGTCCAATTTTCCTCGTCAGGCCTAAAATCACCAATTGTTCCCAAATATGTAGTCGCCATCTTGAATGACCTTGAACTATCTCAACAATAACACCGCACGAATCCAGCTTAATCCTCGTACTCGCACAGTTTCTCACTACAATTATTCATCCAAATTGCACAAAACTCACTCACGAACAAGTTTATTCATTGATCCTCGTCGCCAATTGTACTATCTTCATCATTAAAGCACTGGTTGCACTCATGGCTATATCTAAACATGTTATAACTTTATTCCAACTACTTGTTAATTACTATATTTCCCACAGAGGGCGTTCATCGGTTACAACCAGCATGATACCATATGTTATCTAATACTGCTACTAGGTGCACTACACCACAGTTCTCTAGACCAACAGAAACGTGTGAATGACACGGCGCAGGTTGATTTCCGTGCGTGAATGTGCATAAGCGCACTGACGTGAACAGAGACTGAGTTCAGGTCAACAAAACTGGTGTTTGCACTTATAGCAACGTGCAAACACAGGAAAGGGAACAAATGTAACAAAAATATAGTTTATTCTACTTTAACTTACACTGGAATCCAATACTTCTTGGATAAAAACATCATAGCACACATTGCCGTGTGCGTCACCATCTTGGCTTGGGAAAACGATGTGTGTGCACTCTGGTGGCAGATGTGCACAACACCAATACATAAAACAGATAGAAGATGCATGATGCTAAATGCTAAAACAAAATAAAACATGAAAGCATCATGCATATCCTTTACAAATGCATGAAAACATAAGAAATAAAACACTAGAAACCCAGGAAAAATTATCAGACGAAAGATATCGATAAAGTCAAAGTTCCAACGTCATTCTACATCGAAAAACAGTTTAATTAAACAAGAAACGGTTCCAAAGACCAACAAAAACAACCATCCTCTGCTACCAATTGTAGCAGAGGAAAATGCAGTGATGTAGGAAATTGGATAAATGATTTACCGTTTATGTAATGATACGCGTTTATGACTTAGCGTATTACAGACATTGTTACATGTGTATGTTGAGTGATATTATCATTCCGATACTGTTATATAAGTGCGCTGATGCAAGGAGATGCATTGTCCATATTCATGTTAACAAATGTCTACAAATGTTAACAGTGTTAACAAATGTCTACAAATGTTAACAATGTTAACAAATGTCTACAAATGTGAACAATGTTAACAAATGTCTACAAATGTTAACAATGTTAACAAATGTCTACAAATGTGAACAATGTTAACAAATGTCTACAAATGTTAACAATGTTAACAAATGTCTACAAATGTTAACAATGTTAACAAATGTCTACAAATGTCTACAAATGTTAACAATGTTAACAAATGTCTACAAATGTTAACAATGTTAACAAATGTCTACAAATGTTAACAATGTTAACAAATGTCTACAAATGTGAACAATGTTAACAAATGTCTACAAATGTTAACAATGTTAACAAATGTCTACAAATGTTAACAATGTTAACAAATGTCTACAAATGTTAACAATGTTAACAAATGTCTACAAATGTTAACAATGTTAACAAATGTCTACAAATGTTAACAATGTTAACAAATGTTTGCATTGTAATAGTTTATTAAGTTCTCAAGTTGTAAGATCTCATGTTATAAAAGTGTAATATAACATCACATACGTATTGCAATTGTTTATGAGTTGTTTCAGTGATTTATCAATGGTTATTGCTATATTTTCGAGTTACTATATAGATTTGTCTTTTCCGTAACCATGTATTGATATTTTAATATCACATGTATTTTTGAATGACACATGTCATATATTGAATGATTTGTTCTGCATGTATTAATTTTAGCCACACTTGG
Organism: Strigamia acuminata; assembly: GCA_949358305.1. Taxonomy (NCBI): domain Eukaryota; kingdom Metazoa; phylum Arthropoda; class Chilopoda; order Geophilomorpha; family Linotaeniidae; genus Strigamia; species Strigamia acuminata. Next base: position 735,888 of record OX442319.1, on the reverse strand, counting down.
CTTTGATTTTTGCCAATAAACATGGCTGCTCAAGTTGAGCAAAGTTTCTGCCACACTTTCAAGATGGACTCACCAGTTATTTCATCCACAACCATTAAGTGATACGGCGTGAAAAGCCGCGTGAAAGCGTGTGAGATAAAACGGGTTCGTCTCTACACGAGACGAATGTAATGGCGACGTCTCGAAATCGATAAATAACAAGCGCGCGACGTATGGTTGCTTATATGCGCGGAACTAAAGATAATACAACACTTAAGGTGTTCTAAAGTGAATAACTAAAACTTAAAATAATAAAATGATTTAATAATACAGGAAAATCTTACATATGGTCCCATTTCATAGTAGAAAGCACACACCTGTGTTCGGCACCATGTTGGAATCATGGATAACATACATGTGAGACACTCTAGTGTCACATATTAGTATTACAAAATAAAGACATATCGAAATAAACAGTCAAATTAAACAAAGCATGATGCTTCATGCTAAAATACATGAAAAAGTGATAAACATCAAATAATATATGATCATGCGATAAACATAAGATTAGATTAGGAAAAACATCGAAATATCATTATCATATGATATAATACCGTACTGCCTCATTTAAACGCCTGGGCGTTTAAATTTTTTTTGGTTGACTCCCTCCCGGTAAAGTCGGTTCGGGGCGGCACACGGTGCAATAAACGCCGCCCAACCCCCGGCGTTTATTCTGGCCCGGCGTCTAAATGAACCCGGGCGTTTAAATGAGGCAGTACGGTAAATGGATCTATACAGGGTGAGTCAAAAGTCCAGAAACACTTTTTTTCTTGAAAATGACCAGTTATATCAATTCTGTTGATGTAGACATATAGGAAGTCGATGCTGGGCTATCCAATGGTCATTTTAAATTTGATCCAGGAGGTCATCTTCAAGGTCATTCACTTTCTAACTTTTAAACCGTTTAAGATACAGCAAAATTTCCAATTACAAAGTTGTAGAACACGATTGAATTAGTACTATCCAACTTATTTTTGACATCTTAATTTAAATGTTTTCATTTTAAAATGAAAACAAATCAGCTGAAGTAAAGCCAGCCATTGTGACAAAAATTAAATTTCTACTGCAAAAGTACTGAATTTCTTCAATAAATGTATTCAAATTTGCATTATTATATAAGTAAACAAGTAAAACCACTGTCTTTTTTTAATGTCCAAATTATTTTACTTTTATAGGAATAAAAAATTTCAATTTGCTGATTTGTTTTCATTTTTTTAAAAGAAACCATTTTACTTAAAGTGACTAAGATAAGTTGGATAATATTAATTTGATGGTGCTCTACAACTTTGTAATTGGAAATTTTGCTGTATCTTAAACGGTTTAAAAGTTAGAAAGTGAATGACCTTGAAGATGACCTTCTGGATCAAATTTAAAATGACCATGGGATAGCCCAGCATCGACTTCCTATATGTCTACTGACGATGATAAGTGAAGTTGTCAACGCCGGGAAATAAACTGGAGACGAAACGAAAGTCATTTTGTGCCTGAAAACCGCACAAATGCGTCGGCCATCTTTATTCAGGCAAGAACAGGTGAGCAAGTGAATATGTACAGGTGTCGAGGCTATTTGCCCTCGATCTAAAAGTAGAACAAATCATCCTGATGGAAAGGTTGATTTGTTCTTTACATAACCAAAGTAAAGATAACTCAAAGCCAGCATTAACACTGGATAATGCACTGGGGGAAATAATAGATAAACTAAATCATAGCAGACGACAACTCGAAATCCATTGATAAACATGAGCCAACTGTAGTATTTAACACGCATTGCGACAGTCAGATGCAGTTGGCTCTCGATTCCAGTACAGTAAACAATGCGACCCGAATTTCGCCTTTAACGCACTTAGCCAGAAAAGGTGCGCCGTTAATACGTGAAATGAAAAACTGCTTTGACCCAACAGAACCCCCTCTAAACAGTTATCCATTTCAATCAAAAATGTGATCGCATAATGCGTCAAGACGTGGGCGGGAAACCCACTTGGTCAAAATGTCTGCGATGTTCAGCGCGGACTTTAGTCCGATCGAAGATGTAAATCCCCTTAACCATTTCCTTGCCCCAATCCTCATTGCTGAGACCAGTCATGGTATCTCCTAAGGTACCTTGTCTTAAGTAACAAAAACTCGCAAATGGTAGAGGAGCTTGTGCTCGCGGTTTCGCTTTAAAGTCGAATAACCCTGCATCATATTCGTAGTCTTCCTCCTCACACCATCTCACTACATCGATACGACTTCTAAATCGAGTGCCCGTCGGTGCAATGTAGTGAATAAAAACATGTCCGGCTTGTGCTCCGGATTTCCTAATGTATTCCACTCTTTTCCATTTCGTGATATCAATTTGTTGTAATTCAACTCCCCCAACCGCCCCAGTATGCCTGCCCCTTACATTAGGAGACTGTGCCACTGCCTCTTCATATCTGGCATCATCGTCACTGCCTTCACTTGGAGTAGCATCTCCTGCAGTGTGAGCGACATCCTCTGGTAAATTAGGGTCTAATTGGGGTAATGGAGCAGGTTGAGACGTAGATGCCTCATCCTCTGGCTCCGTCGTCGTTGCAGGAATAATCTGCGGCGTGGGAAGTCTAACAGTTTGTTGCGTTGTCGACACAGGGGGACTTTGAGGAACTTCCTCCTCTTCTGCTTCGGATTCGCTAATTAGATGAATGTACTCATCAGATCCAAACCCCCTCTTAGCCTTAACACTTCCCAATCCTTTTGAAACTGATTGTGTTCCCTCGTACCAATATTGATTCTCATCGATTTTTACATGTTTCGATGCAAAGACTTTGTTCTTGTGTGGGTCCCAAATCCTGTATCCAGCTGTGGTTATTGCATAACCAATTAGGGCCCCTGACCAAGCTCTGCTGTCTAATTTGCTTTTCCGAGTTTGCGCTGGGATGTGCACATACACTTTCGACCCAATACAGCGCAAATGTCGCACCGACATACGACGTCCGAAAAATACATTATAGGGAGTCCGTCCTTGTAAATTTGAGTGAGGGTATCTATTTTTCAAATACACAATGGTATTTGCCAACTCAGCCCATAAAAAGTGTGGAAATCCATTTTCCAATTCCATAGCTCGCACCCCCTCTATGATGGTGCGATTCGATCGCTCCGCGACCGAATTCATCTCGGGGCTGTAGGCGTTGGTCCGTTCACACTTGATTCCGCAAGATTTAGTATAATTATCCCATTCTTTGGACACAAACTCACCCCCCCTATCTGTGCGGATCGTTTTAACCTTTCTAGAAGTCGCACGCTCGACTTCTGCTTGCCATACTTTAAAATGGGCAAAAGCTTCATTTTTATGCTTTAGAAAACTGATCCACATATATCTGGAGTGGTCGTCCACAATAATGAGATAATACTCAGCCCCCCCTAAGGATTTGCATGATGCGGGCCCCCAAAGATCCATATGAATTAAGTCTAAGATTCCCTTGGATTTGACCTCAGCTATTGGAGAAAAGGTTGCTCTAACCCGCTTGGCTCTATTGCACGCATCACAAGGAGAAGCCAACTCATTGCTTAATTTAACGCCAAAAATTTCTGTGGATTTTTGCATCATAACAATGCCCTTTGAGTTTAGGTGGCCCATTCTGCCATGCCAAAAATCCATCGGTATCGTTTTATCGTTGTCTAATTTCTTCTCATTATTATCATTATTAGCCGTTAAAGCCGTTTTAATCGGTCCCATTACTGTAGGTTTAGTCTGTTTCACCCCAATCTGATTAACCCCCTGTACCACATTACTAAACGTGCGCGCATTGTTCGCATTGCTCGCATTATTCACTGCGCCATTTGTTGCAACAATCGTTTTCCCATTCGATTGCACATTAGAAGTGGTTAGTTCACACTTAACTTTAGGCATGGTTAATACAGTTTGTTTTACACAATTATTTATGCCAACTGCCTCCTTCTGCGCAGGGATGGCAGTTGCATTTACAGAGGTGACAGACACATGTCCGTTAACTTTATATAGACGATTACTAAGTCGTACCGCTGTTATCGATGGGTCTTCAATTTTTTTCCGAAATAAAGTCATTTTGCCGTCTGCAACGTATGTGCGTAAGCCAGCCTCATCAGTGCGCCCCAGAGAGATAAGATTCTTCCGAAAATTCGGAGCATAATAGACGTTGTTCAAAGTAACAACTCTACTTCTGTTGCCATATGTGGAAATTAATACCACAGATCCAATCCCTTCTATTTTAGAGGTCCCTTCCCCTAACTGCACTGTGTAATTGAGAGGCTTAAAATTTGCAAACCACTCTCGGCGGCTCCTCCACTTCCATGTAGAGTGAGTCCGGGTTGTCAATCCAATTGTCGACTAAGTTGGCTTTGCGCCCACCACGTCCTCCTTTTCCACGATTTTTCCCACGTGGCTGTCCTCTAAATTGGGACGTTGGTCCAGCGTTGGACGACTGAGGATTCTGTCCAGTTTTGCGTTGCGAGGGACATTCTCTTGAGAAGTGACCCGAACCGCCGCAATTATAACACACACCTTGTTGTGCTGTTGTAGAACCCGGTTTGTTAAATTTCCAGGGTTCTTTTGCCGTAAAAGCACTGGTATCCGGTTGTCCGCTGGCCCCAAACGTTGAATCATACGCGTGCATGCGGTTATACTCCGCGAGTAAACGTTCACGCACTTTGACCACGGTGAAATCCGTATCATCCCAATGATACAGTCCCTGTTTTAAGTTCTCATATTGGGGATCCAAAAAATCGAGATATTGAAATGCTATCTCCTCATCAGTGAGTGTAATCTGCACTTCTTTCAACTCGAGCGCCTTTCGATCGACGCGAGATGTAAATACGACCATCTCTTCGTTAGCATTCAGTTTTGTCGCATCTCGCATCCATAAAAACACCGTGTATTTTCTGTAAAATCTAATTAAGCTAATTGGCAAAATGTATGCGCGAATAACAATGTAACGTTGCGGTCTGTTCAAAAAACAATGATCACTAGCACGATGAAAATATACCATTATAAGAAAAAGAATCGACACAACGAACGAAATTAAAACGAACAAAACATGTATTAAATTGTGTCTGAAAAGATACTAGTGAAAGGCGATTCAAATGCAAATAAATTGTGTTTATTTCGAATGTCAAAATCAGTTGTAATCACTTCACGAACACGACAAGTTGGCGACGAGTAAACGGCAACACGAATTGGATTGAGGATTCGAACTCATGGGCCATCAAAATGAGCTACGCTGGTTAAGATATGTATCATTGGCGTTGATTTGTGGTTTAATATTCGGAACTGACACTGTGTTTTGGTTTTTAGCGATCGGAATGACGGATCCGACAAAAATGACGTCGACGACGGCGATAACGCAGTCGTCGTCTGTATCTACGGCCGATTTGATAGCAGCGATCTCGTCATTGGTAAAAGCTCAAACGGACCGACCACCGCACCAACTCGGCACGATTCTTCCCTTTACTGGAAAATCCGAGGAAGCTTGGGCGCAGTACATCCACCAGTTCAGAGACTTCTGTGTGCTTAATCATGTGAAGGACAAAGAGCAGAAACAGCTACTCACATCCGTGGCAGGGACAGAAATGTACGGTTTGATAAAAGATCTCGTCTACCCGGAGACTATAGAGAAAGCAACTCTGGACGATATAATTGCAAAACTAACCGAGCACTACCAGGCGATCACCAGGCCGCACGTGCAAAAATTCAAACTGGCAGCAATTAAGCGTCAACCGGGCGAGACGATAGCAAAGTTCGTGGCTGACCTGCGAGCCCAAGCACGATTGTGTAAATTCGTGTCGAAAGAGATAAACGACGAGGCCATATTAACCCAGTTTATAACTGGTGTAAACAACGACAAATTACGGTTGCGCCTTCTAGAAGAGGAGACATTGGACTTGGCTAAAGCCATCAAGCTGGCGTTGGCCGCCGAAGCGGCGGTGCAGGGGCAGCTCGTGTACAAAAAGCAGAAAGAGACAGCGCTCAACGTGACCCCACTTGAGTCGGACAAAGTGCAGCCTATAGGGTTGTCAGATGTCTACAGGGTGGAGACCCCTGATCAACCGTTTAAACCCGCAGGTGCTGCAAATCGACAATCCACAAATTTTGGACGCGGAAGATCGCGTGCACAACCGTTTGCACAGGGCGCGCGAAACGCAGCGAGCCGCCCGGCGATGACCATCGCTCAACTTGCGGGAAAATGCAAGAGATGTGGCGGCGATCACAAGGGCCTCGCGTGCCCTTTCATCGAGGCAAGATGCTACCGATGCGGAGGTGTGGGACACCTGGCGAGGGTCTGCATGAGGACGGACCCTGCCCAGCAACAAGAGAGAGGACAACGCCCTCGCGAAGAGTTCACCCCATTCAGTCAACGACGTGTACCGGTGAACTGGATAGCTGAGGCTAGTTCGGAATTTTTTCCACAACAGCAGCCCCAATATCAGCAATATCAACAACAACAACAACAATATCAACAACAACAACGATTTCAACAGCAACAACAACAAGCACAACAACAACAGCAACAACCGCTGAGCCAAGCCCCAGGTGGATACAGTGGTCAACCTTACCAGAACGTTGACCAGGCCTGGGACCATCGCCAGCAACAGTTCGAACGACAACAGTTTGCACAGCAGCAATACGGAAACCATCAACAACAGCAGCAACAAACACAACACGTTAATCAAAGCAGACGATACCAACAGCCTGAAGACGACTATTACGTGTTTATGGTCGCCAGCGGGGACAATAAAGTCCCACCGATCGAGATTGAAGTTCGCCTTGACGGTCAACCAGTTAAAATGCTGGTAGATACCGGAAGTGAGCAGACTCTCATCACACTGGAGTCATATGGCCAAATTTGGCCTGACCGCGACGTGGCACCGTTGTTATTGCCTACCAACGATACCTTGAGGACCTACACTGGACAGAAGGTGCATGTTTTTGGTCGAATTAACGTAGTTTTAACGGACAATAAGATGGTGATACCAGCCAAGATTTTGGTTGTGGGAAACGGTGGGCCAAATCTGATTGGCAGGAATGTGTTGGACAAATTAGGCCGAACATGTGAGCAAACGTCACAATTGGAGTCAAATGTACACATGACGGAGGATAAACCCCCCACACAGAAACATTTGGAGGAATTATTATTGGAGTACAACGACATTTTTCTGCCTGGTTTGGGCCATTATCGCGGACCTCCACTCCATTTGGAAGTTGACACTACGGTGCCACCTAGATTTTTTAGGCCAAGAGTAGTGCCAATGGCATTGCGAGGCAAAGTTGAAGAGGCAATCTTAGAATTGCAACGTCAGGGCATTTTAGTGCCCATTAAATACAGTCGATGGGCAACTCCCCTCGTGATCGTTCCCAAGAAGGACGGCGGAGTACGGTTGTGCGGGGACTACAGGTCAACAATCAACTTGGCATTGTATCCGCACCCGTACCCGCTGCCAAAGATACCTGACATCTTGGCGTCGATTGGCGATGCTGTAGTGTTCTCCAAGCTGGACCTCCAGCAAGCGTATCAGCAGCGCGAGCTGGACGAGGAGTCGTCCTACTTGGTGGCCATCAATACACACATGGGCCTATTTCGCGTTACACGCATGCCTTTCGGGATCATCACTGCCGCAGGAGAATTCCAAAGAACCATCGAGGAAGAGTTTAGAGAAGTAGAAGAGGTACGCCCATACCAAGATGATATGTTGGTGCCATCATTGAACCAGCGTGATCATCTTGTATTACTGAAGCGGGTGTTTCAGCGTTTTCGCGACATAGGGTTGCGCTTGAATAAGCCAAAGTGCATACTCATGGTCGGAATTTTGGACTTCTTGGGGTTCCGCATATCTGGTGTGGGCATTGCCCCGTTGCCAACCAAGGTGTTGGCCATAACGGCAGCACCAAGCCCAACAAACGTGCATGAGTTAAGGGCATTCTTGGGCCTTATCACATTTTACGCGATGTTCCTGCCTAACATGGCGACCACTCTGACGCCGTTGTATAACTTGCTACAAAAGGGCGCGACATGGACATGGAGTAGCGCCCATGACAAGGCGTTTGCCTTGGTCAAGAGTGAACTTGTTTCACCCAAGTTATTGATGCTTTTCAACCCTAAGCACCAAATCACGTTGGCAGCGGATGCGTCACCAGTGAGAGTTGGGGCGGTCCTGGCGCATCGAGTTGACGGCCAAGAACGACCAGTGGCCTACGCCTCTCGGACCATGACGCAAACGGAGCGGAACTACTCCCAGTTGGACAGAGAAGCTTTATCGGTGATCTTTGGCGTAAAAAGATTCATCATGTACCTGATGGGTTTCTCGTTCGTGATTATAACGGACCACAAGCCGCTGTTGGGACTTTTTGGTCGCAAAAAGCCCATTCCAGAGGTGGTCCCACTCAGGATGCTACAATGGATGCTGTTCCTGAGTTCATTCGACTATCAAATCGAATATCGTAAAGGGGTTGAGCACCTTAATGCAGACGCGTTGAGTAGGTTGCCGTTGCAACCGGTGACCAGTGCTTCATCAGAGGTTTTCGAGAGACAAGAATTATTATTTATGAATTTGACAGAGTCACCAATCACATGGACAGAACTAAACGACGAATCGTGTCGCGACATCGCAATTTCTAGGGCCATTGGCTTGTTGAGAAGTGGAGCCGCAACAGAAATGGAAAATGGCGAGGTGGTGAAACTGCTAGCCATTTCCGATCAACTGACTGTGCAGGATTGCGTACTGCTGAGGGGACATCGAATAGTAGTTCCCTCTTCCCTTCGTCAACGGGCCCTTCAGCAGCTCCATTTGGGACATCCAGGCGTCGTGGCAATGAAACGCCTTGCGAGAGTCACCTATTGGTGGCCCAAGATCGACTTTAGCATTGAGCATCACGTGGCGAGTTGTGACAACTGCCAGCGCGTCAGGGCCTTGCCACCCAAAGAAAGGCCGGTCCCGTGGCCGACGCCTGTCCGCCCTTGGAGCCGACTCCACCTGGACTTTGCAGATCTTGACCAAGAAAAGTTTTTGATACTTGTGGATGCCGGCACAAACTGGATCGAGGCCGCAAGAATGACCACAACCACTGCAACGGCAGTAACATTGCAGGCAATGCGCTGGTTTGCCACTTTTGGGCTGCCAGACTTGGTGGTCACCGACAACGGCCCGCCTTTCCGGTCAGATGAACTCCGGCGATTCTATGAAGCCAACGGCATCCGCCAGAAGTTCTCACCACCGTATCATGCCCAATCAAACGGGCCAGTTGAACGAGCTGTGCAAACCTTTAAAAATGGCATGCGCAAGTATGAGTCGGGGACATCTTTGGCGCGCATGATGCGTTTTCTTTTTCATCAACATACCACGCCATCGGCAAATACCGGATTAACTCCAGCCCAGCGAATGTTTAGCTGGGAAGTCAAGACTCACTTGACCACGCAGCGACCAGATCATGCATATGTAATGCAAGCGACCAAACCTGTGAGGGAATTTGAACCAGATGATTTAGTATGGTCCTTTTCGCCACTTGGGAAGTGGGAGGAGGGAGTCGTGGTTGAGAAATTGGGTGACGTCAGATATTTGATCAAAATAATGGCGACCGATGTCGAAAACATTAAACACGTCAATCATTTGAGACGACGTTTTATCCGCCAACGGCCAGACAACTTCCTGATCGTCGTGACCCGGACCATTTTACCTAAAGCAAGTTTGCCTCATTCACCGTCGGTGATGGCCGAGGCACCGCCTTTGAACACAAAACAGACACTTGAGCGGTTGGATCGACTGGCAGCAAGGATAACGCAGCCGGTGGATGCGATGCCTGGCGCGAGTGCGGCGCAACCAGAAGCGCAGGACCAGTACGGGACAACGTGGCAGGATGGTGTACGTCGATCCAAGAGGCATTTGGGCGTTAAACCTTACCGACCATACCCGGCGTCCACCACAGCATCCTGGCGCCGCAAGACAAAGAAGGGAAATCGAGATTGACGTCGATTTCCGGGGAGCTGTCGCATCTCGCATCCATAACAACACCGTGTATTTTCTGTAAAATCTAATTAAGCTAATTGGCAAAATGTATGCGCGAATAACAATGTAACGTTGCGGTCTGTTCAAAAAACAATGATCACTAGCACGATGAAAATATACCATTATAAGAAAAAGAATCGACACAACGAACGAAATTAAAACGAACGAAACATGTATTAAATTGTGTCTGAAAAGATACTAGTGAAAGGCGATTCAAATGCAAATAAATTGTGTTTATTTCGAATGTCAAAATCAGTTGTAATCACTTCACGAACACGACAAGTTTGAGCTGGAGAAACTCCCGACGCAGTCTGGCTTTCCTAGCCCGGGTCGTGGGTCGATAAGCCTCTTTTAGCGCTTCCCACACCTCGCTCGCGGTGTCTTTAGCGACAGCGACTGACTGCTGGGCTTCATTGCAGCTCAGGCAAAGCGTAGAATGTGCTTTTGCCTCTCTCGTCTCGTATTCACGTTTTTCACGCGCCGTTGCGCTTGAAGGCAGGCACGGCTCAGTGCCCATCACGTGAGCCCAAACTCCTTGCTGCTTTAGAATGAGGGCAATTTGTACACTCCACGTTTCATAGTTCAATCCATTCAGTTTCTTAATCGATTGTCCAAACGATTTATAAACATCGCCATCCGAATCGTCTGCCATTTCGGATTTTTGGAGAAAATGCAGCACAAAACACAAAATTCACACAATTCGTAGCACTTTGCACACAAACAAACACACTTTCCCACCAAAATGAAGGCGAATACAATACACTACTTCCCGGGGTACAGCTCAATAAGTGAGCACAACTAACTTGACCAGTCGCTACAAGGGCTTCCGTCCGACACACCTGGGGTCGCGGGATCGCCCCCTTGCTTCGAGCAAGCCTGGCCAAGAATAGGATGACACTAGGCGAATGCCTAAAGGGTGCCAAACAAACAAAAGGTCCCAAAAGCAAAAACTTAAATTTATACAAAGTAATTTCGACCCCGAAAATGCAATAAATAATACGCTGTGAAGGTGGCACGTTGTTTTCCGTTGTTGGCGGGACAAACTCGTCGCCAAAATTCCAACGGCGATCCACCGACGACGTACGGTGCTCCAACGTAGCAAACGGGCGTGCGCGTATGCACTAACCCGCCCAGAATACGAATTTCAGCGTGTATTCTGGTTCCACCAACTTCCTGGTCTTCACTATTGCACTCGTGCGTGTCAATAGTGGCTCTTGATCCCGACAGTAAACGTCGTTTGCGCGTGCTCGTCTCGTACGATGCAGCGCACACGTAACTCGCTTCGAAAAATGTCCGTCCCGTTTGTTTCGCCAAAATTCCGCCTCGAAATAAACGCCTGCTTGGTCCAGACAATTCCCACGACGATAATTAGTCGCCACGTTGTGTTTTCTTTCGCTGGAAAACTCCACGACGTGAAGAAACGGCCCAAACTCTGCTTAAACTCGCATCGCACTGGGGGCCGCCATCTTGGAAATGGTCGGCAGCGAAGCTCGACGAATGGCCATTTTCGCTTGAAATGAGCCAAAAATACACGATTAATATTCGAAATAAATTCCTTACTGTTCGTAAATGTCCTTTCCAACGCCCAAACACTCGTTGGAACACAGAATCGGCGATGTGAACGTAAACACGACGTTCGCTCGTCGCGTCAAAGCGCGGATACGGTTCCGCCCAAATTGACGTGTCCGGCGTCGATTTCGTTATGAAATCCGCTGGAAAACTTCACGATTCGGCCATCAACCACCCTCTGCTACCACTGACGATGATAAGTGAAGTTGTCAACGCCGGGAAATAAACTGGAGACGAAACGAAAGTCATTTTGTGCCTGAAAACCGCACAAACGCGTCGGCCATCTTTATTCAGGCAAGAACAGGTGAGCAAGTGAATATGTACAGGTGTCGAGGCTATTTGCCCTCGATCTAAAAGTAGAACAAATCATCCTGATGGAAAGGTTGATTTGTTCTTTACATAACCAAAGTAAAGATAACTCAAAGCCAGCATTAACACTGGATAATGCACTGGGGGAAATAATAGATAAACTAAATCATAGCAGACGACAACTCGAAATCCATTGATAAACATGAGCCAACTGTAGTATTTAACACGCATTGCGACAGTCAGATGCAGTTGGCTCTCGATTCCAGTACAGTAAACAATGCGACCCGAATTTCGCCTTTAACGCACTTAGCCAGAAAAGGTGCGCCGTTAATACGTGAAATGAAAAACTGCTTTGACCCAACATCTACATCAACAGAATTAATATATTGTTACGTGACTAAATGGGGATTGGTTTAGTCCTACGTGACATGAAGTTAATCAAGAATGACACAGGGTTTTATATGTAAAATGCCTATTGGCTTTATTATTCAAAGTCGGAAATTTACTAATGTAAATGTTCGGTCATCAGCTCTTATTACATTTGTTCATTTATTAAACCTAAAACACATAAATGGTTCATTCAAATCAAATAAGGATGATGCTGTTGTTATTTCAATTCAATTCAGGAAACCTAGTCCTGCCTGACCGTCAACCGGCTGGCAGTAGTAGGTGAAGGTAAAAGTTTGAGAATCAAAAGAGATCTGAGCTCTCTGGCTTAATCAGCTCACTAAGTAAACTCCTATTCCCCCTATCAACTAAGTTGAACGGTCTGTGCATCTAATTAGGTGCACAGCGCCGTCTAGTGAGAATTCATTGCATTAAATGCCTAAACAGAGCGAGCAGAGCCAGCCGATACACGGTACGGCTCTACCGCGTAACAATATCTTCGATCATTTTCAAGAAAAAAAGGTGTTTCCGGACTTTTGACTCACCCTGTATTACATCGAGTACATATTTGGTCTGAAGACCAATAAAACACAGTGGATAAACAGTATAGTATAATTGGTCACTTAATTTCAACAGCATGAACGATAACAATAAAATGACTAAATCCGAATAGGAAGTTAGTGTGACAGCCGGTCAAAGTTTTGCGCCACTTTTAAAAGTGATTAGCCCCGTTGTTGGTATCCACCTCAAACATCGATTCCACCGACTTCAAATTGCGCGTAATTTTGATTTTTCAATTGCTGCGGCCATATTTTTACACCGCTCTTCGTTACCGCTCTTTGATTTAACACATTGAGTTCCAAAAAAGCGCGCGATGGATCGGCCGTCACACGGTACGATCCGCATGCGTGACTATATACAGTACTCTTGTTTTAACCCACAAATGAAGGACAATCATCTGATGTTTCTTTTTGTTTCGTTATAGCTTGTAACTGCAATCTTCATGCTCGTAGGTGTCGCTTTAACATGGAACTATACAAATTATCTGGAAGAACTAGTGGTGGCATTTGCCTTAATTGCCGTCACAATACAGCAGGCCGTCACTGCCACTACTGCAAAGAAGGATACTACAGAGACACTACAAAACCCATAACACACAGGAAAGCTTGTAGAGGTATGATTATTCAATTTGTTGCTCAAAACTTATTACTTTTGTTGTTCTCTGTGACTGTTAGTTAGAACAGTGATTAGGTGGTTTGTTGAAAAAAATTGTCATTTTGTCTGGGTGGTTGATGGATGTCTTAAGAGTTTGAAAGCATTCTAACAGGTTATCTGAGGTTAAGACAACCAATTCAGCCTGGTTCACACTGGACTAAATTGAACACAAAGTAAAGTAAAAGTGTAGTGCAAAGCAGATGCATAACTTGTGATGGTGACAACCACAACTCCTATCGCCTGATAGTACCGGGTATAAGTCGCGTGAATAGTGATAAAATAAAGACAAGAATAGTTTCTCAAATCATAACATTTATTGTCGTTAAACAATATAATCAATCCTAAAAGTTATACATAAACTAATGTCGACATTTGGCAAGTTAAATACAAGTTAAACTATACAATTAAGTGGCCAAATGGCCCTAAAATAATATGATTACGTGGACACGTGGACACGTGGACACGTCCTGGGTCCGGGAACGGCCAAACGCCCGCTCGACCGTGGTATAGATGTCGTCAGCGATAGCCGGGCTGGCTGTGTCCTCGTGGCTTCCGTCGGCGCTTCGTAATCGTGGGACTGGTTCCTTTGCGTTCCTGGTTCGTATTGTGTAACTGGTCCGTGTAATGCTGCTTGGGTTGATCCGAGAGGTGCGGTTGACTTTTAACTGCACCGCCACAACTAGGGTTGGACATTAGTTTGAATAAATGAAGTCATTTATTCACCAAGGTTCCTGCTTTCGAATTATATTTAATTCGTGACGTTGTGAGTTTTAAATGTTTTAACTTAATAAATTGTATTCAATTTATTGTTACGAATTTTTTCGTTTAAAACCAACAAGTCTCGTGACTTATTTGAGTTGTTAACTTGTCTTCAAGTTAAACAATTGAGTTTTTTTATATCACTGTCAAAAATATTAGGGTTAGGCATCGCAACACACAATTGCCTTGTCACAAACTCAAATTTCATTCAATCATCAAATCAAACAACACCAATTATAAAGTCATCCAGTTAAATATTCAATCGCTTTATTTAACTTTACTAATTTTAAGTTCATTAACTCTAATTGACTCTATTAACAATGAGTCACTCTCATTTTCCTTATCATTTCTTGCAGTGAATCATGCATATTCAAATTAGTTTGGGATTTTTCAAAATTTTATCAGATATTTTAAGCAATTTTTAAAGCTAATTTTTACCAATTTTCGAGTTTTCCAACTCTAAATTTTGATTTTTTAATGCTAATTTTGCAATTTTTTTTAATAAATTTCACAAATTTAGCTATTTTTATTAAATTTTCCAATTTTGGATTTTTCTATTTTAATTTTGGGGCGGTATTTGGGGAAACCGCAATCTCCACCACTTAGTTATGTGGGATTTAGGCCCACTTGAGGCTACCCACACAACATGTGATGTGATAGGAAATGAAAAGTCATTTTGATTAGGTTTAAATGTCAATTTCTCTTTATTGGAGCCGGACAGCAAAGCTGTTCGATTCCTCTTAGTAATGAATAATGTTACATTTGGTTACACTGATACAATTCTTAAACTCAAATAATAAATTACATAAATTATATAAATTATACAGGGTGGTGCAGAAAGTCTGGCTCACAGTAAATAATTCCCAAACTATTTTAGATGTTGATTCAGCAAAATGATTGTTAAGGTAGTATGTTGGGGGAAATCCAATTATGACATCCAAATTGACCTCTGAGGTCATCTTCAAGGTCATCCATATTGTAACTCGAGAACCGTGACAGTTAGAGCAAAAAAGTGAACTAGAAAGTTGTAGAGCATCATCCAATTAGTCTAGAACTGTTCTTAAAAAAATTATTTCTTAGGGAAAAGTTTTGAGAAAAAAGGTCTGAAACATTGGCCTACTTAGCATTATAACTCAGCTTTGTAACCTAAATATATTGAGGCAACCAAGCTAATCCTCAATTAGGACACTTTATTGAATCATACTTGTAAGTGGAAGAGAGGAAATACAAAAGAAAGGAAATAATTTATTTTGGAAATGCATTCCACATGATAGTTTTAGGTTACAAAGCTGAGTAGATCAACATTTCAAACCTTTTTTTCTCAAAACTTTTCTCTAAGAAATAATTTTTTTAAGAACAGTTCTAGACTAATTGGATGATGCTCTACAACTTTCTAATTCACTTTTTTGTTCTAACTGTCACGGTTCTCGAGTTACAATATGGATGACCTTGAAGATGACCTCAGAGGTCAAATTGGATGTCATAATTGGATTTTCCCCGACATACTACCTTAACAATCATTTTGCTGAATCAACATCTAAAACGGTTTGGAAATTATTTACTGTGAACCAGACTTTTTGCACCACCCTGTATAAACTCTAATTATTAATTACAAAGAAACACTTTGAATTGAGATGTAATCTGAAATCATTAAAGGTGGTTAAATGGTTTGTTTCTCCTCAGCCGCACCAAGACTAGGTCGGCATCAGATCTTATAAATTTGAGTTTATTCTCCAGTCAGAGCCGGAAGAGAACTGTCGAACTTGGGCGGATTCACTTAACAGGAAAGCTCCTGTCACCCCCTTAAACTAATTGATAAGTCCAGTGACGAGGCAATGATCTAATCGTTGCCAACGCCATCTATAGACGAAATTTAGCAACTTTAAACCGAATTATAGCCGAATTACGCGCTACGGGTCGCCCGTTGATCGGGACGGCCCGTACGCGTAGCAATATGAAGATACGATTGCTGATGACACCGAAAGGATTAAACATTTGTTTATTGTGCTGAAACATTCTGCATCATCGTGGTATTTAGATCAACTTCCACTACACCCGACTAGAACTTGGAGTCAATGGAAAGATGCGTTGAAAGCGAAATTTAGACGACAGATAACAACAATTTTGTCGAAATTATAAACAATGCAGCACAAGGATGGAACAGCTTTGGAGCACATGCAGAAGATATTAAAAGAATGCTCTTTTGCGAGGCCATCGTTTACTGAGGACCAAAAGATATTTCATGTGTTTCAAGGACTTAAAAAGGTGATCAGAGACAAATTAGTAGCTAATTATCCAAAGACATTGGATCAATTGACATCTCAACTTGGATTACTGGAAGCTCACGCATTCAACGAGGACCCTGCAGAAGTTTTACTAACCCTACTGCAAAAAGCTGTTGATACAACAGGCGAAGTGAAACCAAGCTTGTTAGTTGAACCGAGCGATGTCAATAAAACAAAAGACGAGTTGTTAGCAGAGGTCAAAGTGCTAAGACAACAGCAGCAGTTTGGGAAAGTTCAATATGCAGAGGTTACTCCTGTCTTCTTCCAAAATCAATGGTACACACCACATCCAAACCAGGCCCAGTTCTACAATAGAGGTAACTTTAGAGGACGACCTAGACAACAACGTGGATGGTGGAATAACAACAACTAGAACCAAGGTAGAGGATGGAATAACAACAGAGGTCAAAACAGGGGTAATTGGAATAATCAGTGGAATTACCCAGGTCAAGGATTCCAACAACAATATCCACAACAGCAATGGAATCCACCACAAGGTCAAAGGCAACAGGGGAACCCAAACAACCAAGGCCACCCATTAAATCCAAATTATAAAGGTAAAAGATACGATTTAAATTACCAAGGCCGAGGACAACGAGGTAACCCACGTGGAGGACCACCCAATCCACCTAATCCTTAGGGAAACTAGAATGGCCACAAAGACAAGAAGAAATTCAAAAAGAGGAAATTAGAAATCATCGAGCTGAATGCCACAGATGAACTTTTGCCAATTCCAGTAGTGGTGAATGGCATGGAAATTACTGGAGTCTTGGATTCTGGAGGTTATCGTAATATCATTAATGAAGATTTGGTAAGAACTTTACAGCTCAAATACCAGCCATGTCCACATATTCGACTTAGAGTTGTGGATGGATCGATAATACTTCCAGAAGGAAGAACCAAGATTACCATTGACGTTGGACAACAGCAACATACCATTGACGTATTGATCGTTAATGGATTTGGACGCCATTTACTGCTAGGAGATAATTTCTTGAGATTTGCAAGGTGTAAACTCGACTATGACCAACAGAAGATCTTTGTAGGCCCAAAAAATGAACAACAAGAAGTTTTCCCAATGTCTAAGAATTATACTGATTTAAATTACATAGCTCGTGTTTTAAAACCAATAACAATTCCAGCTTTACATGAATGTGTAGTACCAATAAAGATTGCAAAGAAAATAGATGATGAACTTTTCATAGAACCACTTAGTGGAGTAATCGATGGATTTGGAGTGATTTGTTGCAAAACATTGACTAAATTCAGAAAAGGTGAAGGATTCTGCGTGTTGCGAATCCAACTAAAAAGACAATCTATTTAGGGAACAACTCAGCAATTGCAAAAGCCTTTTATGTAATTGAGTCTGGCGTGCTTGATGAAAAAAGAAAGTGAAATTTGCTGAAAAAGTAGAAAAAATCAGTAAAAAAGGTGAAATTGTAGTTGAAAACACAGAAAAACCAGTTCATCACCAAAGAATTTGTAGAAAGACTGAAACTTAAAAAATGCGGCAGTGTTTCGGCAACAACGCAACGTTTTAACGATTCGTCGCCTGCTGCCACGGACTATGACGTATTTAATGTCACTCTGCAGAGCAAAAATGACACTCAAGATTTGAAACTTTCAATGCTTTCTGTGGAAAATTTGCCACGAGTGCAGGGCATTCTGAACTCATCAATAATTGACAAAGTGAAGAAATTAAATCTTGAACTTGCTGAAGACTTACCAGCTAAGACTGCTCAAATTGATGTACTTTTAGGAGTCGACGTGTGGTGGAAGGTCGTTAAGGATGGCAAGAAAAAAGTAAACGCTGATCTTGGACTAATCAACACAATTTTTGGATGGGTTTTGTCCGGAGCGGCGGGGAACACCAATTTGTTTGAAGATGAGGAAGGAATGACAACATGTTGCAATACATGCGATTTAGACATCCAAGAAAAATTGGACAAGCTATGGAACTTGGAAGCAATCGGAATAAACGCGGGAGAAAAAAAATTCGACTTTATTCGCGATCGATTCGAATCCACTACGAAGCATCTAGACGATGGACGTTATGAAGTCATGCTGCCATTCAACGGACAGGAAGTCGACTTGGAATCCAATTGGGAGTTGGCCATGAACCAACTGGCTAACACGCTCAAAAGAATAGATGCCAACGAGGACTACAAGAAACGTTACGACGAGTCCATGTGGCAGTATATTCACGAAAATCACGCGGAGGAAGTCCCAAAAGAAGAGCGTTTTCTGAAGAAAGGAACCTACAATATCCCTCACCATCCTGTAATCAAGGAGGATCGAGACACGACGAAATTTAGAGTAGTGTTCAACGCGTCTTCTTCTAAGAAGGGAAAACGTTCCCTCAATGACTGTCTATTTCCGGGACCTTCCCTAAACCCTGACTTGATTCTTGTTATTGTGAGATTCCGTCTATATTGTATTCCCATAATAGCGGACATAAAACAGGCATTCCTCCAAATTATGATCAACCCAACCCAAAGAAACTTTTTACGCTTTTTGTGGGTGGCTCGTGACTATTTCAAAGAACCATATTCGTGGCAAAATTTGTGGAATAATCTAATGGTTCTGCGAATGATTGTCGTGCCATTTGGCGTCATTTCTTCTCCATTCCTCTTGTGTGCGACAATTAGAAAACAAGCGAAACAATTCGAAAAAACTCATGCAAAGGAAGTTGATGCACTCGATGATGGAATTTTCATGGACGATTTGACGTCAGGAGGTGATTTTACAGCCGATACCACTTCACATTGCGAGAAACTGAAAATGATTCTAGACGACGGTAAACTTCCCCTCGTAAAATGGGCGACCTCAAGCAAGGACGTCTTCAACAATTTGAAAAAAGAAGGATTTCATATGCGAGGAGAGGAGTTTTCGGACTTGGGAATCATAAAAATGCTTGGTATTTTATGGGACACTGCAGAAGATGTCATGATGTTTAAAATTCCGACAATTGAAAAAATTCCGAATACAAAGCGAGAAGTTGTCTCATTAATGGCTTCAATATTCGAACCAATGGGACTCATTGCTCCTGTTGTGCTTCAAATGAAACTACTTGTTCAAGCAATCTGGATGAGGACAAAAAACTGGGATGAAAAGATTCTTGACTCAGAGAAAAAAGAAATTGAAGAGTGGAGTCAAGACATATAACAATTGAAGGAATTAAAAGTTCAACGTTGGTTGCAGACTTATTCGGGTCAAGACATCACTTTACCAGTATTCTGTGACGCAAGCACTAAGGCATTTGGCTGTTCAATTTTTGTCGTAAATCTGGAGGGCAAAAGAACTTTATTATTGAGTAAATGCCGTATTGCGCCGACGAAAAAAGTGACTCTTCCTCGACTTGAATTAACTGCAGCAGTGGTAGGAGTGCGAATGACCAAGTACCTGTTGGAAAACTTTCTTCCAGGTTACCCAGTCACTGAAGTGCGTTACTACTCGGACTCCACCATAACCCTAGCCTAGATAAATTCGGACAAGAACGTATGGAAGCCATACGTCTCAAACCGTGTGCAAGAAATTATTTCTTCAACCAAACCCGAACAATGGTCTCACGTACCAACGGAATTTAACCCAGCCGATTTATTAACTCAACCACACAACTCAAAAACATTGATGCAAAATAAACTTTGGTGGTTTGGAGTTGATGTCTCGAAACTGGAAAAAAGAGAAGTTATACAAGAAAATCTTCCAGAAGAGGAACGAAAAATCATTGTGATGACTATTCAAGTTAAAGAAAGCTTTATTGGTCAATTCTTCAAACGTTTCCGGAACTACAACAGACTTTTGAGAGTTTTCTCATACATTTTGAGATGGAAAAGCAAACTTTTACGCGGTGAGCCTCTCTCGCCACTCGAGATAGAGGCCAACCAAAAGAAGATCCTGCAGTTTTCGCAGAAATTACATTTTTCTGAGGAAGTCGAGGATGTGAAAAACAAAAGAGAACTTAGTAAACACTCCACCCTACGCATTTTCGAGCTCTTCATTGACGAGGACGGATTACTTCGACTTCGTAGCCGCTTGAAAAAGTCTTTATTGACATTTGATGAAGTTTATCCAATCATCTTACATTATGACAGTTGGATAACAAGACTGTTAATTAAAAAAGTGCATTTGGAGTTGCTTCACGGTGATATAAGCGAAACCTTGTATCACTTACGCGAACAATTTTGGATTATAAGAGGAAGAAGAACTATACAGACAGTTATTCGAGAATGTGAAATTTGCAGACGAGGAAAACTTGCCCGCAACAACCCTTCAACGGGTGATCTTCCTGCTGAACGTGTGACACCAGCGGCGCCATTCCAAAACACCGGAGTGGACCACTTGGGTCCCATTTATGTCAGCAGCAACAAGAAAGAAAAGAAAAAAGTATATATATTGCTTTTCACGTGTATGGTGACCCGATCCCTACATTTAGAAGTTTCAGAGGACTTTTCTGTGCCAAAGTTTTTATTAGCTTTGAGAAGATTTGGGGCTCGCTATGGATACCCCGGGAAGATTTTCTCCGACAACAGCAAGACGTTTGAGCGCGGGAGCCTCGAATTACAATCGTGGGGAAAACTCATCGGTCATAAAGACGTAAAAACATTCCTATCTGAGAAAAGAGTGCTTTGGACATTCATCCCACCGCTATCTCCATGGATGGGCGGAGCGTGGGAACGTCTAGTTCGCTCCGTAAAAGATAAACTTTGAAAGACATTATTGTGCAGCACCGTAGACTTAGAAACTCTCCAAACCTTGACCTTGGAAATTAGTTCAGTGCTAAATTCACGACCCTTATCTTACGTCCCAGACAGTGTTGATGGTGGTACAATTTTGGCACCTGAAAACTTTTTAACCGGAGGTATGCCTAAATACGTAATAAACAAACAATTGAGTGTAATTAAAAAATCAGATTTGAGGAAATTGGATATTAAACGACGCCAATTTATCTGGGAATTTTGGAAAATTTGGAAAAAGAGTTACCTTATGCAATTGAGGAATTTTTACGAGACCAAAGGTGATAAGTTCTTCAAAAACCCTAAAGTGGACCAAATAGTGCTGCTTGAAAAAATGGGTACAAACCCATATTTTTGGCCCCTTGCTAGGATAAAAGAAATTTTTCCCGGTGATGATGATCAAATCCGTGTTATTAAAGTAGTGTTACCCGATGGAAGAGAGTTAAAAAGGTCAGTGAAACATGTGAGAGCTCTTGAACTAGAATGACTAATAAGACTTTGTGTGTGGTTCTCTCTTCTCTGTCCTTTCGCCGGCAATTCGTTGTTGCAAACAACGTGGAAATATTTTAGAAATTGCATTTATTACTGTGTTTTATGTCATAATAAATATTCATAGTGTAGTTGAATTTTTGCCTAATATGTTCATTTATTGCTTTTCAGGTTTTATCTTATTAAAACATTTTCTAGTGTTTTCAGTAATTTTAGTGTCTTTTGTGTTGATATTGCATTTTAATTTACTGTTATTTCAAGTGTTTTCAAAGCTTTGTGTCTTATTTCATTGATTTCTTATGCATTTTCATGATTTACGGCAATTTTAAGTACATTCGTCGAGGTGCAGTTCAGTTACGCTACACGCGTGACGTCACTTTTCATTTACTAGTTTCGTTGCGCTAGAACTTCTAACGTTTCGTTTTTACCTTTCCGAATGGTTAAGAATTCGATTTGATGTTGTTTTCTACTAATTAAAGTACGCTCTTTCGACTGGTCTGCTTTTTATTTGCCAAAATGCTTTAGTTTCGTCGCTACGAACGTTCGCTGTCGGCAACCGTAAGGGCGCAGCCAGCAATGTTCGTTTCGTGCGGCTATCGATTGATTTCAAAGTGTTGTCTTGAATAAATATTGTTATTTTGTGCAGGAATTACATTTCCTAATTTTATTTAACATTCCTATGTGGTTTTTATTCTCATTCTGTGTCTTAAATTTCAAATGTACTGGTTTTACCGCCAACATGACGTTCAAGGCCGCTGTGTTGGAATTTATCGGTAATTCGTTTTTATTTCAATTTGTTTGCGATGTATATTGATTGAATTGATTATACTATTTCATTACGATGTTTTTTAACCTGAATTCTTATGTTATTTTGTGTTTTAAAGCCATTTTAAATTCAAATCTTACGGTTACGTCTGAAGAGTTGTGATGGCCTATGCGCTGCCTAAATAACTCGAAACATCGTTTTCTGCTTGGCGGATAAATCGGACACGCGTCCGCCATCTTTTATTACAAAAGGTGTAGTAAAAATCACTTGAGTTCGAGGCTAATTGTCCTCGATCTCGTACAAAACAAAAGACAGAACGAATCATTGTCTTTACACAATGATCCATTCTTTACATTAAGAGCAGGCCAAGTTAATCAATAAACTTGATCCAAAACAAAGCAAACAATAAGTGCTCTTTAGAGCGGATGACAATGTGAGATGTGTTATCGCAAATAATGATCGGTCGCGGTACCGTAACACGCATTGAATAAAAACCAGGATTGACCGATCACATGAACAGGTCTAGAAGCAATAACACATCAAATGCACTAAGCCGTAAAGGTGCATTTAACTTCACACGCGCGCACGGGGACAAACAGCAAAACATCAACCCAACAAATCCCCCTTTGTTTAGTTATTTGTCTATCACAAAAATGTACTCGCACAGCGCGTTCAACCGGGACTTTGCTAACCATTTCGTTAGGATATCCGCGACATTTAATTCGCCGGAAACATGCTCGATCAAAAACGTTCCTTTCTCAAACCAATCTCTAACGAAATGGAGCTTCACGTCTATATGTTTATTTGCCCTGTTCTCGATCCTATTCTTACAGTATTGGATAGCCGGCTGGCTATCCGCAAAAACACAGGGCGTATTTCGCTTGAGACAAAACATTATCTTCGCGTCGTAAAGGCGCTCGAGCCAAATAACTTCTTTCACCCCATCGACCACGGCGAGAAATTCGCTCTCCATGATCGACAGGGAGGTCATCGATTGTTTGTGGCAATTCCACGAGATGGGAATGCCACCCATATAGACAATATGTCCCCCAAAGCTTCGTCGTCTGTCTTGATCTAGGGCAAACGACGCGTCGGTGTAAACTGTCAAATTCTCGTTTTTACAGTTCGATAAGTTAATCGAATAATTCGACGTGGTGGCCAAATATCGCAGGACCTGCAGTAACATATTGACATGGCGCGTCGAATGCGTCTCGTTATACTGGGAAAGCACTATTACTGAAAACAGTATGTCGGGTCTGGTTCGGCTGGCGATGAACAACAGACTTCCGACCAGAGATCTGTACGGGAATGAGGTGTCGACTTTTTCTCCGGTTCTTACACTTTGAATCATGGTTCCCGGGGTTACTGGAACCTTTACTCGATGGCACGAGTCAATCCCGTACGCTTTACAAAGCTTTTCAATATATTTCTGTTGGTGGATTTTAATCATGCCCCCGGACCTATCAAACTCGATTCCTAAAAGTAAAGTTACGGGTCCCAGACTCACTACTTCAAACGATTCCCGTAACCACTTCAAAACGCATTGTTCCACATAGTCATCCTTCGAGAATAGCACGATATCGTCCACGTAGAAGATGACTATCGTGTCGTTGTCTAGGGCATAGACACAGTTTAAACCCAACAACGGTTGAAAGCCCAATTCAAGTAGTCGTATGTGGAGGACCTGGTACCACATACGACCGGACTGGTGTAATCCATAAAGTGCTTTTAAAAGCATCCAGCATTTATGCTTATTATGGGCGGTACGATATCCCTTGGGGATCTCCATGTACTGTACCGTATCGAGGTCCCCGTAAAGGTACGCGGCCTTGATATCCAGGTGTAAATCCCGCCATCCCTTGAGTATTACCAAAGTGCAAAAGAACACTATCACTAGCACGAAGTTGACGACGGGGGAGAACACCTCCGTAAAGTCAACTCCGGGCTTTTGCTTAAAGCCCTGTGCGACGAGTCGGGCTCGGTAGCGTTGGATAACACCCGTGTGGTCGCGTTTCATTTTGTATATCCATTTCGATCCCAAGAGAGTCGTACCCTCGTCTAAAGTTGTTTTGTCAACTTCCTTGTAAACCGTTCTTTCATCGAACACATCAATTTCCTCTCTCATGGCTTTTATCCAATCAGGACGCTTGATGTGGTACATGGCTTCTTCGTAGGTTTCTGGCTCGACGGCACAGAAACCTGCAAACCCTAACGGTTCACCGTCCCCCTCTAATGTCTTAAAGTCAAATAAGGTCGCATCATATGCGTACCCTTCTTCATCGCACCACCGTGCGATATCAACTCGACTTTTTATCTTGTCCTTTAATGGCGTGATGTAAACAACATCTATTTGTCCCGCCGTCGCTCCGTCTTTACGGACGGATGCGCGTCGTTCCCATTCCGCCATATTTAACGGCAGTAGTTCCGGATGTAACATCACGTTCCCTTTCTTTTTCTTTGATCGTGATCCACGCCGTGTTTGAATCCCAAAAGGAATTTCAGGTTCCCCATCATTGTCAGGATAGATGTTGAAGTAATTCCCATCATCCCCCTTCGCCCCACCAATTTCTTCAACAGGCTCATCCCCTGTATCCCCGTCCCCAAGAATAGGGTTCCCCTCAACGGGCATGAGTGGGGGTTGCTGAGCTGCCTGTTTAGCGACTGGCCTCAATTCAGGTCTAAAAGTAGGCTTTGGGGTCGTGGGCAATGCGGGTTTCACTTTTTGCTGCGGAACAGGTTGTGGGACTTCCTGTATCGCAGGAGGGGGTTCCGGAATCTCCGGAACTTCTAGGACCTCCGGGATCCCCGGAGCCTTCTGAATTATCGGGTCGCCAGCAGCACTGTCGTCGTCAGAAAATGACCCATTGAACGAGTCCGAACTCGAAGTATCAAAGTCATTCTCCAATTCAGGCGACGTGACCGTCCCTAATTCAAACCAGAAATTGTTTTCAAAAATTTTGACGTGTTTAGACAAAAACACCTGATTTTTATTCGGATCCCAAATTCTATAGCCGCGTGTAGAAGCGGCGTATCCAATTAATGCCCCAGCCCATGCCCTGTCTTGTAATTTCCCACCCCGAGTCTGAGATGGGATATGGACATAAGTTAATGAGCCAATGCACTTGACATGGCGAAGGGACAATTTCTTATTATAAAACACAGAATAAGGTGTTTTCCCACCAATTCCCGTATGTGGAAAACGGTTTTTCAGATATACAACTGAAACGGCAAGCTCTGCCCATAGAGTGGCGGGAAATTTATTCTCAAAAAGAAGTGCCCGAGTACCATTAAGAATGGTACGGTTCGCCCGTTCGGCGACCGAATTCACTTCTGGGCTGTATGCATTAGTCCTCATACACTTAAGCCCAATTGTCGCCACATAATTGTCCCATTGTCTAGATATGAACTCCCCTCCATTATCAGTTTTTATGGCCTTTACCTTCTTAGAGGTCGTTCGCTCAACTTCAAGTAGCCACCGCTTGAAATGTCCTAAAATGTCACTTTTCCGTTTCATGATAATTATCCACATAAAGCGGGAAAAATCATCGATGAGAATGAGATAATAGTACGCCCCACCCAATGTTTGAACTGGAGCGGGGCCCCACACGTCTAAGTGCACTATTTCCAAAATACTTTTTGTCGTAATTCCAATTATTGGGGGAAAACTAGCACGTGTGCTCTTCGCCCTGGCGCAAGAGTCACACGTCGACAACTCCTTATTCGAGAGTTTCAGCCCAAAAACATCAGTTGATTTTTCTAAACCCGCAATTCCCTTTGCATTTAAATGCCCTAAGCGGGAGTGCCAAATGTCCATCGTTTGAGCCTTATCTTTCTTGTCAAAAGTTTTAACCCCATTAGTAGAATTGTTCCCATTCTCTGCTTTGTCTGCTTTGTTCTGCACAATTGAACTTGCCTCCTTAGAGGCATTGGCAGTCTTTGCCTTGATTTTATTCGAAACATTCGCTTGCGCATTAGTCGTAACATTCGCAGGCGCGTTGTTCGCAACACTCGCTTGCCCCTTTATCGCTGGTGCAGGTTTCCCTGACTCACTCGAATTTTGGGTTAATGCGTCCTTAAAACTAGGGTATGTTAGTATCGAATTTACAACTTCATCGCCTTTTATAAGCGGACTAGAAGACACAGTCGCAGCCTGTTGCGCAGGTAATGCGGCAGTGTTCACAGGAGAAATACGACAATTGACCTTATACATCCGATCACTCGTGCGTTCCGCAGTGATGGAAGGGTCATCAATTTTGTCGTTATAAATAACCATTTTGCCATTTTTAATCATGGTCGTTGCCCCAGCTTCACCCGTGCGACCCAACGAAATCAAATTCTTCCTAAAGTTGGGTGCATAAAATACATTTTGCAATGTAAGTGCACGGGTGCGGGTTCCGTAAATCGATGTCAATGTCACATTTCCTATTCCTTCGATTCTCGACTTTCCTTCTCCCTGTTGCACGTGGCCAGTTAATGACTTGAAGTCGGAGAACCAGTCTTTGTTGAAGGAGAAATGGTCCGTCGCCCCTGTGTCGACGTACCATTGCGAATCATAATTCGCGTGAGACACGTGGGAAGCCGGCACAGGGGGTTGTTGTTGAAGCCAAATCGCCGCGGAGTAATAAGAGACTGGAGAGTCGCTGAATATGTCAGCCTGTGTGACAGCGGCCTTTTGCTGGCCCCTTCCACGTCCCTTGCCCCGTGGATTGCCTCTAAATTGTCCAGTTTGGTTCCCTTTTGGTTGGAATTGCTGTTTCGGCGGAGTAGGGCATTCACGGGCGAAGTGGCCCGTCCCACCGCAAGTAAAACAGATGCGTGGGCCGCCGGATGCATTTCCACCACGTCCGCGTTGTCTTCCGCCTTGGTTAAAGAAAGCGCCAGTGCTCTCCAATGGCGTCTTGGAAGGCACGCCAAACTCGTCGGTCTTTACATGCAAGCGGTTGTATTCGCCTACCAGGCGTTCCTTGACCGCTGCTGCCGTGAACTCTGCGTCACCCCAGTGATAAACCGTCTGCTTGACCGGCTCGTATTGGGGTGGCAACAGGTCGAGGTATTGAAAGGCGTGAAACTCGTCCGTAATGTTTATCTTGACGTCGGCAAGTTGCACGACCTTTCGGTCAACTCGTGCGGTGAAAACGAACATTTCTTCGTTTTCATGCAACCGCATGTCCAAAAATTCCCGGCGAAGACGGGCTTTACGTGCCCGTGTCGTGGGCTGGTAGGCAGCTTTCAGTGCCTTCCACACCTCCTTAGCAGTGGCTTGGGCAACAGCCACGACCTGTTGGGCCTCGCCGCAAGCCAAACAAATGGTGGAGCGAGCCCGTTCTTCGCCTTTCTCAAAGTCCCTTGTCTCTCGAAACGGTGATCCGGCCGGCGGCTCTTTGGTCTTGCCGGTTACGTGGCCCCAAACACCGTACGATTGGAGGAGGAGCTGGACTTGTACGCTCCAAGTCGGGTAGTTGGTACCATCCAACTTTCTCACGTCCTTATAATCGTCGTGGCGCTCATATGACGCCATTTCGGGAAAATTTGCGACGAAATTCAGTGAAGAACTGAAGCACAAAACACACAAATCACGTAAATTCGTCGCACGGATGCACAAATAGCCCCCAAAAGTGAAGGCGAACAATACAAAACTTCCCGGGGGTCAATCCTTTTAAGAAGGAGAAAATACTTCAACTGGGTACTCTACCAGCTTCCGATCGAGTCACCTAGTGCCCGCGGGACGACTGGCTTGCCACGAGACAGCCCCAGTTGAAAATGAGACCTTGCGTGCCCGAATGGACGAAGAGCAGGGAATATACTATAGGCCCAATACAAAAACTTAAATCTAACAGAGTTTCACGACAAAATTTAAAAAAATACACTTTCTGCTGTGAAGCTGTCCAATTACGGGATCCTAGCGCCGTAATTGGTTCCCACGATGCGTAGAACGTCGGCTTGACGTTATCGGTGCACGGACATGGGCTGACGTGCTTCCACACGCACACTTCCGTGCTTATGTGGGAAAAAAAACGATTTAAATCGGCGGTGCGCACGTCGCGCCTTCGTGAAACGAACTCCGGGGTCCGAAACACGGTAATCAATGCCTGCACACACGCTTACCGTGTGCAGGACTTCTCGTTGGCTACAGACCTCTCTATATGCTGTCAAAATCGTCGTTCGCAACGATAAATCCAAAAAGAAAATGGCCGCCGTCGCGAAAATCTTCCGTGATGGCGTCCAAACGTGCTTATTTCGCACAAAATCGACAAATAAAGTTCCTACCGTCGTTGGTATCCTTGTTGTGTGCTTATTTGTGCACACAACACTGATGAAAATTCCCACGAAGCGATTCTCGTCGCACACACACGTAGAAATTCTCGAAACACAAATCTCGACCGTCGTTTATTTGCACGACGTCGAGACGACGAAAAAAACACTAATCCGCGACGAAATTGTCCGTAGACGTTCCGCCGATGCCAAGGAATCGTCCGCACACGTTGTCGCGACGATTCTGCGTTGAAATCCGCACCAAACACTCGCTTTTACGACGAGCTGGGCGAGCGCACACTCGGCGACTTCTCGTAGTCGCAAAAAGGCCGTTTCTTCTCCAAAAACGTCGTTGCCAGATCGTTTTTATCCTCTGCTACCACTTTGAAGAGTTGTGATGGCCTATGCGCTGCCTAAATAACTCGAAACATCGTTTTCTGCTTGGCGGATAAATCGGACACGCGTCCGCCATCTTTTATTACAAAAGGTGTAGTAAAAATCACTTGAGTTCGAGGCTAATTGTCCTCGATCTCGTACAAAACAAAAGACAGAACGAATCATTGTCTTTACACAATGATCCATTCTTTACATTAAGAGCAGGCCAAGTTAATCAATAAACTTGATCCAAAACAAAGCAAACAATAAGTGCTCTTTAGAGCGGATGACAATGTGAGATGTGTTATCGCAAATAATGATCGGTCGCGGTACCGTAACACGCATTGAATAAAAACCAGGATTGACCGATCACATGAACAGGTCTAGAAGCAATAACACATCAAATGCACTAAGCCGTAAAGGTGCATTTAACTTCACACGCGCGCACGGGGACAAACAGCAAAACATCAACCCAACAACGTCATCATACTGGCCTGTGATTGGCTGTCTTGATCGTCTGCTTAACGGTCACAGTTTTCATCCTTTTTTGCATTGTTTAACGTAATTTCAGACATTGTTACAATTTAACTTTTTGTTCTCTGATTCATTGTGCATCTTTTGATTTATTACAAACTGTAATCCGTGCTAATTTCACAATTTGTCAACTTTGGCTGTATTTCGTTTTCCTCCGTTGCCATGACAACGGAGAATTTTGTATCTGTATTTCGCCGCTAATCTTCTCGGCGCGTGCCGTTCTCGGTATTGCGCATGTGCGGCTCCCTTGAGGGCCAATTACATTCGTGTATTTAGAACAGTTATCATCTAACCGTTCATTAAAGAAGTTGTTTAGTTTTAACTCTTGGATATTTTTATTTCTAAGCCTACATTTCTATGGCTAGTGAGTAGAAAAGCCAATTTCCACAGCTGACAGATGATGCAGCCGTTACCTGAATACCTAATTCACCTAATACAATGAATTACCACTCGAATCGTCTGCTGCAACAATGCCTTTCTCTCCAGTTTTGTTGTGATTCCGTACGGTTTTCGTACTAAAATAGCTATACGACCTTGGGCGAGGCCAACTCGCCATTCTTTACGATTCGGAGTTGATCGACCGCAACAACGAATTGGTACAATAATATTTCCACAGTCGACTTCACGAAATCCAACATCGAAAACAGAAAAACCAAACATATCGATGTTAGGTATCACTTCATACGAGAACTAGTTAAAAGGGACAATCTTCAGATAATTCACGTGGGGACAAAGTCAAATTACGCTGATATCTTCACCAAGTCTGTTGATAAGACGGACTTAGTCCAATTTTGCAATCGTTTTTTGATTAATCTCGATATTCTAAACGCATGATAATACGAGGGGGCCGAATGTTAGGCTTTAATGTGTTGGTCTTTAGACCAACAAACTCTTCATACGAAAGGTGATGAGATTGTCGAATGGACGCAGAACCCGGAGGCAACGTCACGCACAAATCCAGCCTTTGCTTTAAAGCACATTGTGTGCTAGTTTAGTGCGCTATAAGTGGCCTTAAGCCACGCGCCGTCTCGCTTACGATATGCGTCGTATCGCCTACGTCCGTGCGCGCAGCACGGCCCCATTTTTCACGCTTCCCGGTGATAATCGCACGTGAGATACATGGTCTGTTGCGCCGCAATCCAGTATCCATTCCGCTGGTTGAACCCGTGAAGCACATTCCCGTCCAACAAGCTCCCATTCCGACCAATCCGATTCCTCCTCCTATCCCTACTCAAATCCACAACAATTTGACCACCCCTCCTTCCTATGCGAGTGCCCTACAGTCAATCCCGACGGCGACTCCTACTGCAATTCCAAATGCAAATTCCTTTCCTCTCCTCGGCAATCCGTCCCAGCCGAAAACGAAAGTCATTGCCAATCCGGCTTCGGTCAAGGATGCCACTGGTTTGTGGCACAGCCGTCTCGGCCACCTTCACACCAATGGAATGAAGTTGTTGGCCGCAAACGACCAAGTCTACGGAATGCAACCAGGGGAAGTCAGCAGGGAATTGGCTTGCAACGATTGTCGGATCGCCAAATCGACTAGAGCTTCTCACAAGCCCGATCCGAACCCCTTGACAACAAAGCCTTTGGACCTTCTCCACATGGATATTTGGGGGCCCGCCCCTGTCCCATCGTTTGGAGGAGCGCGTTTCGTCCTTACCGTCATCGACGACGCGACACGCTATTGCTGGATCATACCGCTAGCGCAGAAATCACAAGTTTTCGCAACTTTTAAGGACTTTGTTGCACGGATGGAGCGGATACAGGACGCGAAAGTCAAGGCTATCCGTACGGATCGGGGTGGCGAATTTTTGTCAAACGAATTTCTCCGCTACCTTCAAGACAAAGGTATTCAGGGTCAGCGAACGAATCCATCATCGCCACAGATGAATGGCACGGCCGAGCGCATAAACCGGACAATGGCTGACAACTTTCGTGCAGTCTTATCCGAAACCAAGTTGCCGGAAGCGCTCTGGGCCGAGCTCGCGGTTACGTTCGCGTATATCAAGAACAGGTGCCCTCATTCTCGGCTTAACAATCAGGTCCCGTACATCCTTTGGCGACAGAGAGCCCTTTCGTTACGTCATCTACGAAAAGTCGGTTCAAAGTGCTGGGTGCACTACACTGCGCCAGGCCGCAAGAAACTGGATCCGCGGGCCTGGGAGGGGTATTTAGTCGGCTACGCCACAGGGACCCGTGGATACAGGATTTGGAACCCAACCGACAATAAGGTCTACGAATCTATTCACGTCAAGATCGATGAGCGGCAGTCGTATCGGAAATCCATAAAAATTTCGACGCAGCAGCCGCAACAATCGTTTACTGGTCCCGGACAACAAACAGTTACATTCGATGATAACCTCCATTATCAACAGTGGCCGAAGGGATCCGACTCTGAGGCGTCCGAACATTCCGCGAATGATACCGACAATGGCAATAGTCAACACGTGTCAACGGCATCCGCTTCGATGCACACGCCTCCCGCATATCCGCACATCCACATTCCGCCACCGACAACTCCGGAAAGGGAATTGCTGGATTTGTGCGTGACGTTGCCTCCGGGTTCTGCGTCCATTCGACAATCTCATCACCTGTCGTATGAAGAGTTTGTTGGTCTAAAGACCATGTTTTTGTCGATGTATTTATTTATATACTTTTGATTTCGATATTATTGTTAGTTTAGCGATGTCTCGTATGTAATTCCATACTCTTGTCTTGTTTTGATATGATTTGTTCTTCAATCCAATGATTTATCCTTTATTAATGCTAATTTCCGGCACCAGAGTGCCACCATCACTGTTATCCAAATACAAGATGGCGCAGCACACGGCTGTGTGCTGCTTGATTGTTTTTCACACCATTTATGTAATGTATTCTTATTTTAGTAAAGTGTTTTATATTTTGTTATCATTGCCTTTGCTTTAAAGCACATTGTGTGCTAGTTTAGTGCGCTATAAGTGGCCTTAAGCCACGCGCCGTCTCGCTTACGATACGCGTCGTATCGCCTACGTCCGTGCGCGCAGCACGGCCCCTTTTTTCACGCTTTCCGGTGATAATTCACCGATATTCTGCGCCCTACTCTGCTACATTGGTAGCAGAGGATGGTTGTTTACTAATTTTTCGCCCAATTTTCGGCGCATTTTTTGCGAAAATCGCGATTTTGCACGGAAATTTATATTTTCAGGTTTTCGGCCGCCATTTTGACCGGATTTTCGTCTCGAGAACGTCGCCGACGTCCTATCGACGTTCCGCAGAAGCCCGTGCTGCTTCCCATTCGATTCTACGATTAATTTCGGTCGAAATTCCGCGGGTTCGCGAATTTCGTGTCGAATTTTCTTTTTATTTTCAGTTTTTCGACGATTTCCGATCCGACAACGTCGAAATAATTATTTTCACCGAGAAACGAGACGATTCTCGCTTTGTCATACCCCGGAGTATGCACAGTATCGCCGATCTTGATTTATTTACGACGATTTTGCACTTTTCTTGCGAAGAGCCTCATTTTATGAGAAGAATTTGGATTTTCGAATCCAAATTGCGCTTCTTCTCCGGTTTTTTCGAGAAAAACCGCGCCGTGCCTTCATTTGCACGAGGACTGCAACCGCAGTTGATTCACCTATTTCTCCTATTTTCGCAATTACCTTTGTTAATTTTAAGAGGGGATTTTGGTGGGTTTATTAGAATCCTTGGCGCCCTACGCTCGATTCCGAGCACCGCGTCATTGTATTCTGTGGTGAGGCTGAGCCCTGCGCCACCTGACATTCCCGTGACCCCAGGTGGTCGTAAAGGACGTCAGGGGGACACTCACCACAGGTTATCAGGCAATTGTAGCATTGCCTCCCAATTCGTGGTTTTCCACTTCGAAAGTGCTAGTGACGTGCTTCAGTGCAGTGCTCCGATCAAGTGTACCACATCAGTGCCATTCTCTGAGCCTTTGTGTTCTCCGCGTTGTGTTTTGTCCAGCGATTCACGATGCAAAAAGCAGCAGCTTTGAGTGCTCTAGTTCCGGTCCTCGGTGTCGGGAATTACGAGGACTGGCGGATGGCGATGCAGTTCTTGTTAAAATCCGAGGGGCTCTGGAGACACGTGACAGAGGACAAGGAGGCGGACCACATTGCAACCCTGACGCCCAAGGAACTCGACCGTTACATGATAAAAAAGGACAAAGCACTAGGGCACATTTACATTCACGTGAGCCCCAGCAAGCGCACAGTTCTTGAGACTTGCAACACGCCAAAGGAGGCGTGGGAGACGCTCGCTAAGATCTACGCGCCAAGTTCCAGGGCCCGTCAAGCGGCCATGCGCTGGGACTTCTTAAATCTGCAGCTTCAACCCAACGAGGACATGCCAGATTTTATTGCCCGCGTGGACAATTACGTGCGACAATTAAGGGATGTTAATGAAATCATTAGCCCAATTCATCACGCGTATCAATACTTAAAGTGTTTGCCGCCTGAATACGCGCAGGCTACCTTCGCGATCTATCATTGGCCAGACCCAAAGTTTACGCCGAAGGATGTTGCCGAGCAACTGATATCCGAACATATGCGTCTCAAATCAACTGGGCTGCTCGGATCATCTGAATCGTCAGCTCATGCTTCTAAAGGACAATTTCGGCCGCGTAATAAATCTGGTCCACGCGATTTATCAACCGTGAAGTGTTTTAATTGTGATCAATTCGGACATTATGCGAACCGATGTCCACGTCCACCTCGACAAAATCAGAATCAACCCACGGTCACGCTGCAACGTAATTCTCGCAGCAAGAGTCGCAGGCGTAACAAAAACGCTGCCGCGAAGGCCAATAATACCAGACCCCGTGAAAACTCTCTTCCACATCGAGAGGGAACATTCTTTGTCAATGCGCCGCAAGTTGTCCAACGTCCAGTAGCCCATTTCATGCAATCCAATGAATGGATACTGGATTGCGGCGCCACAGACCATGTGTCTCACGTGCGTGCAGGATTCACCGAATTCACCGATGTGATCCCATTTGACATTGAGTTAGGACAGGGCAAGTCCCAAGTAACGGGCAAAGGAACGGTTCGACTTCTCCTAGCGATTGACAAGACGCGATGCACCGTTAATTTGACCAATGTCTTATATGCGCCGAATTTCGAGGCAAACTTGATCTCCGTGTCCAAGATTGATAAAGCTCGACATCATATCCACATTTTCAACAGTGAGATTCATGTTTACCAATCAGACATTCGCAGCCCTCTCATCCGTGCAAAGGAGAGAGGTGGTCTTTACTATGTGGACGGTTTATGTTCGAATCCGACATTTGCGACGACGGTCTCTCCTACGACACAACCGACGATTCCCGCGTCGCCAGCGCAAATGTACGTGACAACCGAAGAAGATTTCCCGAACATTCCGAAGCATAGACAGGGAAAAGGGTCGAAACAGCGAGAAATAACGGATTTCCGGATTGAGATGCCAGCTATTGAACATGTAAAGCAAATTTCTGTACAACAAGCTCCTCAAACCAATCCGATTCCTCCTCTCATTCCCACGCAAATCCATAATAACCTGACCACTCCTCCATCCTATGCGGGTGCCTTGCAGTCAATCCCAACGGCAAATCCAACCGCGATTCAGAACGCAAATTCCTTTCCTCCCCTCGGCAATCCGTCTCAACTGAAAAAGAAGGTCATTGCCAATCCAGCTTCCGTCAAGGACGCCACCGGCTTATGGCACAGCCGACTCGGCCACCTTCACACCAAGGGAATGAAGTTGTTGGCCGCAAACGACCAAGTTTACGGAATGCAACCAGGAGAAGTCAACAGGGAATTGGCCTGCAACGATTGTCGGATCGCCAAATCGATTAGAGCTTCTCACAAGCCCGATCCGAACCCCTCGACAACGAAGCCTTTGGACCTTCTCCACATGGATATTTGGGGGCCCGCCCCTATCCCATCGTTTGGAGGAGCGCGTTTCGTCCTTACTGTCATCGACGACGCGACACGCTATTGCTGGATTATACCGCTAGCGCAGAAATCACAAGTTTTCGCAACCTTCAAGGATTTTGTCGCTCGAGTGGAAAGAATTCAAGACTCTCGACTAAAAGCAATTCGGACGGATCGAGGCGGAGAGTTCATGTCAAACGAATTTCTCCGATATCTTCAGGATAAGGGCATTCAAGGGCAACGAACGAACCCGTCATCGCCACAGATGAATGGCACGGCCGAGCGCATAAACAGGACAATGCTCGACAACGTCCGCGCAATCATTTCGGAAACCAAACTTCCGGATGCGCTCTGGGCCGAGCTCGCAGTTACGTTCGGATACATCAAGAACCGGTGCCCTCATTCTCGACTTAATAATCAGGTCCCATACATCCTTTGGCGACAGAGAGCCCTATCGTTACGACACCTCCGCAAAGTCGGCTCAAAGTGCTGGGTGCACTACACCGCGCCAGGCCGGAAGAAGCTGGATCCGCGGGCCTGGGAGGGGTATTTAGTCGGCTACGCCACAGGGACCCGTGGATTCAGAAGTTCGGGACATCAACTAACAACCGAGTTAAGGTGCCAGTGACCCCGGGAACAACACTCGTTCGTGGGTCAACAGAGAAATTAGAAGATTTTCCCTATCGATCGGTAATCGGCTCTCTATTGTTTTTGGCATCGAGGACTCGCCCCGACATCTTGTACTCCGTCATCGCTCTAGCACAGTATAACACGTGCTACAACCGAACCCACATCCGCGCTCTTCTCCAGGTTCTGCAGTACGTGGCAAATACTGCAGACCTTTGCATCGAGTTATCTGGCTGCACATCGAGCCAGTTATCGGCTTTCACCGACGCATCGTGGGCGAGCGACCCGGAAACCTCCTTGAGTTTCGGAGGACACATCGTGTACATCGGTAACGTCCCTATCGGCTGGTCCTGTCGAAAACAGTCGACTGTTGCATGCTCTACTATGGAAGCGGAATTTATCGCCCTAGTAGAGTGTGTAAAGGAGCTTTTCTGGTTGGACTCCGTGTACACCGATTTCCCGATTCTCAATCGATTAGCTCGACCTGTTGTTTACTCCGATGCCCTGGCCGCTATCCAATTCACGTCTAACGACATTGAGAACGCGAAGACTCGACACATTCGCGTGAAGTATCATTGGCTCAGGGAGTGGTATACGACAGGAGTCTTCGATCTTCGAAAAGTTGCATCCGAAGTGAATATCGCAGACATTTTTACGAAATGGCTCTCATCCGAACGTTTGCGGTCACTCATTTCGAAGATCTTCCGAGCATAACTTTATCGTGACATTCCTGATTTAGTTTCACCCGATTTCGAGGATCATCGAGTTTCTGTGGGAATTCCGAGCTTAGTTAAGTGATAACCACGACAGTACCCGGCTCGATGATTCGAATTTATTATTTTCTTTTCTCGCCAATGATCAACTGTAATTCCAGTATATGTTCATCTCGTCCCCTGATAAATATTTCCATCGAAGAGGGGATTTGTTGGTCTAAAGACCATGTTTTTGTCGATGTATTTATTTATATACTTTTGATTTCGATATTATTGTTAGTTTAGCGATGTCTCGTATGTAATTCCATACTCTTGTCTTGTTTTGATATGATTTGTTCTTCAATCCAATGATTTATCCTTTATTAATGCTAATTTCCGGCACCAGAGTGCCACCATCACTGTTATCCAAATACAAGATGGCGCAGCACACGGCTGTGTGCTGCTTGATTGTTTTTCACACCATTTATGTAATGTATTCTTATTTTAGTAAAGTGTTTTATATTTTGTTATCATTGCCTTTGCTTTAAAGCACATTGTGTGCTAGTTTAGTGCGCTATAAGTGGCCTTAAGCCACGCGCCGTCTCGCTTA
The DNA here is from genome assembly GCA_949358305.1 of Strigamia acuminata. Lineage (NCBI taxonomy): Eukaryota > Metazoa > Arthropoda > Chilopoda > Geophilomorpha > Linotaeniidae > Strigamia > Strigamia acuminata. The sequence goes on along the minus strand of OX442319.1, from coordinate 698,342 downwards.
CGATACGCGTCGTATCGCCTACGTCCGTGCGCGCAGCACGGCCCCTTTTTTCACGCTTCCCGGTGATAATTCACCGATATTCTGCGCCTTACTCTGCTACATAATGTACTCTTGTGTCGTATCATCAAGCGGTGATACGCTTTGTATTTTGTACACTTGTTTATTTGTGCGCTGTATTATTTGCACGACTGGCTGCTGTGTTTGTTTACATGCAGCTTATGTATTTTGCCCAAAGGGGGCGTTGTTTATGTTCTTTCTGGTCACATGACTGGATAATAAAACTCACTTGTTGTCCTGCTTCAGACACATAAAGATGTCGCTTATTTCTTCTCACAAAAGGTGTTTTTCACACCACTGCTTATATACACAATATGTATAATATTGCACCACAAATTAACACCCCAACTCGATGTCGAAAGGCGGAATGTTCGTAAAGTCGGTGAAAAGAGCTCGCACATGGGTAACATGGTCGGTCGCGCCACAGTCAACAATCCACTCATTGGATTGCATAAAGTGGGCAACTGGGCGCTCAACGACTTGCGGTGCACTGCAGAAAAATGTCTTTTTCCGAATTGGACGTGAACTCCCTCGAGGACGAGTGTCTTCGACCTTGGCGACAGCGTTCTTGTTCCGTCTTCGACTCTTACTTCTCGAGGAGCGTTGTACGGAAGCCGTCGACTGATTCGGGTTCGGATTCTCACGTCGAGGGTGGGGGCACTTATTCGCGTAGTGGCCCATCTGGTCGCAATTGAAACACCGAATAGTTGACAAATCACGGGCACCAGATTTATTGCGTTGACGAAACTGTCCTTTCGCAGAAGTATGAGCCGTCGGTGGAGTTGTTCGGAGCAGACCCACTGATCTTAAACGAGATTGTTCGGCTATTAACTGTTCCGCAACTAAAATCGGGGTAAATTTTATTGATTATCTAGAAGACCTGTCATTGCCGAAATAAACTGTAAAGCCGAGTTAAAACTGGTGCGGGACACCGCATTTCGCGTCCGCCAATTGTTTATTCTTAAACATGAAGAAGGACTCGAAAAGCACCTGTTTCGAGGCTACAAAGCTTGAAATAGAATGAATCATTGTTAACAGGCAAAGATTCATTCTTTACATAACAAAAGTAAAGTAAACTGGCATAAACAATCGATAATGCAAACAAAAGCTATGAGAAACTAAAGGATAAGCGCTCATATTCAAGCAGACGACATATGGGCATGTCATTGCTAATAAGCACATTGGTTGCGGCACTTAGCACAGGAATGAGAGTTTAAAAGTCAATATCAACCAATGTAACACGGATACAGAATTGCAATGACACACACGTTGCATTTAACCGGAAACATGCAACTGAGAAGATCAAACAGTTGGGCATTTCCTAACAAATCCCCCTTTGCGCAACTATTTGACTACGACAAAAATATGCTCACAGAGCTGACACAATCTAGGGCGCGGCAACCACTTCGTCATCAAATCGGCGATGTTTAATTCGCCAGGTACATGCTTGATGTTAAACACCCCTCTTTCAAACCAATCACGGAGAAAGTGCAATTTAACATCTATATGTTTATTTGCACGATTTTCGATTTTGTTCTTCGCGTAGTTGATTGCCGGCATACTATCGGCGTAAACACAAGGAACGCTTCTTCCAAAACACAAGATGATATCGGCATCGTACAAACGTTCTAGCCATATCACCTCTCTCACGCCATCGACAACTGCGAGAAACTCGCTTTCCATAATACTCAGTGAAGTCATGGATTGTTTTCGACAATTCCATGAAATCGGAACCCCTCCTAAAGAAACTATGTGACCACCAAAGCTTCTCCTACTGTCTTGGTCCAAAGCAAAGGACGCGTCGGTGTAAACCGTTAAATTGTTGTTTTTACAATTAGCTAAGTTGATAACATAATCGGGGGTATTCGCCAGATATCTTAACACTTGTATTAGCATTTTAACATGCCTGTTAGAGTGGGTCTCGTTGTATTGAGACAATACAATAACGCTGAAGAGGATATCTGGACGCGTTCTATTCGCGATAAATAGTAAACTCCCTACTAGGGACCTGTATGGGAACGTCGAGTTTATTTGTTCGCCCGGTTGTACCTTCTGTATCATGGTACCGACCGTGACTGGGATTTTAATTTTATGGCACGGATCAATGTCGTATTTCTCGACTAATTTCGCAATATAACTCTTTTGATGTACTAAAATGTCCCCATTTTTCCTTTCAAAATGAATCCCTAATAAACGAGTCACCGGTCCAAGGTTGACAATTTCAAAGCTCTCTTGAATCCACTCGATGATACATTGTTCAACGAAAGCATCACGACTAAACAAAACAATGTCGTCCACGTAAAACAAAAGGACGGCATCTGAGCCGTAATTATATACGCAATTCAACCCTAAGACTGGAGTGAATCCTATTTCCAATAATCGTTCGTGGAGCTTGAAATACCACATCCTTCCGGACTGGTGAAGTCCGTACAAGGATTTGACCAGCCGCCAACATTTGTGTTGGTTCTCCTTGGTCCGGAAGCCTTTTGGGATATTGATGTATTGTGGCACATCAAGGTCTCCGTATAAGTACGCAGACTTGATGTCGAGATGTGTATCTCGCCAGCCTTGCAGAACCACAAGAGAACAAAAGAATATCAGTACGAGAACAAAGTTGACCACTGGTGAAAATATCTCAGTGAAGTCAACTCCTTCTTTCTGCCCAAAACCTTGCGCAACCAAACGTGCTCTCCAACGCTTAATTGCCCCAGTATGGTCACGTTTGATTTTATAAATCCATTTTGTTCCCAGTAAATTCGTCCCTTCGGTTTTATCAACTTCTTCGTAAACTTTTCTGTCATTAAAGATATTAATTTCATCATCCATGGCATCCTGCCAGTCAGATTTGTTGGGATTGGACATAGCCTCTTCAAATGTGTCCGGTTCAACGGATGCATGACCGGCGAACCCAATGGTCTCATTTGTTGCTTTGAAATCGAAACAACCCCCATCGTACTGATAGTCTTCTTCTTTGCACCATCGTACAACATCAATCCGACTGCGGATTCTATCGCCAAGTGGTGTTATGTAGATCACATCTACCTGCCCAGCAGTTTCACCACTTTGCCTAACGGTTTCTCTCCGTTGCCATTGTGTCATATCCAATATTTTTAATTCCTCAGGAGCAGCTGCACGCTGTTTCACTGTGTCCCCCTTTAACTTAGCACCTCGTGGTGGGTTCCTTCTAACCGGTGGAGGTGAAGTTTCCATTTCTTCCTCCTGAACTCCACCAGCCGCCTGCGCGTTTTCTTCCACAACTTCAGGCTCAGCAGCCTGTTCAACTAATTGGGGATTCGGAATCGCACGTTTAGGGGACTGAAATAACTGCTGTATAGCAGGGGGCACCTGTTGCTGTTGTACAGCAGGAAGAATCTCATCATCTGAATCTTCATCCCATGATGCCGCTACAAAATCTGGCTCACGTGGAATGGAATTTGATTGCACCGATTCATGCCAAAAAACATTTTCATTAATCTTCACATGCTTTGAAGCAATCACTTGGTTGGATTTGGGGTCCCAAACTCGATACCCCCGCGTCTTAATCGCGTAACCGACTAGGGCCCCAGGCCATGCCCTTTCTTCCAACTTGCTTCTCCTTGTTTGCGAAGGGATGTGCACGAAAACTTTGGAACCGATACATCTTAAATGTCTCAACGACATTTTCTTGTTATAAAACAAGTTATAAGGGGTTTTCCCACTTAAGCTTGCATGTGGGAATCTATTTTTAAGATAGACAACTGTCACGGCCAATTCTGCCCACAAACCCTTTGGAAAATTGTTTTCGAAGAGCATGGCTCTAATTCCCCCAACAATTGTTCTGTTTGCTCTTTCGGCCACAGAATTCATTTCTGGGGAGTAGGGGTTTGTTGTGATGCACTTCAACCCAATAGAAGCCGCATAGTCATCCCACTTTTTCGACACAAACTCCCCGCCGTTGTCTGTCTTGATGCATTTGACCTTTTTCCCGGTGCTGCGCTCAACTTGTGTTTGCCATCGTTTGAAACGCTCAAATACATCCCCCTTGTTTTTAATAATTTCCACCCACATGAAATGTGAATAGTCGTCCACAATTATCAGGTAATAACTGGCCCCACCCAAAGATTTAAAAGGCTGAGGGCCCCACAGATCCATGTGGATTACTTCCAATATTCCCTTCGTAGAAATTTCAGGGATTGGGGAAAAGGTTGCCCTAGTGCTCTTTGCCTTCGAACACGCGTCGCAAGGCGAAAGTTCTTTGTCGGAGAGTTTAACTCCGAAAATATCCGGTGAAATTTCCATTTTTGCAATCCCACTTGCGTTAAAATGGCCCATTCTGGAGTGCCAAATGTCCATTGGCTGTGGTTTCACTTTGATCTTTTCGATTTTTCCCCCATTCGAATTATTTTGCCCGTTAGTATCATTTAAATCGCTTTTCTTAAGATTTGACGCATTTACTAGCGCATTTACGCTCACTTGCTGCTTCGCTGCAGTCTGCACTGCGCCACTCAATGTGTTTAGTAATGCTGCCTTAAAATCTACTGTTTTTAGTAAAGGATTAATGACACTTTCACTTTTTACAACATTTTTGACCGAATTTCCACCCACCGCTGCACTCTGTTGCGCAGAAGGTGCAGTTGTGTTCACAATATTGGCCTCTATTTTGCAGTTAACTTTATACATCCGATCATTTGTTCTTTCTGCAACAATAAAAGGCTCATCAATTCGGTCTTTAAACATGGTCAACTTTCCATTTTTGATAAAAGTTGTGAAACCAGCTTCATCTGTCCGGCCCAGCGATAAGAGATTCTTCTTAAAATTTGGCGCAAAATAAACATTTTGCAGTGTGATATGCCTACATCTGCCAGAATAACAAGATGTGATCAACACGTTTCCAATGCCCTCAATTTTAGATTTCCCTTCCCCTTGCTGGACACTATAGCCGGACAGTGGCTTGAAGGTCACGAACCAACTTCTGTTAAATGAAAAGTGATCTGTCGCACCGGTATCTATGTACCAGTGCGGATCAAAGTCGCAATGCGACATTAAAGACAATGGTGGTGACAAGGTGATTTCCTCTTCAGTTTGATGAACTGCCGCCGAGAACATTGTCAATGGTTCATCAAAAATGTCAACTTGTCCCAAATTGGCCTTTTTGGTCTTTCCACCACGGCCACGTCCTCGTGCAGTGCCTTTTGCGAGCTGTGCAGAGGTGCCACCTCGTTGGCTTTGCATATTCGCTTGTTGTTTGGGCGGTGACGGGCACTCTCTCGCAAAGTGACCAGTGCCGCCACAGGAAAAACAAGTTCAAGGTGTAAATGGCTGATTTCCGCCTTTGCCGCGTTGGAAACGCCCTTTTCCAAAGAATGCGCCTGCATTATCGATGGAATCCTGTGTACGTATGCCATAGGAGTCTGAAGCTTCAAATAAACGATTATACTCTCCTAATAATCGCTCTTTCACTTTTGCAGTGGTGAAGTCCAAATCATCCCAGTGGTACATTATCTGCTTAATTGTTTCATAAGTTGTGGGGAGGAAATCCATATATTGGAATGCAATTTCCTCGTCTGTCGGTACGACTTTGACATTCGCGAGCTCTGCGACTTTTCTGTCGACACGAGCTAGAAAACACATCATCTCCTCATTGTCCATCAGATGCATTTGCAGGAACTCGCGCCTCAATCTGTCCTTCCGGGCGCGTGTGGTGGGCTGATAAGCATCTCGGATCGCTTCCCACGCCCCCTTAGAAGTATCCTTGGCAACGGCCACGAGCTGTTGCGCTTCTTCGCAACTCAGGCATATCGTGGACCACGCCCGCTTCTCACGCACTTTGAAATCCCGTTTTTCTTTGGCTGTGGCGTTGGGACCCGGCGCAGTCTCGTCGCCCGTCACGTGATCCCACACGCCTTGCTGGGATAACAGTAGTTTCACACCAATCGCCCATTGGGCATAATTCGTCCCATTTAATTTCTTTATCGACTTATAATCGTCGTATTTTTCCTCCGACGCCATAATTGTCCAATTTGGGTAAACTCTTCCACTAAATGCACTTGTTTTTCACAAAATATTTCGCCGCACAAAATTCGGAGCACAAATAACACTTGAAATGCACTTTTGCAAATTGCAAACCCCCAAAAAAATAGGCGAAATAAATGCACAACTTCCCAATTGGTACAGCTCTATAAGAGAGCACAACTACTCGTATCTGGTCGCTCTACTAGCTTCCGATCGGCACCACTGAGGCCCGCGGGACGGCTAGCTGGCCACGAACAAGCCCAGATCGAAATAAGACTGCACTAGTCGAATGACTAAAGGGTGCAGAATATACTATGGACCCAAAACAAAAACTTAATGAATAATAACAAGCTAATTTCGACCCCGTTATACACTTTCAACGTTGTTAAGATGATTTCCGTGCTGTTTTCCGTGTTGAAATCTGTTGTGATTCACTTGTGCACGTGGCACAAGACTATTCCGGTCCACCGTAGCACAGATACCCGTCCCGGGCTAATCCGTGTTCGCAGAAACTCGGTTCGCACTTTGTGTGCGAAGAATCGCTCCAAAAATTCCCCACACGGTTGTGGCTTCGTTGGCGTTCACCGGGGAACAAACCAACGGCTTTTCCAACTGTACGAACGTCGTACGTTCGTATCTCGGCTTGCTAATGACGAGCAACGTCTCCAAAACGTCGTGGAAATCCAATTTCGGTCGCCGTCGCCGAAAAACGCTTCGTTTTTGACGAAAAATGCTGCGAATCGATCCAAAACCGATTCCAGACGATTCCTCGGTCCTTTATGTGGTCCCACGTTGTAATTTGCAGCGCTGGGATCCACGTCTCGGCTCAGAAACAGCTCGAACACCGCCTCAAACTCGTATCGCACAGGGCGCCGCCATCTTGGCTGGTGACGTCATCGCGAAAGTTATCGTGGCTTTTTTCTCGAAAGAAATGGCTTATATTTCCGCCAAAAATCAGTTTATAATAACGACAAGTGTTCTTACAGCCTGTGGAAACTATCCAGCGTTGTTTGAAGTCGTTTTCTTGACGAATTCTCGGCAATTCGAGCCTCGCGTCTGCTGCGGGTCGAATCGTGCACGTCGCGACTTCGTTCGCCGATAATGTCCGCTGTCGTCTTCAAATCAACAAAAACTTGATGGCCGCGCCGCAACCATCCTCTGCTACCATGTATTGATTATCTAGAAGACCTGTCATTGCCGAAATAAACTGTAAAGCCGAGTTAAAACTGGTGCGGGACACCGCATTTCGCGTCTGCCATTTGTTTATTCTTAAACATGAAGAAGGACTCGAAAAGCACCTGTTTCGAGGCTACAAAGCTTGAAATAGAATGAATCATTGTTAACAGGCAAAGATTCATTCTTTACATAACAAAAGTAAAGTAAACTGGCATAAACAATCGATAATGCAAACAAAAGCTATGAGAAACTAAAGGATAAGCGCTCATATTCAAGCAGACGACATATGGGCATGTCATTGCTAATAAGCACATTGGTTGCGGCACTTAGCACAGGAATGAGAGTTTAAAAGTCAATATCAACCAATGTAACACGGATACAGAATTGCAATGACACACACGTTGCATTTAACCGGAAACATGCAACTGAGAAGATCAAACAGTTGGGCATTTCCTAACAAATTTGTCATCCGGCCAATGGTAGATTGCGAAAGTTGCCTGGGCATACTCAGGTAGTAATCCCTTAAGGTATTGATATGCGTGATGATCGGCCGAAGTTTCTTCTTTGACGTCCTTTAATTGCCTGACAAAGTGGTCCACTCGGGCAATGAAATCCGGCATGTCTTCGTTGGGTCCGATCTGGAGGTTTAAAAACTCCCAACGCATGGCTGCTCTTCTAGCCCGTGAGCTTGGCGCATAAATCTTAGCCAGCGCGTCCCACGCTTCTTTCGGCGTGTTACATGTGTCCAACACTGATCTTTTGGGCTCGCTGACTTGGATATAGATGTGACCGAGGGCTTTGTCTTTCTTGGTCATGTACCGATCCTTCTCCTTTTCAGTTAAGGTAGCTAAATGTTCGACTTCCTTCTCTTCGGTAACATGCCTCCAAAGGCCCTCGGACTTTAAGAGCATCCGCATTGATCGTTGCCACTGCTCGTAGTTTCCAACTCCGAGTACGGGAATTTTGCTCGATGAATCTCCAGATTTGGGCATCGTGGCGTGGAAAACTCAACACTCCGCGACGAAAACACAGGCTCAGAGAAATGGCACACAGGAGACACCGTAGCACTGCACGAAAACGAAGCACAACACTCGATGCAAAGCACTTTCGAGGCGGAAACCGTCAAAAGGGGAGCCGATTCTAAGATCAGCTGAGAACCTGTGACAAGTGTCCCCCTAGCGTTCTTTACGACCACCTGGGGTCACAGGAATGCTAGGTGGCGCAGGGCTCAGCCTTGTCACAGAATACAAACGCAACTTGGACGGAATGTCCGAAGGGTTGCGCCGATTCTAAAAGTGTCCCACCAAAAGCCTTATAAAATATCTTAATGCTAACAAGTAATGTCGACACAAGGAGAAATAGATGAATCGATCGCGGGTGCAATCCTCGTGCAAATGAAGGCACGGCGCAGCTTTCTCGAAAAGCTGGAGAAAGCGCAATTCGGACGTTAATGTCCGAATTCTTCTCGAAAATTCGAGGCTCTTCGTCCGCTTGAAAACATCGGTGATAACCGCCGTTCACCGAGGAACTAAGCGGCCAATAATCTAGTATTGGATTCTCGTTGTATCCGCCGCAACGTGCTAAGCGGAGAAGCGAATCCAAAATGACGAAAAACCTGAAAATAAATTTAAATTCGCCGAAATTCGCGAATCCCGCGTAATTTCGGACGGAAATTAGACGGATCGGTGGAAATATAGACAGCCCTGGCTGTCTGGAACGTCGGCGATACGTTGTGGACGTACGGCGGAAGAAAATCGGGCCGAAAATCGATGATACCTGCAAAAATACAAATTTTGTCTCGAAATTTGCGAAACCCGCGCAATTTCGGACAAAATCAGACAAATAGTGAAGAGATAGAAAGTCCTGGCTATCTAGAACGTTGCTGGTACGTCGTAGACGTTCGAAAAACGAAAAATTCGGACCGGAAATCGTCGTAACCTGAAAATAATCAATTTCGGCGCAAAAATCGCAAATTTCGCAGATTTCACGTTGAAAAAGCAAACAAAAAATGATGGAATTAGGCAGCAACCATTCTCTGCTACCAATTGTAGCAGAGGAGTGCGCAAATATCGGTGAATTACCAATCGGGAAGCGTGAAAATGAACAAATAGGCGTCGTACTTCATGTACGAACGTCGTCGATACGTCGCGTATCGATTCGGCCAGAACGCGCGACTTAAGGTTGCTTATATGCGTGTAACTAAGCACAAAAGTGCTTTAAATCAATTGACTATGTGTAAAAATAATAAACACTTTAATAAAAAAGAAATATCTTACATATAATGGTGAAAATACAGTCAAGCAACACACGCCCGTGTGTTGCGCCATCTTGGATCGAGATAAGAGTGTCGCAGCACTCTAGTGACAATAATTGACATTAGATGTCAAAACAAAAGAACAAATCATACTGAAAAACAGAACAGTTGTATGGAATTACATACGGGACAATTCAAAATGCAGACAAATACCGCATGTGATAAATAAATAACGAAATATCGAGATAATACATTTCAAAACTGAATATATAGAGAACTAACATTTGATATCAATAAACTGGCGGTCTTCAGACCAACAATTCTAAAACAAAAAGTCAACAACCAAGAGCGTGTCATCGCTTATGCAAGTCGTTTAATGAGCACAGCTGAACAGAACTACACTGCAACTGAAAGGGAAATGTTAGCCATCATTTTTGCAATAGAGAAATTTAGACCGTATTTATATGGACAGAAATTCCAAATTATCACCGACCATTCTGCCCTCCAATGGCTGAAAGGAGTCCGAAATCCAAATGGACGTCTAGCCAGGTGGGCGCTGCAACTAGCTGAGTATGATTTTGAAATATTTCATAAAAGCGGCAAGAAACATACAGATGCCGATGCTTTAAGTAGGAGCCAGGAAGAATTAAGTGAAGAAGAAATCGAAAAATTACCTTTGCTTTTCTTAGAAAATTTGGACCTCCCTGTTGAACAGAGGAAGGATCCCAAACTTCTGGACCTCATAACAGCGCTAGAAAACCAAGAGCAACTTCCAAGAAAAAGAAGACGACCGCTAAAGCAGTTCGTTCTTCAAAACAAAACGTTGTTCAGGAAGAAAAAAACTTAATAGTTCCCTGAACATGGAAGATTTACTACTAGTAGTTCCAAAACAACTTCAAAAAGATGTATTGTACGAAATGCACGATGGATTACTAGGAGCTCATTTGGGATTGGCAAAAACGTGGAAACGAATAAGAACACGATTCTTCTGGACAAGAATCTACAAAGATGTTAGAAATTACGTCTTGTCCTGCCAACACTGCGCAAAAGCGAAAACAATGACAACGCCAGCAAAAGGATTAATGCAGCCCTGGTCGACAGTCTCAAAACCCTTTGAGCGAATTGGAATAGATACACTTGGACCTTTTCCATTGTCACGTCTTGGAAATAAACATGTTTTTGTTGTAACTGATTATCTTTCGAGATCTGCAATAGCTAGACCAGCAGCAGCAGCTACAGCATTAGAAGCAGCGAAAACATTGCTTTATGAAGTTATTCTGAAAGAAGGCAGTCCAAGAGAAATCCTAAGCGACCGTGGAACCGAATACAGGAATAAAATGGTTGAGGAAGTCTCAAATATGTTTAAAAGTTTGCATAAAACTACGTCAGGATACCATCCAAGAACAAACGGATTAACTGAGAGATTTAACGCGACATTCGCAAAAATGTTGCAAAGTTACGTCAATGATGAACACACTGACTGGGACGAGTTTCTTCCATTTCTTCTGTTTTCTTACAACACGGGCGTAAATCTTGATTTGCCACAGAAAGAATTTACATTAAGGACAGCAAAATTCATTCGAGCAGCCAGGAAAATTGCAAATGAGAGACTTGAAAAACAATCTGCAAAAAGCAAGAAAAGGTTTGATGAAGGTAGAGTCAACAAAGAATTTGAACCAGGTGAATTGGTTTATTTGAAAACCATCAAGCGTCAGAGAAGCTTTTACATCAATTTTCCGGCCCGTATGAAATTGTGCGAAGAACTGCACCTAATGACTATGAAATCATCAATTCTACAAGAAAGAAAAGTGATATAGTGAATGTAGAACGATTAAAACCATATAAAGAGCGAGTTGAAGAAGAAATAGATGAAGCTTTGAAAGATTTGCCAGAAAAGAAAGTGAAATTTGCTGATAAAGTGAAAAAAATCAGTAAAAAAGGTGAAATTGTAGTTGAAAACACAGAAACACCAGTGAAAACAACGAAAATTAAGCCAAAAGAACGTTATATAGATGACACAGAACAAATCTCATTGAAATCGCCATTTGAATCACAGCCTACGATAAAAACAAACGAAAATCAACTCAAAAATCCGCCACAAGATGGCGCAAACATACAAACTGACAGTTTCCGGTCGCGCAGACTCAGACCGCAAGAGAGAAAAGATTATCGCCGTTGTTATTGATTTTGATCAAGGTGAACGCGAAATTACTGCGTGACCCGAGACAAAATTCTGATTGATATTGCCACTCTTTGTATGAAATTGTGTTTCTAAAGGTTTGTGTGAAAGTATTGAATAATTTAGATGAATTTTAGAGATGAATTTTGTGAATTCTTAGCGTCTTTGTGAACGAATTTCGTCAAATGAAACCAATCGCCATGTTGGTTCATTCGTGTGAAAATTCCAATTAGATGCAAAATCTTAGATAAAATTCCAATAATTAGAGGTTAAAAAGAATAAAATATTAGTATGAAATAAAATAGTTAAAGAAAACAAAAGAAATTGAATGAATGACGGCGCAAAAGTCGGGGATACGTGAAAGGAATCCATCGCGATCTTCGTCCATTTGCACTTAAATTATATTAGGCTTAGGAAAATGGTTGAAATTTTAAAATAAATAATATTCAAATTTAATAAAACAATAGCTTGAATTAAAAATAAATTTTAAAAGAAAAAGGTTAATTTTAATAGCACGAATGACTAGGAATGCGAAAGAAATCTATCGCGAATTTCATTTGAAAATTTGATAAATAAAGAATTTTGACAAATTTAATGTAAATATTTCACGATATAGTTTTGATTGGATATTGTTAAGAATTGATTATTGTAAATAATTGAAATAAGTTGATGTTTAATATTGTTATACGTTTTTAAGGAAAATTTAGGAAAATGATAAAAGAAAAAATTTTAAGAAATTTTGAAATGTTATTAATTCCAGAGAAGAAAAAGGAAAGAGTTGTAATTTGTTTTTTTTATTTGTTTGCGAAAATTTATAGAGAATTTGGAAACGGTCATGGATAATTCTGTTAATTGATTTTAGTAATAATGCATATTATGATTTTGAAAATGTCTAATTTCATTTTTGTTTTACTTTTGAGGAAATCTGAATGTAAATTTTGAAGTTTTGAGTTTAGAAATGATTTTCAGTAATTTTCTTTTTCTTTATTATTGGATATGTTTTCTTTTGTGTTTACTAAATATATGTTATTGAGATTGTATTCATTTAGAGTAGGATAATTTTCCTTTTTCTCCCCGAACATTAAACTAAAAGGGAGTGAGTTTGATTCTAATGTTTTTGAAATTTGAATTAAAAATTGTAAAACACTGAGCAATGGTTTATAGAGACAAAAGTAAAACCGAACATTCTTTAAGAATGTCCGATTGTAAAAGAGATCTGTCTGGACCGAAATTTGTATTTTGGGGTCCAAAACACAGCAAAAAAGGGAGTTGTCATGCGTACGGACCGCCCAGAATGACAGGCGATCCGTAACGCGTAATTAGGAATAAGATTCGATTAATGTTGCTAAATTTCGGCCACAGATGGCGCTGGCGTTCAGAAAAACGTCACCGCCATGTGATAGGACCGATCAATTCGACTACGGGGGCGATAGGAGATTTCCGATAAAACTGCCGCCCATTCTCGACAGAGCTCTTCTCTCTTTTTGTTTCAGGTCATGACAACACACACATTTATAACTCAGTAACCGAATGTCGCCCATTAAAGGGAACGGCTGAAGGTTGCTGGGGTTTTCTTGAATTATTTGAATCATTGCAAAGTGTTAACTTATTTGTAAAAATGCCATAACATTGGCGAGTTTCTTCGCCGCATTGCGTATCTTTGCTGCGAAAACTCCTATTGTGTCCGTCGTCGGGTCGTATTTTAGACTAAAGAATTCGTCCAACAAACGTATTATCCGAGCTCTCGAGACTGGTTCGAAGTTGGCTTTCAGTGTGTCCCAAGCTTTCTTGGCGTCCTCAATCCCGCTGAGCAACTCGTGATATTGCTCCTCGATCGAGTAATAAATTAGGCTGAAAGTTCTTCTCTTTCGTAGCTTGTAATCTGAACGATCACGCCACGATGCTCCAGGTGCCAACGCTTCTTCTGTCCCATCTGTGAACGCCCAGCATCCGTGATGCATCAAAAACACTTTGATTTGCTGTTTCCAGCTGTCATAGTTTGTTCTGTTCAGCAGTGTGATTTTCCTTTCTGGTTTGTCCGAATCCATTCTGTTTTAGGAGCACTTGTCAACCAGTACACGCTAATCTCGTATGTAAACACTGAACACAGTTTCCCCCAAAAGTTTTATCCTAGCACAACACTAAACTAAGAAATATGCTCAAAATAAACACTGATATTGTTCGGAAATAAAGTCAAATTTGTCCAGTAATTTCCCAGCTCCTTTTCATTCGTCTTTGAAATTCCTTTCGTCCTGGATTCCCGTTCACACTTCACGTGTGGTTGATGGGAATTTATCACCGTTGTCGACACGTTTTTCGCCCGAAAATAATGACACGTCGACAATACATATTGCGCCTCGCAATACCGGAATAAACGTCCAAAAATAGGAAAAGAAAATCGTATGAATGAAATGCTTAATATTGTTACGTGGATTCCTTGTCTTTTATGGATTTCCACGTGACATTTGTTTATGGAATTTTAGAGTGAGGAAGAGGGAAATGAGTGGAGTCAGTTTAATGGTTTAAATTCAAACTTCAGTCTCTTTATTAACTGGACAGACAAAGTCTGTTCAATTCCTTTTAAATTATACAACTTCTTACACATTTACTCATGACACTAATTAGCATTTGGTTATCATTGGATTCACTTGACATTTCACATAATAAACTTAACACTTTGCAATGTTTATCAAATTCAAATTCAAACCCAGCAACCTTCAGCCGTTCCCTTTAATGGGCGACATCCAGTTACTGAGTTATAAGAGTGTGTGTTGTCATGACCTGAAACAAGAGAGAGAAGAGCTCTGTCGAGAATGGGCGGCAGTTTTATAGGAAATCTCCTATCGCCCCCGTAGTCGAATTGATCGGTCCTATCACATGGCGGTGACGTTTTTCCGAACGCCAGCGCCATCTGTGGCCGAAATTTAGCAACATTAATCGAATCTTATTCCTAATTACGCGTTACGGATCACCTGTCATTCTGGGCGGTCCGTACGCGTGACAACTCCCTTTTTTGCTGTGTTTTGGACCCCAAAATACAAATTTCGGTCCAGACAGATCTCTTTTACAATCGGACATTCTTAAGGAATGTTCGGTTTTACTTTTGTCTCTATAAACCATTGCTCAGTGTTTTACAATTTTTAATTCAATTTCAAGAACATTATAATTAAACTCACTCGCTTTTAGTTTAATGTTTGGGGAGAGAAAAAAAAAGAAAATTATTACTCTCAATGAATACAATTTCAAAATCAAAACAAACTATTTTCATTTATCTGTTACATATATGCAATCTTAACAATATTTCAGTTTCATATTTGATAAACACAAAAGAAAACATCTCCAATAATAAATGAAAATTATACAAAATAATAATAATAATAATCGAAAGAAAATCATTCCAAAACCAAAACTACAAAATTTACAATCAAATTTCCTCAAAAGGTTCAAACTTGTGACGATTCTACTTTTGGCTGATTTAATAGCCATTTAAGATAGATAAATAATCGGTTTAAACAAGACGTTGCTAGGAGTAGCAACAACCTAACCGAGATAAGCTTACAGAAGTCTGTGTAAAAATATGAATTCATGACTGAGCAGAAATAACTTACAGTTTTTAGTGTGACACAACATATTTATTACTGAATAATAACAATAACAAAGATGGGTTCTTGACGCGTGTAAACGGGCGGCATCAACTGGTTGAGGATCCGGGCGAAGCCAGAGGGATACGGCTGACTTGCGGCATCGTCACAAATATCACTACGGAGACGTATTTGGTCCGCAGCATCGATTATCTAAATATGCGAAGCGTCCTTCGCAGGAATAGGAATATTCGGCAGAATATTCCATTGTTTCAAATGAATAAGAGTAAAGTGATTAATGGAATATAACAAATGAATTGTTATATAAATATTAATTGGGCGGGGACCGTCACGACAATTGAGAGAACGTCGCGGGAGTTGTTGAGACTCCATCCGCCAGCATGCCTTACGACGACAAGATCTCGTGATCAGGCGCCGAGTATTTAATTGTACGCTTTAATTCGCTGTCGGTGGTACCAACCACCAGGTAAACATTTCTATGGACTTACCGGGTTTAAAAGATATTGCCAATACAGGATTACCAATGCCCGAGTAATTTGTTTAACACAGTGTTGTTCAACTCCTGTTCACGGGTTACTAACCCGGAGGGTACGATGGGGCGGGGACCGTCATGACGGTTGAGAGAACCATCGCGGGAGGATTTGACTCCTCCATCTGCCAGCATGCCTTACGATGGCGGGATCCAATGATCGAGCACCGGGTAAAATATTAATCGGCCACTGCCGTTGGATTACCATTATCCAGGTAGTTATTTATCGCAACATCTGAAGATATTACTCACGGGCTACCAACCCGGCGTGTTACCTGTGCATTAGGCCTTTACCGACTTTTAACGAGCGGAAGGACCAATCGTAGAAAGACGGGAACCTGCGTGGGCTGTTTACAACAGCCATCCTGCAGCGGACTGAGGCCAGTTAGCTGAGGGACCTACTTTCATTTAGCAAGGTCGTACTGTATACGACCGTTATATTAAGCCACCGTACGAAGTCCTACTGTCCCGTAGAACAGCTGGCTACCGTTACGGGGCCATTTCATGCGAATGCATGTCTATTACCGGAGTTAGCCTTCCCGAAATAGCCCTACAACAGCAATAACAAATAGTAATGAATACTAACTGTGGAGAGCTGAGGTGGCCTGATGTGTCGATAGGGAATAATGAAATCAAACGATAACAATTCAACTACAGACAATATACAAGTTCAGTTATCAAGCCAGGGGGGTTAGTGGGTGAGAAACTGATGCTTATATAGTTCTGTAGAACTACTAGATTGGCGACAGCCAATCAGCGTACGAATCGGCGGATTCGTGGGTCACTAGTCCGGACCTAATATATGACTATGTCCAGATGGGCCCAGTTGGGGTCCGGAAGGGTCCGATTGGTTCCCTTCGACAGGTAAGTAATGTGGATATTGATTCGATAGAATCAACATTGTCAAGTAAATAATACTTAGTTTATATCGAATAAAATAGTTATATTTTATTCACCGTGTCTAAATAATTATTTATCACACTTTTTAGTTTTATCGAGTTTGAATTACGCGCGTTTGATAAACAGCGCCATCTATTGTGAACATTGATAAATACGGATTTGTAATCATCACACATCCCCCGGTGACAAGCATAGAGTTTACCAACTCTTCAATTGTCATTCTTAATGTATAAGAAATGTTCACCTAATTCTATCGAATTAATCCACTTGGTAAGTATTTTATTAAACTTAATCATGTTATTTCTTTCAGAAACTTCATCACCCGATTAGACTAATCGGCTTCCCTGTACAACGCAACTCCCGGTTGCTAAGCGACGGAAATGAACTCGTCCGAACATGGATACATGTTCGAGAAAACTAATTTCGATAGAAATTTTATTTTCTCCATCAAATAAACTTCTTCACAGCTTATTAATTATCCAGATGATCAAATAAAATAAATTTATGCAAAATTTTATTTATCGGAAAATCTAAACTACTAATTCTTTATTACGAATGTCATAAAAAAATTAACGAATTTCAACTTGAAATTCTTTAACGCTTCGATCAAAGCTAAATAAACACAAAGTTTCCACAAATAATTATGAAATTTGCAAATAAATCAAACAAATATATATTAATATGATTAGTTTAAATAAACATCCAAATTGAATTCGAAAACAAAACAAATTAAATTGAATCCAATTTTAAATCAACTATATTCTTATGAATATTTAAATAATTAGTTCAAGGTCTTGAAACCAAACAAACACAACACTCATGAGAATATTTCGTAATTGCAAAAAAAAACACAACAAACACTTGGAACATTTTTAGTCATAAAAATCTCCACTCGGAAAAATAACGAATGTTAATTTTGTCCCTTCTATTCCTTCTTTTCGACGTCAGTCGAATCTTTCTCTTCCTTCTTCTCGACTTCAGCAGAAGTCAGAAAATCCGACTCTTCAGTCGCCTCTGTCGAGACGGCGGAAAACACAGCTTCCTCCGGAGCTTCAATCTCTTCCGGACTCGGAGGCGGAAACGGCATGTCGTCGAGAAGCTCAGCCACGAAATCAACGACAGAAAGTAGCTCTTCGGCGTCCTCAAACTGAGCGTCGTCCGAAGTCTCAGACTTAGACGCTGGAGGGGCGCTAGACACGTCGGTTACTGCCGCTGGAGGATCCTCCACGGGTTTAGACGACGCTTCTACAGCCTGTTGAAGCTTACGAGCTCGCCCTCGTGCCAAGATGTTGGTTCGTTGAACTTTGGCAATTTCTCTCGCTCGGTCGAGCGTCAGGCAGCCTCGTCCACGCGACATCGTTCTCGGTCGAACGATTTCTTCTACGACCTCGCTTCCAACGCTGTCGGCGGCCTGGACAGTTTCAGTAGAAACTTCAGAGTCCTCGGACGGCGGCGGTGACTGTCGAAGGAGTTCGACTCTTACGCCGGCGTTGGCTTCAGCACGGGTCCAGGTGAGGAAGCGCGGGTCGATGTACACAGCCTCGCCGCGGCTGTTTAGAAACAATCGGCACTTGGGGCAGTGAGCCCAACATCGCTTCTCGTTAGGCTTAATGCCTTTCACCACGTGGGGCTGAACCTCCTTGCGCCACGGCTCCGAACGCGGTCGCGTTTTCCTTCCTCGACAGTTTGGACATCTCATTAATGAGGAACCTGCGGATGCACCGCAGCACCACCCACAGCCGACGCAAAATGGGCAGATCGTCTCCGTGGCTTGGTCGGTCACGATGTTATCGTGAGGTATTCCGGCTGCCATGTCACGCTCGCACTGTTCTTTGCGCAGGCGGGCCTTCTCGTCCTTCTTTCTTGCCTTATTGGCGGCTCGGTACTCGCGGTTGCGAGAAACAGGCTCCGAAAAACGCAGGGCGCCCGGTGGCGGCTCGTTCCATCCATATTCGGATGCCGAAGATTCAGCACCGGCAGGAAGATGTGCAACAGACGTTGATTGTCCTGCCACAGTCGGTGCAGCTGCATTCGACGTGTTGGCGACGGTAGGCGCCACGCTTGCAGTTGGCGGCCGAAATTCTGGCGAATGCGGGGCCAACGGGACGTTGATAACGTTTACAGGCGGATATGCTACCTGGGCCAACGGGGCCAATTGCGCCGACTCATAAACAGTTGGCTGCGCAGAAGTGGACGGGGCCTGCATCATCGAATTCAAATCGAGCGGAAGTCCGTCCGGATGGACGCTCAGCCAATTAAGCGTTGCGAGTTGCAGCGGCGTCAGGGCGTACATCGAGGCGGGCGCCGTCGGTATCGGTTGGGCCCTCATGTAAGTCACTAGACGAGGTGGACGAGCTGGAGCTTTCATGACGGTGACGTCGATGACTCCGTTTTGAACGGTGTTTACCACTTCCCATCTGCAGACGCAAATAAATTATTTTATTAAAAATAATTCCACTCTAAATAGTCATTCCTTGAGTCCAAAGAATTTAAAACGTATTGTTCGCAACGAAAATACACAACTCGAGTTATTTATAACCCTTAACACGTGACACTAATGAGTCACATTCCCCTTGTGTTTATGACACGAGAATGGACTCGCCGGCAAAGATTTTCATCGAAAATCGCAACTTGTTGATTTTTCAAAAGAAAAAATCCCCTTAGTTTTGTAAACTATTTAACCCAACTTCCGAGTATCAAAGATAACTTTTCGTATTAATTAATTAACACTTAGTCTAATAAATATCTTACATTGAAAATTCATCGCCAAATAATTTATGCAAGCCTCGACCGCGACTTGATTTAAATAATTAGTGCCTACATACTTAAATCTTAATAATTCATTATTAATATTTAACCCAACTATTCGACTGAATAGCTAAATTTCCAGAGTGATTTAATGCCGATTCACGCTTATAACAACACGTGAACTTCTAATTTTTTTATTGGGACGCCGATATTTTTTTAATTGTTGCGAACAATTTTTTGTAATTCTTTGGTCAAAGAATAATTTCGAAAACTACTTACTGTTGAAGCTTGTTTTCCTTGCTTGAATCGGCTAACTGAATTAGCGTTGAAATCTCTGAGTAGAAACGCGAAGACGGGTTGAAGGGACGAAGTCACTAGTATCCGTGTGTTTAACGAAGTGTTTTTGTGCAATGAACCCTGGGAATTTTATTCCCTATTAATTGTCGGGTTCGAGGTTTAATCACACCTCGTAAGTCTCGTACCTTCGTAATTACGCGAGATTATCACTTTTCAAAGTAATTCTCTGTATTTTGGTTAAAATACATGTAAATACGACCAAAAAATTAAAATATTCTACCGAATATTTAATTCATCGCAACAAATTCATATTTTTAATATAAATTTCCATAAATATCGTAATATCTTGTCCCCCGGTGTTGAGATTATAAATCACTACACCTGTCAGACATGTAAATAATTACAGTCTTCAAGTTTTGAATAAAACTTATCAATTCCAACAGAACTTTGAGGCTTTTCCTCGTTGTTGGTATGGTTTTTTAAATACTGCAGTGATGTTTCGCACGAAATTTTCATCTGCATATTTAGGATTTGGTTTTCGTTCTCGTCGTGGACGAGTGCTAGTTCGTGGAACTATCGGTTGGGGTTTGCGGGGTTTTCGAGGCGGTTTCTTTGGAACTTCGCCTCTTTTTAACGCCGCTTTCCTTTCCATAGCAGTTAAGCGTTGTCTATGTCTATGTTTAGACTTTGTGGGCGCAGATTTGTCAATCTGCACTGAAGTTGAGTCGGATAATTCCATTGGAATTTCTGAGGAAGTTTCAGGAATTAATTCCATTTCCTCAGCATCCGGAAGTTGATTACTTTCGTCCATCCATTTAGGATTTTCTTGAGGCGAGTAAGAGGCGGACTTTTGTCCTATTTTCCAAGTCTCAATCGGGTACGACGGAGTATAGGGATACAACGCTTTAATATTTACTGATTTTTCAATCGAACCATCAGCTAATTTGCGTAATTTATACGCTCCGCCAGGAAGTACTTTAGTAATTTCCCACGGTCCATCTCTCTTCTCGACAAATCCAGCGGAGATATTTTTATCTGCGCACGAGAGAATGTGAGTCTGTTTCCAAACTAAATCTCCAACTTCGAACTCCGTAATTACGAACTTTTGTTCGTGTATTTTTCTATGTCGTTCAAAATTCAATTGAATTCTGCGATGCATCTCTTGATGCGATCTGCGTAATATATCTAATAGTACTCTGACATATTTTTCTGGATTTTCTTTGTCAAATGGATTGGCATGTTTAATAATCCTTGGGTCGAAAGGTAATGTTACGATTCGTCCCGTGTTCAGTAACATCGGGCTTGAGCCCGTTGCCGCTGAGACATTATTTCTCATCGCGAACGCGAATTCGTCTAAATATCGTGGCCATTGCGTGTGCACATCTGTGTACAAAGCCAGCATGGTTTTTATATCTCTATTGGCTCGCTCTGTCGGGTTCGCCTGGGCATGATACGTGCTTGTATGGGACGGGCGAATGTTGTACATTTCGCAATACTCATTGTAAATATCGGAAACAAATTGTTTTCCGTTATCGCTCACAATCTTTTTGGGGTGTCCCCATCTGTTTGTAACAGATCTTAATTCTTGAACGCAGTTAGCGCTCGTGGCTTTTGTCAAAGCCTTAATTTCAACAAACTTGGTACAATTGTCAATAATGACAAAGATATACTGATTTTGGGACCTTCCCACGGGTTTCGGGCCCATCAAGTCCATGTTAATACATTCCCAAGGATTGGTCATGTTGTGTGGTGTGTAAGGAGCTGCATGCCTTTTCTGTTGAATAGGCTTGTACTGAGCACAGTGCGTGCAGCTTTTGACGTAGTTCCTGACACTTCTACTCATACCAGGCCAGAAATATATTAAACGCGTTTTCTCAAGCGTCTTACTCATCCCAGCGTGACCGCTTAGGGGGTGGCCATGACAAGCGAAGAGTACTCGTTTTACGAGTGAACTGGGTACAACGGCTTTAAAGCCGTTTCCCGAATCGTTTAATTCCTCTTCGAACGAAGGGTTAAAATAGATGATCATTTGATCACCATCGACTACTTTTTTGTCTAAACAATAGTTTTTGACTTTGTTTTTCCATTCTTTTATTTCAGATTGTGGTATCCCAACAACCTTGTCATTCAATAAATATTCCCGAATGCGTTTGCATTCAGTATCTAGTAACTGAGCATCTATTATTTCTCTCCTTGTAGGAGGGACTTCTTTAAGTACTTCAGTCAACGCACTGTACAAGGTTTCTTGTACTTCCTCCCCCTCCTTTTCTTCAGAACATTCTTTAGAATTTTCTGAAAAATAGGAACGCACACTAGCCAAATATTCTCGTTTCTCCGGGGCACGATTTAATGAAACAGAAGGATTTCCGTCCCACTCAGGCCAGTATTGTTTAATTTCAACAGGTTCCACATGATCACGAAGAGGAATGTCTTCCTCTGTTAGTGGGGCTCTAAAAAGTGCATCTGCAACTTGGTTAGCAGCACCTTTTCGAAAAACGATTTTAAAATTTCCACATTGGATTCTTAAGGCCCATCGGCCAAATTTCCCAGATGGTTCAGGCGTTCGCATCAACCATTTCAGTGCTTCTGCATCTGACTCTAAAGTGGATGTACCATATTTGAGATATGGTTTAAATCGATCAATAGCCCACACAACTGCGAGACATTCGAGTTCCGGCGTTGTATAACGCTTCTCCGCTCCACGTAAAACTCTGCTTGCATAAGCTACAGGTCTGGGTACAGAAATGTTTTTCTGCTTCTTTTCATCGAATATATCGACGTCTTGGCAAAGGACAGCTCCTAAGCCTTCATGTGAAGCGTCAGTCATGACAACAAATGGCAAAGTCATATCTGGTTTGTGTAGACAATTGTCACCACAAAGTAGCTCTTTAATTTTATTAAAAGCTTCTGTCTGCTCATCTCCCCATTCAAATGGAGTTTTCTCATTCATCATACGTGTGTATGGTGCGGCAATAGTTCCGTGATTTGGAACAAACTTCCTGAAGAAGTTAGTCATGCCGTGAAAGCGCTGAATGTCTTTAGCACACGTGGGGGTGGGAAATTTCATGATCGCCGATATTTTATCGGGATCACCGAAGAGACCTTCGGGTTTAATCCAGTGGCCCAAGAATTTTAATTCTGTACGCCCAAAACGAGATTTCGCTTTATTTATTGTCATGTTGGCTTGGTTAAGCCTTTCCAAAACATCTCGGACATGTTTGAGATGATCATCCCAATTATCTGAATACACAATTACGTCATCCAAATAAACTAACGCGTAGTCTTGTAAAGCTGAGCCTAAAATGCCTTCCATCAGACGCTGGAAAGTACAAGGCGCATTGCAAAGGCCGAACGGCATTCGCACAAATTGATAAGGGCCGTTTGGCGTATAACACGCCGTTTTTGGACGATCTTCCTCACACATTTCGACTTGGTAGTAACCTTTAACAAGGTCAATAGACGTAAAATACTTTGCCGGACCAGTATTATGCAATAAAAGGTCAATACTTGGCATTTGTATTACTTCGACTTCAGTGATGGCATTTAGCCACCGGTAGTCAATGCACATCCTATACGAGCCGTCAGGCTTCGCAACAATGACGGGATGACTTATGAAGGGCCCTTTGGCCTTTTCAATGAGTCCATCCTGTTCCAATTCTGCAGCTAGTTTGGTCATAATGGCTCTCTTGGCCGGGTTATACATTCTATACTGCATTTTGGGCAATGAATGCCCTTCTTTGAACTTAATACGATGTTGAGTCACGTTGGTGCACCCAACTTGATCACGAAATACATTCGGTATCGAGTTAACCACTTCGCGAAGTGCTAGTCTTTGTTCCGGAGTGCAGTCGCTCTCCTCAACTAATTTTTCATCCCAAGTCAACACAGGAGTGTCTGTTAACTCAATTGAGTTGAGAGTGGACGACAGTCCTAAATAATCGAAAGTAATTCGATTCAACGGGGCGAGGGCCAAATTGGCTTCTTCCGATTCATAAGGAGCGGACCAATTAGGTTTATCTGCACAAGAGAACTCTTGTAAATGTGGATGCGGACTAATTTTCTGTCTGCGCATGAAATTGTGACCAAGTATCAAGCCACAAACTCGTTTTGCTAAAACGATGAAATTCATTGGTGTAAATTCATCAGCCCATTGCACGCACAAAGTTATTTGTCCGACAGGCTTGTGTGCTACGCCTACAGCGTTAACCAACATGTTTCTGGGGGCCTTTTGCAAAAATTCTGGCAAAGCCTGAGTTTCAGACAAGAGTTGTTCCCCAATGTAACATTGAGATGCTCCTGTATCCATGAGCGCGTTGTAGGTGAGCCCACCAATTGTGATCTTCATTCGAGGATCATCTTTATTATTACCTAAAGTAATATTGTGCAAATTATTGCCGCCTATGACTCTGTTGAGTCGGCGAAGTCTACAGAATTTCTTCGTGTAACACTTGTGGGGAAACAATGTCAGATTTTTTAATTGTTCTGTCATTTCTTGCAGATTTTCCTCTACTCCGCCACTATGACTAGTGGCTACTTCAAGACAAGTTGTGTCTACATCCATAAATAAAGATTCCGACGTAGCATTAGCCACTTCTGGGGGATGGAATAAACCTTCGTCCCCCGGATCTAGTTTTTTGAACTAGTCGCACTTGAATCAGCAGATTCTGGCTTGATCAAAGTCTTGACCATTTCTGCCAACGAGTTAGTCAGCGAAGTTTGTAACTTATTTTCAAAAGTATTAAGTTTCGCATCAAGTTTAGCATCTAGTGTTGCATCCAACACTTCTTGAGTTATCCACCTATTATTAAGACGTTTAGAAGTAGGATCCACAGTCGGGGAATCCGGCGTACTTCGTTTTTGCAACTCTTCAGAGTTGAAATTTGCACGTGGTTTTAAATCTGGACATTCTCGACGCATGTGTCCTGGTTTCTTACAGTGGTAACAAACTAATTGACCACGTCTGGTCTGATCCACTACTCCATTTATTAAATAAACGGCCTCGCATTCCTCAGGTAACTCTTCTTCACAAATATTAAGTTGTTCTTGTGAATCCAAAGTTAAAGATTTAACATTTGTCTTTGGCTGAGGACGAGTGTCAGTTTTCCGAGGTGGGAAAACAACTGGATTGGAAATATTTTCCCTTGCTCCATTAGCTGTACGACTGTACAAGCCTTTATTTTTTGTTATAACGGTATAAATCTCTGTCAGAGGCAAATCCGCTATGCCTTGCGTATGCAAAAGCAAATCATTAGCAGGAGTTACACTCCCGATAAAAAGACAACCAGCCCCTTTTGCATCAAGACTGTCTTGTAATATCCATAACTGGTAATATTTGTGCATAAAGTCGTAAAGACTTTCTGTTTCCAGTTGTTTCAACTTAGTTAGTTGGTTCGTCCGCTCTTGTCGAGTGGCTACAAACCGTTCTTTGAACGCCTGTTCAAATACTTCCCAAGATATGAAATCTTCTCTCCTTTCATGAAACCAACCATGCGCTTGCTCGGTTAAATAACCGGCCACGCCCTTAACAAGCATGTCATCGAGTGACATGTTTCGCAGGAAAGCGACATTTTTTACAATATTGAGAAAGCGTTCGCTTTCTTCTGCTTTTCCGGAGAATACAGGGATATCTGGTGGTTTCAAACAGTTAGTTTGGGGGACAGTGGCGGAACTTTTTCCTGCCTGCATCAACTTGTGCATGGTCGTGGCAATTGACGCGAGGTCATCAGCCGTCATTCCAAAGCTACTGGGGGGGCGCGAGTTGTCGTTTGACGACCCGCCATTGTTTGGTTGACTCGAGTTATTTTGACTTGAGCCACCACTATTAGGGTTGAAATTATTCGACCCTCCTTGATTTGACCTACCGTGGTTACCAAAGTTCGAATGGTTATTCGAATTGCCTTGGTTCCCATAATTCGAATGATTATTAGAATTACCCTGATTGTCAAAATTCGGACGGTTGTTCGAACTTTCTTGATTACCAAAATTCGGACGATTGTTCGAATTACCTGGCGTACCCCGATTCAAATAGTTATTTGAATTTCCTGGAGTTCCAGTAGAAGGATTATTTGGGTTATTCGAGTTCGGAGGAACTGGGTGACTCCTTTGCATGTTAGGTGCTGGACTAGAATTGTTTGCAAATCTAGAATTTGGGTCAAAACGGCGGTTTGGACCTCTTGTCGCACCTGAATTTGGGTTCAAATTTCCAGCGAGATTCGGACAACTATTTGATCCGTTTGGAAAACTTGGATTAGGGTTGGCCATATTAGGCGGACCCAAATTCGCTCTGTTGAACGTATTCTCAAAGTTCTCTGGATTTGTAAATCCCCTTTGTTGGTTGCGAGCGAAGTTATTCGCTCGTAATCGTTGTTGGAAAGCACGATTAAAATCTCCTGGTGTCAAATCCGACTGATCTTGACGAGGAGGTTGTGCATTTTTATTTCTATATCTAGAAATAGGCGTCGAAGGAGTGGGACTAAAATTATTTAATCTTTGGCTGGCTGGGGAATTAGGATGCTCCGACGTAGCACGATGTGCGTGCACGAAATCTAATACTTCGGTCAAAGATCTAAATTGGTTTGGGTTCAAACCGTGATCCTGACAAAATAATAGACCGCCTCGGCCTAAATGAGAACCTTCAGGAATGCATTCCTCTTCTCCAGGCGGAGTAGGTTCACGTGGAGCCCTATTCTCTCCAGATGGTCCGGCTGTTTCATTTGAAACGCCATTATGGACCGCGTGGTTTTCCACTTCTTCAGTTCCATCAGGAACAGGTATAAACCCGGATAGATTCATTCCACCGGTCAAACAAGTTCTTTCCTTACCACGGGTGTTCATGTGATGCTGGTTATTAGTCATAACTAAACTTAAAACTAAGAAAATTTCCTAAGTCTGAGAGATAACGATGAAGTTGCAAACGTTCAGGAGGATCGCAAACGAAGCAGTGGTCACACTAGTTCGAAAGGAAGTAAGGGTACTTCGATACACCTCTCTGATTGGTCAAGTATCAACGCTAGTTCTCGCGAGAGTCCAATCTCGTCTGAGATTGGTGGAAATCATCAAGTTCGTGGAACCGTAATCTTGACAGATTCCAGTGTTATGACGTAGTCACCAAACAAAATGGATACTTTTCAAAATATTTTAAAATATCACCGCATTTATTAATAAATGAATGATCACCTTTATGGAATTTTTTTAAAGTTTTTTAAACTCGTAATTTCAAAAGACGCGCCGATTCGTTTGAATCGACGGCTTTTCTGCACAACACGGGTTGCTAGGCAACACAACAGCGAGAATTCTTCTTCGCTAAAATTCGAATGGTATTCCATTCGTAAAATTCGATTTCAATGACTTGAGATCATGATTTTTAACCAACATTTTAATGTAGATCAAGTCTGTAAATTAAGGTAAACCCATTTGAAATAAAATATAAATTTTACTTCTCGGAAAAATGTCAATTTTCTTTCTAATTTATTTAGGCAAATAAATTTAGGTTTAACTTGAAGTCTCAAGCAAAATACATGTGAAAAAATATTTCTAAAATTAAAACAACTGTTAAATTGATAGAATTCTTTAAGAATTCCAACAAAAGTCAACTTTTCAAAATTAGGCCCGCCCGCTTGGTTTTGTCAGATTGTCGACGACAAAATGACGTTACCCGGGCGGAACCAACTTCAACAAGTTCGGGCAAGACTCCTATTCTCGGGTTGGGCCTTTAGGCCTGACCACGCGGTAGAAATTATTATTTTGTTAAAACGTATAATTTCCACGGCGGAGAATAAAGAACAAAGTGAGTTAAACTTATTATCTTTTCAACAAAATTTAAGACAAAAATAAAATATATTAGACACTTATAAATCTCAAACGAAATTTATTTTACACACAAAAATTTCACTTGAAATTTTATCACTGTAAGCACATTTCCGAATTCTCATAAACACACACACTCAAAATTCAATTGAATTTTTGCAGCCTTATCTCGGTGGAACCTCCACTTGTGACGATTCTACTTTTGGCTGATTTAATAGCCATTTAAGATAGATAAATAATCGGTTTAAACAAGACGTTGCTAGGAGTAGCAACAACCTAACCGAGATAAGCTTACAGAAGTCTGTGTAAAAATATGAATTCATGACTGAGCAGAAATAACTTACAGTTTTTAGTGTGACACAACATATTTATTACTGAATAATAACAATAACAAAGATGGGTTCTTGACGCCTGTAAACGGGCGGCATCAACTGGTTGAGGATCCGGGCGAAGCCAGAGGGATACGGCTGACTTGCGGCATCGTCACAAATATCACTACGGAGACGTATTTGGTCCGCAGCATCGATTATCTAAATATGCGAAGCGTCCTTCGCAGGAATAGGAATATTCGGCAGAATATTCCATTGTTTCAAATGAATAAGAGTAAAGTGATTAATGGAATATAACAAATGAATTGTTATATAAATATTAATTGGGCGGGGACCGTCACGACAATTGAGAGAACGTCGCGGGAGTTGTTGAGACTCCATCCGCCAGCATGCCTTACGACGACAAGATCTCGTGATCAGGCGCCGAGTATTTAATTGTACGCTTTAATTCGCTGTCGGTGGTACCAACCACCAGGTAAACATTTCTATGGACTTACCGGGTTTAAAAGATATTGCCAATACAGGATTACCAATGCCCGAGTAATTTGTTTAACACAGTGTTGTTCAACTCCTGTTCACGGGTTACTAACCCGGAGGGTACGATGGGGCGGGGACCGTCATGACGGTTGAGAGAACCATCGCGGGAGGATTTGACTCCTCCATCCGCCAGCATGCCTTACGATGGCGGGATCCAATGATCGAGCACCGGGTAAAATATTAATCGGCCACTGCCGTTGGATTACCATTATCCAGGTAGTTATTTATCGCAACATCTGAAGATATTACTCACGGGCTACCAACCCGGCGTGTTACCTGTGCATTAGGCCTTTACCGACTTTTAACGAGCGGAAGGACCAATCGTAGAAAGACGGGAACCTGCGTGGGCTGTTTACAACAGCCATCCTGCAGCGGACTGAGGCCAGTTAGCTGAGGGACCTACTTTCATTTAGCAAGGTCGTACTGTATACGACCGTTATATTAAGCCACCGTACGAAGTCCTACTGTCCCGTAGAACAGCTGGCTACCGTTACGGGGCCATTTCATGCAAATGCATGTCTATTACCGGAGTTAGCCTTCCCGAAATAGCCCTACAACAGCAATAACAAATAGTAATGAATACTAACTGTGGAGAGCTGAGGTGGCCTGATGTGTCGATAGGGAATAATGAAATCAAACGATAACAATTCAACTACAGACAATATACAAGTTCAGTTATCAAGCCAGGGGGGTTAGTGGGTGAGAAACTGATGCTTATATAGTTCTGTAGAACTACTAGATTGGCGACAGCCAATCAGCGTACGAATCGGCGGATTCGTGGGTCACTAGTCCGGACCTAATATATGACTATGTCCAGATGGGCCCAGTTGGGGTCCGGAAGGGTCCGATTGGTTCCCTTCGACAGGTAAGTAATGTGGATATTGATTCGATAGAATCAACATTGTCAAGTAAATAATACTTAGTTTATATCGAATAAAATAGTTATATTTTATTCACCGTGTCTAAATAATTATTTATCACACTTTTTAGTTTTATCGAGTTTGAATTACGCGCGTTTGATAAACAGCGCCATCTATTGTGAACATTGATAAATACGGATTTGTAATCATCACAAACTTTCCTTGGTTAATCTCGTAGATAATTCGCGCTCGGAGATCCACGCCGTCTGCCAACTTCATTAGATCTCGATTCTCTAAGTAGCGGCGGGCGAAATACAAGATCATTGGGAAAAATGAAGAAAAATGAAATAAAACAAAAATGAAATTAGACATTTTCAAAATCATGATATACACTATTGCTAAAATTAATTAACGAAATTATCCATGACCATTTCCCAATATAAACCTTCAAAAACACACAAAAAAAACAAGTTACAACTCTTTCCTTTTCTTCTCTAAAGTTAATAACATTTCAAAATTTCTTAAAATTTTTTCTCTTATCATTTTCCTAAATTTTCCGTAAAAACATATAACAATATCAAACATCAACTTATTTCCATTATTTACAATAATCAATTCTTAACAATACTTAATCAAAACTATATCGTGAAATATTTACATCAAATTTGTCAAAATTCTTCATTTATTAAACTTTCAAACGAAATTCGCGATAGATTCCTTTCGCTTCCTTGGTCATTCGTGCTATCACAATTCATTTTTAATTCAAACTGTTACTTTATTAATTCCAACTTTTAATTATTTCAAAATTCAATCCAATTTAATAAGCCTAATAAGATTCAGTGCAGCTGACGAAGGTCGCGATGGGTCCTTTCACGTCCCCTGTCATTTTCACCACCATTTATTTAATTTCTTTTAGTTTCTTTAAACTACTTCATTTCATAACAATATTTTATTCAGTTTAACCTCTGATTATCACAATTTAATCTAAAACTTTCCTTTTTATTCAAGTTTTAACACGAATGAACCAACATGGCGATTGGTTTCATTTAACGAAATTCGTTCACAAAGACGCTAAGAATTCACAAAATTCATCTTTAAAAATCACATAAAATTATTCAACACTTTCTCACAAACCTTTGGAAACACACTATCAAGCAAAGTAATAACAATATCAATCAGAATTTTGTCTCGGGTCACGCTTATAACACGCGTTCACCTTGATCAAAATCAATAGCAATGGCGATTATCTTTCCTCTTTTGCGGTCTGAGTTTGTGCGACCGGAAATCGTTCGTTTGTGTGTTTGCGCCATCTTATGGCGGATTTTTGAGTTGATTTTCGTTCGTTTCTATCGTAGGCTGTGGTTCAAATAGCGATTTCAATGAGATTTGTTCTGTATCATCTATATAACGTTCTTTTGGTTTGATTTTCGTCTTTTTAACAATTTTTTCTGTGCTTTCAACTACAATTTCACCTTTTTCACTGATTTTCTTAACTTTATCAGCAAATTTCACTTTCTTTTCTGGCAATTCTTTCAAAGCTTCGTCTATTTCTGTTTCTACTCGTTCTTTGTATGGTTTCAATCGTTCCACATTCACTATGTCACTTTTCTTTCTTGTTGAATTGATTATTTCATAGTCATTAGGTGCAGTTCTTCGCACAATTTCATAAGGGCCGGAAAATTGCGGTAAAAGCTTCTCTGACAAGCCAACTTTTCTATTGATGGTTTTCAAATAAACCAATTCACCTGGTTCAAATTCTTTGTTGACTCTGTCTTCATCAAACCTTTTCTTGCTTTTTGCAGACTGTTTTTCAAGTCTCTCATTTGCAATTTTCCTGGCTGCTCGAATGAATTTTGCTGTCCTTAATGTAAATTCTTTCTGTGGCAAATCCAGATTTACATCTACTGTCAAATCCACATCATATCCACGAAGTAAATAATGTGGTGTATATCCTGTTGTTTCATGAACGCCCGTGTTGTACGAAAACAGAAGAAATGGAAGAAATTCGTCCCAGTCAGTGTGTTCGTCGTTGACGTAACTTTGCAACATTTTTGTGAATGTCGCGTTAAATCTCTCAGTTAATCCGTTTGTTCTTGGATGGTATCCTGACGTAGTTTTATGCAAACTTTTAAACATATTTGAGACTTCTTCAACCATTTTATTCCTGTATTCCGTTCCACGGTCGCTTAGGATTTCTCTTGGACTGCCTTCTTTCAGAATAACTTCATAAAGCAATGTTTTCGCTGCTTCTAATGCCGTAGCTGCTGCTGCTGGTCTAGCTATTGCAGATCTCGAAAGATAATCAGTTACAACAAAAACATGTTTATTTCCAAGACGTGACAATGGAAAAGGTCCAAGTGTATCTATTCCAATTCGCTCAAAAGGTTTTGAAACTGTTGACCATGGCTGCATTAATCCTTTAGCTGGCATTGTCATTGTTTTTGCTTTTGCGCAGTGCTGGCAGGACAAGACATAATTTCTCACATCTTTGTAGATTCTTGTCCAGAAGAATCGTGTTCTTATTCGTTTCCACGTTTTTGCCAATCCCAAATGAGCTCCTAGTAATCCATCGTGCATTTCATACAATACATCTTTTTGAAGTTGTTTCGGAACTACTAGTAGTAAATCTTCCATGTTCAGGGAACTGTTAAGTATTTTCTTCCTGAACAACGTTTTGTTTTGAAGAACGAACTGCTTGAGTGGTCGTTTTCTTTTTCTTGGAAGTTGCTCTTGGTTTTCTAGCGCTGTTATTAGGTCCAGTAGTTTGGGATCCTTCCTCTGTTCAACAGGGAGGTCCAAGTTTTCTAAGAAAAGCGAAGGTAATTTTTCTATTTCTTCTTCACTTAATTCTTCCTGGATCCTACTCAAAGCATCGGCATCTGTATGTTTCTTGCCGCTCTTATGAAATATTTCAAAATCATAATCAGCTAACTGCAGCGCCCACCTGGCTAGACGTCCGTTTGGATTTCGGACTCCTTTCAGCCATTGGAGGGCCGAATGGTCGGTGATAATCTGGAATTTCTGTCCATACAAGTACGGTCTAAATTTCTCTATTGCAAAAATGATGGCTAACATTTCTCTTTCAGTTGCGGTGTAATTCTGTTCAGCTGTGCTCATTAAACGACTTGCATAAGCGATAACACGCTCTTGGTTGTTGACTTTTTGTTTTAGAATTGCTCCTAAGCCGTAGGTACTTGCATTAGTTGAAATCATGAAAGGCTGAGCGAAGTTTGGATGCGCTAACACCGGCACTGTTATTAATGCTGTTCGAAGCGTGTGGAATGCTTTGTCGTGGGGTGGCCCCCAGTCAAACTTTTCATCCTTTTTGGTTAAATTCACCAGAGGTTTGGAAATGTCCGCAAAACCAGCGATGAACTTCCGGTAATACGAGCATAATCCAAGAAAACCACGTAGTTGTTTAACGTTCACAGGAATTGGAAACTTAGCTACTGAATCCAGATTCCTGGGATCCGGTGAAATACCTTCAGCATCAACCACATGTCCGAGATATCGTATGGTGTGTGTCGCAAACGTACATTTGCTCAGCTTAACTTTGAGATTCGCTGTTCTAAGCTTGTCGCGCTCAACTCTTTCTGTCGCTAACTCGTGGTATGAGTCACTTATTAATCTCTCACTACCACTTTACTCAAGCGGTTACCCAAAAGAATCTGACACGGCAAACAATGTAAAAGGTAAATATAATAAATGTATTTATTATACGGAATGTACAGGTAAAAGGGAATAAAAATATGTAAAAAATATAAAAAGGTAGGAGGTATGAAGGATGGCGGGAAACTGGTCGAGGTCGTCCTTTGTTGGCGCTCTGGATCCAAGATGGCGTCCGCGTGGCAACGTGGTGTCGTCTTGGGCCGGCGTGGCAATGAATGGCGTCCTCGTTGTTGGGTTATTCCATAACCGTGGATCGGTTATAACAATGTGCATTTGTGCGCAGCATACCGTTGTTGCGTTGCGGGGTATCGTTAACGGCATTTGGAGTGCCTACGGTGACTGTGTGCATCGGAGGAAATTTCTATGCTGGCCCGAATACGGTTTCTTAGTTATGATTTGTTCTTTTAGCATTATATAGCTTGTGTTTACAAATCCTAAGGGATTCTTTCTGTACCATATATGATTTGTCCTGTTTTACTGTATGAGATTCGTTCTGTATACTGTCATGAGTGAAGTCACTCACTCTCTTTGCCAAGTCTGCTGAATAAAGTGGCAGCCATATTGGATATGGACTTTAAGCCAAGCTTAAGAAGATGTCTCCTTACTGTCCAACACTCACCCAACAAACACTAGAACCCAACACTCGTCTCACGTTTCTTTGTCTGGTCTCTCGGGCTCACGCTGGTCGGGCGCGAGTGAATGCCTAAAAGGTCTTACTTCGGCTGTTGTCTAGGTTTAGGGTTTTGTTTAGGTGTCCGGCGATCACACAGCGGCGGACGCTAGGTGGTTCCCGGCGATACACACAGCGGCGGGAACGCTCGTCGTGGTTACTGCAATTTAGGCTTGTGCGACCGTTTGTCTGCACAACTCGCTAAATTGGAGTAGGTTTACTATTTCTAGCTGGCTTGCTAAAATAGTGCGGTAATCTTATTTCGCAGGTTACTCTGCGGAGGTTAACACAAATCAATCGTACTCACGTTGGAAGTCCCTTGTCCTAGGTCACTCCTGAAGTCTTTGTACTTAGGCTTGATCGTTGTAGGACGTTTGGCTTTTACGTGTATCTTGGTTGATTTTTGTGTTGGTTCTGCCCGCTCAGTGCAAGGCACATTCCTTTGCACAAAGCGGGGGGTGACAGGTGACTAAAGCCACCCAATGGTGGAGAAGATGAATCTCCCCCACTCCCCCAGGGCAGACGCCCGTCCATTGACTGGATGTCAATGCTCTGAGGGAAGGGAGGCGCGCGTGCGACTCCCCCTCTTTACCCGTATGTAGGCCACGAGAGAAACTCTTCGTGCCCCACCCCAGTCGGGTCACCACACGTCCCCCTCCCAGCTCTGACCGCGGGTGTCCGGAGCGATCAATCCTTCTTGCTGGGACCCTGGGCGAAACTCACTCCAGGGACGGGCGGCTCAGCGCCGGGCGGCACAACGCCGGGCGGCAACACCAGATCTCCAACCAAGGCCGAAGACTGGTTGCGGGGGTCCTCGTGCTCTGAAATGAAGCACAGTTCGTGGCCGCCGGCTGGCTCGTACGGGGCACGTCTCCTCTCATGCAGCCAGACCCGCGGAATGAATGCTGAAAACCCGGAATTGGTGTGCCAGATAGCATTCGCCTCCGCGGCCGTTCGAGGCGCACGGTGGGCCATCAGCAAACGCTGATGGAGGATCAAATCAGTGGTCTGGCGCACCTGGTTGTGCAACCAAACAAATACCGATTTCCTTTTGTCTCTCTGGGCGAGAATGAATTTTCGCGTCGTTGTCGTCATCGTCAGCTGAGAGAACTCGTCACATAACTTCTCATAATAGTTCGTCTGAGGCTTCGCCGCTTTCGCTGGCTTGGCGCTCTTCGGAACTACCGCCTGCTTGACAGTCTTTTCCCGCTCTTGTTGGGCTGCGGGAGGCGTCAGGCTCTGACGAGCGGCGGACAGCGTTGGTGGCGTCCGACATAACAGGCGTCTCGGCTTACCCGCCGCATTCGATAGGACGGGTGTCTGTGGTGCCGCCGCTGGTGGCATCGGTGGCGGCGGCGGTGGTGGAGTCTGGGCTCCCTGCGAGGCAGTCGAAGAGGCGGTGTCGCTCACCATCGGCTCCTCGCTCGTAACCATCATCGCGCGTGGCTGCGATGACGGTGTTGGTGCCCACGTGGTAACGGCGTGGCGGAAGGCCATGCTCCGCAACTTGTACCCCTCCCATTCGGGGTTCACCACGTCCCGGGTCAGCTCGAATGGAGTCATCGCCGGGTTGGGGAGAATGGCGCTCCATTCCCCAACAAGTGCACGAGGTATCTGTACACCTTCTCGGTCTACGACGGACCAGCAGGCCATCGCCTGTTGCCTGACCCCAAAGAGCGAAGGGGTTAACAGCTGGACCATGATTTCGGTCAAGGCCAGCTGCAGACGACGGCGGTTTACTGAGTTGCTGCGGTCGGAATCCTCAGCGAACGCACGCGAGTGATGTCGCATCATCGAAATTCCCCACTCGATGAAATGGCGCTGAGTGACGTTGGCGCCCTGCAGAGCAGCGGCGGCGGCTCTCGGGTCCTCCATCACGAATGAGAAGGCTAAGAGCTCTTCGACCGATGGATTGGCTGCTTCTCGAGCTAGCCGTGCGTTTTCGTCACGCTGTTCATACCACATCGCTGTGCGGTCGTGTCTTGCCGTGCTCGGGTAATATTCTCCGGTCCGGGCGTTCTGGCATTCCCGCACAATACTCTGGTGCACGGGCAACATCACAGAGTCGTCGACGGCCAAGTCCGGCGTAGTGCTCGAACCTGGCATCGGCGGCGGCGGCGGAGGCGGAGGCTGCGTCGGCGGCGGCAGCGTCAATGACTGCTGTGCCGGCAACGGCAGCGTCGCTTGCACCTCAGTCGCCGTGACTTGAGGCGCCGGAGCAGGCGTAACGGCGCTCGTCGGCGGAACGACGGCCGTGGGTCGCGAATTCACGTAATCGCTTAACCACCGTGCCACTTCGTGTGGAATCTGTAGGTCGGTAGCAGAGGAAAACGACCAAGAATCACTCGAAATGTCGAGTGAAACACGGCGAAAACGTCGCAAAGGCGTCGCACTACTCGTGCGAACGTGTGGGCGACGTCGACGACGGAAAACGAATTGAACGGCCGCGCAAACGCGCTTATATGCCGTGAAATCAATGTACAAATGCTTAAAAGCATAAAACGAATTTACTAAAGCAAAAATACTTACAACTAAAGGGTTTACAGAGTGAAAATGGATGGGCGAGAGCCAAAACGATGGTCGCCGCCATCTTGGAAGGTGATGTGAACACTAACGACACCTGGTGTCGTGAATTGGCGTTATGGAATTGAGAAATTCCGTAAAGCTTAACAAAGCATTAAGACCTGCATGGTACCTCATGCAGAAACACAATAACATAATGTAAAAACTTGGAAAAGATATACATAATTGAATATAATCAATGTCGGAATAAATAAACGAATATAATAAAACAATAGATCATAATGTGATTCTATATCACATCGACACATATCATTTGGTTCCTTAGACCAACAATTCCCCCTTTCGATGGAAATAGAATCAGGGGAAAAGAAACACGGTTACTGGAATTACAGTAGATACAGGTAATCGAAAATAAATAATAGAGTCGAATCGCCGAGCCGGGTACCGTTATTAAAAACGCCACGTAGGCCCGAATATTCCCGCAGAAACTTGGCGATCCTCGAAGTCGGGTAAATAACGAAAGAATGTCACGATAAAGTCTAAAGTCGGAACACACGAGAGATCAACGACTGAAGACGCTCTGAACTGAGCCATTTGGTAAAGATGTCCGCGACGTTGTGCTCGCTGGACACTTTGCGGAGATCGAAACAGCCTGCCGTATACCATTCCCTAAGCCAGTGATACTTGACGCGGATATGCTTCGTCTTCGAGTTTTCCACGTCGTTAGATGTGAATTGTATGCTGGCTAGGGCATCGGAATAAATAATCGGACGAGACAGGCGGTTCAAAATCGGGAATTCGGTGAAGATGTTATCGAGCCAAAAGGTTTCCTTCACGCATTCAACTAGGGCGAGAAATTCCGCTTCCATAGTTGAACACGCGACAGTCGAGGCATCCACATAAGCCCATAACTGACTCGATACACAGTTGGAAAGTTCGATGCAATAGTCCGAAGTATTGGCTACATATTGTTACGCGGTAGAGCCGTACCGTGTATCGGCTGGCTCTGCTCGCTCTGTTTAGGCATTTAATGCAATGAATTCTCACTAGACGGCGCTGTGCACCTAATTAGATGCACAGACCGTTCAACTTAGTTAATAGGGGGAATAGGAGTTTACTTAGTGAGCTGATTAAGCCAGAGAGCTCAGATCTCTTTTGATTCTCAAACTTTTACCTTCACCTACTACTGCCAGCCGGTTGACGGTCAGGCAGGACTAGGTTTCCTGAAATTGAATTGAATTGACAACAGCATCATCCTTATTTACTTATTTGAATGAATTATATTTTAAGAATAAACCAAATGTAATAAGAGCTGATGACCGAACATTTACATGAGTAAATGTCCGACTTTGAATAATAAAGCCAAGAGCAATTACATATAAAACTCTGTGTCTTTCTTGATGAACTCATGTCACGTAGGACTAAATCAATCCCCATTTAGCCACGTAACAACTGGTGGAGATGGGGTCTCGATTGTGGCCCGTTTAGATTTAAAAATCCCATTAAAATTGGATTAAAATTGCCAAAATAATTTAATAAAAATCTAGAAATAAAAACTTGAAAATTGAAAATTGAAAATTGAAAATTGATCAATTTAAGAAGAATCCGACATGGAAATGGACGGATTGGAAACCACAGATCGAGAAAAAATTCAGAAGAAGCCAAGAAAATGTTTATAATACTCTCCACTTTATGAAACATAAAGAGGGTACAGCAGATGCCTTCATGAAGAAAGTCTTGGCCGAATGTGCGTTTATTCTACCAGAAATGACTGAAACTCAGAAAATAAATTACGTTTACCAAGGTTTGAAGCCTGCAATGCAGAAGATGATGATAACGGTATTTCCATCAACGTTAGAAGAAATGGAACAGAGACTTAAATTGTATGAAAGTCACAAAACAGAAGAACCAGCGGATCTACTGCTCACAATGTTCAAAAAAGTAGTAGATGAAAAGGTGAACCCTACGACAACAGGTATACTGTCTGGAACAGGGGGATCCCCAGTAAGCTACGCCGAGTTACTAGCTGAAAATATCAAATTAAAACAGCAAAAGCTCGTAAGTGAGTCGGTAGAGCCACAACAATCGGTTCCATTATTCATACAAGGCGAGTGGTATATTCCAGCATCGCAGCGCGGACAGAACTTTAGAGGTAGATACAACAGAGGTAGACAGCGGTCAAATAGCAGTCCGACAACAACGCGTTCATGTGGATGTTGGCATCGTTATGGTTGTGAACATAACACATCAGCGCCACAGGAGCAACAATCTCAAGAAAATAGAGGGAACCCAAACAACAAAAGGTGGTTTAAGAAGAAAAGGACACAAGGGGGTGGTAAAACTAACCCTAATCCTAAGCAGAACCCACAACAAGGTCAACATTGTGACGATTCTACTTTTGGCTGATTTATTAGCCATTTAACAAGATAAATCGGTCGGAACAAGACGTTGTTAAGACTAACAACAACCTAACCGAGATAAGCTACGAAATGTGCGCTAAATGAATAAATGACCAAATAATACGTACTTACGGTTTTACCTGCTTGTTTCCACGAATACAAATGGTTCGGGGTTCTGGTTACGTGTAAACGGGCGGCTACACTGGTTGAGGATCCGGGCGATGCTCGAAGGGTACGGCTGACTTTGCGGCATCGTCACAAATAACGCTACGGAGACGTATTCGGCTCCGCAGCCCGAACGACTTTGAATGCGAAGAATCCTTCGCATTCGCCGAGATCTAAATTTGCTGATCATTCAATCGAATGATTCAGACTTCGAATATAACTAGAACTATAAAAATGTAACAAATAAAAATTAGATATTATTTTTATGGGCGGGGACAGTCACGATAGTCGAGGGGACCATCGCGGGAGGTTTTGACACCTCCATCCGCCAGCATGCCTTACGACGTCGAGATCTCGTGATCAGGCGCCGGGTAATTAATTAATGGATATACCATTTAGTGGATTTACCAGTATCCAAGTAGTTTGTTTAGCACGGTATTTTGTATACCGTTCACGGGCTACCAACCCGGAGCAACTACATTATATTAGCCCTTCACCGACCTTTAACGTACGGAAGGGCCAGTCACAGAAAGACGGGGACCTGAGAGATTACGGCACATGATTGTCCATAACAACCATCCTTACCGCGACCATGGGCCAGTTAGTTGAGGGGCCCACTTTCATCTAGCAAGGCCAACTGTATATAAACATTATACTATGTCACCGTACGAAATCCTACTGCTCCTTAGAGCAGCTGGCTAATCGCTACGGGACCATTTGTTTACCGGAGTTAGTCTTCCCGAAATGACGCTACAACAACAATATCCATTAGGATGAGAGTCGAGGGGGCCTGATGTGTCGATAAGAAAGAGAGAAATCAAACGATAACCAACAATACATACAAACATTATTCAGAGCAAGCCAAAGGCCTGGTAGAAAACCAGAGCTTATATAGTTCTGGAGAACAATCAGATTGGCGATAGCCAATCAGGTGCCTGAATCGACGGATTCGTGGATCACTAGTCCGGACCTAATATAGACTGGGGTTCGGACCTAATATGGAATTGGGTCAAGAAGGGTCCGATTGGTCCCCTTCAACAAGTAAATATAAAATATAATATTGATTCGGTAGAATCAATTGTTTAAGTAAATAATACTTTATCATGTTTAATAAATATCTTATATTTATTCACATCATTATAACAATTAATTATAATTGTCGCAATTCATTCGAAAATGCGCGCTTTTAATCAAATAGCGCCGTCTGGCGATAAATCTGGGAAAATACGGTTTTATAACCGTCACACATCCCCCGGTGGCAAACATAGAGTTAACCAACTCTATATTTGTCATTGGAAAGTTACTTTTTTAACTTAAGATGTTCACCGAGAGTTTATTGAATTAACCAATTCAATACGTGCTCTATTAATTTTATTCAAAATTAATCACACTAATTTCTTTCAGAAACTTATAACACAATTGACTAATTGGTTTTCCTGTACGACACTTCTCCTGGTTGCTAAGCAACAGAATAAATTCTTCAGAACACGTCATTCATGTTCGTCAACCACTCGATTTCAATTGAAATCTTACTCTACCGATCTAATTTAAATATAATCATATTTATTCTAAGATCTGTAACAACTCTGCAATTTTGACTTAATAAAAATCAAAACATAATTCTTTCACTGCTTAATATCCCAAGCCTCGACTGAGACTTGACCTTTACTTTACTTGGGGATTTTGTACACAAATAACTAGACTATTGTCTAATTACTACAAATATTTATTTTTAGTCGTGTAACCTAACTCATATTTTATTTTCTTCTAGAAAACAATACCAATTCATTCTACGAGTGTAAAATGTATTTGTTCCAAAATAAAAATTCTTTTATTTGTCATGATTTCTAGAATTCTAGAATTTTTTATTTCATTTATACTATCCCCCGGTGGTGTGATTTACTAATCACTACACCGCTTAAAGTATTTATCAAA
This sequence comes from Strigamia acuminata, assembly GCA_949358305.1. Lineage (NCBI taxonomy): Eukaryota > Metazoa > Arthropoda > Chilopoda > Geophilomorpha > Linotaeniidae > Strigamia > Strigamia acuminata. The sequence goes on along the minus strand of OX442319.1, from coordinate 657,716 downwards.
ATACCACACAAGTTTTTATTAAAAAACTTTTTATTCTATTGAATAGATTTAACTTTTTAACAACCAAGCTTTATTTAAAGTTCCGGTGATCGAGGTTTATTTAAAACCTTTTGACTTTGGTGGGATAATTTTTTTTATCCCCCGGATCTAGCATTTTGCTTCAGACACATTAGAAACGTTTGTTTCAAGTCTGTCTATTTTATTAAGAATTTCAGTTATGAAACCCGTAAGACTGTTTTGTAATTTGTTCTCAAAATTACTAAATTTAGCGTCAAGTGTTGAATTCAACACTTCCGCCGTTACCCAATTGGGTTTTGAACGTTTAACAAATGAAACACTTTTTGCCAATTCTATATTTGGTCTCTTTTGAGACTCTTCCGAATTGTTATTCGAACAAGGTTTCCAATTAATTGGTTTTTTAGGAGTTCGTAAATCACCGCGAGCGACTCGACGTTGAAACCGATAAATGGGATCAGACATCTGTGATCCGGCTGGATCAGGTTGAGTTCCGATCGGAATATTATGATTCGGATTCGAATCATTCACACTGACTACGGTATTATTGCTGGCAAACGCCAACATTTCGTCTACTGTTATAAATTGGTTTGGATCCAAACCGAAATTTTGACAAACTTGTAGTCTTGCTGGACCTAGATGAGATCCGTCCGTTGGATTATTTTGATCCAAGTTGGGATCCCCTTTAACTAAAGGTTCCGTAGTTTCATTCGAAACTTCGTGTACCATATTATTTTCTACCAAAACATTATCAATGTTTTCAACTTCTTCGTGAATTAAAGGAAGGTCTCGTATAGTAAATCTACCAGGTAACTGAAGATTTCCATTCTTACTACGCGTGTTCATCGGGTGTTGGTTACTAGTCATCGTAAAACTGAAAATAAAATTCTGAAGTCTAAGAGATAATGAAGAAGTCACAAGCGTTCAGGAGGGTTGCAAACGAAGCAATGGTTACACTGGTTCGAATTGAAGTATGGGTACTTCGGTAAACCTCTCTGATTGGTCAAACTTCAAACATTAGTCTCGCGAGATCTTAATCTCGTCTGGGATTGGTTGATTCCACCATTTTCGTGGAACCTTAATCTTGTCAGATCTCAGAATTATGACGTAGTCACAAAATCAAAATGGATATTTTTCAAATTTCCAAAATTATCGCATGTTTTCTTAAAACTAGTGATTTTTTATTGGTGATTTTTAATCACTGGGGAAAGAATTTTCATCTGAATTTATACTTATAAACCCAAAATAAAGTTTTGACCAAAACTTCTAACAATTATTTCATGGAAATTATCCATAAAACCACGGTAAAAACGACTTTCGTGAAGGTTTAAATTGTTTAGCAACAATCTACAAAAGTACGCTTGAATCGTTTGATTCGGGCAGCTTTCCTGTAAAACACCGTTGCTAAGTAATCGTAATAGCAAAAGTCTTTGCTACATTCGAACTGTATTCCGTTCTTTATTTGAATTCATCAAATAATAAAATTTCAGTTTTAACCAAGTTTTAACTAAGTTTAAACTATATCCTATAGATATTTTATTTATAAACGATTTTTGATGGGAATTTCGATCGTAATTCCATCGATTATTTTGTAAATAATCATATTTCACGATTGTTGCTGTATTATACAAGGTTTCTTATATTTCCTCCCCCTCCGTTTCTTCAGAATATTCTTTAGAATCTTCTGAAAAACTGGATTCGAACATTATTTAAATATTCTGACATTATTAGGCATAAATAATTATATGCTTTCTAGTTTATTCAAACTTTCAAACAAGAATTAGATAGATTAGGTATTTATACCTAACCGATTGTTTTTTTGACATTGCAATCGAATTCTTTCGAAGGTCGCCAAGTCGTTTTTTTTCACGTGTTCGATCGAAATTATGGTGCATCGAAGAATCGGGGGCGGACACGAACGTATCCAAGTCAGCTTAATCTTCATCCCTCGGTGGTAAGATTTTCACACCTTATCACGTGGTAAATTTACCATTTCACCGTAAAATCCATTTTTTCAAATGAAAAAATAGTTGTAATGAAAAATTCCTTATTTACTTTGTAAATATTGTTACGTGGCTAAATGGGGATTGATTTAGTCCTACGTGACATGAATTCAATCAAGAATGACACAGGGTTTTATATGTAAAATGCCTGTTGGCTTTATTGTTCAAAGTCGGACATTTACTAATGTAAATGTTCGGTCATCAGCTCTTATTACATTTGTTCATTTATTAAACCTAAAACACATAAATGGTTCATTCAAATCAAATAAGGATGATGCTGTTGTTTATTCAATTCAATTCAGGAAACCTAGTCCTGCCTGACCGTCAACCGGCTGGCAGTAGTAGGTGAAGGTAACAGTTTGAGAATCAAAAGAGATCTGAGCTCTCTGGCTTAATCAGCTCACTAAGTAAACTCCTATTCCCCCTATCAACTAAGTTGAACGGTCTGTGCATCTAATTAGGTGCGCAGCGCCGTCTAGTGAGAATTCATTGCATTAAATGCCTAAACAGAGCGAGCAGAGCCAGCCGATACACGGTACGGCTCTACCGCGTAACAGCCCCCCCCCTTTAATTTTTTCGGTCTCTCGAAAAACAATGAATTGTTCTAACTAACGCATCTCCTTTTACATAAAAAATTTTCAAATCATAAACACAATTTTACAATTTTTGAGAATCTCTTTTCATCATCCTTATTTTTACAAAAAATATTATATGATTCACTCTTTCAATGTTTATAAATGTCATAGTCACTTTTTATTACACTTTTACATTGGAAACAATATTCAAAGTTTAAAATCAAATAAAATTAACACTTTTCCTCAATGATAACACTTTTTGGTTTTTTGTTTTATATTACTTTTTTTCAGTTTTCAATTTTCTATAAAATAAAAAAAAACACACACAAAAAAAAAATGTTCAAAGTTCGTGTTGATTTTACACTTATTCACTTAAAGAAGTTAAAGTTCACTTCACTCTCCTCCTTCCGCTTGATCCTTCTTATCTTCTTCTTTGATCAATTCGAATGGGAGAATTTCACGATTTGCAATCTCGTACACAAATCGTAAGCGTAACTCACATGGCTCCCCAAACTGCATTAAGTCACGGTCTTCAACGTATCTTCTAGTGAAGTAGAGTATGGTTGGGCCACAGCTGTCATTATCCAATTGGTGCATACGTGGCGGGTCCCAACGTATGAATTTGTTTGGAAACTTTACTCCTGCATCCATCAACGAGTATCTTAAAGATTCCCACTTTGGATATGTGCGCTCTATTGGTCCGCTTGGGTCATAAAGCACGTATTGGGTTGGCTTTTTCCGCCAATCCACTATGAAAAGCTGCCAATGCTCTTCAATAGGAACTGGAAACACCCAAATCTTCTTTTGAGCACTTGGAAGTCTCTTCATTAGCCAATAGATCGCTTCCTTTCGTTTAGCTGGGTCCACCATTTTGAAGACCCACTCAGATTGAATTGGTGCCAATATGGGATATCGTTCTTCTAACAGTTGGAGGTAGTGATCAACGACGCTGTCATACGTCCAGCTCTGTCGTCCCGGCGTTAGATCGCCTAATGCTGCCATCTGATAGTTCATGACTTTAATCGGCGGACAACCTACGGCGTCGAATGCTAAGTCATATTTTGGCGCATTACTATAATCTAATGCAAGTCCGAGAGCCTGGACCTGTCGTGCAGCGTCCAACTCCACACGGTATACCCGTATAGGAGTGGGAAACACTACACTAGGGTCCTGGAAGGACTCTCTTCTCGCTAGGGCGATGGCTTTTAAAATATTTTTTCTTATCTTCGCCTCCTGGATCAGCAAAGCATTCGCCCCTGTTCTCCACAACTGGTAGTCGGGCAATCCCATCACTCCTTTTAATTTCCTGGCTCTAATGGCGTTGACCATATTCCGGTGCTCCATTCGCAAATCATTTAATCGGCGTTTGTTTCGATCAACGGTGTGACGCATTTCTTCTTCCCGGATTCTTTTCGATTGCTCGTCAAACACTTTCTTCTTTTGTGCTTTCTTATCTCGTTTCAATTGTCGATTCTTACGACGACGACGCAATAAGCCTTCTTCACCCTTTGTTAATGGTCCTGCATATTTCTTTTTGTCTTCCTCCGCCTTTTGTTTTCCCTCTGTAAACGGGCGTGGGCAGTTAACCAATTCGTCCAAAGTTTTACTTGTGCTCGGCTTATTTGCTAAATAAATTTCCAAGTCATCGCCTTTCTTAAGTTGACGTTCCAAAAGATCGCCCACTTGCATCGAGCAAACCGAATCCGCATCGCTGTCACTGTCACTACGCACATCCATCCGATCAAATTTGCTTGCCATTTCGTCCATTCGGATTCTAATATTTTATTTGAAAAGAAAATAAAATAAATTAATTCATTAATTCAAAATTTTCACAAAATTTTTCCAATTTCCATTCATTATTTCATATAACATTTCATGTTACACTAAATTACACTAAATTTAACAATTCTTCAACTAATTAGTCACTTGATAATATATGCACACACTAAAATTTCATTTCGAAGATTTAACACAATTATTTAAGCCTAAATTTCCATTTCGCGATGTTATTTTCTCACAGAATTCGCGATAGATTCGTTTCGTTTTTAAGCTATTTGTTCGCCAAATTCGTTCAAAATCCACTCTTTTCACTTACGGAATCACACACAAATCAACTGCTGCTGTTATTAATGCTTTAGGTTTCTTTGAGTCACACAGTAAACCTGGTTCGTCTCAGAAAACCTTAACACAATCCACTGTAGTCACGACGAGCCTGTTTGCGAAGGCGACGTGACCGGAAACTCTCGATTTCAGGTGGCGACGCGTCATCGACTGCGTCAGCGACACCTGTCGGCGGTTTTCGCTATTGATTTCCTTCGTTTTTCCGTTCGTCTTCGTTTTGCCATCTTTCCATAATTTCTTTCGGTCCATAGAGCGCTTTTAATCGCTCTTTTTCGCTTGGAATTGGGAAATTTGACATTTTTATTGCATTTTCTTCAGGTTCAAAGAGTGTTTTTAACGAAATTTGGTCGTCATCGCTAATAAATCGTTCTTTAGCGATTGGAATTGGCGAAATTGATGTGTTTTCTTCAATTTCTTGTTGTTTTTCACTCTGTGTTGCATTTTCATCGGCAAATGTGACTTTTTTAGCTGTCAATTCTTCTAATATCTCCGCTGGAATTTCTTCTCTGGGTTTATACGGTTTTAATCGTTCAATGTTGACAATATCTGTTTTCTTTCCATTTGAACTTCTAATTTCGTAGTCATTTGGCGCGGTTCTTCTTACTATTTCGTATGGGCCTGAGAACTGTGGTAGGAGTTTTTCACTTAACCCAACTTTTCTATTGGGTGTTTTGAGATAAACTAATTCTCCTGGATCAAATTCCACATGAACTCGGCCTTGATCGAATCTTCTTCTGCTTTTTTCTCCTTGCCACTCCAACCTTTCATTTGCTATCTTCCTAGCTTCTCTGATGAATTTTGAGGTTCGCAAGGTAAATTCTTTTTGAGGTAAGTTGAGGTTTACGTCCACGTTCAAATCAACTTCATATCCTTTCAAAAGATAATAAGGTGTATATCCTGTCGTTTCATGCACACCGGTATTATATGAGAAAAGCAAAAATGGCAAAAAATCATCCCAGTCCCTCTGGTCCTTATCAACATAAATCTGCAACATTTTTGCAAACGTCGCATTAAATCTTTCTGTAAGGCCATTGGTCCTTGGATGGTACCCTGAAGTGGTTTTGTGTAGGGCTTTAAACATATTTGATACTTCTTCTACCATTTTGTTTCTGTATTCTGTGCCTCTATCGCTCAGGATTTCTCTCGGACTGCCTTCCTTCAACATTAACTCATAAAGCAAACTTCTAGCTGCTTCCAACGCTGTTGATGCTGGAGCTGCTCTAGCAATCACTGTCCGCGACAAATAATCTGTCATTACGAAAACATACTTGTTGCCCTTATCGGAGGTCGGAAAACTTCCCAATGTATCGATTCCAATCCTCTCGAAAGGCTTAGATATTGTAGACCACGGCTGCATTAAACCTTTTGGCGCTGTTGTCATTGATTTCGAGCTCGCGCAATGTGGACAAGAAAGTACGTAATTTCTAACGTCTTTATATATAGCCGGGGCCAGAAGAATCTTGTTCTCATTCTCTTCCACGTTTTGTTTAGGCCCAAGTGAGCACCCGTCAGTCCGTCATGCATTTCTTCAAGAACTGCAGTTTTCAAATGCTGCGGAACATATAACAGATTTACTTCCGTGTCTAGGGAATTCAAAGAATTTTTCTTCCTAAACAACACATTGTCGAGAAGGACGAACTGCTTTAGAGGACGTCTTCTCTTCTTCGGAAGTTGCTCTCCTTGATTCATTGCGGTGATCAATTCCAGTAGCTTCTTGTCCTTACGCTGCTCAGCAGGAAGGTCGAGCTGTTCGAGTAAAAGTGAGGGAACTATTTCGTTTTCTTCCTCGCTTAAATCTTCTGGAATTCTGCTCAAGGCGTCGGCATCTTTGTGCGCTTTTCCGCTCTTGTGGATCACATCGAAATCAAAGTCTACTAGCTGTAGGCTCCATCTAGCTAGTCTGCCATTGGGGTTTTTGACTGATTTCAGCCATTGGAGTGCCGAATGGTCTGTAATTATCTGGAACTTCTTACCATACAGATAAGGTCGGTACTTTTCAATTCCAAACAGAATGGCCAGACATTCCCTTTCTGTGGCTGTGTAATTCTGTTCTGCTTGGCTGAGAAGTCTGCTGGCATAAGCTATCACATGTTCTTGTTTGTTTATCTTCTGTTTCAACACTGCTCCAAGACCGTATGCGCTCGCGTCTGTCGATACCATGAAGGGTTCTTCAAAATTAGGGTGCGCAAGCACTGGCACGGTGATAAGGGCGGTCCTCAATGTTTTGAAGGCCTTGTCATGAGGTGGGCCCCAATCGAATTTCTCGTCCTTCTTCGTCAAATTGACTAAGGGCTTGGATATGTCCGCAAAACCTGGAATAAACTTCCTGTAATACGAACAGAGCCCTATGAATCCTCGAAGAAGTTTGAGGTTAGTAGGAACTGGAAACTTAGCTACGGATTCCAGATTCCTTGGGTCTGGTGATATACCCTCGGAGTCCACTACATGTCCCAAATACTTGATGGTGTTTGTCCCAAATGTGCACTTGCTCAACTTCACCTTTAAGTTAGATTGTCTAAGCTTGTCGAAAACGTTGGTGGAATTGTGATGTTCTTCATTACCCTCGCAACATAATTCTGATCAACAAAAGTTTTATTCATTGGAAATGACACTTCCTTTCCACTAGTTCGGCCCACAAAGATTTTTTGTTTGTCGTAGTCTAACACACACTTCGCGAACAGCATGAATGGGTCACTTAGCAGTAGTTCATAATGAAATCCTTTAACAATCAGGACCTCGATCCTGTATGTTAATTCACCAATTGTAATGTTCATCTTGGTTTTTCCTATTGGAGTCACAAGTTCTCCGCTTACCCCTTGCAATCGAATGTTTGGGCTGGGCGGGTAATTCAACTGTAGAGCTTCAGCAAGCTCTTCGCTGATAACATTGCGTTTTCCTCCAGTGTCCATAACTGCCTTGACTTCCATGTTGTTCACTATTACTGGAATTTCCAATAGAGATTCTGAAATGTTCATATTGACTACGATTATCTTCTCTCTTCTACTCTTTCTTTTCTTCTTTGGATGGTAACATTTTCTTTGTGGCCGACCCACTAGTTTTCCTCTTCTTGTTGACCTTGTTGTGGGTTCTGCTTAGGATTAGGGTTAGTTTTACCACCCCCTTGTGTCCTTTTCTTCTTAAACCACCTTCTGTTGTTTGGGTTCCCTCTATTTTCTTGAGATTGTTGCTCCTGTGGCGCTGATGTGTTATGTTCACAACCATAACGATGCCAACATCCACATGAACGCGTTGTTGTCGGACTGCTATTTGACCGCTGTCTACCTCTGTTGTATCTACCTCTAAAGTTCTGTCCGCGCTGCGATGCTGGAATATACCACTCGCCTTGTATGAATAATGGAACCGATTGTTGTGGCTCTACTGACTCACTAACGAGCTTTTGCTGTTTTAATTTAATATTTTCAGCTAATAACTCGGCGTAGCTTACTGGGGATCCCCCTGTTCCAGACAGTATACCTGTTGTCGTAGGGTTCACCTTTTCATCTACTACTTTTTTGAACATTGTGAGCAGTAGATCCGCTGGTTCTTCTGTTTTGTGACTTTCATACAATTTAAGTCTCTGTTCCATTTCTTCTAACGTCGATGGAAATACTGTTATCATCATCTTCTGCATTGCAGGCTTCAAACCTTGGTAAACATAATTTATTTTCTGAGTTTCAGTCATTTCTGGTAGAATAAACGCACATTCGGCCAAGACTTTCTTCATGAAGGCATCTGCTGTACCCTCTTTGTGTTTCATGAAGTGGAGAGTATTGTAAACATTTTCTTGGCTTCTTCTAAATTTTTTCTCGATCTGTGGTTTCCAATCCGTCCATTTCCATGTCGGATTCTTCTTTAGTTGTTCCACAAACCATGCCAATCCATCAGTCTTTAGGGCTAATGCCAAATGTTTTACTCTCTCATCATCTGTTCCTATTGTAGCTTCATATGCCACTAGCCATTGGTCGATGTTGCCTTTTTCTGTATCGTAAGTGACGACTGGTCGCTTCTGCACTACCAAACTCTTCAGTAAGTCGGTCAATACGTCCGTTGGAGTCTGTGGTGATGTCATTTTTGGAAAATTTGGTTCAATTGGTATTGGAACTGGTTTAGTCTTTACTGGTGTAAATGTCTTTATTATTTCTTCTAAACCTTTTTGTGGAATTAACTTTATTGCTGGAGTAGCAAAATCCAATTTCTGTAGGATTGATTGAGGTTGAGATCGGACTTCTTTATCTTCCTTCTGAGGTTCAGTGTCAGATTCGGATTTAGCGTTTTTACTTTTCCTAGTGGTGATATTCTTCAAATTTGGCCCAGGTAACTGCAGATCCTGCAGATCCTGAAGGTTATCCAAGTTGAATTGTGACAATTTCACTAGCTTATCCACACTGAAGCCTTATATTGCACTTTTTTATTCACTTCACTAGCACTAATCTCTCTCTGAACACTGAATACACTAACACGAATTCATTACCTGAAAACTTAAAGTGTTATTAGCATATAATACATAAATATTACACTCAAAATTACAAAGAAAATAATCCATCAATAACATTTCAAAACAATTTTTCAATTCCTATAAATTCACAAAATTTCCTGTAAATAAATATCAAAATTAGTATTTATACACTATATATTTTATTTATTCTAAATATAACAATTGTAAATCAATTTATTAATCCCTAATAAACAATTAAACTCTATTTCTATTTCCAAAATGCAAATTATTTCACACAATGACATTAAATATTCAAGCTGTGACTTCACTTGTTTTTACCAACTCTGAGTCATTCAAGATAATTGCTATAAAATCAGCAATTTTCAAGTTTTTATTTCTAGATTTTTATTAAATTATTTTGGTAATTTTAATTCAATTTTAATGGGATTTTAAATCTAAACGGGCTACAATCGAGACCGCATCTCCACCAGTTGTTACGTGGCTAAATGGGGATTGATTTAGTCCTACGTGACATGAATTCAATCAAGAATGACACAGGGTTTTATATGTAAAATGCCTGTTGGCTTTATTGTTCAAAGTCGGACATTTACTAATGTAAATGTTCGGTCATCAGCTCTTATTACATTTGTTCATTTATTAAACCTAAAACACATAAATGGTTCATTCAAATCAAATAAGGATGATGCTGTTGTTTATTCAATTCAATTCAGGAAACCTAGTCCTGCCTGACCGTCAACCGGCTGGCAGTAGTAGGTGAAGGTAACAGTTTGAGAATCAAAAGAGATCTGAGCTCTCTGGCTTAATCAGCTCACTAAGTAAACTCCTATTCCCCCTATCAACTAAGTTGAACGGTCTGTGCATCTAATTAGGTGCGCAGCGCCGTCTAGTGAGAATTCATTGCATTAAATGCCTAAACAGAGCGAGCAGAGCCAGCCGATACACGGTACGGCTCTACCGCGTAACAATATCCTGGAAATTCCATCCTTTATTTCGAGAATGAAGAATAAAGTCTTATTCCTTTTCCACCAAAATTATTTGATTTTTGTAATTCGCAAATTTTACTATTTTCTCTTAGAAAATTAGAATTAAAAACGAATGCATCGTTCTTCCTTGTAATTAACATCATAAGAATAATGCAAGCATGATTAAATATTGGATAAATTTCAACTGAAACTTTTTCCATTTAATCGTATCATTCGATTTATTTTAATAAACCGAAATAAATAAAGTTTTATTAAAAACATATTTATTTACTTTAGGTTAAATCCAGATTTATTTATTCAAATAAACCGAATTCACGATGATTGAATTGTTAGGCAACAATTTAGTAAAGCACGCCTGGGAACTTGGCGGCTTCCCGGTAAAACACCGTGCTTTCTGGTTGCTAGGCAACACAGCTGCGAAATGGCTTCACCGGAATCGAACATTCGAACGGTTCTCCATTTTTTTAAAATCGGATTTCAACATTTTAAAATCAGGGTTTGATTGTACAGTACAAATGTAAAGATAATCAGGTATGCGTCTATTTTGTAAATAAACTTTTAACACGAATAAACCTATTCTTTCAACTTTACCAACTTTTCTTGTTTTTATTTTTCAAAATAAAATTAGATTTAAAATATCGATAAGTTTTTTAACTTAATCTGAAATCCCAAACGGAATTTAGTGGTTTAGTTATTTTATTTTAAAACAACCGATAAAATTTGGAATTAGAATTCGAATTCCTTCGGGGTTGAATCTTCGTTTAAGCCTGACCGCGTGCTATCGAATCGACGACGGCGATATGACGTTCCGCGGGCGGACTAAACATTTAGCAAGTTCGGACTAAAACTCCAATTTTCCAGAAAATTAAAGTAAAAGTGAATACACTAATCGTTTCTTATGATTTTAATCACAAGAATAGAATTGAATACTTCAGAAATAGAAAATTTCGTACGAAACTTATTTTAAATTCGAACTCGAATTCTTTTGGGAAAATTAAACTTTCTCGTTTTAAGCCTGACCACGCATTCGATCGTAACGGCGACGATTTAGATGTTCCGTGAACGGGCAAAACAACGATAAGTTCGGATTAGAATTCAAACATTCCGTGGTGAGATTTTTTAGGCCTCGCCACGCGGTAAAATAATCATTTTACGGCGAATTCGAATTTTCAACGGAAAATTACAAATAAAAATAAAAGAAAAATACCTTCGCTTGTGATTTCAATCACAAGAACAAAATAAACACATTCAGAGACAAATAATTTTCGATTGAAACTTATTTCCATGGGAAGATTAATTATAAACCTCCCGATGAAAGCGCACTGAAACGTTTGGTTCTCGGTGGCTTCTCGGCAAAACACTCGTTGCTGGGCAACCGTAGTAGCAAAAGTCTTCGCTAAATTTGGAACAGGAATTGGGTTTTAAAGACTTAAAACCAAAAGGTGATTAACACATTTGCAAATTAAAATGTAAATCAGGTATGTAGAACAATTTATCGAAATAAAATATCTTTTATTCCATTGAATCAACTTTCCGTCGTTTTATTTAATCAAATAAAATTAGGCCTTGAAATATAAAAACATTCTTTATTTGAAATCTCAAACAGAATTAAAACTTGGTTATTTTAATCAAAACAACCGGCAAATACTGGAATTCTCTTTTGAATTTCCTTCGAGAAATGTTCGAACTTTATGTATTAAGCCCAACCACGTGGTTTCTCGGATTGACGACGGCGAAACGACGTTACACGGGCGGACGTAACAGCAACAAGTTCGGGCAAGATTTTCAAACTTTCGTGGTAGGTTTTTAGGCCTGACCACGCGATAAAATTATCATTTTACACGAATATTTAATTTTCCTTCAGAAAAACAAAATTAAAGTGAATACAATCGTTGTTCTTGTGATTTTAATCACAAAACAACATTCAATACATTTAGTAAAGATATAAATTTCGTTCGAAACTTATTTTACAAGAAATTTTGTCGTAAGACTAAATTATCCGAACTCCACTTTTCACGAGCACGATTTCCAAATTCATTCGAATAAGAAATTCTAGTCTATCGTCGGTAGAACCGCTTGTGACGGTCCTAATAAAATTCCTATAAAAGTTTCACAAGGAAAACTTAAAACAAAACATTAATTTTACCGTAATAAATTTCGTTTGAAATTTTTATCACCGCAAGCACTTCTCGAATTCATTAACACAGCACACAATTCAAAATTCACTTGAAATTTGGCAGCCTATCTCGGTAGAACCTCCACTTGTGACGGTTCTAACGAGATTCCTATGATCGCTATCACAAGAAAGAACTTTTAAACAAAACACTGATTCTATCAGTAAAAAAAAATTTCATTTGAAATTTTAACACCGTAAGCACATTTCCGAATTCTCATAAACACACACAACTCAAAATTCATTTGAATTTTTGCAGCCTTATCTCGGTAGAACCTCCACTTGTGACGATTCTACTTTTGGCTGATTTATTAGCCATTTAACAAGATAAATCGGTCGGAACAAGACGTTGTTAAGACTAACAACAACCTAACCGAGATAAGCTACGAAATGTGCGCTAAATGAATAAATGACCAAATAATACGTACTTACGGTTTTACCTGCTTGTTTCCACGAATACAAATGGTTCGGGGTTCTGGTTACGTGTAAACGGGCGGCTACACTGGTTGAGGATCCGGGCGATGCTCGAAGGGTACGGCTGACTTTGCGGCATCGTCACAAATAACGCTACGGAGACGTATTCGGCTCCGCAGCCCGAACGACTTTGAATGCGAAGAATCCTTCGCATTCGCCGAGATCTAAATTTGCTGATCATTCAATCGAATGATTCAGACTTCGAATATAACTAGAACTATAAAAATGTAACAAATAAAAATTAGATATTATTTTTATGGGCGGGGACAGTCACGATAGTCGAAGGGACCATCGCGGGAGGTTTTGACACCTCCATCCGCCAGCATGCCTTACGACGTCGAGATCTCGTGATCAGGCGCCGGGTAATTAATTAATGGATATACCATTTAGTGGATTTACCAGTATCCAAGTAGTTTGTTTAGCACGGTATTTTGTATACCGTTCACGGGCTACCAACCCGGAGCAACTACATTATATTAGCCCTTCACCGACCTTTAACGTACGGAAGGGCCAGTCACAGAAAGACGGGGACCTGAGAGATTACGGCACATGATTGTCCATAACAACCATCCTTACCGCGACCATGGGCCAGTTAGTTGAGGGGCCCACTTTCATCTAGCAAGGCCAACTGTATATAAACATTATACTATGTCACCGTACGAAATCCTACTGCTCCTTAGAGCAGCTGGCTAATCGCTACGGGACCATTTGTTTACCGGAGTTAGTCTTCCCGAAATGACGCTACAACAACAATATCCATTAGGATGAGAGTCGAGGGGGCCTGATGTGTCGATAAGAAAGAGAGAAATCAAACGATAACCAACAATACATACAAACATTATTCAGAGCAAGCCAAAGGCCTGGTAGAAAACCAGAGCTTATATAGTTCTGGAGAACAATCAGATTGGCGATAGCCAATCAGGTGCCTGAATCGACGGATTCGTGGATCACTAGTCCGGACCTAATATAGACTGGGGTTCGGACCTAATATGGAATTGGGTCAAGAAGGGTCCGATTGGTCCCCTTCAACAAGTAAATATAAAATATAATATTGATTCGGTAGAATCAATTGTTTAAGTAAATAATACTTTATCATGTTTAATAAATATCTTATATTTATTCACATCATTATAACAATTAATTATAATTGTCGCAATTCATTCGAAAATGCGCGCTTTTAATCAAATAGCGCCGTCTGGCGATAAATCTGGGAAAATACGGTTTTATAACCGTCACAACATGAAGAGGAAAACTAGTGGGTCGGCCACAAAGAAGATGTCACCATCAACAAGGGAGATGTTGCCATCCAAAGAAGAAAAGAAAGAAAAGAAGAGAGAAGATAATCGTAGTCGAAATGAACATTTCAGAATCTCTATTGGAAATTCCAGTAATAGTGAACAACATGGAAGTCAAGGCAGTTATGGATACTGGAGGAAAACGCAACGTTATCAGCGAAGAGCTTGCTGAAGCTCTACAGTTGAATTACCCGCCCAGCCCAAACATTCGATTGCAAGGGGTAAGCGGAGAACTTGTGACTCCAATGGGAAAAACCAAGATGAACATTACAATTGGTGAATTAACATACAGGATCGAGGTCCTGATTGTTAAAGGATTTCATTATGAATTACTGCTAAGCGACCCATTCATGCTGTTCGCGAAGTGCGTGTTAGACTACGACAAACAAAAAATCTTTGTGGGCCGAACTAGTGGAAAGGAAGTGTCATTTCCAATGAATAAAACTTTTGTTGATCAGAATTATGTTGCGAGGGTAATGAAGAACATCACTATTCCACCAATGCACGAATGCATTGTTCCCATCTATTTGAATAAAGCAATTACATTAGACATGTTGGTGCAACCATTGCATAATGTTACTGATAGATTTGCTGTGATAGGTTGTAAAACTTTAACAGATTTCAAGAACGGCAAAGGCATCATTCGAGTGGCTAATCCAACCAAGAAGACAGTCTTTCTGAAGGAGAAGTCAGCAATCGCAAAAGCTTATTATGTGGTTGATGTTGGGGTGTTTGATGAAAAACAGGTACACTGTTTTGACTTTGACTCCTCAATAGCAAAAGACAAAATGAATAAAGACCAACAAGAGCAAATGCGACAACTTCTTCAAAAGAATCAAGACAGATTTGCTGTTTCTGACAAGGATTTGGGAAGAGTTCAAGTGTATAAGCATAAAATCGATACTGGAGACCATGAACCAATACATTTGCAACCGTATCGTCGTTCTATGAAGGAAAAAGAAGTCGAAGCAGAGGAAACAAAGAAATTGCTTGATATGGGAGTGATAAGGGAATCAGAAAGTCTCTGGAGCGCGCCTGTATTGCTAATAAAGAAAAGAGATGGTAAGTGGAGATTTTGTGTCGACTGGAGACGATTGAATGCGATAACAAAGAAAATGGTGTACCCATTGCCAAGAATAGATGATACTTTAGATCAGCTGGCAGGTGCACAGTTCTTCTCCATGATGGATCTTATTCAAGGATATTATCAAGTCGAAATAGATGAACAAGATCGTGAAAAAACAGCGTTTACCACTTCAAGCGGACATTTTGAGTTTAACGTCCTAGGAATGGGATTATGCAATAGTCCAGCAGCTTTTCAAAAGTTAATGAATAAAGTTTTAGGCAACCTCCTCGGCAAAGTTTGTATAGCGTACATTGACGACCTTATCATTTTCTCTAAAACATTTGATCAGCATTTGAAAGATCTAGACAACGTTTTCGACAAGCTTAGACAATCTAACTTAAAGGTGAAGTTGAGCAAGTGCACATTTGGGACAAACACCATTAAGTATTTGGGACATGTCGTGGACTCTGAGGGTATATCACCAGACCCTAGGAACCTGGAATCCGTGGCAAAGTTTCCAGTTCCTACTAACCTCAAACTTCTTCGAGGATTCATAGGGCTCTGTTCGTATTACAGGAAGTTTATTCCAGGTTTTGCGGACATATCCAAGCCCTTAGTCAATTTGACGAAGAAGGACGAGAAATTCGATTGGGGCCCACCTCATGACAAGGCCTTTAAAACATTAAGGACCGCCCTAGTAACCGTGCCAGTTTTAGCTCACCCTAATTTTGAAGAACCCTTCATGGTATCGACTGACGCGAGCGCATATGGTCTTGGAGCAGTGTTGAAACAGAAGATAAACAAACAAGAACATGTGATAGCTTATGCCAGCAGACTTCTCAGCCAAGCAGAACAGAATTACAATGCCACCGAAAGGGAGTGTCTGGCCATTCTGTTTGGAATTGAAAAGTACCGACCTTATTTGTACGGTAAGAAGTTCCAGATCGTTACAGACCATTCGGCACTTCAATAGCTAAAATCAGTCAAAAAACCCCAACGGCAGACTAGCTAGATGGAGCTTAAAGCTAGTAGACTTTGATTTCGATGTGATCCACAACAGCGGAAAAGCGCACAAAGATGCCGACGCCTTGAGCAGAATTCCAGAAGATTTAAGCGAGGAAGAAAACGAAATAGTTCCCTCACTTTTACTCGAACAGCTCGACCTTCCTGCTGAGCAGCGTAAGGACAAGAAGCTACTGGAATTGATCACCGCAATGAATCAAGTAGAGCAGCTTCCGAAGAAGAGAAGACGTCCTCTAAAGCAGTTCGTCCTTCTCGACAATGTGTTGTTTAGGAAGAAAAATTCTTTGAATTCCCTAGACACGGAAGTAAATCTGTTATATGTTCCGCAGCATTAGAAAACCGACGTCCTTCAAGAAATGCATGACGGACTGACGGGTGCTCACTTGGGCCTAAACAAAACATGGAAGAGAATGAGAACAAGATTCTTCTGGCCCCGGATATATAAAGACGTTAGAAATTACGTACTTTCTTGTCCACATTGCGCGAGCTCGAAATCAATGACAACACCGCCAAAAGGTTTAATGCAGCCGTGGTCTACAATATCTAAGCCTTTCGAGAGGATTGGAATCGATACATTGGGAAGTTTTCCGACCTCCGAAAAGGGCAACAAGTATGTTTTCGTAATGACAGATTATTTGTCGCGGACAGTGATTGCTAGAGCAGCTCCAGCATCAACAGCGTTGGAAGCAGCTAGAACTTTGCTTTATGAGTTAATGTTGAAGGAAGGCAGTCAGAGAGAAATCCAGAGCGATAAAGGCACAGAATACAGAAATAAAATGGTAGAAGAAGTATCAAATATGTTTAAAGCCCTACACAAAACCACTTCAGGGTACCATCCAAGGACCAATGGCCTTACTGAGCGTTTTAACGCGACATTTGCAAAAATGTTACAGATTTATGTTGATAAGGACCAGAGGGACTGGGGTGATTTTTTGCCATTTTTGCTTTTCTCGTATAATACCGGTGTGCACGAAACGACGGGATATACACCTTATTATCTTTTGAAAGGATATGAAGTCGATTTGAACGTGGACGTAAACCTCAACTTACCTCAGAAAGAATTCACCTTGCGAACCTCGAAATTCATCAGAGAAGCTAGGAAAATAGCAAATGAAAGGTTGGAATGGCAAGGAGAAAAAAGCAGGAAAAGATTCGATCAAGGCCGAGTTCATGTGGAATTTGACCCAGGAGAATTAGTTTACCTTAAAACACCTAATAGAAAAGTTGGGTTAAGTGAAAAACTCCTACCACAATTCTCAGGCCCATACGAAATAGTAAGAAGAACCGCGCCAAATGACTACGAAATTAGAAGTTCAAATGGAAAGAAAACAAACATTGTTAACGTTGAACGATTAAAACCGTATAAACCCAGAGAAGAAATTCCAGCGGAAATATTAGAAGAATTAACAGCTAAAAAAGTCACATTTGCTGATGAAATTGCAACACAAAAGGAAAAACAACAAGAAATTGAAGAAAACACATCAATTTCGCCTATTCCAATCGCTAAAGAACGATTTATTAGCGATGACGATCAAATTTCGTTAAAAACACTCTTTGAACCTGAAGAAAATGCAATAAAAACGTCAAATTTCCCAATTCCAAGCGAAAAAGAGCGATTAAAAGCGCTCTATGGACCGAAAGAAATCATGGAAAGATGGCAAAACGAAGACGAACGGAAAAACGAAGAAAATCAATTGCGAAAACCGCCGACAGGTGTCGCTGACGCAGTCGATGACGCGTCGCCACCTGAAATCGAGAGTTTCCGGTCACGTCGCCTTCGCAAACAGGCTCGTCGTGATTATCGTGGATTGTGTTAAGGTTTTCTGAGACGAACCAGGTTTACTGAGTGACTCAAGGAAAACCTAAAGCATTAATAATAGCAGCAGTTGATTTGTGTGTGATTCCGTAAGTGAAGAGAGTGAAATTTTGAACGAATTTGACGAACAAATAGCTTAAAAAACGAAACGAATCTATCGCGAATTTTGTGAAAAATAACATCGTGAAATGGAGATTTAGGCTTAAATAATTGTGTTAAAACTTCGAAATAAAATTTTAGTGTGTGCATACATTATCAAGTGACTAATTAGTTGAAAAAATTGGACGAAATGGCAAGCAAATTTGATCAGATGGATGTGCGCAGTGACAGTGACAGTGATGCGGATTCGGTTTGCTCGATGCAAGTGGGCGATCTTTTGGAACGTCAACTTAAGAAAGGCGATGACTTGGAAAGTTATTTAGCTAATAAGCCCAGCACAAGTAAAACTTTGGACGAATTGGTTAACTGCCCACGCCCGTTTACAGAAGGAAAGCGGAAGGCGGAGGAAGATAAAAAGAAATATGCAGGACCATTAACAAAGGGTAAAGAAGGCTTATTACGTCGTCGTCGTAAAAATCGACAGTTGAAACGAGATAAGAAAGCACAAAAGAAGAAAGTGTTTGACGAGCAATCGAAAAGGATCCGGGAAGAAGAAATGCGTCACACCGTCGATCGCAACAAACGACGATTAGATGATTTGCGAATGGAGCACCGGAATATGGTCAATGCCATTAGAGCCAGGAAATTAAAAGGAGTGATGGGATTGCCCGACTACCAGTTGTGGAGAACAGGGGCGAATGCTTTGCTGATCCAGGAGGCGAAAATAAGAAAAAACATTCTAAAAGCCATCGCCCTAGCGAGAAGAGAGTCTTTCCAGGACCCTAGTGTAGTATTTCCCACTCCTATACGGGTATACCGTGTGGAGTTGGACGCTGCACGACAGGTCCAGGCTCTTGGACTTGCATTAGATTATAGTAATGCGCCAAAATACGACTTAGCATTCGACGCCACAGGATGCCCGCCAATTAAAGTCATGAACTACCAGATGGCAGCACTAGGCGATCTGACGCCGGGACGACAGAGCTGGACATATGACAGCGTTGTTGACCACTATCTTCAGCTGTTAGAAGAGCGATATCCGATATTGGCACCATTCCAATCTGATTGGGTCTTCAAAATGGTGGACCCAGCTAAACGAAAGGAAGCGATCTATTGGCTAATGAAGAGACTTCCAAGTGCTCAAAAGAAGATTTGGGTGTTCCCAGTCCCTATTGAAGAGCATTGGCAGCTTTTCATAGTGGATTGGCGGAAAAAGCCAACCCAATACGTGCTTTACGATCCAAGCGGACCAATAGAACGCACATATCCAAAGTGGGAATCTTTAAGGTACTCGTTGGTGGATGCAGGAGTAAAGTTCCCAAACAAATTCATACGTTGGGACCCGCCACGTATGCACCAATTGGATAACGACAGCTGTGGCCCAACCATACTCTACTTCATTAGAAGATACGTTGAAGACCGTGACTTAATGCAGTTTGGGGAGCCGTGTGAGTTACGCTTACGATTTGTGTATGAGATTGCAAATCGTGAAATTCTCCCATTCGAATTGATCAAAGAAGAAGACAAGAAGGATCAAGCGGAAGGAGGAGAGTGAAGTGAACTTTAACTTCTTTAAGTGAATAAGTGTAAAATCGACACGAACTTTGAACATTTTTTTTTGTGTGTGTGTTTTTTTTATTATTTTATAGAAAATTGAAAACTGAGAAAAAAAAAGTAATATAAAACAAAAAACCAAAAAGTGTTATCGTTGATGAAAGTGTTAATTTTGATTGATTTTAAACTTTGGAAATTGTTTCCAATGTAAAAGTGTAATAAAAAGTGATTATGACATTTATAAACATTGAAAAGTGTGTTATATTATATTTTTGTAAAAATAAGGATGATGAAAAGAGATTCTCAAAATTGTAAAATTGTGTTTATGATTTGAAAATTTTTTATGTAAAAGGAGATGCGTTAGTTAGAACAATTCATTGTTTTTCGAGAGACCGAAAAAATTAAAGGGGGGGGCTGTTACGCGGTAGAGCCGTACCGTGTATCGGCTGGCTCTGCTCGCTCTGTTTAGGCATTTAATGCAATGAATTCTCACTAGACGGCGCTGTGCACCTAATTAGATGCACAGACCGTTCAACTTAGTTAATAGGGGGAATAGGAGTTTACTTAGTGAGCTGATTAAGCCAGAGAGCTCAGATCTCTTTTGATTCTCAAACTTTTACCTTCACCTACTACTGCCAGCCGGTTGACGGTCAGGCAGGACTAGGTTTCCTGAAATTGAATTGACAACAGCATCATCCTTATTTACTTATTTGAATGAATTATATTTTAAGAATAAACCAAATGTAATAAGAGCTGATGACCGAACATTTACATGAGTAAATGTCCGACTTTAAATAATAAAGCCAAGAGCAATTACATATAAAACTCTGTGTCTTTCTTGATGAACTCATGTCACGTAGGACTAAATCAATCCCCATTTAGCCACGTAACAATATTGGAGAACTTGCAGAAGGGCACGAATGTGGGTGTTATCGTAGCATGTGTTGAACTGCGAAAGCGAGATGACGGAGAATAAGGTGTCGGGGCGCGTTCGTGATGCCAGAAAGAGTAATGACCCGATAAGTGAGCGGTAAGGAAAATCGATCAGGTCCTCTGTCGATGCTCGAACTAATGTTGTTCCGGGTGTGACTGGCACTTTCACGAGTCGATTGGTCGATGTTCCATATTTCTGCACGAGTTTAGCGATGTACGCACGTTGAGAAATGTAAGTGCGTCCCATCTCGCGGATAAACTCGACTCCTAGCAGTTTGGTGATTGGACCGAGGTTGACGATGTCGAATTTCGAAGTAATGAGTCGAATAATCCGGTCCAAAACACTGTCGGCTGCGTAGAAAAGTACAATATCATCGACGTAGACTAACATGACCGCGCAATTGCCGTAGATGTACACGCAGTTGCATGCGGGCATTTTCCGGAATCCGAGGGCTCGAAGTGCTTCGTCCAGTTTCAAATACCACTGTCGGCCAGACTGGTGGAGTCCGTAAAGAGATTTCACGAGTAACCAAACGTTGTCGGGGTGATTACAGGTGGCACCTGCCGGGATGCGCATATAGACCTTGTGCTCCAGGTCCCCGTACAGGTATGCACATTTGACGTCGAGGTGTGCATCTTTCCATCCTCGTAGCACTACCAAAAGGCAAAAGAATAGACGAATGAGGACGAAATTTACAACTGGACTAAAGACCTCGTCGTAATCGATTCCGAAGGTTTGGCGAAAGCCTTGGGCGACAAGTCGAGCACGATATCGAGTAATCTTGCCGGTCGCGTCTGATTTGAGTTTAAAAATCCATTTACAACCCAAGATTGTAGTGTTAGGCGGTTTCGGCACTTCGACATAAATCTCCCGCTCTTTGAAAGTTCCTAACTCTTCACCGATGGCTTCACGCCATTTTGGAGCGTCGTCGAATTTGGGGATTTCCGCATACGATGACGGTTCGGTGCGACAGAGGTGAGCGGCATGTCGAGCTGGAGGAATCAACGGTAGAGTATGCTCCATGTTGCCGAAAAAGAATAACTCGGGATCGTAAGGGAGATTGTTCATAACACAGAACTCTTCGACGTCTCTGCGAGATCGAAGTCGGAGGCCGGGCTCGGGAAAATAGTAGACGTCGATATCTATCGAACCTGGCTGTTGGTCTTTGCGTAGATGTTCTTCGCGAATCCATTTACGGAATACTGTGTTTCCGCCAACATAACGCCAATAGAATGATGTCTTGCCGGCAGAAGGAGCTGCAACGTGTGTTGCGCCAGGAGGCAATGGAGACATTTGCCCCTGATCGAAGATAGGCATTGTGTGCTGTAAAATGTTCGGACCGGCTTTCCTACGCAACGTGATGAAACGATTTGGGGAAGTCGGTGGTGAAAGGCCGGGGGAACTGGCATTGGACGTTTCCGGTGACACATGTGCAGACTGATTTGTTGAAATGTCGTATATATATTTGTATCGTATTATCAAGCAGTGACACTTTATACTTATTGTGACCTTTTGTTTATGTTTGCTTTTGGCTAAAACTAATAGCCGTGATTATGTTTACAAATGTGTTTGTATTTATCACCATAAGGTGGCGTCGTATACCTATTGGCATGTCATGTGACAAGAGAATAAAACACTCACTCTTTACTAAGTTTTCAACCAGGTAACAAGGTGTGCACTTTATTTCAAGCTACTGTTTTCTACACCACTGCAGAACACGGAATTCATTGTGATTTCCAACACAATTCAACAAGGTTATGGGCCAGAAATCGTAAGAAAACATTTGGAATCATTTTCATCAAATTAGAGAGGTTTTGAGAAATTTCCTCTAATTATTCAAAATGGCGGCGCCCATGATGAATGTGACCAGCTTGTGTTTGTGCCATGAGAATCAGCTTTTGGAAACAATTTCGAGTCAACTAACAACACAGGAACATTAGTGGGTTAGAACAATATAAAACTATTATTTATATCTTTTCCTTTTTCCGAATTTCGGACGTTACCGTTTGATATTGCGAGACGCAATACGTATCGTCGACGAGACGATAATTACGAGAGAGAAACGATTCAACGAGTGCCAAAGCGGGACGGAAATTCTCCACAACCACACGTGAAGTGTGAACCTGGATTTTCTGGACGGAAATAAGCGGAAAGCGCCGATACGTAACGACGACGTGTCGTTGTTTTTGGGTTAAAAACGTCTCGACGTGGGTTATACGACGGCGCAAATTCCCATCAACCACACGCGAAGTGTGAACGGGAATCCAGGATAATACGAGCGGAAAGGAATTCAGAAACAAAGACGGAAAATTGGAGAACAATTGACGAAAATACGCGAGAAGTCTAATGCAACGAGGAGCGCAGCAGGAAAGCATCTCGAAGACAACGTTTATGAACAATTTTCGTGTTTATTTTCGAAATTATTATATTATTAGCTTAGTGTTGTGCTAGAGTTGATACTAACTTAGTCTAAGAGCGAACTAACCTCGCAACACTGCACCTAGTTGCGAAAATTCAGTACAAAAAGTGTTTTTTTGGGGAAACAAGTGTTTGTGTCGTGTGTGAAGCCAAGTTCAACTCGTTTACTATCGAAAATCAGGATGGATTCGGACAAATTGGACAGAAAGGTCACGTTATTGAACCGCACAAATTATGATGGTTGGAAACAACAGATTAAGGTTCTGTTGATGCATCATGGATGTTGGGCGTTTACAGACGGAACACAAGAAGCCCTAGCACCTGGAGCGTCGTGGAGAGATCGATCCGACTACCAGTTGCGGAAAGGAAGAGCTTTCAGTCTGATCTATTATTCAATCGAGGAGCAATACCACGAGCTGCTCAACGGGATTGAAGACGCCAAAACTGCATGGGACACACTAAAGACAAATTTCGAGCCAGTTTCGAGGGCACGTATAATACGTTTACTGGACGAATTTTTTAGTCTCAAGTACGATCCAGCCACGGAGACAATTGGGATTTTTTCCGCGAAAATTAGGAATGCTGCAAAGAAATTGGCGGAGGTCAAACATCAGTTGGACAATTTGTATCAAGCCTTCCAGTTGATTCGTTATTTGCCACAGGATTTTCAATCGATTGTGCAAAATATATACAGATGGGAAGACAAAGACTTTACACTTGAAAAGGTTGAAGTGGAGTTAGTGGCAGAAGAAGGTCGACTTGCACAACAGAGAAGGGATTCGGGCCAGGGGCCAATCGTCGATGCCTTCAGCACGGGGCCAAACAACTCCAACTCGAAAAATAACGACAACACGCCAAAGTTCCAGCAACAGCAGCAACAAGGGAATACTAGCCAAAACAGTCGTGGGTTTGGAGGAGGACAAAGAGGTGGACGATCAAATTATCGTGGAAACAAGAACACAAGGAACTTTCCAGGAAACACCACCGGATCATCACCACGGGGGCCGTGTTTCCGATGCAATCAGCCAGGACACTGGGCGAGGGATTGCACAGTCCAACTCACACCAGCTAATAGCCAAAACACGAATACTGTCGAAGAATTGGACACGGATATGATGAATGTTGGCTTCCTTACCGAATTGAGTGAAGAAGAGATGCTGCAGTGTGGCGCAACTAGCAGTTGTTGGATTTATGATACCGGGGCCACTGGGCATTTCTGTAAGGATAGGAATCAATTCGTAAATTTCCAAGAAATGAAAGGCACCATTAGCCAAGCAGATAAAAAGACCTTGATACAAATCCAAGGAGTAGGAGACGTGTGCGTGATGTGTGTGGTGGGAACGGACACAATCCCAATCACATTGAAGAAAGTGTATTACGCGCCCGATTTAAGAAGAAATCTATTGTCGGGACCTTGCATCGACGAAGCCAGATGCAAAGTGGCAATTGGCTCAGGAGTAGTGAAAATTTACGATCCACAATGGAAGAGACAATTAATGGAAGCAGTCAAAAGGGATAGACTTTATTATGTCAAAACAAGTGATTTGAAACCCGACATTGAAAAATTGAAGTTGAAAGAAAGCAACAAGGCGAGTACTGGAGATCAACAAACACAACAAACACAAGAATCAACCAGTTCAACCAAAAAGGCATCTAATCCAGAAGAAGCGAGATTGTGGCATGAAAGACTTGGCCATATTCACTTCCCGAGCGTGCAAGAAATGAGCAAGCGAGATGCAGTAGTTGGACTACCGATTTTGGACGTGCCAATCACGCAATGTGACGTTTGCACGCTGGCGAAGAAAAAGGCCATCTCTCATAAATCTCTACCAGGGATTAGGTCAAAACAGCCTTTGGAACTTTTGCACATGGACGTATGCGGGGCTTTTTCAACGCCAACACTTTCAGGAAATAGGTATTTCCTGACTATAACCGATGATTTTTCCCGTTATTCCACGGTTTACTTGATGAAACAAAAGGATGAAGTGTTCGGCATTTTCCAAAAGCACGCAAAACGGATTGAAAGATTACTCGGAAAGTCAATCTTGGCCATCCGCACGGACAATGGGATGGAGTTTTGCTCCAATAAATTTGGAGAGTATCTTGACCAACAAGGGATCGCTCACGAACGGACAAATGCGTACACGCCCGCCCAAAATGGCGTTTCTGAGAGATTGAACCAGACACTAGCAAATGGCATGCGAGCGCTCATCTATGACGCACAACTGGAACATCGCTTTTGGGGCGAGGCAATTTTAACTTTCAACTATCTTAGGAATAGAATTGCCAAGTTAAACTCGGACAAAACACCAATGGAGTTATATTATGGCCGCAAACCATCACTTCGGCATTTACGAAAATTTGGAAGTCTGTGTTTTGTGCAAAAGCGAGTACGTGATGGAAAAATAGACAATAAAGGACTGCACGGCATCATGTTAGGGTATTCCAGAATTACAAAGGGATACAGAGTCTGGTTACCTGATTTTTCAAAAGTTATTGAGACCAGCGACGTAAAATTCGTTGAGAGCAGGCGCGGTGTTGAAGGCGTGCTGGGCCTACCCGAGAAATACACGACATACATTGATAATCTCAATGATAACTTGGATAACGACAATGACCGTCAATACTACTCAGACGAGGACGTGAGGCCACCGCTACCCCCGCCACAACCTATGAAGAAGAAAGAGGGAGAAGAATTACCTCCAGTCAGGTTGAAGTTTAGACTGCCGGAAGATGCATTGCGACACAATTTGCCAGCAGCAAAGCAACCAAACGATTTGCAACAACCTGGACAGGTTTTTCCAAACCCAATTCCGACCATACCAGCTCTCGTATGGAAAAAGACTGAGAAGACAAGACCAACGGGTCAGAAAGATATTGAGTATACGATCGAGGGATATGATAAACCAAGACTGCGCTCAATTCCGGAAGTCAAACGCTATTGTGTGGAGCACAATCTTCGCATTCCGGAACACCTTTTTGACGACAAAAGGAAAAAGAAGCCTTCCGAATCGAATGTGACTGCGGATGACATTGACGTTGACTTGGAGGCGAATCATCTCGAAGTATTTATACCAACGCGCTTTGAACAAGTCGCCAATGCACCTGAAAAACAACAGTGGGATCAAGCGATGTGCGACGAGATTGATACGATGCACGAGCGTGAGGTGTGGGAGTCGGTTCCACCGCCGCCAGACACCAAGATTATTGGCTGCAAGTGGATTTACACCACTAAACAGAACGATGAGGGGAAAATCGCGCGCTATAAAGCGAGACTCGTCGCGCAAGGCTTCTCACAAGTCTACGGCGAGTCGTACGAAGAAACATTTTCACCAGTAGTCGACTTCTCTATCGTTCGATTTATGTTCACGTTGCTTGTCTGCATGTTGAAGTGGAGTTACATCCAAGCCGACGTGAAGTGTGCTTATCTCTACGCAAAGTTACACAAAACCGTTTACATGCGCCAGCCAAAGGGTTTTGTTTGCCAAGGCAAGGAAAACTATGTCTGTAAACTTCTCCGTGCAATTTACGGTTTGCACCAGTCAGGACGTGAATGGGGAATTGAATTGGAGGACACTTTGCTTGGACTCGGACTGCAACACGTAAATTGGTGCAACTGCGTCTATAAACATGGAAACATCGCATATTTAATAGTTTACGTGGACGACATTGTAGTTTTTGGAAAGCAGTATGAATGTGTTGAACATGGTCAAAACACAATTCGATTTGGTCATTCTTGGACAGACGAAAAAATTATTAGGCGTCGAATTTACCTCATATAGAGAGCAGATGGTCTTACATCAAAAGACCTATATCAACAAAGTCTTGCTGAGATTCGACGACCACTTGAAGTTAGTGAAAATTCGATCGCAGCCAATGGTAAAGTCCACCATTCTCACCAAACAACAATGTCCGAGCACGATCGAAGACTTTAGGATTATGGAAAAAATCCCCTACCGGAATCTACTGGGATGTCTGGCATTTATTGGATCAAGAACTAGACCCGACTTAACCTATGCCATCAACATCCTTAGCCAATTTCAGTCCAATCCAGGATGGGACCATTGGATCGCATTGCTGGATTTGCTTAGTTACCTCAGAACAACAAAGAGCTTTGGATTAATGCTTTTTCCAAATGATCGTGTCGAGGTCGTTGGCTACAGTGATTCCGATTATGCCAACAATAGGGACGACAGAATTTCCGTTGGTGGGACTATTAAATTGCTAGGAAATTCACCCGTATATTGGAGAACGTTCAAACAACGAAACGTCACTTTATCAACCATGGAGGCAGAATATGTAGCTCTTACTGAAACAGTAAAAGACTACATATGGATTCTAAGAGTGCTCTACGAAATTGTTCCCGAATTAGCGGATAAGTTCAATCACCACGTGTTATGCAATAACATATCGACGGTTGATTTCACAAGGTCCAACGTCGAAAATCGCAAAACGAAGCATATCGACGTGCGATATCATTTCATTCGGGAGCTAGTAAGAAGAGATAATCTTCAGATTACACATGTGGGCACTAAGTGCAATTTTGCGGATATTTTCACAAAATCCGTGGATAAAACCGATTTAGTTATTTCTGTAATCGTTTCTTGGTTGATATGAATGTATTAAGCGCTTGATATTACGAGGGGGCCGATTGTTGAAATATCGTATATATATTTGTATCGTATTATCAAGCAGTGACACTTTATACTTATTGTGACCTTTTGTTTATGTTTGCTTTTGGCTAAAACTAATAGCCGTGATTATGTTTACAAATGTGTTTGTATTTATCACCATAAGGTGGCGTCGTATACCTATTGGCATGTCATGTGACAAGAGAATAAAACACTCACTCTTTACTAAGTTTTCAACCAGGTAACAAGGTGTGCACTTTATTTCAAGCTACTGTTTTCTACACCACTGCAGAACACGGAATTCATTGTGATTTCCAACACAATTCAACATGATTCGGTTGCAATTCTTCCGCGTCCGGTTGAACCGCGAATTCTTCGATCTGCTCAGCGTCATCGTCGGTGTCGTCCCCAATTGGTCCTGCCGCGGCCTCTTCGTTTTCCTCGTTAGTGATCGGATGTGATATGGAATGACGCATTGGAGTTGGCAATGTTGATGCGCAAAGTTCCAGTAATTGTCGTTCCGGTGTAGTTGGCGGGGGAATATGAACGATCTGCATAGGTGGCGTCTTTGATTTCGAAGCCGACTTGGATACAGATTTTTCTTCGGATATCGAATGCTCATCGTCTGATGCTGGTTTGATCGACCAGTCCGCATATTGGACGGTGTCGTTGAAAGACACTCTTTGTTGTTCATTGTTGGGTTCATAGAAGGATTCGTTGTTGCCATTTGGTACGCTTCGTAGAAACTTGCGATACGATTGATGTTCGTCTATGCGAACGTGGGCTGATTCGGTGACTTTATTGTCGATGGGATTCCAAATCCTGTAGCCACGTGTCGCGACCGCGTACCCAACGAGGTATCCTTCCCATGCGCGTGGCTCAAGCTTTTTACGGCCTGGCGCCGTGTAGTGGACCCAACATTTAGATCCGATCTTTCGTAAGTGTCGTAAAGATAGTGCTCGTTCACGCCATAGTACATATGGGACTTGATTTTTCAAACGTGAATGAGGACTTCTATTCTTGATATAAGCAAAAGTCACTGCAAGCTCTGCCCATAGACCGGCCGGAAGTTTGGTTTCTTCATGAATCGCGCGGATGTTGTCAGCCATCGTCCTATTAATGCGCTCGGCCGTCCCGTTCATCTGTGGGCTCAATGGGTTCGTTCGCTGTCCTTGGATCCCTTTGTCCTTCAAATAGCGCTCGAATTCATTGGACATGAATTCGCCGCCACGGTCTGTGCGAATGGCTTTGATTGTTGTATTCGCAACCCGTTCGACTCTCGCGGCGAAGTCCTTAAAGCATGCGAAGACTTGGGACTTCTGCGCCAATGGGGTGATCCAAGTATATCTTGTGGCGTCATCTATGATCGTTAGAACGAAACGAGCTCCACCGAAAGATGTTGCAGGAGCCGGCCCCCACACGTCCATATGCAGGAGGTCGAGTGCTTTGGTAGTACTCGGGTGAAGGTCCGGCTTGTGGGAAATTTTAATCGATTTTGCAAGACGACAGTCATTGCAAGCGAGTTCTTGTTTTA
The DNA here is from genome assembly GCA_949358305.1 of Strigamia acuminata. NCBI lineage: Eukaryota > Metazoa > Arthropoda > Chilopoda > Geophilomorpha > Linotaeniidae > Strigamia > Strigamia acuminata. Next base: position 628,546 of record OX442319.1, on the reverse strand, counting down.
CTTCTCCCGGTTCCATTCCGTATACTTGTTCGTTGTTTGCCAACAGGCGCATTGCATTTGTGTGCAAATGCCCTAATCTGCTATGCCATAGACCCGTAGCATCCTTTACGGTTGCAGGATTAGCAATTGCCTTCTTTGGTGATGTAGAAGGATTATTGCGGGGAGCTGTGGCAGGAGGAGCATTAGGAACTGGCGTTGTCGGGATGGATTGGAGAACGTTGGAATAGGATTGGATAGGAGGATCTGGTTGGACATTGGTGGATTTGGGAGCAGTTTGAGACTGGATAGGATTGACGATTTGATTCGGAATTTGCTTCGGAATTGGTGGCATTTGAATTCGAAAATCCGTAATATAGTCTTGACCCGATTTGCCCCTTTTCGGTTTCGGAATGTTCTCAAAATCTACTTCTGTGGTGACATAAGTCTGAACTGGCGGTTGCTGAATTGGTGGCGGAATTGTCGTCGACACCGAAGTTGAAACCGTCGTAGACACAGAAGGTGTTGAACATAAACCGTCCACATAATATAATCCTGCCTTCTCCTTTGCCCGGAGAATAGAGCTCCGAATGTCCGATTGGTAGATATTGACTTCACCGTTGTAGAAGTGTATGTGATGACGCGTTTTATCAATTTTAGAAACCGAAATCAAATTGGCCTCGAAATTCGGTGCAAAAAGTACGTTCGTCAAATTCACAATACAATTGCAGTCGTCTATCCTGGTTAGAAGTCGGACATTTCCTTTTCCAGTCACCTTGGACTTGCCTTGTCCGAGTTCGATGTCGAATGGCACGATGTCAACAAAATCCGTAAACCAAGCTCGAACATAGGAGACGTGGTCCGTCGCGCCACAGTCGACAATCCATTCATTGGATTGCATGAAATGTGCAACTGGGCGCGCTGGGGCTTGTGGGGCACTGGCGAAGAATGTCCCTTCTCGTGTTGGACGAGAACAACCTCGCGGACGCGTATCATCCGGTTTTGGCGCGGAGTTTTTGTTGCGCTTCTTGCTCTTGCTTCGAGAGCGTTGAAAAGAAGCCGATGCCGGGGGTTGATTGCGATCCTCCCGTCGTGGATGGGGACACTTGTTCGCGTAGTGGCCCATCTCATTACAGTTGAAACATTTAATTTCGGATAAAGGTCGACGAGGACGGGAATTCTTCCGGGATTGTTGGCCTTTTACAGACGAATGCACAGAAGACGAGTGTACATTATGCAGTCCCATCGGTTTTAATCGTAGATATTCGGCAATCAACTGTTCAGCGACTTTGGTCGGTGTGAAGTCCTGATCAGGCCAATGATATATGGCAAACGTTGCTTGTGCGTATTCGGGCGGGAGTCGGTTGAGGTATTGATATGCGTGGTGATCATCTGTCGTAACCTCTTTGATATCGGCTAATTGACGAACAAAATGATCCACTCGATTAATAAAATCCTGCATTTCCTCACTGGGTTCGAGATGTAAAGTCAGGAACTCCGATCTCAATGCTGCCCGTCGTGTCCGCGAACTAGGCGCGTACGCTTTTGCCAGCACGTCCCATGCCTGTTTGGGAGTATCACAATTGTCCAGGGCTGAACGTTTCGGTTCGCTGACATACATGTAGATGTGTCCGAGAGCTTTGTCCTTTTTAACCATGTAACGTTCTTTTTCCTTCTCAGTTAATGTCAAGAGATGGTCGGCCTCCTTCTCCTCCGTTACATGCCTCCAAAGGCCCTCGGATTTCAAAAGCATCCGCATCGCCCTCTGCCAGGGCTCGTAATTCCCGACAGAGAGGATGGGAATTCTGCTGACCGTCGTTTCCGTTGTCTTTTGCATCGTTTCGAAGATTCGGCACACCACGCAAAGCACACGGACTCAGAGAAATGGTATAACGGCGATCGAAGCACTTCACTAAATCACAAAAGGTGTGTACGAATGTTTGTTCACACAATGTCGTTGCACTTATCACAAATTCACCTCCCTCGTGGTTCAAAGCGGATATCACCCGAAGGGGAGCCGATGCTACAATCGGCTGAGAACCTAAAGCAAGTGTCCCCCTAGCTTCCTTTATAGCCACCTGGGGCTGCGGGAGTGCTAGGTGGCGCAGGGCTCAGCCTTGCTCTAGAATACGAACACCGCTTGGACAGACTTGTCCGTAGGGCAGTGTCGATGCTAAAGGATCCCTCTCCAAAATACCCACTTAAATTTAACAGAGTTTCACGAAATGAAGGAGAAATAGATGAATCGCTGTGGATTGTCACACAGCCTCGTGCAATCAGATAACACGGCACAGTTCTCTCGAAGAACTGAGAAAAACGCAATTTGGATTCGAAAATCCAAATTCTTCTCATTAAATGAGGCTCTTCGCATAAAAGCTTTGAAAATCGTCGAAATTTCGAGTTCGGCGATACTGTGCACACGCCGGGGTGTGACACAGCGAGAATTTGTCTCGTTTCTCGATGGTGAACGTCTACTCGACGTCGTCGAATCGAAAATCGTCGCCGTAACGTCAAAAATCTGAAAAACACAAAATCGCCGCAAAATTCGCGAAACCCGCGGAATTTTCGGCGATAATTAATGAAAATAACTGGTGCACAACGTCGCCAAGGCGTTGTGAGGATGCAGGGGTCGTCTCACAGCGTGAAACGTGAGGAAAATGCCGAAAATCGTCGCGGAAACCTAAAAATACAAAATTGCCGCGAAATTCGCGAAATTCGCGGAATTTTCGGCAATAGTTAGTGGAAAAATAGCGTGCAAAGGATGAAAACCATCCTCTGCTACCAATTGTAGGTCGGTAACAGAGGAAAACGACCAAGAATCACTCGAAACGTCGAGTGAAACACGTCGAAAACGTCGCAAAGGCGTCGCACTACTCGTGCGAACGTGTGGGCGACGTCGACGACGGAAAACGAATTGAACGGCCGCGCAAACGCGCTTATTGTTGGCCTTTAATCTTAAATAAGGTGAGTTGAAGCAACTTTCAAGGTTTTGCATTACTAGCACAAATTGTGCCGCCATCTTTAATGCAGTGGAAAAACATAAGCAATACAGTATACACGGTTTGAGGTTATTTGACCTCACAAACTATAGGGAGGACAAATCAATATTACATTAAGTTGATTTGTTCTGTACAATATTAAAGTATAAAAACAACTTAGAACAGAACAAGTTCTCAACACAAAATGCTCATTTGAGCAGACGACGATTAGATAAGTCATTATATGGAGGGAAATCAGTTATGGTACACACACACGCAATTTATAAAAACAATAACAACTGACTTGCAATTTCAGGGCATTATACAATAACAAATTAACCGCGTAACAATCGCGCTTATCCGGAAATGCACGAAGTAAACTCTATATCACGAATCGAAACTGTGACAACATTTGTCCCTAAACTTCACATATCAATACTTATATGCCGTGAAATCAATGTACAAATGCTTAAAAGCATAAAACGAATTTACTAAAGCAAAAATACTTACAACTAAAGGGTTTACAGAGTGAAAATGGATGGGCGAGAGCCAAAACGATGGTCGCCGCCATCTTGGAAGGTGATGTGAACACTAACGACACCTGGTGTCGTGAATTGGCGTTACGGAATTGAGAAATTCCGTAAAGCTTAACAAAGCATTAAGACCTGCATGGTACCTCATGCAGAAACACAATAACATAATGTAAAAACTTGGAAAAGATATACATAATTGAATATAATCAATGTCGGAATAAATAAACGAATATAATAAAACAATAGATCATAATGTGATTCTATATCACATCGACACACATATCATTTGGTTCCTTAGACCAACAGAATCACGGTACCATCCTCGACGACGCCCATTTTGCGGGCGTGTTGCATCGCGGGGTCGAAACGCGACAATTTCTTGCGTTTCATCTGAGTTATGATCTCGCGAAGGTCCCGCGTGTCTGGCGCTAGGACGCGACGCTCCCCAGAAGATCTGCCACTCGATTTTGATCGTGCTTCTCTCGCTTCCTTCGCTTCTATTGCCTTGAGAGCGTGTTCGGGAAGGGGAATTCCCCGCGCTTCGCAGCGAGCGAAATACCGCTCTTTGCGGTCTTGTTTCCGCTGCTCGCGGTGAGTCAGCGGACGGCGGGTGGTACTGGGACGAGAGACTCGCTCTTCGTCGCCAGAAATCCACACCTCTCTCGTCTCCTTACCGTCTTTCATCTGACGGTTGACAAACACTCTTGGTCTGTTGTAATTCGCGGAGTCGCGCGGTGGCTGCGCTGACGTTCCGGCTCCATCGTTTACGGTCGAGTGCCTTTCGACACACTGTTTCTTCGACCGGCCCGGGAGCGCGATTCGCTGCCCCCGGTTCCCTTGGAGCGCTTGCGCTTCCGTGGGAAATTGTATTTGGGGCCGAGAATCCCCAAATAATGTAACTGCCACATTTCGGCTTGTGACGTGAGAATCCCCATTCTCGGTCGCCACTGTGGCGTGATCTCTCCCTGCCGAATTCGCTCGAACCACAGATGTATGTCTGCGGTACTCATGCCTTCGTCCTGCAAGACACGTTCTGCAACCGCCGGCGCAGTGTCGATTAGCTGCTGGCGGTAGTGATTATACACTTCTTCGCGGGCCTCCTCGGTCTCGGCCGCTTGCCACGCGAACAATACATGTTCTTCCGCCGGCCTGCCGGAGTATTGGCTCGACAGGGCCGGGTGGAAGATTGGTGACTTCGGGTCATCGATGCGAGCGAGCTCTGCAGCGACGACGTCTCGCACCGACTCCGGGAACGCGTCCAGGAGTGAACAGTCGTTAACCCAACGCTTAGCGAGGGCGCGCGAAAATAAAACGCGCAGGCGGAATGGATTTGCATCTTCGCCAAAGCAGCGGCGAAGAAAATCGGGCAGTACGCCTCGATAGATTCCGCCGCGGACCTTGCACGCGAGGCTTAACGCTCCCCATGTATTACGGAGCTCCATCTGCAATGATGGAAACAAAATAATTACTAACATCGCCAATAACACGGAGATATATAAGGGTGGGCTCGAGGAACGTCGCTGAAACGTGCGGCCGTTCGTCGAGTCCGATTCCTGTTCATCGATTCGTCCTTGTCAGGAAGAAAGAGTCTTCTTGGCACATCTGGCTCACGTCCAATGATAACTACGCGACGGAATCGAGCATATTAATCCGGAAATTCTCTTCGGATTATTCAATTAAAATTAAATTGTAAATTCGTATTAAACAAATAAATTCGCGAAATCGTTCGTCAAAATTCCAGGTGATAATATAGAACACGCAAACAAATGTTCTCTTCGTAAATAAATCGTAAAAGATAAATTTGTTTAAAACTATTCCAAAATTTGGAAGTAAAATCGAATTTAAAACGAATCTAATTAAGTTTATCATCGGGAAAAATTCGCGAACAAACTAACGAATGAAAATAGGAATTAAAGTCCCATAAATTATTTAATAATCTATTTGATAAATTATTCCCATTATTGGAAATAAAACGTAGCTCGTTTCCTTTGTCACGCTCACATTGTCGTGAGTCATTTTCAAGGAGCGAGGCGACATTAAGTCTGTGATCGCGTCCTTGAAAACAAACAAGAGGGAGAAAAAACAATCGCTCTTGCGATCGTGGGTATTAATACATCAATTATACACTATTGCGAACGCAGAGCGTTCATGTCAAGTATTAGTCAAACATAATATTTTATTCAACAGCACGGAGCTGAGTCTCGTGCGTCGATGCCGACTACTACCTGATCGGGTGGAACCACATTAACGTCCTGGTCCCAGTTCTCGTCTGCATTATGCTCTATTTCAAGCATTTCCTCGTTCCCTCCTTCCTCAGCCATCGTGAGGATTGCGCACACCAGTCAAACCACGGTAAAAAATAGTGAAAACTCCTCGTAAAAATGGATAAAAACTCGGTTAAAATAAACACGAAGTGGATCACGTGCGGACGGCGATCAGCTGATTTAGCGGAAGTCCGGGTGTAAACGAGGCAATCGTGGTGGGTTCTGGGTAATTTACTCCGGAACCAGATGTTTGAGACTTGTGCGCAGCAGCCCGTGCGCATGTTACGCTACGGGGCTCCTTTGTTTCTACACCCGTGCGCGATCGCTGCTACGGGGTCTTTTGCACGCGGTATCCGACCCGTGCCGATAATTTTGCTACGGGTCCCGCGTTTCCACGCCATCTTGTGACGTGAATTTGACCGATATCCGCTTTGTTGGACTTAGCAAAATTTTCAGAGTCGTGAAACGTGATGGCTTGTGCTGTCGGTCGATTAAATATTTGTTTTCAACACCGCCATCGACTCGTAACGCATTCTACGTTCTTCCTACGACCTTGTTGCCTTTTATAAATGGATTATTTTTTCGGGGTCGCAGGTGATGAGTCGGACCAGGTAATTGCTCATTATTTTTTGTTTTTAATGGCTGTACCTCTTCATCATTGTTTTCTTTTTTATCCGTGTTTTTTGTGTTTGTTTCAGGAGTTTCTCCTGTTTCCCCCCGACCAAAATTGGATCCGGCACGGATTCAGCGATCTCGTTTACCGGAGGTGAAGGGGCGTCGAAATATTCCTCGTTGTCGCTTGGCGGTGATTTTTCCGACTCGCCAGCGAACATATCGACGATTTGGCCGTCAGTTTTGGACTTGACTTGGCCCTTGGCCCACATTTCTTACGGGAATTCCGGAACGTACGGAGTTAACTCTCGTACTTGGATCGATTTATGCTCGGTATTATCCTCGAGCTTACGCAATTTATATGCGTTACCGCCATGCTTGTCGATGATCACATACGGACCATCTCTCTTGTCGGCCAAGCTGGCGGTGATTCCTCTCGCTGCATTTGAGAGGATGTGTGTATCTTTCCACACTAAATCATTGATCTCGAAATTCACGAATTTTCTACCGCTTTTATCTTGTAAAATGCGGTCGCGCATGTTAAAAATGTGCGCCATCATGTGCTTGTACGTGTTGGAGATGGTTTGCTCCAATTTACCGACTCTGCCACTCGTGGGTCCCAAGGTACTCGTAGCTCTCGGGCGAAATTGAGGTAGGCCGGAGAAAAATCTCTCTTGCTTTTTCCTGGATGTACGTGCAACCCAGCTTTCGCCAGCCGGGTGAGCACTTGGTCGATGTGCTCAATGTGCTCTTCGAATGTTTTTGAGGCAATAACTATGTCATCTAGGTATGCCCACACAAACTGATGCAATATATCGCCCAATACGCTTTCGATTAGTCTCTGAAAGGTACTGGGAGCATTCACTAAACCAAACGGCATGACGTTGAACATCAACCGTCCAATTGGCGAGTAAAATGCTGTCTTTAGCTTATCCTCTGGCCTCATTTCTACCTGCCAGTATCCCTTTGACAGATCCATCGTCGTAACCCAAGAAAAGGGGCTAAGCTCTCAAAATGGATTCGATAGATGGCATCTGTATGGGATCTATCTCCGTCACCGCGTTTAATGGGCGGTAATCAATGCATAGACGCGGATCCGAGCCCGGGCGCATCACGAGCACAACTCGCGTCGCGTATTCTCCCTGGGCTTCGGAGACAATGCCGCTGTCTAGCATTTCTTGGCACATTTTTTGCACTATTTCACGTTTTTGCGGGTTCATTCCCTTATACGCAACTCGTATAGGTTTATTATCCGTCAATTTAATTTCGTGAATAGCCCTATTCGTTCGACCCGGTTTTTTCGACAGAATCCCCTCATATTTAAGTAGGACCCTTCGTAGGGCTGCCGCTTCGTTTAGTTCTAAAGCGGCGTCGGCGACAAGTGTTTCCACTACATTGTCCCGTTGCAATTCTGTTACGAATGCTTTAAAATCGTAATCTTGAACGAATTTCTTTAGGCCTTTCTCCCACTGTGTCTTGTCGGCCGCTTCTTTTATAAGAGCTGGTGGCACGACAATTGCGGGTCTTTCCTTATCATCCCATGCGCGGTTTGCTGACAAACACCGTTAGGCACGTCACCAGAGCAGTCCCCACTACTCTGATCGCCCTCCCTGTAATCCGAGACCCAATGGCCGCAACAAGGTGATGGAATCAAAATTGTATCACAAACACGAAAACAAAACCGAAACCATACCAAGTCGCTTTCACCAGTGCCCGGGACAGGGTTGATAGTCACATTACATGGCCAATACCCGTCTCTGTGAACAAGAAAGAAGCGCATGCCTCTGCAGTCTCACAGCTTCGCCCCCAGAGCTCAAAACCAGTTTATAAGCCAGGTGAAGAGTTCGCCTCACCATAGATATTTCCTAGGAACGGCCCTGTATAACCCAGCGGTCGAACAGACATACAATGCTCCCTCTACGAACAAGTAGCTGATCCATATTTAAACATTATAGCACTACAAATCATTGTTTCTTCCTACGAACACATTGGATCGAGTTCCAAATGCTCGACCCAAGGAAAGAATTTAACCGAAGGTACCTTATCAACGGATGAGACGCCGATTCTCTAAGACGTTCATGGGGCGTTCTGAGCGAACACATTGTCAGGAATCGCCGACGCTCTACATCCCACTCAACACCCATGTCTAGAAGGACTATATGCCTCCCTGCCAGACTGCCTACAGGGCGAAGGCGCGGAACAGTCACCGCACCCAACCCTACAAAACAAAATGGTAAAGAAATCACAACTCTGACTCTCAAAAAAAATCTCAAACATAAAATGGCGGACAAGAATGAATCTTGGTGTCCAGATGTAACAAAGGAAACAAAATGGTGGAGGAAGTCCTAACCACGACCAAAATGACCCCAAGTCACACAAAACACCAAAAAAAAAACACTAAAAAAAACCCCAAAAGATGGAAAAGAGAAATTTGAGAACCAAAAAATTATTTCGAGTTTGTTATCCCAGGACAGTGTTGTGTCGGTGTTTTGCTGTTTGTCCTTTCACGCGCGTGTGTTGTTAAATGCACCTTTCTGGTTTAGTGCATTTGATGTGCCGTTGTTTATTGACCCGTGTATGGGATTGGTCAATCTTGTTTTTATATAATGCGTGTTACGGTGCTGCGACCGATCGTTTATTTACAATGGCACTTCTCCCTTAATTGCCTGCTCAAAAGAGCAGTTATTGTTTATTCTGTTCTGTTTGATCTATTAATTACTTCTGTCATTCTGTAAAGAATGAATCAATGCATTAAAGCATTGATTTGTTCTATCATTTCATTATGTTTCAAATTGAGGGCAATTAACCTCGAACCGTGTTTTATGTTTTACATTGTTTTTGTAATAAAACAAAATGGCGGTTTCTCCGCCAAGCCGAAATTACGTTTGGATTTATTTGCACAACATACAGGCCATGATATCTCTTCAAAGTGGTAGCAGAGGATAAAAACGATCTGGCAACGACGTTTTTGAAGAAGAAACGGCCTTTTTGCGACTACGAGAAGTCGCCGAGTGTGCGCCCGCCCAGCTCGTCGTAAAAACGAGTTTTCGGTGCGGATTTCAACGTAGAATCGTCGTGACAACGTGTGCGGAGGATTCCTTGGCATCGGCGGAACAGTTGAAAACGTTTTGGGTACGAAAATCATCATTTTTCGTCGTCTCGATGTCGTGGAAATAAACGACGGTCGAAATTTGTGGATACCGACGCTTCGTGGGAATTATTCAGCGGTGTTGTGGTCGATTAGACACACAACAGGATTACCAAGGACGGTAGGAACATTCATTTGTCGATTTTCGTGCGAAATAAGCACGTTTGGACGTCGTCACCGAAGATTTTTGCGACGGCGGCCATTTTCTTTTTGAATTTTATTGTCGAGGACGACGATACGGCGATTTTCACAACACGCAGAGAAATCTGCGACCAACGAGAAGACCTGCACACGATAAGCGTGTGTGCAGGCATTGATTTCCGTGCTTTGAACCCCGGTGTTCCTTGCATGAAGGCGCGGACGTGCGCAGCGACGATTTGGATCGTTTTTCCCGCGATCGCACGGAAGTGTGCGAGTGGACGCACGACAGCCAATTTCCGTGCACCGACGACGTTGGAGCAACGTTCACCGCTGTTAGCTTGCTGTGGTAATTTACCTATTTGTATTTATCGTATTATCAATCGCCATTGTTCTCACGCTTATTGATGTAATTGTTTACGTTCGCATTGCGTTGCATTGCAATCGTTCCAGTGTATTATTTGTATGTCATGCCAACAGGTGGCACTGTATACCTTAGGCGTGTTGAAATATAATATGTGACCGCTTATGTATATATGTTTATGTCATATTGTCAAGCAGTAATGCTTTCTAATTGTTATGACCTTTCGTTTGTATTTACTTTTAGCTGCACGACTAATAGCAGCTTTGTTTACATTGTGTTTGCATTTGAAGCCATAAGGTGGCGCTGTATACCGTGTGGCCAGTCATGTGACTAGAAGAATAAATCTTTCACTCTGTGCTCAGCTTCTAAGCAGCAACCAAGTTGTCTCTTTATTTCTGATCTTAAGTTCTTCCAATTCCACTGCAAAACCATGGAATTATAAGTGGTTTCCTGCACAACTCAACAAGGTTAAGGGCCGATCAACCCAGGAAACTTTTGGAAAAGTTTTGGAGAATTTTCATCCATTTGGAGGTCATCTGGAGAAAATCCAACATGGCGGCGCCCATGATAAAGATTGTCAACTTGTGTTTGGACCAGTGCTTAGCAGAGTTTGAAGCTGTTTTGGATCACCAAACAACACGGAAACACTAGTTGGGTTCGAACAATATAAAACTATTATTTACGTGTTTTTCTTTTCCGAATTTCGGACGTTTTTCGGACGTTATCGTTTCGATATTGCGAGGCGCAATACGGATCGTCGACGAGGCGATAATTACGACCGAGAAACGATTCTACGAGTGCCAAAACGACACGGAAATTCCCCACAACCACACGTGAAGTGTGAACCGGAATTTTTCAACGAGAATAAGCGGATAGGAGTTGAGAAACGACAACGCGAAATTGGAGAACAATTGGCTGCAAATACGCGTGAAGCGTAATGCAACGGATGCAACGAGAAGCACAGCAGGAAAGCATCTCGAAGACAACGTTTATGAACAATTATTGTGTTTATTTTCGAAATTATTGCATTGTTAGCTTAGTGTGTGATAGGATAATACTAACTTATTGTAAGAGCGAACTAACCTCGCAACACTGCACCTAGTTGCGTGTATTCAGTACAAACAGTGTTTTTGAGGAAATTAGTGCGTGCTCAAAGTGTTTTACGTGCCTTTTCAACGAGTTCGAGTCGCAAATCATCATGGATCCGGACAAATTGGAGAGAAAAGTCACATTGCTGAATAGAACAAATTATGACACTTGGAAACAGCAGATCAAGGTCCTGTTAATGCATCACGGATGCTGGGCATTCACGGACGGAACCGAAGAAGTTTTGGCACCAGGAGCGTCATGGCGCGATCGTTCGGACTATAAATTACGCAAAGGACGGGCTTTTAGCTTAATTTATTACGCAATTGAAGAGCAATACCACGAATTGCTCAGCGGGGTCGACGATGCCAAGAAAGCGTGGGACACGCTCAAAGCCAACTTCGAACCAGTGTCGAGAGCGAGGACAATACGTCTATTAGACGAATTCTTTAGCCTGAAATACGACCCGGCGACGGAGACGATAGGAGTTTTTGCGGCAAAGATACGGAATGCGGCGAAGAAGCTCGCCGACGTTAAACACAAACTAGAGGATCTTTATCAGGCATTCCAACTCATTCGGTATTTGCCACAGGAATACCAATCCATCGTCCAGACCATTTACCGATGGGAGGACATAAATTTCACACTAGAAAAGGTTGAAATAGAATTGGTCACCGAGGAGGGCAGGCTGGCACAGCAGAGAAGAGATTCGGGCCAGGGGCAAATAATCGATGCTTTCAACATGGGACAGAACAATTTAAACACAAAGAACAGTGATAACACGCCCAAATCCCAACAACAAGGAAATTACAGCCAAAACAATCGTGGTTTTCAAGGCGGACAAAAGGGCGGCAAATCGAGTTATCGAGGCGGCAAAAATTCAAGGAATTTTCGCGGGAACACGACCGGGTCATCACCACGGGGGCCGTGTTTTCGATGTAACCAACCAGGACATTGGGCGAGAGACTGCACCGTGCAGCTCGCACCAAACAACAATTTGAACACGAATACAATTGAAGAATTGGATGCCAACATGATGGATGTCGGCTTTTTGACAGAATTGGCTAAAGAAGAAACATTGCAGTGCAGCGCACTCGGAAATTGCTGGATCTATGATACGGGAGCAACCGGACATTTCTGCAAAGAGAAAGACCAATTTTTCAATTTTAAACAAGCCACGGGAACCATCAGCCAAGCGGATAAAAAAACATTAATTCAAATACAAGGAGTTGGTGATGTTTGCGTGATGTGTGTCGTGGGAAAGGAAACGATTCCGATAACCTTAAAGAAGGTTTATTACGCACCGGATTTGAGACGGAATTTGATGTCGGGACCCTGCATTGATAAAGCGAGATGCAAGGTTGCAATAGGCTCTGGAATTGTTAAAGTTTACGATCCGCAGTGGCAAAGGCAATTAATGCAAGCGGAGAAGAAGGATAGACTTTATTACATCAAAACGAGTGATCAAAAGCCTGATTTTGAGAAGCTGAGATTGAAGGCAAACAACAAAGCGAATACGGGCGAGCAACAAAACGAGGAACCAACTAGTTCAACTAAAAAGGCATCCAGTCCAGAGGAAGCAAGGTTGTGGCACGAGCGGCTTGGACACATCTACTTCCCAAGCGTGCAAGAGATGAGCAAGCGAAATGCAGTAATTGGACTGCCAATTCTCGACGTGCCAATTACACAGTGCGACGTCTGCACGTTGGCGAAGAAGAAATCGGTGTCTCACAAATCGCTGCCTGGAATTCGGTCGAAAGAACCGTTACAACTTCTGCACATGGATGTATGCGGAGCGTTTAACACAGCAACGCTGTCAGGAAATAGATATTTCCTCACCATTACAGACGATTTCTCCCGCTATTCGACGGTGTACCTCATGAAGAGAAAGGACGAGGTATTTGACATTTTCCAGAAACACGTCAAACGAATAGAACGATTGTTAGGAAAATCGGTTTTGGCAATTCGGACGGACAATGGAATAGAATTTTGTTCAAACAAGTTCGGAGAATATCTCGAGGGACTTGGCATCATTCACGAGAGGACCAACGCGTACACACCTGCCCAGAATGGCGTGTCGGAGAGATTAAACCAAACGTTGGCCAATGGGATGCGAGCCCTTGTTTATGACGCTAAATTGGAGCACAGATTTTGGGGAGAAGCCATCCTCACTTTCAATTACCTTAGAAACCGAATAGCCAAGTTAAACTCGGACAAAACCCCGATGGAGTTGTATTATGGACGCAAACCATCACTCCGACATTTAAGAAAATTCGGAAGCCTATGCTTCGTGCAAAAGAGAGTGCGAGATGGAAAGATAGACAATAAAGCTTTGCACGGAATCATGCTTGGATACTCTAGGATCACAAAAGGATATCGAGTATGGCTGCCGGACTTTTCAAAAGTCATTGAGACTAGCGACGTTAAGTTTGTGGAAAGCAAGCGCGGAGTTGAAGGCGTGCTGGGCCTACCTGAGAAATACACGACCTTTATTGACAATTTGAACGATAATTTGGACGACAACAACGATCGTCAGTATTATTCAGATGAAGATGTGAGGCCGCCGCTACCCCCGCCAGCGCCAATCAAAAGGGAGGAGGATCCACAACTAGAGTTACCTCAACTAAGACTCAAATTTAGATTGCCGGAAGAAAAACTTCAAACCAGACCGCCAGCAATCATACCACAAGCGAGGGCACAAGATCCAGATCCAGTACGGACAGTCCCACATCTTGTGTGGAAGAAAACAGAGAAGTTTAGGCCAACTGGACAGAAGGATGTCGAATACACAATTGAAGGATACGACAAGCCTAAATTACGATCGATACCTGATGTCAAACGCTATTGTGCGGATCACAATCTTTGTGTTCCAGAACACCTTTTTGAAGACAAGAGAAGGAAGAAACCTTCTGAATCGAATGCAATGGCAGACTATTCAGACGCGGACATAGACGAATTAACTCTCGATTTTGAGGCTAATCATCTCGACGTCTATATACCTGCACGATTTGAGCAGATAGCCGACCTTCCTGAAAAGAAAGAATGGGATCAAGCGATGTGCGACGAGATTGATACGATGCATGAGCGAGATGTGTGGGAACTGGTTCCACCACCACCTGATACGATGATCATCGGTTGCAAGTGGATTTACACTGTGAAGCAAAACGACAAACAGGAAATCGCACGCTATAAGGCAAGACTCGTGGCGCAGGGCTTCTCGCAAGTGTACGGAGAATCGTATGAAGAGACATTCTCACCTGTTGTGGACTTCTCAATTGTTCGATTTATGTTCACATTACTCGTCTGCATGCTGAAGTGGAGCTACATCCAGGCCGATGTGAAGTGTGCATATCTTTATGCGAAACTACATAAAACCGTTTACATGCGACAACCAAAAGGTTTTGTTTGTCAAGGCAAAGAAAATTATGTTTGTCGACTCCTTCGAGCCATTTATGGTCTACACCAGTCGGGACGAGAGTGGGGCATCGAATTGGAGGACACTTTGTTAAAGCTTGGACTGCAACATGTAAATTGATGCAATTGCGTATACAAATATGGCAACATCGCATATTTGATAGTCTACGTCGACGATATTGTTGTGTTTGGAAAACAACACGAGGACGCAATGAAAGTACTCGACATGGTCAAGACTCAATTCGACTTAGTCATCTTAGGACAGACGAGAAAACTGTTGGGAGTTGAGTTCTACCCATATGATCAACGCATGGTCTTACATCAAAGATCATATGTCAACAAAGTTCTACTGAAGTTTAAGAACCATCTAGACTCTGTAAAAATCCGATCCCAACCGATGACAAAGGCAACTATCCTTACAAAGCAAAGTTGTCCAAGTACGATTGAAGACTTCAAGATAATGGAGGGAATTCCGTATCGAAGCTTACTGGGATGTTTGGCGTTTATCGCATCAAGAACAAGACCCGATATGACCTACGCTGTTAACATCCTAAGCCAGTTCCAATCCAACCCTGGATGGGACCATTGGATCGCATTGCTCGACTTGCTCAGTTACCTGAGAACGACGAGAAGCTTTGGATTGATGCTATTCCCAAATGATCGAGTAGAAGTCATTGGTTATAGTGACTCGGACTATGCAAACAACAGGGATGACCGTATCTCTATTGGAGGAACTCTCGTAACACTAGGAAGTTCACCAATATACTGGAGGACATTTAAACAGCGAAACGTCACGCTGTCAACCATGGAAGCCGAGTATGTGGTCCTTACTGAAACAGTAAAGGACTACATATGGATCGTAAGAGTTCTGCACGAAATTGTCCCCGAACTCGCTGGAAGATTCGATCACCATATTTTATGCGACAACATCTCGACTGTCGACTTCACCAAATCCAATGTGGAGAATCGAAAAACAAAGCATATTGATATAAGGTATCACTTTATTCGAGAGCTTGTGAGAAGGGACAATCTCCGAATCACGCATGTGGGGACAAAATCCAACTACGCAGATATATTTACGAAATCAGTCGACAAAACTGACCTGGTTCAATTCTGTAATCGTTTCCTGGTTGACTTAACTATTTTAAGCGCTTGATAATATGAGGGGGCCGATTGTTGAAATATAATATGTGACCGCTTATGTATATATGTTTATGTCATATTGTCAAGCAGTAATGCTTTCTAATTGTTATGACCTTTCGTTTGTATTTACTTTTAGCTGCACGACTAATAGCAGCTTTGTTTACATTGTGTTTGCATTTGAAGCCATAAGGTGGCGCTGTATACTGTGTGGCCAGTCATGTGACTAGAAGAATAAATCTTTCACTCTGTGCTCAGCTTCTAAGCAGCAACCAAGTTGTCTCTTTATTTCTGATCTTAAGTTCTTCCAATTCCACTGCAAAACCATGGAATTATAAGTGGTTTCCTGCACAACTCAACAAGGCGGTCATGTGACTTCAGAATAAACACTCACTTGACTTTTGGCTTTGAACCACTTAAGATCACGTGTATTTCTTTCCTGCAAAGGAGTTTTTCCACACCACTGCGGATTTAATTAATCCACACAAGTTTCCACTAAGATTCAACAAGGTTATGGGCCTGTAAATCGAAGGAAAAACGTCCAAAGTGGGTTCAGAAGTTTTGGAGTCATCACAAGGTCAGGGGAGAAGTTTTTCCTCCAAATCCAAGATGGCGGCGCCCATGGTGGAGTTCGTTTCCCGTATTGCGAGGCGCAATACGTGTCGTTAACGTGACAACATTTTCGGTGGAAATACGTCTGGGTGACGACGCCGACTGTTCCAGTCAACCACACGCGAAGTGTGAACCGAAAACGTCGACGAACGGCAGTGGAAAACAACGGATAATTTGCGGACAAATTGATGAACAATTCGCGGAATTAACACGAGACGAAAATCAACGAGAAAGGACAATTGCTGGCTGCATAATACAACGAGAAATACGGCTAGAAACGTCTGGGAGACATCATTCTCGAACATTTTCGTTACATTTTCGAATATATTTTGAATATTACATTGTTTAGCTTAGTTGTGTGCAAGGTTATTACTAACATAGTTACTAAGAGCGAACTAACCTCGCAACACTGCACTACGTTGCGAAAATCCAGTAGAGAAAGTGTTTTTGGGGTAATTTGTGTGAAAAGTGCTATTTTCTACGACGGAAAACGCAATGGAATCGGACAAACTCGAGAGGAAAGTGACATTGCTAAATAGGACAAATTACGACACATGGAAACAGCAAATGAAGGTTTTGCTGATGCACCACGGCTGTTGGGCCTTCACTGACGGTTCTGAAGAAGCTTTGGCACCCGGAGCGTCGTGGCGCGATTGTTCCGATTACAAGCTGAGAAAAGGACGCGCATTTAGCCTAATATATTATTCCATAGAGGAACAATACCACGAGTTGTTAAGTGGAATAGAAGACGCGAAAAAGGCGTGGGACACACTAAAGGCGAATTTCGAACCGGTCTCACGTGCACGGATAATACGTCTCTTGGACGAATTCTTCAACCTGAAGTACGATCCGACGACAGAGACAATTGGAGTTTTTGCGGCAAAAATCAGAAATGCGGCGAAAAAGTTAGCGGATGTGAAACACAAGTTGGAAGACTTGTACCAGGCATTTCAACTAATCAGATACCTGCCACTGGAATACCAGTCAATTGTCCAATCAATCTACAGATGGGAAGACGCAAATTTTACATTGGAAAAAGTAGAAGTGGAATTGGTCGCCGAGGAAGGCCGACTCGCACAACAAAGACGCGATTCGGGACAAGCACCAATTATTGATGCTTTTAGCACAGGGCCAAATACTTCTAACACAAAGAACAATGATAATTCGCAGAAATTCCAACAACAACAGGGGAATACCCAGAACAACAAAGCGAATTATGCGGGACAAAAAGGCAACAAAGCGAATTATGCGGGACAAAAAGGCAACAAATCGAATTATCGAGGTGGCAGAGGAAATTACACTAGAGGAAATTTCAGAGGGAACACGACCGGGTCAACGGGACGGGGGCCGTGTTTCCGGTGTAATCAACACGGACATTGGGCCAAAGATTGCACAGTTCAATTGCAATTGGCACCGAACAGTAATATGAAATCAAATACGGTCGAGGAGCTCGATTCCAACATGTTAGATGTCGGATTCCTCACGGAATTGAGTCAACAGGAGATGCTACAATGCAGCGATGCCAGCAATTGCTGGATTTATGACACGGGAGCAACTGGGCACTTCTGTAAGGACAGAAATCAATTTCATAATTTCAAGGAAATGACTGGAACTATCAGCCAAGCTGATAAGAAAACTCTTATCAAAATACAAGGAGTCGGGGACGTCTGCATCATGTGTCTAGTTGGGAACGACACAATCCTAATTACACTCAAAAAGGTCTACTATGCGCCGGATTTGCAAAGAAATCTCATGTCGGGGCCGTGTATTGACGAGGCTAGATGCAGAGTTGCCATAGGAGCGGGTCTGGTGAAAATATACGATCCACAATGGAAGAGACAACTGATGGAGGCAGTTAAAAAGGACAGACTCTACTATATCAAACTCAGTGATCAAAAACCAGACTTTGAAAAGCTAAAACAAAAGGAAAACAACAAAGCCAATACGAGTGAGGAGAAGAAACAAGAGTCGTCCGATGGGAGGAGAACCAAGTCAAATCCAGAAGAGGCAAGACTGTGGCACGAACGATTAGGCCACATTCACTTCCCGAGCGTGCAAGGCATGAGCAAGAGTGATGCCATGGTCGGCTTACCATTATTGGATGTCCCGATAACGCAGTGTGATGTCTGCGATTTGGCGAAGAAGAAAGCCATCTCTCACAAGTCATTACCGGGCATAAGATCAAAAGGACCACTGGAACTCCTGCACATGGACGTGTGTGGAGCTTTTTCGACAGAAACTCTCTCGGGAAACAAGTATTTTCTCACGATCACCGACGACTATTCCCGCTATTCTACCGTCTACTTGATGAAAAGAAAAGATGAAGTATTCGATTTATTTCGAAAACACGCGAAGAGGATCGAACGACTATTGGGAAAATCGATTCTGGCCATTCGAACGGATAATGGCATGGAGTTTTGCTCCAATAAATTCGGTGAATACCTTGAAGAGCAGGGGATCGTCCACGAGCGAACCAATGCGTACACCCCCGCCCAGAACGGCGTTTCTGAGAGACTTAACCAAACTTTGGCGAACGGGATGCGTGCTCTCATTTACGACGCACAAATGGAACACAGATTTTGGGGAGAAGCTATCCTGACGTTTAACTATTTGAGGAACAGAATAGCTAAACTTAACTCGGAGAAGACGCCGATGGAACTGTATTACGGTCGCAAGCCGTCACTTCGACATTTGAGAAAATTCGGAAGTCTCTGCTTCGTGCAGAAGAGAGTGCGGGACGGCAAAATCGACAACAAAGCATTACATGGGATTTTGCTTGGCTATTCTAGAGTTACAAAGGGCTACAGAATCTGGTTGCCGGACTTCTCCAAAGTTATTGAGACAAGTGACGTGAAGTTTGTTGAAAGCAAGCGCGGAGTTGAAGGCGTGCTGGGCCTATCTGACAAATACACGACTTTTATTGACAATCTGGATGACAATTTGGATAACGACAACGATCGTCAGTATTACTCCGACGAGGATATAAGGCCACCGCTACCTCCGGCGCAACCAAAGAAGAAGAAGCAGGAAGAGGAATTACCTCAACTGAAATTGAAATTCAGATTGCCGGAAGAAAAGCTTCGACCAAAACCTAATATACCAGGAGCTGAAGCAGGAGACGAATTGCAAGGCATTTTACCACCACCTGGACAAGCACTTGTGAATCCAGTTCCGACAATTCCTCAACTTGTCTGGCGGAAGACTGAGAAAACAAGACCAACTGGACACAAGGATTATGAGTACACAATCGACGGATACGACAAACCGAAATTGCGCTCAATACCTGATGTGAAGCGCTACTGTGCCGACCATAACCTACGTGTTGCAGACCACCTTTTCGAGGACAAAAGGAAGAAGAAACCCGCTGAATCGAATGTGATAACCGATGATATTGATTTGGATGATGTGGATGAGTTAACACTCGATTTCGAAGCAAATAATCTCGAAGTCTACATACCGACGCGTTTCGAGCAGATAAGCAATTTACCAGAGAAAGAAAAGTGGAATCAAGCGATGTCTGATGAAATCAGCACGATGCACGAACGCGAAGTATGGGAGTTGGTCCCGCCACCATCCGACACAAAAATCATTGGCTGCAAGTGGATTTACACTGTGAAACAAGATGACAAAGGAGAAATAGCGCGTTATAAGGCGAGGCTCGTAGCGCAAGGTTTTTCGCAAGTATACGGCGAGTCCTACGAGGAGACTTTTTCACCTGTCGTGGACTTCTCAATCGTGCGCTTTATGTTCACGCTTCTCGTTTGTATGCTGAAATGGTCATATGTTCAGGCCGACGTCAAATGTGCCTACTTATATGCGAAGCTGCACAAGACTGTGTACATGCGTCAACCTAAAGGATTCGTGTGTCCAGGAAAGGAGAACTTTGTTTGCAAACTACTTCGAGCAATATACGGGTTGCATCAGTCAGGAAGAGAATGGGGCATCGAGCTCGAAGAAACCTTACTCAAACTGGGTTTACAACACGTAAACTGGTGCAACTGCGTTTACAAGTTCAAGAATGTCGCATATTTAATCGTGTACGTTGATGACATCGTAGTTTTCGGCAAACATCACGACGACGCGATAAATGTTCTCAACATGATTAAAACACATTTCGACCTAGTAATCTTGGGACAAACAAAGAAACTCTTAGGAGTTGAATTCCACTCGCACAAACAGCTAATGATTTTACATCAAAGGAGTTACATCAACAAGGTGTTGTTGAGATTTGAGAGTCACCTAAACTCAGTGAAGATTAGGTCACAACCAATGGTCAAATCAACCATTCTTACGAAGCAACAATGCCCTACCACCATTGAAGACTTCAAAGTCATGGAAAAGATACCATATCGAAGCCTACTTGGTTCTTTAGCATTCATAGGATCAAGAACGAGACCAGATATGACGTACGCAATCAACATTTTGAGTCAATTCCAGTCTAACCCAGGATGGGACCATTGGATTGTACTGTTAGAGCTGCTCAGTTACTTAAGGACAACAAAAGACCTCGGACTGATGTTGTTCCCTAACGACAGAATTGAAGTCATTGGCTACAGCGATTCGGACTACGCCAACAATCGTGATGATCGAATTTCTGTTGGCGGAACCCTTATAACATTGGGCAACGCGCCCATCTATTGGAGAACATTTAAACAGCGCAATGTAACACTCTCGACCATAGAGGCAGAATACGTGGCTCTCACAGAAACCGTGAAAGACTATATCTGGATTGTCAGAGTGTTAAACGAGATCGTCCCTGATTTGGCGAGCAAATTTTATCATCGAGTATTGTGTGATAACATTTCTTCCGTAGACTTTACAAAGTCGAATATCGAAAATCGGAAGACGAAACATATTGATGTAAGATACCATTTTATACGCGAACTTGTCAAAAGGGAAAATCTCCAAGTAATTCATGTGGGAACTAAATCAAATTTTGCTGATATATTCACAAAGTCGGTCGACAAAACCGACTTAACACAATTCTGTAATCGATTTTTGATTAATCTCAATACCCTAAGTGTTTGATTATACGAGGGGGCCGATTGTTAGCTTGCTGTGGTAATTTACCTATTTGTATTTATCGTATTATCAATCGCCATTGTTCTCACGCTTATTGATGTAATTGTTTACGTTCGCATTGCGTTGCATTGCGATCGTTCCAGTGTATTATTTGTATGTCATGCCAACAGGTGGCACTGTATACCTTAGGCGGTCATGTGACTTCAGAATAAACACTCACTTGACTTTTGGCTTTGAACCACTTAAGATCACGTGTATTTCTTTCCTGCAAAGGAGTTTTTCCACACCACTGCGGATTTAATTAATCCACACAAGTTTCCACTAAAACTCAACAACCGCATCGTGGGAACCGATTACGGCGCACGGATCCCGTAATTGGCCAGCTTCACATCAGAAAGTGTGTTTTTTCTTTATTTACCAGTCGTGAAACTCTGTTAGAAGTTAAGGTTTTTGTTGTGGGAAATTTAGCATATTCTCCACCCTTCGGGTATTTACCCAAGTGGAGTCTTATTTTCAATTGGGGCTGTCTCGTGGCAAGCCAGTCGTCCCACGGGCACTAGGTGACTCGGTCGGAAGCTGGTAGAGTACCCAATTAAAGTATTTTCTCCTTCTTAAAAGGATTGACCCCCGGGAAGTGTGTATTGCTCTCCTTGCCTTTTGGGGGCTATTTGTACATCCGTGTGACGAATTTGCGTGATTTGTGTGATTTGTGCTTCGTTTTTTTTCTGAATTTCGTCGCAAATTTTCCGAAATGGCGTCCTACGATCGCCATGATGATTATAAGGACGTGAAAAAGTTGGACGGAACCAACTACCCGACTTGGAGCGTACAAGTACAGCTCCTTCTCCAATCGTACGGTGTTTGGGGCCACGTAACCGGCAAGACCAAAGAGCCGCCGGCCGGATCACCGTTTCGAGAGACTCGAGATTTCGAGAAAGGCGAGGAAAGGGCTCGCTCCACCATTTGTCTGGCTTGCAGCGAGGCCCAACAGGTCGTGGCTGTCGCCCACGCCACTGCAAAAGAGGTGTGGGAGGCACTGAAAGCTGCCTACCAGCCCACCACCCGGGCACGGAAAGCCCGCCTTCGTAGGAAATTTTTGGACATGCGGTTGCACGAAAACGAAGAGATGTTTGTTTTCACCGCACGTGTTGACCGGAAAGTAGTACAGCTTGCAGATGTCAAGATCCAAATTTCCGACGAATTCCACGCCTTCCAATACCTCGACCTGTTGCCTCCCCAATATGAACCGGTCAAGCAGACGGTTTACCATTGGGGTGACACAGAGTTCACAGCGGCAGCGGTCAAGGAACACCTGGTAGGCGAATATAACCGCTTACACGTGACGACCGACGAATTTGGCGTGCCTGCCAAGACGCCATTGGAGAGCACCGGTGCCTTCTTTAACCAAGGCAGAAGACAACGCGGACGTGGTAGAAATGCACCCGGTGGCCCACGCATCTGTTTCACTTGCGGTGGAACAGGCCACTTTGCCCGCGAATGTCCTACCCCGCCGAAACAGCAATTTCCTGCAAAAGGGAACCCAACTGGACAGTTTAGGGGCAATCCACGAGGCAAGGGACGTGGAAAGGGCCAACAAAAGGCCGCTGTCACTCAGGCTGACATATTTAGTGACTCTCCAGTTTCTTATTACTCCGCGGCGATTTGGCTTCAGCAGCAACCCCCTGTGCCGGCTTCCCTCGTGTCTCACGCGAATTACGATTCGCAATGGTACGTCAACACAGGGGCAACGGACCATTTTTCCTTCAATAAAGACTGGTTCTTCGACTTCAAGCCATTAACTGGCCACGTCCAACAGGGAGAAGGAAAGTCGAGAATCGAAGGGATAGGAAATGTGACACTGACATCGATTCATGGAACTCGCACCCGTGCACTTACATTGAAAAATGTATTTTATGCACCAAACTTTAGGAAAAACCTAATATCATTAGGTCGCACGAATGAAGCTGGGGCGACGACCATTGTTAAAAATGGAAAAATGTTTATTTTCAACGACAAAATTGATGACCCCTCCATCACTGCGGAACGTATGAGTGATCGGATGTATAAGGTCAATTGTCGTATTTCTCCTGTGAACACTGCCGCATTACCTGCGCAACAGGCTGCGACAGTGTCAGCTAGTCCACCTATAAAAGGTGATGAAGTTGTAAATTCGATACTAACATATCCTAGTTTTAAGGACGCATTAACTCAAAATTCGAGTGAGTCAGGGAAGCCTGCACCAGCGGTTAAGGGGCAAGCGAGTGTTGCGAATAACGCGCCTGCGAACGTTACGACTAATGCGCAAGCGAATGTTACGACTAATATTAAACCGAAGGTTACCAATACCTCCAAGAAGGCAAATGCAATTGTGCAGAGCAAAGCAGAGAATGGGAATAATTCTACTAATGGGATAAAAACTTTTGACAAGAAAGATAAGGCTCAGTCGATGGACATTTGGCATTCCCGTTTAGGACATTTAAATACAAAGGGCATTGCGGGTTTGGAAAAGTTGACTGACGTCTTTGGGCTGAAACTCTCGAATAAGGAGTTGTCGACGTGTGACTCTTGCGCCAGGGCGAAGAGCACACGGGCTAGTTTTCCCCCGATAATTGGAATTACGACAAAAAGCATTCTGGAAATAGTGCACATGGACGTGTGGGGCCCCATTCCAGTTCAAACATTGGTTGGGGCACACTATTATCTCATTCTCATCGATGATTTTTCCCGCTTTATGTGGATTATTATCATGAAGAGGAAAAGCGACGTTTTGGGGCATTTCAAGCAATGGCTGCTTGAGATCGAGCGAACGACCTCCAAGAAGGTTAAAGCCATCAAAACGGACAACGAAGGAGAATTTGTGTCCAGACAATGGGACAATTACGTTGCGACTATTGGGCTTAAGTGCATGAGGACCAATGCATACAGCCCTGAAATGAATTCGGTCGCAGAGAGGGCGAACAGGACCACCATTGGCGGGGTTCGAGCCCTCCTCATTGAGAACAAATTTCCTCCTGCCTTATGGGCGGAACTTGCAGTTTCTGTCGTATATTTGAAGAATTGTTTTCCACACATGGGAATTGGTGGGAAAACACCTTACACTGTGTTTCATAACAAGAAATTGTCCCTTCGCCATGTCAAGTGCATTGGCTCACTAACTTATGTCCACATTCCTTCCCAAACACGGGTTGGGAAGCTGCAAGAGAGGGCATGGGCTGGGGCATTAATTGGGTACGCCGCTTCCACACGCGGCTATAGAATTTGGGATCCGAATAAAAATCAGGTGTTTTTGTCTAAACACGTCAAAATTTTTGAAAACAATTTCTGGTACGAATTGGGGGCGAGCACACCACCTGAGCTCGAGGAAGATGCTAACTTTTCAGGTTCTGACTCATGTGATGCGTCATTCTCTGATGACGACAGTGTGGCTGGCGACCCAATAATTCAGAAAGCTCCGGAGATCCCGGAAATTCAGAAAGTTCCGGGGATCCCGGAACCCTCTCCTGCGATACAGGAAGTTCCACAACTTGTTCCGCAGCAGAAAGTGAAACCCGCATTGCCCACGACCCCGAAACCTACTTTTCGGCCTGAATTGAGGCCAGCCATCAAACAAGCAGCTCAACAACCCCCACTTGTACCCGTTGAGGGGGACCTCATTCCTGAGATTGGAAATACAGGGGATGAGCCTGTTGAAGAAATTGGTGGGGCGAAAAGGGATGATGGGAATTACTTCAACGTCTATCCTGATAATGATGGGGAACCTGAAATTCCTCCTGGGATTCAAACACGACGTGGATCACAATCAAAGAAGAAGAAAAGGGACGTGATGTTACACTCGGAACTACTGCCGTTAAATATGGCGGAATGGAAACGACGTGCATCCGTCCGTAAAAACGGAGCGACGGCGGGACAAATAGATGTTGTTTACATCACGCCCTTAAAGGACAAGATAAGAAGTCGAGTTGATATCGCACGGTGGTGCGATGAAGAAGGGTACGCATATGATGCGACCTTGTTTGACTTTAAAACACTGGAGGGGGACGGTGAACCGTTAGGGTTTGCAGGTTTCTGTGCCGTCGAGCCAGAAACCTACGAAGAAGCCATGTACCACATCAAACATCCTGATTGGATAAAAGCTATGAGGGAAGAAATTGATGTGTTTGATGAAAGAACGGTTTACAAGGAAGTTGACAAATCATCTTTAGAAGAGGGCACGACTCTCTTGGGCACTAAATGGATTTACAAGATGAAGCGCGATCACACAGGTATCATCCAACGCTATCGAGCCCGACTCGTCGCGCAGGGCTTTAAGCAAAAGCCCGGGGTTGACTTTACGGAGGTGTTCTCCCCCGTCGTCAACTTCGTGCTAGTAATAGTGTTCTTTTGTACTTTGGTAGTACTCAAGGGATGGCGGGACTTACACCTGGATATCAAGGCCGCGTACCTCTACGGGGACCTTGATAAGGTGCAGTACATCGAAATACCCAAGGGATATCGTACCGCCCACAACCAGCACAAATGCTGGATGCTCTTGAAAGCCCTTTACGGGCTACATCACTCCGGTCGTATGTGGTACCAGGTTCTCCACATACGACTACTTGAATTGGGATTCCAACCATTGTTGGGTTTGAACTGTGTCTATGCCCTAGACAACGATGCTATAATCATCTTCTACGTGGATGATATCGTGTTGTTCTCCAAGGACGATTATGTGGAACAATGCGTTTTAAAGTGGTTACGGGAATCGTTCGAAGTAGTGAGTTTAGGTCCCGTAACCCTACTTTTGGGAATTGAGTTTGATAGGTCTGGGGATATGATTCGTATCCACCAACGGAAATATATTGAAAAGCTTTGTAAAGCGTACGGGATTGACTCGTGCCATCGGGTAAAAGTTCCAGTGACCTCGGGTACCCTGATCCAAAGTGTGAGAACCGGGGAAAAAGTCGATACTTCATTCTCGTACAGATCTTTGGTCGGAAGTCTATTGTTCATCGCCAGCCGAACCAGACCTGACATACTGTTTTCAGTAATAGTGCTTTCTCAGTATAACGAGACGCATTCGGCGCGCCATGTCAATATGTTACTGCAAGTCCTGCGATATTTGGCCACCACGTCGAATTATTCGATTAACTTATCGAACTGTAAAAACGAGAATTTGACAGTTTACACCGACGCGTCGTTTGCCCTAGATCAAGACAGACGACGAAGCTTTGGGGGACATATTGTCTATATGGGTGGCATTCCCATCTCGTGGAATTGCCACAAACAATCGATGACCTCCCTGTCGATCATGGAGAGCGAATTTCTCGCCGTGGTCGATGGGGTGAAAGAAGTTATTTGGCTCCAGCGCCTTTACGACGCGAGTATAATGTTTTGCCCCGAGCGGAATACACCCTGTGTCTTTGCGGATAGCATGCCAGCCATTCAATACGCAAAGAACAGGATTGAAAATAGAGCAAACAAACATATAGACGTGAAGCTTCATTTCGTTAGAGACTGGTACGAAAAGGGAACGTTTTCGATCAAGCACGTTTCAGGCGAATTAAATGTCGCCGATATTCTAACGAAATGGTTAGCGAAATCTAGATTAAACGCGCTTTGTGAATTTATCTTTGTGGTGGACAAATAGCCAAACAAAGGGGGATTTGTTGTGTCGGTGTTTTGCTGTTTGTCCTTTCACGCGCGTGTGTTGTTAAATGCACCTTTCTGGTTTAGTGCATTTGATGTGCCGTTGTTTATTGACCCGTGTATGGGATCAGTCAATCTTGTTTTTATATAATGCGTGTTACGGTGCTGCGACCGATCGTTTATTTACAATGGCACTTCTCCCTTAGTCGCCTGCTCAAAAGAGCAGTTATTGTTTATTCTGTTCGGTTTGATTTATTAATTACTTCTGTCATTCTGTAAAGAATGAATCAATTCATTAAAGCATTGATTTGATCTATCATTTCATTATGTTTCAAATCGAGGGCAATTAACCTCGAACCGTGTTTTATGTTTTACATTGTTTTTGTAATAAAACAAAATGGCGGACGCTTGTCCGGTTTCTCCGCCAAGCCGAAATTACGTTTGGATTTATTTGCACAACATACAGGCCATGATATCTCTTCAGACAGGGCCCTCAATTGTGACTGGATATGGTCCCGCCGAGGTGATTGGGGATTTATCACATGGGGTGGGATGCATATCGCTCACGTAAGAACAAGACAGGGACTCAGATTGTTGGGTTTTGACTTTTAATCGTTGTCTCGGGGTTGGGTCACCTATCTCACCGTGTGGTGCCGCTAGGCACGCTACACCGGCGACTGACCCGTCACACACAGGGCTTAACCCCCATGGGTGATGTGGTCAGACACCTCAGATGAACACTCTGCTGTACTTACCCGTATGACCCATGTAGCCACTCATGGTACTGCAGCAGTCATCTCAACCTGCCACTGAGCGTCACAGTGGTGAGTGGTGAGAGGAGCAGAGTTGGCAGTTGTCTCTGCCATTGTTAGGACCGTAGCAGCTGCACCTGGCACGTTTTCACTCTCAGCTCCCTCAACAACGTCTCTCTCTCACAACACCACTCTGCTCTGTACCTCCCCTACTAGACCGGTCCACTCCTCCAAGAGGGGGATGGTTTGGGTCTGCCAGGCGGTGTGTGGAGTGACGTAGGCCACTAGGGTGGCCAAACGGTCACATCCCTTCAACACATCGCTATAATGGCGCATTTTATCGCTTGAATCGTTTTGTATATTGTTTTTAGCAATACTAGTACTGGGGTTTGTTAATTCACTCTTAATATTAGGATCATGTGTTAGTCGCAATTTTACAACAGTATCAGTTGCCACAAGTGGATTCTGCTGCGCAGGACTTGCACTTGTGTTCACATTCAGAATCAATACTCGTTTTATACATTCTGTCACTTTGTCTCTCTGCTTTAAGCACTGGTTGCGTAATCTTGTTCTTAAATGACACTAAATTCCCATTAGCAATCCGGGTTTCATAGCCAGCTTCATCAATCCTGCTCAATGACATTAAATTTTTCCTAAATTTAGGGGCATGGTACACATTTTTTAACGTGAGATATCCACCGGATACCTATTCACCAGAATCCATTCTAAGATCCCCAACACCCTCGATTTTTGAGGACCCTTCCCCACTTAATTACGCCCGGCCCTTATTCAAGGCAGAATGATAGATTAGTCTGATGAGGAGGCGATGACAAGATCATCCACCAGCGCCATCTATTGATAAAATTTAGTACTTTAATTCGAATAATATGCCAATTGACACGATACGGAACGGCCAGCAATCAGAACGGACCGTACGCGTAACAATATTTACAACACATTTCCAACAAATTTTCTCATAATTGGAAATTCAAATTTTTCATATTAATTTCCAACTTGGAAATATTTGGAAATTTACTTTTTTCCAGTGTCTTTGAGGTCAAAGTTGACTCTAGGTTGTGGTGTGGAGGTTAATTTCAATTTTTATACTGTACATGATAATTTTAATGCACATATTTAATGAATAATATTAGAAGCAATATAATGTACTAGCAGTGGCGTAGCTAGCACAGGTGACACCCGGGGCGGATATCAATGGTGGCACCCCCCCCCCCCGAAAAAAACGGTTCAAATTAAGTTTTTTGCTTTCCCGGTCGGGGGGGTGACACCCGACCGGAATTAAAAAAAAATATCTGTTTCATGAAAAACGGTCATTTTTAGCCGTTTTTCATAGTAAAAATCGTCATTTTTAGCCGTTTTTTACGGTAAAAATGACCGTTTTTCATCTAAAAAAGCTTATACGGTGTCATCTCTATACGGGTGTAACCCCTTTTCGGGTGATACCCGGGGCGGCCCCCCCCCCCCCCGCCACCCCCTAGCTACGCCACTGTACTAGTATACTCTTGAATACCAGATGAAATTTTGGTTTGAAAATTTTTAATAAATAGCTTTTCTTTTTGTAGTGTGTATATATTTACTAACACTTATATCCCTCTTGACTAGCATGCGATTGCCATCCAGTAGGGGCATCTGGCAAGACTTGCAACCAAACAACTGGGCAGTGCCCCTGCAAGGACGGAGTCACTGGAATCACTTGCAACCGGTGTGCCAAAGGCTACCAACAGAGCAGATCTCCCATTGCGCCTTGCATAAGTAGGTGGATTAATAAAAGCTAAATTATACCGTAGCTTGAATGCCGATAGATTGATATTATAGAACTAGAGTTTTAAATTGTTCATAATCTTACATTTAGCTTGTGTGCTTGCAAAATGCTTTTAGCCTGAAGGAAAATGTATAACTTTGTATTCAGCACTGGGCCAAGGTTACACTGGTTTGTTATGAACATACAGGTAACACCCATTAAGACAACAAAACGCACGTGCCATCTATCACCATTTTAAATATTTTTCCACCAGCTTCATTTGGTTTTTATTCAGTTTTGTTAACGTGTAGTTGCCTTAGTGTCGACACACACAACTTGTGGCCATCACATACAAATTGCAACCATCGCATGCAACATACGATTTTCACATAAGATCACTAGCTACATTCAAAAACTCAAAAACGCTTCTAAAACTCGTTTTGTGTCTGTACGTGTGACGTCATTCCCATTGAATAACGTGGGAATGACGTCACAGGTACAGACACGAAACGAGTTTTAGAGGCGTTTTAGAGTTTTTGAATGCAGCTACTGCAAAAAAAATTAGATTTTTAACTTGTAACATGTTGGAAATTTCAACAGAATGTGAAATTTCAAACGTATAAATCAAAGTTGCCACACTGGGAGTGCTAAGCAAAACCAATCAGATGATGACATGACCTGAAAAAGCCAAAAAAAAACAATGAAAAAAGAAAAAAACAGAATTTGTAAGAAAAAAAATAAGCCAAACCGTTACCGAATCCTCTGCTACCAATTGTAGTAAGGGGCCGTCCATAAATTACGTAACGCCTGGAGGGGGGGAAGGGGTTTTAAATTTTGTTACGGGTTGTTACGACGGGGAGGGGGGGGGATTCTTAATAATGTTACAAAAAAGATTTTTTTAAACTTTTTTGAAATTTTTTTTAAATTATTGAAAATTTTTGAAAATTTTTGAAAATTTTTGAATATTTTTGAAAATTTTTGAAAATTTTTTGTAAAATTTTTGAAATTTTTGAAAACTTTTGTATTATAAGCTTGTATCAATTTTTTTTTTTGGGGGGGGGGATGGTGAGTTTTGTTACATAATATAATATTCTAGGGGGGGGAGGGGGTCTAAAAATCAAAAAATCAGCGTTACGTAATTTATGGACGGCCCCTAATTCACGAAAATGCACAGTGGATGTTGTGAAAAATATGCCTAATGTATAAAGTCCTGGACTTGTAGTAAACATGCAGGACAACTAAATTGACTCCTAAATTGAACTAAAATAAGTTTAATAACTAAGCTTAATAGAAAAGCCTTACATTGCTCGGAAAACAGCAGCGAAAAACAGGTGGCTATCTGGGCTAAACAACAAAAAGAACACCATCTTGTGGCGATCAACCACAACGTAAACATAATGTATGACATGTGGAAATTCGCTGCAAAACTGTAAGTCCAGTCGTGAATTTGGTGTGGCAAAACAAGCTATATTGATGGCAGCCATGTTTAATGTTCAAAAATAAAAGGTCAAGTGACCAAAATCGTCAAAATTCAACATAGACATGTGACTATGCTAAAAACACATACAATTTTTATGCACAGAACAAATCATCAGAATAAATCATACATGATAACTAAAAATAACTAGATACGTGGATTTAACTGAAATACAACAAATTATTAACACAGGATAGCAATTACAGACAAATGTTACCAACTCGAATAATAAGATAAGAATCATTTGATCCATACAATTCTATTGTTATAATAATTGTTAAACATCTATATTACAATGCTAGCAGACAGCGCCAACCCCAACATTAAAGGTCATGGGAAGAGAAAAATAAAAATTGAGGAGAAGATTGTTTGTGTCATTATTAGACCAAATCCATTGTTGAAACGTGTTCAATTGTTTCGAGAGTGTTATATCGTTCGTTTAAACGTTTGAAAATTCTCAAATGTCCTCCATTTTTAGTTTTCGAAAGTTTCAAAAAGTTGCCGTTGGTGGCGCTATTTATGACGTCATCGGCGACAAACAAGCAGCTTTTTAGCATGGGCTTGGCTTCATTTAAGAGCTACGAAAATTTATTATTAGTTCTTTTGAACCTATACACTTGCAACAAATAGCAAATTGGAATATTTACTGAATATTAAAATCCCAATAACCTAACAGTGTTGTCAAATTTGGAAAAAAAATTTTGTAGCTCTTAAATGAAGCCAAGCCCATGCTAAAAAGCTGCTTGTTTGTCGCCGATGACGTCATAAATAGCGCCACCAACGGCAACTTTTGGAAACTTTCGAAAACTAAAAATGGAGGACATTTGAGAATTTTCAAACGTTTAAACGAACGATATAACACTCTCGAAACAATTGAACACGTTTCAACAATGGATTTGGTCTAATAATGACACAAACAATCTTCTCCTCAATTTTTATTTTTCTCTTCCCATGACCTTTAACAAACTCATGTATGTAACTTTGGATTGGAGAATGGACACAATTCGTGCAAACAATGCATTTGCAATGTATTCATGCACTAAATCGGAAAAGTGCATGTTAAATCAAATACTGTAAATGTTCTTGCCCAATATCTTAATTAAATTCAACATGACAGACATTGCATCGTTTCCCAGCATTGCTTACAATACAACAAAGAATGATGCTGTACCTTCACAAAAGATAATTTGAAATGACAAGCGTAGTACTACATAGACAACTTTAAACCGAATAATGTACCGAATCGAACGCTACGGATCGGCCGTCAATCGGAACGATCCGTACGCATAACAATATTGATTATTGGCACGGTAGAATGGGGCATTTAAATTTGTTTTTTAAAAAATTTTAATATAATTAATTTTAATTTTTTAACATATATAAAATATCAAACATTAACATTACTGCTAAAAATAAATAAAAAATAAAAGTAAAAATTTTTAGAGACAACAGGATTTGAACCTGTGTAAAAAGATTCCTGGGGCATTGCCTTAACCACTGGGCCACCACAACACACTATTGTTGTCTTTAAGCAGGCAGTCATGTTGGTGAACAAAGTTGTGATGCCATATGTCATGTGATATCAAATTACCTGGGTTCCAGAGTAAGGTTTGAACAGGCTAATCACCAAGTGGTGTGCTACACTTGACCTTTTTACTCAAAAAATCAAAAAATGGTGTTTCAACACACAGTAAAGAATTCTGAGTGTTGTAACTGTTTGTAACAATGTGAGAGAGAGGTGCATTTAAATATAAGAAAGAAACATTGCTCAGGTCGTGTGAATACTTTATTTAACAATAATTTTAACAATTGTGAATTACACACTCTTGCGGTCTCCTTGTAAGAATACTCGGGCTAACTTTCCACCTATTGGAACAATCAAATCCACTATCATCATCTACTGATAGCAGATGTTTGTAATATATTTTACACTTTTCTGACAACAATAATAGGAAAAAACTAAATGTAAATAATAAGCACAAATTAATACGGTTTGTTCAAAATTTCACCACAGATATCAGTATATTTTATTCATCTTGTCTTTCTGATAAGACAACAGTCTAATTCATCAGAGTCTAATTTTTCAGAGTCAGCTGAATCCTCATAACATACGGTATTGTTTACTGAACCATATCAGTGGTGTTGTTGGAGAAATGGTTCCGTGGTGCCACACACTAAATGGGCAATCCATGATTTCAGCTCAAAAATTAAAAAAGGTTAAAATGAGGAAGTGGTTCGAGGGCGGGAGAATGGGAATGTTTAGGTTAGGTTATGTTAGGTTGTCCCGCACGCTTCTGTATTTATATTTATACTTGTAAACTTAACAAAAGCTGACTTCGAATAAAATGGCGGACCCGCTGGTCCGCGACACACACGCTGGCTTGTTTAAATTCAAAGTGATCTTTATTAACAAATTACTACATTTAAATACAATAAAGCTTGGTTCCCATTGGCTCCGACACTTGGACGCCTATCGGACGTATTGGCGTCACGTCCAAGCGCCCCCTAGCGACGTATTATCGTCCGTCTCGAAACCCAAAACTCCACACTCGGTCATCCGACTAAACGTCGGCGTCCCCGCCGACGCTCATCTTGTTTACACTTTTTCATCTTTGTGGTCATTGCGTTTTCATCTTTGTGGTCATCTGCGTTTTCATCTTCGTTTTCATCTTCGTGGTCATCTGCGTTTTCATCTTCGTGGTCATCTGCGTTTTCATCTTCGTGGTCATCTGCGTTTTCATCTTCGTGGTCATCTGCGTTTTCATCTTCGTGGTCATCTGCGTTTTCATCTTCGTGGTCATCTGTGTTTTCATCTTCGTGGTCATCTGTGTTTTCATCTGCGTGGTCATCTGCGTTTTCATCTTCGTGGTCATCTTCGTGGTCATCTTCGTGGTCATCTGCGTTTACATCTCCGTGATCATCTGCGTTTACATCTCCGTGATCATCTGCGTTTACATCTCCGTTTACATCTTCGTCCGCATCTCGACTTTCCTTGTCTGCATCTCGATTTGTTTCGCTCCTTTCATCAAAATCATCGTTTTTTCGTCTTCATCTCGAATCGTTTCGTCTCCATTTCGAATCGTTTTATCTTTGTCATCGTCATCGCCATTTAATTCATCGCTAACTTCATCATTCGTCTCTTTCAAACCCACACTAAACTCCCCCTGTTCCACGTCAAGTTCGTTAGGTTGCGCATCTACTTCTTCCGACTTCGTTATCAACTTCGACTGGACTCGCATCAATTTTATTCGAACTCGCATCAATCGCTTGCATCGCATCTGGTTCTGCTTCTCCATCCGAATCGTCCGGATCGTCTGAATCGCTCCACGTGCGCCCGTCTATGCCACCCCGGCCCCGCATGGCGTAATTGCTCTTTCGCGCTTTGTCGTTGTCGGCTTCATAATCGCATACCTTCGTTTCGTAATTCCGCTTGCACCTTCTCGTAACACGTGTCGTCTCGGCAAATCGCTCGTCTTGATTCCCGAACCGACCACGTGGTTATTCGTTTGTTGCCGAATTTCGCTTCCACCGCAAAACAATCGTCGTCTCTTTTTTTCAACTTTCCGTTTACTTAATTGCTTATCGCCGCATAGAATTCGTCAATCGTCGCATAGAATCCTTCTATCGTCGCATAGAATCCTTCACCCCACTTCTGATGTAAACTTATTAAAGCTGACTCCAAATAAACAAAATGGCGGACCCGCTGGTCCGCGACGCACACGCTGGCTTGTTTAAATTCAAAGTGATCTTTATTAACAAATTACTACATTTAAATACAATAAAGCTTGGTTCCCATTGGCTCCGACACTTGGACGCCTATCGGACGTATTGGCGTCACGTCCAAGCGCCCCCTAGCGACGTATTATCGTCCGTCTCGAAACCCAAAACTCCACATACTTATTTTTAATTTTTATTTGTAAATGAAAATGTGTAATTCTAAAAGTTAAAATGTATTAAAACAATCCATCAGAAAAATGAAATGAATTCTTATTTAAAATTGGTTTAATACAATTCAATATTAATAGCATTAAACATTTTAATTAAAACAATTTAACCTTTTAACAATTTCATTTTAAATTGTATTTTATTTGAAATAGTTTTCTGCATTTATATTTCTACTTATTTTTTATTTGTATTTGTAAATGAAAATGTTTAATGCTATTACTGTTGAAATGTATTAAAACAAGTTTAAATGAGAATTCATTTGCCTGGAGGAAATTTTTTATTTTCAAATGTGGCCTAGTTAATAGGCAAGTGTAATTCTAAAAGTTAAAATGTATTAAAACATTCCACCAGAAAAAAAATCAAATGAATTCTCATTTAAAATAGTTTTAATACATTTCAACATTAATAGCATTTAACATTTTTATTTACAAATAAAATTTTTATTTAGGAAATTTTAATTAAATCAATTTAACCTTTTAACAATTTCATCTTTTTAAATTGTATTTTATTTTAAATAGTTTTCTGCATTTATATTTATACTTATTTTTTATTTGTGTATATAAATGAATCAGAATTTTTTCAGTTGATCAATGACTCTGAATCATGAAGGAGTGGAAAACCTATGCCCAAATTTCTAATTTTTCAAAATACTTTTATATAAAAAATGAAAATCCATTTAGATTCGCTCTGTGCTTCAAATGAATAGATACAAAAACAAGAAATGCGTTGAGTTTTTGAAAGGAAAAAGAGAAAATGGACATTTATCTAAGGATTTCAAGTTAAACATCAAGTTGGAACAACTCTTGGCGAAATGCCGAGAATATGATGATTTTGTGAACATTGAGCCACGTCCGTATTACCTTTTCAAAAATATCTTTGACAGCCAAGTGCGTGAGTACATTGTCGAATTTGACGAAAGGATTTTTGACATAGAAGACGTGATGAAAGATGCCACTCCAAACATCCGTGCATTGGCAGCAGAAGTTGCAGCTGACATGAATTCGTGCAAAGTGAGCGTTATGATGCTATTGAGATATCGGCATTCCCTGAACTCGTCGACTGATCTTCATAAATGGTACCTGGCCGATCCGTTCGTGATGCATTCGGACGATGTTGACCACATTCTGGATTCGGCTGCAAAAGAACTGGCCATACAAAATGCCGAATTTGTCGAAACTCACGACTATTTATATTACCTTTGTGTGGACGAGATTAAAATTGGTTTTGGTGCTTTACACCAGAAAGGTGGGTGGTATAAAGATGTTCCGACAATTCCGTTGAGTATGAAAAACGATTTACCGGTCGTCATTCGCAATAAGAAAGCGGTTTTGACTTTTAAAATTGAGTTGCAAAAGTCTTTTGTTTGGGCCGTTCTTGCATGTATACATCCTACAGCTAATCATCCCGAACATGTACCAAATTACTTGAAGTATGAGCACGAATTGAATTTGCAAAGCTTTGAATTTCCATTGACTTACAGAAACGTAGAAAAATTCCAGTTGCAGAATCCCGATATCGAAGTGACTATTTATTTTTGGGTCAGCAATCGCGTGCAAAGATACGTGAGCGTACACAGAAACAGGAAACATCACGTCGATCTATTCTTCTATGGAAACAATTGCTACGGACTTGTGAGGAATCTAAAACGTTTGCTTGGTTATTTTCCGTGTCACTACTGCGACAACCAATTCAAGAACATTGTGGGTAGAGACAAACACCTGACAGTATTCCACTCCGTTCCCGAAGAATCGTCCTATCAGGAACTGGATGAACATCTGCGCAGCAAAAAGGCCGTTGTAAATGTCCAGAACTCTGATCAAAAAAGTTTTTTGTGGTCCATATTGGCTGCCTTATATCCGGCGCCCGACCATGTTAGCAGAGTGGGATATTACGTACAGTTTTTGGACAAACTCAACCTCGAAGGGCTAGTTTTTCCCGTGGGGCCGAAAGAAGTGCTTACGTTCGAAAGACGAAATGAAAGTTTGAACATTAATGTATTCGAGTTGCTGCCCACGTCACGGATTGTCCCGATAAAAGTGAATATTCAGACAAACCGCCTTACCACTATTAATCTACTGAAGAAACAAAATCATTACATGTGGATCAAGGATTTCTCACGACTCATGAGCGTCGGTGATGGCCACAAGAGGTATTATTGCATGAACTGTATGAACGGGTATTCCAGCGCTAAAGTGCTTGTTAAGCATAAACGATACTGCGGAAAAAACACTCCCTCCGCCACTAAATGCCCCGAAGAAGGAACGATCTGTACGTTCAAGAGTGAAAAAAAAAAATATCCTGTACCGTACGTTTGCTACGCTGATTTTGAGGCATTCTTAGTGCCTGAAGTGGAGATCAAACCCACTTTACATTCGATCACCATTAATTCTCACGAGCCGTGTGGTTATTCGTTTAAAGTGGTGTGCACGGAGAACGAAGCTTATTCCAGACCGTTACAGCTGTACAGAGGTCCGGATGCCGTCGATCATTTTTTGCAATCGTTGCGTGCAGAAATTAAAGCCGTGGTTTGTCAATTTTCCCAATTGGAAAGACAATTCAATACCAAAATGATGACTCCATTTGAATGGAACGCATTTAGAAATGCAACAACTTGTTTCTTATGCGATGGCGAGTTCTCCAAAGCTGAAGGATGGACTAAAGTCTTGGATCACAACCATTTCACTGGAAAGTTTCGCGGAGCCGCACACGGCAAATGTAACCTCAACTACCATTGGCGGAGATCTGTGCCGGTAGTTTTCCATAATGGGAAAAGGTATGATTTTCATTTGATATTCCCACATTTGACCGTCGAGACAGAAAAAGTGACCGTCATCGCCGAAAACTCGGAATTATACAAATCTTTCACGCTGAGAATCAATACCAGCGATGATCCAAAAGTGCCCCGTAAAGTTACGTTAAAATTCTTGGATAGTTTTCAATTTCTCGCGAGCAGTTTATCCAATTTGGCTAAAAATCTAGAGAAGTCGCAGTTTGTTGTCTTTCGAAGCGAGTTTAAGGGCGAGGAAATTGATTTTCTTAAGAGGAAAGGAGTATACCCTTACAGATATATGACCGGTTGGTCAAAATTTCAAGAAGATAAACTTCCGCCGATAGAAGAATTTGAGAACATATCCGACGACGATTACCAATATGCCCAGTTAGTTTGGAAAACGTTGGGAATTAAAAACATGGGCGAATATCACGATTTATATCTGAAGACCGACGCTCTGTTGTTGGCGGATATATTCGAACAGTTTAGGAAAATGTGTTTGAATCATTACAAGCTAGACCCCTGTCATTATATCACGTTTCCGAGTCTGTCTTGGGACGCGGCGCTGCTCATCACCAAAGTTAAATTGGAACTTCTGTCTGATCCAGATATGTACATGTTTGTCGAACAAGGAATAAGAGGCGGTGTTGCCACGATCAGTCAACGCTACGCCAAAGCTAATAATCCTCTTCTGGCATCGGGGTACGATTGTGAGAAACCAGAGAGTTATATCGTCTATTTGGATGCAAATTCCATGTATTCCTGGGCAATGAGCAAACCGTTACCTGTTGGAAAGTTTGCCTTCGACAATAATTTAGCCGAATGGACGCAAGAAAGGATTTTGAAAATGGGAGAGAACGATACGACGGGGTGCATCTTGGAAGTGGATTTGGGATATCCGCAAGAACTGCACTTGTCCCACAATTGTCTGCCTTTGGCTCCGGAAATGATACGTTCTGCGGACGACACTTGTCCCAGATTAATTCCACATTTGCAAGGTCGTTGTAATTACATTCTGCATTACAGAGCTCTGCAATTGTACTTGTCCCTGGGCATGAGGTTGATGAAAATAAAAAAAGTGCTGACGTTTGAGCAAAAACCGTGGCTGGCCAAGTATATCGAACTGAATATTGAGAAACGGAAGTCCGCTACCAGTGATTTTGAGCAGGAATTGGCGAAACTCTCTAACAACTCGGTCTTTGGAAAAACCTTGCAAGACGTGAGGAAATATAGACAATTTTATCTGGTGAATAATCAGAAAGACTGGGATAAACACCTCAACCACGCCGGTTTCAAAGGATTTAAAGTTTTAAATAAAGATCTGATTTTGGTTGAACGCCGAAAGCTGGAATTGACGTTAGACAAACCTATTTACAGCGGATTAACTATCCTGGACTTGTCTAAATGCTTGCTATATGACTTTCATTACAACGTCATGAAAAAAAAATTCTCAGACAAGCTGAGATTGCTGATGACGGATACGGATAGTTTGATGTATGAAATAGAAGCTCCGTCAGTCTACTCGTTCTTCAGAGAAGAAATACCAGAAGTGATGGATCTGTCTAATTACGACCCACCTGATGGCAGGAACAGGCGTGTAATAGGATGCTTCAAAGACGAGACTGCCGGCGAGCCGATAGAAGAGTTTGTAGGGCTAAGAGCCAAATGTTACGCTTATAACGTGAACGGGAAAACGAGCATGCGATGTAAAGGCATAAAGAAGGCCGTCGTGGAGCAAGAGCTGGACTTGGAGGCGTACAAGAAGATATTGTTCGGAGAACGGGAGGCCCACAGATTGAAATTTGAAACGATCAAATCGAAACTGCATGTTCTCACAACGGTCGAGGTGGACAAATTGGCATTATCAGCGAAAGACAAGAAACGAGTGATATTAGATGATTGTATTCACACAAAGGCTTATGGTTATGTTGAATAAAATGTTAATCATTAAACAAATTAAAGTGAACAAACACTTGATACGTTCCTGGTATTTTATCAAATTCTTTTGGTTGTCCTACAATAAAGAGCATTTGTTGAGCTTTTATTTTTACCGGAGGATTGCAAACTTGTTTCCAGAGTAACTTACCTGTACCTCTAACGAGGACAATCTCAGCAATCAGAACGGGTACCAAGGGTTCCTCCAAATCCATATAAAAAATTCCTATGCTATTAATGGGAACTTCTGCAGGTACATCCGTTTTATGCATGCCGCGTTGCATAACTTCTATACTTGTAATTTCACATCTTCTAAATGTTGAAAAAAATGATGTTTCTATTTCATCAGTGAAAAAAAGTATTTCTCCTTTCCCGTAAAAATAGTGGGAATCTGCTATGCTGGGTGGATGATAATTTTCAAATTTCACAATATATTTTTCAACTTGTCTGATCTGCTCTAGTTCTGCATTCACTTCATGCATTGCTGTAATTTGCACATCATCTTGTAAACTCTGTTCATCCGCATTAATCTGTATTGTCTGTTTGATGTGTTCTATTTCTGTAGCCATTTCAATCTTATATGCATCTAGCATTGCTTTAACTCGCTCATCATCCTGTAAACTCTGTTTGATGCGCTCTATTTCTGCAGTCATTTCTGCCTTATGTGCATCTATGCTCGCTTTAATTCTCCCATCATCCTGTAAACTCTGTTTGATGCGCTGTATTTCTGTAGCCATTACTAGCATTGCTTTAATTTTCACATCATACTGTAAACTTTGTTTGATGCGCTCTATTTCTTCAGCCATTTCAGCCTTAAATGCTTCTAGCATTGCTTTAATTTGCTCATTGTCCTGTGAACTTTGTTTAATGTCCTCTATTTCTGCAGTCATTTCAAACTTATATTTTTCTAGCATTGCTTTAATTTGTTCATTGTCCTGTAAACTATATTTGATGGTTTCTATTTTTATAGCCATTTCAGTCTTAAGTGCATTTAGCATTGCTTTAATTTGCCCATCATCCTGAAAACTCCGTTTGATGAATTCTATTTTTGCAATCATTTCAGCTTCATGTGCATCTAGCATTGCTTTAACTTGCTCATCATCTTGTAAACTCTGTTTCTGCTCTGTTTCTGAGATTATTTTAGCCTTATATGTATCTAGCATTGCTTTAATTTGCTCATCATCTTGTAAACTCTGTTTAATATGTACGATTTCTGTAGCCATTTCGGCCTTATGTGTATCTAGCATTGCTTTAACTCGCTCATCATCCTGCAAACTCTGTTTGTTGTGCTCTATTTCCGCAATTATTTCAGCCTTATATGTTTCTATCATTGCTTTAACTCGCTCATCATCCTGTAAACTCTGTTTGATGCGTTCTATTTCTGCAGTCATTTCAGCC
Source organism: Strigamia acuminata (assembly GCA_949358305.1). Taxonomy (NCBI): domain Eukaryota; kingdom Metazoa; phylum Arthropoda; class Chilopoda; order Geophilomorpha; family Linotaeniidae; genus Strigamia; species Strigamia acuminata. Next base: position 587,598 of record OX442319.1, on the reverse strand, counting down.
TTATGTGCATCTATGCTCGCTTGAATTTGCACATCATCCTGTAAACTCTGTTTGATGTGCTCTATTTCTGCAGTCATTTCAGCCTTAATTTGTCCATCATCCTGTAAACTCTGTTTGATTTGCTCTATTTCGTCAGCTATTTCTGTCTTATGTGCATCTATGTTTGCTTTAACTCGCACATCGTGCTCTAAACTCTGTTTAATATGGTCATCGACTCGAGATTTCATATCATCCATAAGCGTAGCAGTACCTGCAGCTGCCGGGTCTGGTATTCCGAAGTTAAAATCTTTTTTTAGTTGAGCGATATCGTTTCTGTGGCCGAACACCATTCGCCTAATCTGCTCTTGTTCGTCATGCGTTAAATTACTTCCGTCTCGTTTGGCAATTTTGCGTGGGGTCAGACCAAATCTATGCACTGGATTTAAGTGGAAGTCGTCCCTTGCCTTATTAACGCTCCCCATTTTTTTAATACGAACAAACACAAATGTCCGCACGTGACTTCGTCAAACGATTGATACTGATAAACGTTATATTTTATATTGTCTCCCAGGTAACGGTACAATTCAATAGGAGGTGGAAGATCGCCGAAACTATCAAAGTATAATTTATCTCGCTTATTTTTAGCGTACGCCACCCAATGGCTACCACTTTGCAGATGCTTATTCAAATTAACAATCCCACATTCGAAGGGTCTGGCTTTGACGGGCAACGTGTCTCTGGAGAACACGCCTCTGAAGAATGGAATATTCATTCGTCTAGCCAATTTGCCCAATTGCAGGGAATCCAGCGGTTGAATTATTGCCCCATCTTTCCCGCCGCCGACGAGCCGTACGGTTTCAAGTAGAAACCTTTTCCAGTTTTGCGAATCCGTAATTTTTTTTTTAACGACTGTCGTAGACCTTTGCCTTCAGTGGCTAGATTGTGGCGCTTGGCTTCATCGACCATTTCCTTATTTGTTTTTGCCGAGTCTACGGCTTTAGCGATCCCTGCCGCACCTCCAGCCAGTCCACCCAATGCCCCCAATAATGGAAGCAGCAATGGAAAGAATCCACCAGTTTGTCTAACCTGTTTCGTAGGTATGCTTAAAGTCATTCCTTTCTTTTTAGAACCGGCCTTTTTAATCTTATTTATCTGTCTATCAGTAAGAGACAAGCCATGATTGCCGTTCAGTTGTTTATACTTCAATCTTAAATGTAAGGGTATTCTTTTTTTGATGGATTTGGATACCTTTCGTTGCTGATTGGGGGTTAACGCTACCTTATGTATTTTATACATCTCTTATTTTTTTATAACTTTAATATAACACTTCGATTTTGCCTTTGTCCAATTTCATATTCATCAACCTGTCGCCTATTATCAAAGCGTAGGCTTTAGTATTGGCCGGGACTGCCGTTTCAAATTTCATTTTTATTTGTACGTCGATTATGCCGGTTTTCAGCCTCTCGCTCTGTTTTGAGCAATCGATCACGATCAGCGGATACAGTTTCGCATAATCCCACGCGTTGAACATTATATCGGATGCGCCGTAATAATCTTTCCTAAATTGGATGCATGATTCCAGAAACCTACTGAAATTACTATTTTCAAAGTTCTCATTCGAGTCTAAATAGGGGTACCGCTCGGAGTTCAGGAACGCATGAACTTCGTTGACTTTAACGGTGTCGAATATCGCCGTATTTTTGGTTTGGTCGTTTCTTTTATCGGTCTGAAATCCGACGATGATGTACCGCGGTTTCTCGGAAGTGCTAGTGGTTACCACTCGCCAGGCATGCTCCGTGGTTTGGGGCAAGTCCGACATTTTGAACGACCAATGGCGGAACGCTAATGGAATATTCACGCCTCTATCCATGGCTGCGAGCAGGCGACTCTTTTGCACGTCGGATGGAATCACGTGCGGCATTAACCAATACAATTGTTGGAGAACTATTTTACCTTCGGGTATGGCTACCTGGGCTCCAGCCACAGTTTTATTTGCGGCTTTAAAAATGGCATCATCGTTGTGCGTTCTCATCAAAGTTAAAACTTGTTTGGCTCCGTAAATGACTTTGTTATAGTCTTCAAAAAATCCCATCAGATGGGTCAGTGGCACTAACAACGAAAAGGTGCCGTGCTTTTTAGGCAGCAAGTTGTATAACCTGCGCCGTTCCTCAAATCCGGGATTGTCGAGATCCACTGATTTGCCGGACTTGTGGTCGGGTAACCAGCCCATATTTTCGATCGCGTTTTGGTTATTGTGATACGTCAAAGCGCCTTTCATAGTGGTGGCATAGCCTGGATAATTAATCTCGTCGATTAGTTTGTCACCGATGTGATATTTCAGGTTGCTGAAGAGAAAAGGCATGAAATTATTCACTAGCGTTGCCGCATCATCGGTGTCTTTTCCCTCCGACGCATATTCCGTTCCATCATTCTTTGTCAACTGCCCCGTTACGCATACGTAACTTTTATGGGGATGTGTCCAGATATCTTCGTTCTGTATGATTAGGCGAATTTCAGAGTTCACATTATTCAAATTTGTCCCAATAATCGGGTGATACTCGTGGTATCTGTATGCATTTACGGATTCGTCGATGACGAACGGTTGTTCGACGTCTAAATAATTTTCAGCGACTTGCATGGTTGCTATTTTTTAATTACGAAATATATATATATATATATATATATATATATATATACAAATATACAAATATACAATTACAAGTGATTTATTTATTTGTAAATATTTAATAGAAAATGTTAAATGTGTATTTCAATTCATTTACAAGTAATTTAATTCATTTACAAGTAATTCATTTATTTGTAAATATTTAATAGAAAATATTAAATGTGTAATTCAATTCATTTACAAGTAATTCATTTAAAAAGAGTTTATGTAATCTTTATTATCGGGACGAAGTGAAGCTACTTTCATTTCCACATTGCCACCGCCTCTCATAGCCGGCTCTATTGTAGGCTTCTCTTTTGCGACGACATAATGTGTCGTAATATTTTTTTTCTTAAATATAATCGGCATCTTATTTTTTTAAACTGACGTTTTTCTTCTCAAATGGAACCGCGCGGTAAAAACTTCCCCTCTGAGATCGATGGGTTTACTATCTTGATCGGTCAACCATATTCTGACTTCGTGAATTTTGGATTGATTTTTTACCGGCAAGTACAGTATGTTATTCGGCATTTCGACTATTTTGAAACCGGCCGGAACGTTTGGAAAAAATGCGTAAATAATCGGAGATGCTTCACCGTTCAAGTACGAATCGGTAATTAAATCGCAGTGCACCAGTATGGTGTTTATGTGGAAAATGTTAACGGGATTGACCGACTCGCTGGTTCCAGCCGTATATTCGCGCTTTTCAAATCCAAATAAATGAGCCATGTTATTCTCATGCCTGAAATCTACGGCATATTCCATTTGACTTATTGTCAACGTCGTGGATAAAGTGTTAATATTCTCTTTTATGTCGATGAACGGTAGGTCACTGTTTTGGTCCCAATGCCCTCTCGCTTTCATCTCGGTATGTAATCGAGCGATAATGTCGACAAGTTCATAACTACCGGGTGGGAAAGTAATGATTAGTGATGTTTTTGTTTTATCGATCGAATACACGAATACGTTGTTTTCCTCGGTGATATTTGGCATTGAATTAAAAGTCTCCAGACTCACTAATCCCAATTCAAATTCATCCTCGCCCAGTAATAAAGGCGACGAGAATGTGGTGAGAAAATCGGTCTTTGTGCTACTCAATACAATAGACATGTTGTTTTTTTTAATTCGCGAGAATTTTCTTACGCATGTTTTCAAACTTGGTTTTATCGAGGATTCTTTCCTCTTTTAGTTCCATAAGTATTTCTACAATTTCGTTGTCGTGAGACTGGTTTCCAGCATCCCGTGATGCATGCAACAATCGCAGCCTGTCTATTAATTCGTCCGGGTTATTGTAATACTTGTAGTCTACGGAGTTTTGCGGCCGAAACGTTTTCGTGACACCTTTGCCAGCTTGGGGTGTGTTCTTGCCAGCTTGGGATGTTGTCTTTGGACGATTTTTATACAGTTCCCAAATTCGTTTAACCACTGTCATATACTTTTCTCCTTTACTAGACTTTGGCATATTAGTTGCCGAATTGTTCTTTTTAAATAACCCTTGACTAGAAATGAGAATCCTGCCGTAATCCACAAAATTTTGGTCTGTCATAGTTCCTTCAATCGGTGGAAGTTTTTGCATGAGGAGATGCATTAATGTTGGAGTTCGTGGATACTTTACGTTTTTCACAAGTATATGAGTTGGAAAGAATTTAACTTCTTCGACTCCTATTTTAAATTTTGAATCATACGGGTCATATCTAATTCCAAACACCGTATCTAAATGAGCCGCATTTTCGGCGTAATATTTCAAGAACTCTTGCTGTACTGCGTTTTCCGATTCTTTGTCCGTCATTTTTAATTCGAGACTTTTTCTTATGTCGCGTTGATATTTTATATTTGGAAGCACATGAGCAAATTGCCAATCATCATCATCATCATCATCTTCTACGAGGCTCGTCTCTCCCTCTCTTTGAAATGAAACATTTTCCTCTTCATTCCCATCATCCCGGCCAAACTTAAGTCGAGGAGTTTCAATTTTACTTGAGGACAAACTTTGGCGACTGAACTGCCTTTTTAAGGATGAACTTTCCCAAGGTAAGAGCGGTGATTCTAGATCCATTTCGTACTTTAAATTATTGGACTTACTTGTAATGGGTGTGAAAGATGACAACTCTCTTTTAATGTGAGTGGAAGGTGAGGATTTGAAAGTCGTAGGTGGTAGAGCAAGGGGTGAAGATAGTTGCTGCTGCTGCTGCGGCAGGCTATGCAATGCAGCAGTTACCGGTTTGAAGAATGCACCGAGCGCTTCATCTTCGGATCCTCTGTTTAACTTATCTTGCAGAAACTTTTTTTTCAAGCTCTGTTTTAATTTCTCGTAATTTCCACGCTGCTGTTTATTCATGTTCATTTTTTAAAAATGGGGAAAATTTATTTTTATATCTCCCGCTCGACATAGACTTGGTCTTGTCTATCGTGAGAAAGCCAAACGTATCATCGTCCCAACACGACTTACACATGTCTCTGAATCAAACGTACGTCATGTCCGTTCCAACATGGTTGTCAAAAACGTGTTTCATGTTTCTTTCGTCTTGTCTGAACATGATTATTAAATTGGCATTGTCTCTTATCACCTGTTTTGGGATCCGGCTATAAGTCTGACACAAGTAAAAAGAATCCACGTTACTATGTCGACCCTGGGCAAAATATTTCTCAATATTATGTTGCTTGTCGGTCATCACATCGTCAAACACAAAAATAGACTTGTTCACAGTTTTATCAAAAAGTTGTTCGGGAGACGGCACATCTTCGTTGCTCGGGAAGAAATGAGCTACCTGTTCGCCCAATTCCGATTCTAGATCCTCAAACAACTCTCTTAACCGCTCGTATTTTGGTTGAAATAAAGTTTTAGAAAACACCATCAGCTTGTCAAATCGTAACCAGTGCAGGAAGTTTAGCAACAGATTCGTTTTCCCACATTCAGCCGGACCACACATGATGCATCTTATGTTTTTCGGCAAAATTGACTTATCACATTTGTCCAAACGCCCCGTGTCAAAATTTATGACATTCATTTTTTATATTCCCGTAATAAAAAAAGAAGACAAACATGTTTTGCGTTAAATGCAAAAAGTCTACTCCTACCGGCACGTTGGAAATGGGTGTCACTAAGAACAACAGAGCCTACAAAAGAGGCAAATGCTTGGCATGCGGGACCTTGAAATATCAGTTCATAAAAAAAAAAAATCTCCAGCAACCGGAAAAGGACTTTTGAATAAACTAATCAATAAATTACCGGTAGAAATGCATATCCCCGGGTACAACTATTGCGGCCCGGGCACAAAATTAGATAAACGTCTAACAAGAGGTGATAAAGGCATAAACCCATTGGATGAAGCGTGCAAACTGCACGACATTGCTTACATAAATGAGAATTTAGAAGCCAGACACGAAGCAGACAGAAAGTTGGTCGAAGCGTGCGTTTTAATCATCTCCGATCCAACAGTCAGTTTAAGCACAAAATTAGCCGCCAAAGCAATCAAAGCAACGTTCAATACCAAACTTAAACTGGGAATGGGACTAAAAAAAAAAAAAAAAATGCCCGACATAGAACAACTGGTATCTGAATTACATAAGCCGGCACGTAGGCATTACGTCAGACGTCCGGTCGTATCTTTTGCAATCAACGACTTATGGCAGATCGATTTAGTCGAATTGATACCTTTTTCCCGTGTAAACAAAGGTTATAAATACTTATTAACGGTTATAGATGCGTTCTCTAAATATGCGTATGCGGTTCCCATCAAATCAAAGACTGGCAAAGACGTAACCGCTGCATTTGAAAAGGTGCTCGTCAAAGCGGGGAATAAGGGGCCGGTCAACATGGCATCCGATTGGGGGAAAGAATTCTACAATTCCCATTTCAAGGCACTGGTCAAAAAGTTCAACATCAACCATTTTTCCACACACTCGCCGTTGAAAGCGAGCATGGTTGAGCGGTTCAACCGTACACTCAAAGAGCGCATGTACAGGCATTTTACTTTGAAAGGTTCGAGGAATTGGATTACTATCTTACCCCAATTGATGACCCGTTATAACTCTTCGGTTCACCGTACGACCAACATGAAACCCAAAGATGTGGCTCCCAAACATGAAAAGGCGCTCAGACTAAAATTACTTCCCGAACCGGCAACGTCCAAGCCTAAATTCAAAGTTGGTGACCGAGTGCGTATTTCCAAATCCAAATCCATATTTGACAAAGGGTTTTTGCAAAATTGGACTAATGAAATCTTTACAATTGATAAAGTGGACACGTCGTACGAACCTCCAATTTTCAAATTGAAAGACAGTCTGGGAGAATCGATCGAAGGTTCCTTTTACCGTGAAGAACTCCAAAAAACTGAAACCAGGGTAGATGATCCCTACTTGATCGAGAAAGTCATTAGAAAAAAGAAAAACAGCGATGGATCATGGAAGTACCTAGTGAAATGGGTCGGCTACGATCAGAAGCATAATTCATGGGTGGATGATCTCATCGACATTAAAAAATGAATAACGTGGAAATTTACAACTGGGCGAAGAATAAACTACGTATCGCTCACTTCAACAACGTGTTGCCCATCGATTGCTTGAAACCGCTCGCGAATCACCGGGGCAAGAATGAAAGCTTCGTCATCAATTTAGACCCATCGACGGGTGGTGGTACCCATTGGGTGAGCTTGTATCTTTACAACGACAGAGGCATATACTTTGATAATTTGGGAAACGTTCCACCTAAAGAGATCATAGATTTCGTCGGAAGAGACGTTACCCTAGATTATGCTACAAAAGAAGTGTATTCGTTAACAAAAGAGGATTCTTGCGGGATGTTTTGTCTCTTTGCGCTCTATTTAGCCGCCAATCTTAATCTCAGGCAGAATACAATCATTAAAATCATCCGAGGTATGAATAATCTCGAGTTGTTGTAAAGTAAACCCAATATCTGTTTTTAACAAAAACGTGAAATGATTTAAGAAATTAAAACAAATCTAATTTTGAAATTAACGAAGATTCGCACGAAATCATGCCGGGGGAGTGTGTAAACATGCACGGGTGTGTATTCCAGTCCGCGTCAAATCGAAAATATAACCGTAACAAAAATTTTCTATAAATAAAAAAAAAGCAATATCGTTATATTCATTTCAATTTCAGAAATATCAGAATTAAATTATGTATTTATTTGAACTCCAACAGAATAAAACTACCGATGAAAGGAAAGTAATTTTGAAACATTTATCATTATTCCTTTTGGTTAATTATGGAGGCTCAATTTCAGAAACCGATTCGTTACTTTTGTGGCGACCGTCATTCCAGATCAAGATTCAAACTCTGGTGGAGAAACTTGGTAGATTTTCCAGTGAGAATATTGAACACGTCAAATACGTACACGACAATGTAACTATCGCCGAAATCCAGGAATTGGCTGAAATAAGTCATTTATTCGGCTAAATGCTACTCTATATATATAATGCGGCATTATGTAATTAATTATCACAAGTTTTTAAAATAATATTTATATTGTTAATTTTACTGTTTTTTCTCTGAATAAGGAAATAGTCTTTTGATTAATTGGGTGTAATTACAAATTATATTTCACATATTACATCTGGAAATAAAAATGAATATGTGAATAAACACCTGATTTAATTCAAAACACGTGACCATGTAATTATATTAAAGCAGCGTGACTCATCCGGCAAATGCATAATAAATAAATAAATTTTAATAAATATAAATAAAATTGCTTTTAAATAAATTTTCAATTAAAAATAAATTAAAAATATAGTATATAAACATCATTTTAATTAAATTTTCAATTAAAAATAAATTATTTCTCTGCTGAATAACATGGAATTTTTTTGTGCAATTTATGAAAAAAGTGAGAAAATATTACAGCAAATAATCTTTGAACTTATAAGTAGATGGGGGGCTGAAATTACAGATATAAATAATTTTGCATTTGTATTTCGCATTGATGGACAATTTCCTGAACTAAGCAAAATAATAAAAAGAAGAGCAAGAATAATACATGATTCTCTCAACTCAGAAACAAGAGTACACATAAGGCAGTTGTATCAAATTATTCCGGGCAAGAAAATTAAGGATATAGATTTTTTTGATGAAGAGAAGGAATGTTTATAAAAATGAAGTTTTATGAACATACTAGAGCATTCTTACGCCATTCATTTAACAGTGTCTTGTTTAATTGTGACGCATGTAATCATTGCAGTGCCCCCTGTTCTGCTAACTCGTTTGTCAATGTAAGAAAAATTTGAAAAACAAATAAAATGTGTAAAAGAATTTTTAATTAAAAGCTGAATAAAATTATTTTTTTTTTTACAATTTATTATTCATTTATTTCTGATTGAGTCACTTTGAAAACCTGTTTTTTTTTTTTTTTTTTTTTTTTTTTTTTTTTTTTTTTTACTGACTCATTAAAAAAATCTCTAAAAGCTATTTTTGTTTTTAAAGAGCAAAAGCCTTCGGGGGGGAAATTTAATTTCTGGTGAGGAAAAAATATTTTCATTCAACTGTTTAACATTTTTTTTTTTTTGGTTTTGATAAATGTTTATCAATTTGTTTGTTTGATCACATATCCGTTTTTCCTACAAGATATATTACATGCTGTCACATGGCTTACTTTTAACACAGCTGGTTTTGGAAGGTTCCATTACTTAGAAGGAATAAAATTTTTATTTGTAAATGAAAATTATTAATTATAAAAGTTAAAATGGAATTAAAAAGAATCAAATGAGAATTCATTTGATTTTTTCTAATGGATAGTTTTAATTCTAATTCCATTTCATTTTTAAATTGGTTTAATAACTTCCAACTTTAATAGAAATACACTTGTCTTTTAATAAAAGTCATTCAATTGACTTTTTCTTATTTAAATTGAAACAATTTAAAAATGAGAATTCATTTGATTTTTTTCTAATGGATTGTTTTAATTCTAATTCCATTTCATTTTAAATTGATTTAATAACTTCCAACTTTAATAGAAATACACTTGTCTTTTAATAAAAGTCATTCAATTGACTTTTTCTTATTTAAAAATTAGTTTTATTTTTCTTTACAAATAGAATTAAAAATAATCCACCAGAAAAAAAAAATCAAATGAATTGTCATTTTAAAATGTTTAAATACATTTCAACTCTTTTGCAATTAAACTGGTCTATCAACTAGGTTGTGAGACGGAACGAAGCGTTGCGTTGGTAGAAACCAGGTTGACTGAACTTTATTTGAAAACAACAAGCTTAAATACAACAAGAACAATGGAACGAATGTGTCACGTTTCGATAGCCCGAAAGTGACGTTATGTCAACGTGTCGTTTGGGTCACCGACCGGAAAGGTGACCAAAGGTCACATAGGTCACATTTCATTTGTAAATAAAAACAAATCAAATGAATTCTCATTTTTAAAATGTTTCAATTTAAATAAGAAAAAGTCAATTGAACGACTTTTATTAAAAGACAAGTGTATTTCTATTAAAGTTGGAAGTTATTAAACCAATTTAAAAATGAAATGGAATTAGAATTAAAACAATCCATTAGAAAAAATCAAATGAATTCTCATTTTTAATTTGTTTCAATTTAAATAAGAAAAAGTCAATTGAATGACTTTTATTAAAAGACAAGTGTATTTCTATTAAAGTTGGAAGTTATTAAACCAATTGAAAATGAAATGGAATTAGAATTAAAACAATCCATTAGAAAAAAATCAAATGAATTCTCATTTTTAACCTAAACATCCTCATTTTCCCGCTCTCGAAACACTTCCTTATGCCTCTTATTCGTCGTCCCTGAAATGATGGATTGCCCATTTATTGCTTGATCCAGGTGAGTAGTTCTTACAACAAATGAAATGAAATGAAATTGCTTTAGGTGAAAATGATTAAAGGTAATTTAAAAATGAGAATTCATTTGATTTTTTTCTAATGGATTGTTTTAATTCTAATTCCATTTCATTTTAAATTGGTTTAATAACTTCCAACTTTAATAGAAATACACTTGTCTATTAACAAAAAGTCATTCAATTGACTTTTTCTTATTTAAATTGAAACAAATAATCCACCAGAAAAAAATAAATTCTCATTTTAATTTGTTAGAAAACATTTCAACTTTTTGGAATTAAACTTGTTTAAAAATGAGAACACATTTCATTTATAAATAAAAAAATTTCCCCCCCGGGCAATTGAATTAAAATGAGTAATGCAATGTTGAAATGTATTAAACCAATTTTAAATAAGAATTCATTTCATTTTTCTGATGGATTGTTTTAATACATTTTAACTTTTAGAATTACACATTTTCATTTACAAATAAAAATTAAAAATAAGTATAAATATAAATACAGAAGCGTGCGGGACAACCTAACATAACCTAACCTAAACATTCCCATTCTCCCGCCCTCGAACCACTTCCTCATTTTAACCTTTTTTAATTTTTGAGCTGAAATCATGGATTGCCCATTTAGTGTGTGGCACCACGGAACCATTTCTCCAACAACACAGTGGTATGTTGCTTTGACGTTTCTACTGAAAACTGTGCTGCCCGGAAAAATGTTTTAAAACAGACAATTCTAAGACGCAATTCCACTTTTGGAAATGGTTTCTTGGCATAAAAAAGTGCTTCTTAAAATTGACTTTTTACAATAAGCCAAATTTAAAATTCAGTGTCTACAAATAATATTTTATCATATCAGTATGAAGATATCAAAATAAAGGTAAATTTTCGATACATATTTAGTAATTTGTAGCAGTTTTCTTTTCTCTTTAACAGAAATTCCCAAAATATCAGTCATGGTATCTCAATCAGGTTCTAAAGGTAAGTGAAACCTAAGTGTTAAAATGAAATTTTTGTATTGTTCCGAGATGAGAGTCAATACCTTTTTCTTACACACAATTTGGGTTGCAACTGATTATTTTAATAACTAAACACGTCGTGTTGGATACTATGCATTGCCTTCCTGATTAAAATACAGAATATTTTCATCTTAATTATATTTTTGATAAAGCTCTTTGTGAGAAATGATTTGGTAATATTGCTACGTGGTCCAGAGGTGAACGTGGACCACGTATTACTTGGCTGGCGAATGAGTAAGAAGGACTCAATGTTAAGATGATAATATAAAACACATCTTTATTCTTAACTTAAACAAAGTACTAAATAATACACAAAAGAATATAAATTAAACTAAATCAAATCAAAGCATGAATAACCTAATTGGTAATGCAAAGAACTCAACACCATCCGCCACACCATGCACTGGCCGACTGAACAGTAAAAGCTTAGTAGGAGAACTGAGTTAATCTCGCTCTTATATGTATAGTACCTAATACCCCCTCTATTATAATAATAATTGATCCAGCCATTACATCACTGTGTAAGGCGCCGTCTGGTGGTTGTTGTCAAAAGCTAATAACTGTTGCCTCAAGTTTGCATTTTCAGTTAAAAGCTTGGCGTGGGTTAATGGGGTTACTACAGTTCCACTCAGTTTACCTGCTGTCACTGGGGTTACCTTTTCGTCCACCACCTTTTGAAAAAGTGAGAGCAGTAAATCCGTTGGGTCCTTTATTTGCATAGCCTCATCCAACTTAAGTCTTTGTTCCATCTCTGCCAGCTTAATCGGAAACACAACCATCATCATTTGTTGCATTGCCGGCTTCAAACCTTGGTAAACATAATTAATTTTTTGATTGTCAGTGAGTGGTGGTAATACAAAAGCACATTCGGCTAAGACTTTCTTCATATAAGCATCGGCTGTTCCTTCTGTGTGTCTCATGAAGTGAAGAATATTTAAAACATTTTCCTGGCCTCTACGAAACTTTGTTTCAAGTTGTGGTTTCCACTCTGTCCATGTCCATGTTGGGTTCTTTTTAAGCAACTCCACAAACCATGCCAGTCCATCATTTTTAACGCTAATGATAAATGTTTAACTCATTCATCATCCGTGCTTATTGTGGCTTCGTATGCCACTAGCCATTGGTCGATGTTTCCCTTTGTGATGTCATAAGAAATAACGTCCCGCTTTTGTATCATTACACTCTTAAAAAGATCAGTTAGAACTGCTATTGGGTCCGTCATCTTGGATTTTGTTCCTTTTGATGTGGATCCTTGTATATTAGTACTTAATAAAGGTGTTTGTATATTCTTTATTGGTGTTAATAATTCAAAAACTGACTGTAACAACTTTGGCTTTATTAATTTCAAAGGTGAAGACAAATCAAGTTCCTGTTGCGACAATGAATCTTGAAAATGCTTTTCCTCTTTTATTTCAACAAATGGATCTTCTTCTTTTGTTTCAACAATCTGTTCTTCTTCTTTTATCTCAGGTTCAGTGTGCGATGTCTTTCCACTCCCCCTTCTAACTGTGATTTTGGGATTATCTACTGTCCTTTGTAATTCTTGGTTTTGTAAATCTAGTAAATTATCCACTTGTGTTTGTGTAAGCTTTACTGGTTTCTCCACTGTTAAGCTTTGAAATGCACTATAATTTTTATTTCCACTACTCTATGTATAATGCACCTCACACATTCACTAATAACCACAATTCACAACACACAATCCTGAAACAAACTTTATTTATTATTAATAATCACCAATTCAAATTCAAAATTATCACAATTGTCACTTATTTCCTGAAAAATAAACAATTATCACCATTAGTCATCAACGGAATCAATACAATCTATCAATTTCCTGAGGAAAAAAAATGTTATTAAAACTTTATTAAATATATTATTATCAAAATTATTTCCCTCTAAATATTTAATATTCAACAATTATAAACAACTTTAATAATTAAATCCAAAATATTATTCAATTCAATGCAATCTTATTAAATATCCAATCACTAAACTGTCTCCAAACTCTGAGTCACTCTATGATTCACTCTTATTTTTATCTATTATGCAAATTATCTTGCACTTCTCTCAAATTTTATAAGAAATTTCTATTTTTAACTAAGTTTTTACGGGGTTTTTAGCTTTAACTTTTCAATTTTTGCACAAAACTGGCTGATTTTACTGTAAACTTTTATTTATTCACTACTTTTATCAACCAATTAGTGGGTCTCAAAAGAAAACCACACCTCCACCACTTTGTTATGTGGCCAAATGGCCAATGCTGACCACGTAACTTATCACTTTATTACAAGCATTTAATAACTAAACTCATCTAACTAACTAAGAGTGAGGTAAATGAAGAGTCAGAGTTTGAGTTGAAATCTAAACAGTATTCTTTATTCTTTAAATACAAATCATAAACATAAATCATAAATACAAATCATAAAACTAACTCTAACTAAACCTAAAAGATATGAGAGATATGATTAACACTTTGTTTCAGATTTGGAGGGAACGATTACTTCACGCCAAATGCTGGCTGATGTGAACCGTTTAAAAGCCCGGGATGGACTGAGCTCTGAGAGCCAAAATGGCTCTTTTATACCAGAGTCACCCCCTGAGTTAATTCCAAATTGACCAGCCCGTGATGCAATCATCACGTATGCTGTCTAGTGACAAATTCTAATAACTCTAACAATATTTGCGCTGGTTTGAGACAGTCGGCAGACGACGCGACTCAACCGCATGACAGTATACATTAAATATATCACATAGGTATACATTAAATAAGCTATATCACATAGATATACATTAAATATATCACATAGGTATACATTAAATAAGCTATATCACATAGGTATACATTAAATATATCACATAGGTATACATTAAATTTATCACATAGGTATACATTAAATATATCACATAGGTATACATTAAATATATCACATAGGTATACATTAAATATATCACATAGGTATACATTAAATATATCACATAGGTATACATTAAATATATCACATAGGTATACATTAAATATATCACATAGGTATACATTAAATATATCACATAGGTATACATTAAATATATCACATAGGTATACATTAAATATATCACATAGGTATACATTAAATATATCACATAGGTATACATTAAATATATCACATAGGTATACATTAAATATATCACATAGGTATACATTAAATATATCACATAGGTATACATTAAATATATCACATAGGTATACATTAAATATATCACATAGGTATACATTCAATATATCACATAGGTATACATTAAATATATCACATAGGTATACATTAAATATATCACGCGCATAAATTACGTACAAACGGGATCATGCAATTCAAACATTAAATATGTGAACACTAAATCCCAACAATTCCTCCTTTGTTCACGTATTTGAATATTGCAAAAATAGATCCGCAAAATCCACTCAAATTCACCAAATAGGCAAACACCAGAAATGGTATGAAATACCAACAATTCCCCCTTTGTTTTACCATATGAACATCATCCAAAACACGTTACATATCAACACGGTGTATTAGGGGTGTTCCAAGTCTTGAAGTCAAAAAGTTTCCTTTCATATCTATATCCCTCCTCCATACACCATTGCACAACTTCATTCCGAATTGTAAGTCAATTTCTCAACGGTGATACGTAGTAGATATAAACTTCACCGGCTCTATCCACTGTCTTCGTGACAGCTTGGACCCTTTTCCATTCGTTCATCTTTAATGGGAGTAACGTTTGTTGACTGGTTATTCTCCCTCTTTGTTCATTGTCCGAAGGTTTGATCAACAATGTTCCAGGAATTACTTCTCGTGTATCAGGGTCAGTTTTATGAATTTCGACCCTTTCCTGCACTGTAGCTTCCCCAATTAGTTCGGGAATTGAAGCAATAGGTTCCTCAATTTGGGTTTCATCCAATAAAAATGTTTGTCCCCCTTTTGTAAAATCAATTTGATTAATGGAATCACATTCCATCCTTTTCTCAATTGGCTGATTCAATCCGCACCAATACACATTTTCATCGATCCTCAGACAGCTCGAAATAAAGACTTCATTCCGTATTGGGTCCCATATTCTATATCCACGTGCCGCCATGGCGTATCCCACTAGGGCACCCGACCATGTCATCCCATTCGATTGTCTAACGTGCACCTGAGAGCCAATGCATTTTAAATGCCTTAACGACAATTTCTTATCGTAAAACAAACAATAGGGGATTTTCCCATTTAAACCTGCATTCGGGAATCGATTACTTAGATAAACTGCAGTTACAGACAGTTCAGCCCATAAATTAGGGGGGAAATTGTTTTCCAATTGCATCGATTTCACACTGTCAATTATCGCGCGATTCACCCCTTCGGCTACCGAGTTCATTTCGACTTGAATACAATTCAAACCAATATGCGTATTCATCCCATTCAGATTTAAATTTCCTAATATCTGTCTCAATGCATTTCACCTTAGTGGAGGTGATGCGTTCAATTTCAGTTTTCCACTGCTTAAATCTTGTAAATATCTCCTTCTTATTTTTCAAAATTTCTATCCATACAAATCTTGAGAAATCATCAACTATTACAAGATAATAATTGGCCCCACCCAATGACATGACTTCATGTGGTCCATATACACCTACATGGATGAGCTCCAAAATCCTTTTAGTTGTTATTCCTATAGTGGGGAAAAAACCAAACTCTATGCTCTTAGTATCAGACATATGTCACATGGTGAAGAATCATTATTTGAGATTCTAATCCCAAAATTATCTTCAGCTTCTTCCATCTTGGCAATTTCATTTGGATCAAAATGCCCCATGCGTGAATGCCAGACGTCCATTGGTAGGGCGTCATCTTTAATTTTTCCTTTAACGCCCTTATGTCTTATCTTTTTTCCTTTTCCATTTGCATTGGCTTGAGGACTTGTGGCAATTTGTATAACTCCATTGTCATTCCCTTCATTGTTGTTGTCTAAATTATTGGTTTCACCCTTCGTATTAGATTTCCTAACAACAGTGTTATCCTTAATAACTTTCCTATTTTTAATTCTTTTTGATTCCATGCCCTTAATTTTTGTTGCTTTAACTGTATCCGTATATATTTGGGCGGTATTGCTCACAGGCGCAGACGGAATTTTGGCAGTCTCCACTGCAACACTCGGATTGTCAGTAACAGCTAAATCGGTCACAGAACAATTGCTAACAATCCTGGTCATGCTATATGACTTCTCCCCCTGATTGTTAGTAATTGGGACTCTGCCCAAGTTTACAGAATGCCCAGACTTCGCAGTCTTTTTCGAAAAACATTTCCAATTTCGCACATCAGAATCAAGGGGGTTGCTACTTTCAATTGTAGTTGTATCATCATACTTCCTGGTCCTCTTCTTATTATTTATTTGAACTTTGTTCAAACTCTCAAAACTCCCGTATTGTTACGTGTATTTTCGGGTTCAAATCAGATTACACGCAACATGTGTTCTGCCTAGTGATAGGAAAATGAGTGAGTGTTTGGATTAAATGGAGTCAGTTTTTATTTCAGTTCAAATGGGTTTATTTACCGGACAGACAAAGTGTCTATTCGATTCTCAATCAATTTACAATTTGGTTTAACCTATTACAATTGGTCTAATTATTATCATGTCAATGATGTCAAATATGTTGGATGGATTAGCATTCACATTTTAATTATTACAAATGAATTTCAAACAATGAATAACACTTTTCAATTCAATAATCAAATCAAACAAACAAAAGAATCGTCAGCCGTACTCAGTATCGAGCGACATCAGAGAAGAGAGCTCTGTCGGAAAGCGGGTGGTTTTATAGCAAATCTGCCATAACCCCCATTTACTAATTGATCGGTCCAATCACATGGCGATGACGGTTTCCAATCGTCAACGCCATCTGTGGCCGAAATTTAGCAACGTTTAATGAAAATAATGCCTAATCGAGCGCTACGGATCACCTGTCGATCAGGACGGTCCGTACGCGTGACAGTATCTATGTTGAGTTTCCCCGTGTTGTTGATTATTAATTGAAATCTCACTCAAATTACTCATGGCATTCAAAACCCCATTCAAATCAACCACGTTATCATTCTGATCCACATTGCCTGTGCTTGGCACGTTGCTATTAGGTGCCTTGCCTATTCTATGCACGCACATCCCGTAAATCAACACAATAGCATTATTTATCGCTCTTGCCAAAATGTCTGGCTTGTGTGTTAGTGCGCTCTTAGAAATTAAATGTGTTAATAGCGATACATTTTTGTCAAAATCAGAATTTAAATCAGCAGTGCCAACCGCATGCTTTGTTACAAAGGGTGCGGTTGCACTCACATTTGAAACCATGATGCAACAATTAACCGTGAAATCATTATTCCTATTCCTCTGTGCCACCAAAAATAGTTTGCTGATTTTATTTTTGTAAATAGCCAGTCTCCCATGTGCAATATTAGTGGTTAGGCCTATTTTATCCAATTGCCCCAAAGAAATTAAATTTCTCCCACTTTTGGGCACAAACCAAACATTCTTCAAGAATAAACTTGTTCTCCGATTCCCGTTAAAGGAGATCAGTCGGATGTCTCCAACGCCCATTAATTTAATGGCCTAAAATTTTGGCACCACTTTTCACATGATGCCACATGGTTTGAGACCTGACTATCACAATACCAAATAATATTCTCAAATATATCATCTTCCTTGGTTGTAGAATTTTTAAAATTCTCTTTGTCTTCATTGCTGAAGGACTGCACATCTCATTTGCATATGTGCATGTCGGAACAGTTCCTATCACTGCAAAATCTTCTATAAGTCTGTGTTAATTGCCGCATCCCAGATGAGGGGAGATTTCCTTGTTTCAAAACCGAAGGACAATCCTTGGCGAGATGACCCACTCCGCCTCAATTAAAACAACAGATGACACACGTCTGTGTCGAAGATTTCAGTCCATTCCTGCAATAAAGTTCATCTTCGGCATTTAATGTCCTGCTAAAACTTGAATTCCAATGTTCATTCCTAGAATGCTGTTGAATTTGTTGCATATTCGTACCATTATCATGACACAGTGGGTCAGGAAACTGTCCTCTGACCAGTTGCCGCCCCTGGCGCACATGAGCAACCTGCCAACGGTTAAATTTGGCCTTAAATCCCGGTAATTGTCCTCGAGGTCGAAATAATGTTCCACTGTCTTTTAAAGACATTGTTGCTGTACGTAACACAATTATTCGCACAACAATCCACGATTCGTTGCACTAAAACGCACTTTTCACTTTGTAAACACTTGTCACACAAAAATAAATGCAGTTTTCCCCAAAATAATAGGCGAAAATACAAACTTCCCAGGGGGATCTCTTCTAAGAGAGATCGAAACTCAAATCTGGTCGCCCTACTAGCTTCCGACCGCCAACCTGGTGGCGCTGTTGCGAACATATGGAGGAATCAGGAGGCTAGTTTCTGAAAGTTAGATTTATTTCTTATTTCAATTTGCAAGAAAGAGTTCCTGACAGTTTAATCAAAGGTTTTTGGTCTACAAACGAGTTAAATTAACTATTTGGCCATTTCTTCATCTTTTCTGCTTGATGCCTAAGTTAAGCATTAAGTAGTATGCAGAGTCCAGCTATTTGTTTTGTTTTCTAACACCAGAGTATAAAGTTCTCATTTCTTCATCTTGGGAGCCATTTTGTGTTTTGTTATCTGTAAATCATTTAATAGAGTAATACTGCAGATAATGCAATGCTGTTTTCCTATTGGTTAATTCTGTTATACTATACTCTTTTCCTCGTATTTAAGCTTTAACTTTATCCTGTTGCTGTTCTTTATAGTGCATTTAATTGAAGTATGTGACGATTGACTTTACGAGATACAAATTGCTTCACAATTAAAGTAGGAACTAGTGTGAAAAGTGTGAAATACGGAGGCTTGTGATTTCTCAAATCATATGACAGTTTATTTCAAATGGGATCTATATAAAAACTATGCCTACAAATGGCTAAGATAACTTCATGTTAAACTATACAGTCGGTTGGCGAAAGCCCTAAAATAATATCACTTGCGGTTTTCAGTCAGATAATAAGAATGCGTAACGGTCTTAATATCAGGACGTAAAAGATGTCGTCTAACGAATGGTTCTGACTTCTAAATGGTCCGGGGTTGGTTCTAAAAGGTGTGTAATGGTTAGGCTTGGGTGAATTATATCCGAGAGATGCGGTTGACTTTTCCGCAATCATCACACGTGTAATTATTATCAAATAATAATTACAAAGTGCGGTCATAAAAATGACGAAACAATTGGAATAAATATGCATGTAAATTCAATGGAATTAAACATGATATTAGATTCGCAAAGCTAGATAAATAACTGTAAAAATAAAGAATAAATTAAAATAGCGCCGAGCTATTTTTGCCCCGAGTGCAATCAACATTTAAGCCTTGCTCAAATGCTCCATCGTCCAACAACGAATTGAATACAGAAGTTTCTCGCAGGAAAGGTTATCCATTGCCGGGAAATTACTCCGCTCGGTTCTGGCTGGCGGGAGAATAACCGGAAAATTACTCCGCGTCGATTACTCTGATAATGCGTCTGTGAAGTAATAAATACTCCACTCTAGATACTACATTACCAATGCGTCTGTGAATTTTACTCCACTCTAGATACTACATTACCAATGCGTCTGTGAATTTTACTCCACTCTAGATTCTGCATTCTACAACGGAATGTTGGCATGAAGCTGGAGGGAGTGTGTCTGTGGGTTGTACCCCACTCTAGATACTCTGTACTACACTTAAATGCAAGTAAACTTACGATTTTTACAACGGGATGTTGGCATGAAGAGGCGGGCAGTGTGTCTGTGAGTCTTCTACCCACTCTAGATTCTTACACTAAATAACTGGTATTTCTACAACGGACTGTTGGATCGACGTAAAGTATAATAAGCGCTCAAGTAACAAGTGACAAAACAGAAAACAGGACAAGAGCGTGTTATATCCGGTCTACACGGAATATATACTTGGAACGAAGAATGGGCTGTCCATTGATCTAATGGGATCACTGGGCACCTAAATCCATCCAATCCTAGATCATAGGAAGTGGATACTCAGGACATAGTCTTCTACTAGGTCCTCCCTAGGGACTGGATACGTAGGATACATTTTGGATTAAGTCTTTGACTATAATCCAAAATGGAATTCTACTCACAGTGGGTAGTGAGGGATATCTACACCAGGTGTAAAGTTTATACATAATTCAATAGAATTATGTAGTAAACTGAATAAAACAACATTAAAACATATTTAAAATGTTTAATAACTGTGTAAACCAAAGTGGATTAACAGATAAATAATAATTTATATATTAAATCGCTTAAAATGATCGAAATTTAAAATTACCGCTTAAACACGAAAACGCCATCTATTGACGAAATAATCGTCCTTAATTAGCAAAGTGTATGACAGTGTAACCGTCACAAGTCCCCCTTAAATATATGTTAATAGTATTTACATACTATTTACTAGTATACCTGGAGAATTACGGTTTACACTGTCAACCAGAACATCAGGACATTTAAACTTGGGTAAGTAAACTTAATTTATAGACCTGGTCGTATAAATAAATGTCAACCTTGATCAAAATGCTTCAAAAAATATTTATTAGAGTTATCATATAACTTTTTATAAAACAAACACTGATTTCTATTCCGTTACAGGTGGACTTACAACTGCTTCAGAAGAAATACACTCAAAATTATTAAAAATAACATCAAAATTTTGTATTCTTAAATTAAATATTAAAACTTTGACAAATGTTATCGAAAAGTGTTTGGTTAGATTACATAATCATTTCAATAACTCTTTACATGTTAAAATTAGATATAATTTTTGTTTTAGTAATTTTGAACAACAACTTACAACTTATAATTGACAAATTCAAAGGAATTAGTTAAATGTTTCAAGATATAAATGTCTCCTAATTTTCGAGATAACTAAAATCGTGAACAAAGATTGTCGAAATCTCAAAGGAACCAAGATACCTGGGTGGACTCGTTACTTCAGAGGGGCCGAGAACTCGTGTCAGGAAAGTAACGGATCCTGACCATATAGCCTAGTTAGTCCATCTCGGTATCTTCTTTGAGTTCTCCGACAAGAGAAGCGGGTGTCGCAACTGAGGCATTAACAGGGGTTATAGCTTCCAGAGCGGTTTCCAGCAAAACTCCGGGTACGGCTTCGTCAACAACATCAGCAATTACCTCGGCGACTAATGTCGGAAGAATTTCAGCAATGTTATCAACCGGGACGGATGTGGCGACAATTTGAGTGGGAGTTGTGGCCATCAAAGAATCCCTTGTAATTGCTGGTTGTTCGGCAAAAAGCAAATTGTAATCGGGTAAACCGTGGTGCCAAGTCAAAAGCTGACACCAGACGAAGGAGCGCATCTGGAAAGATTCATTCCTCGAAGGGTGAAAAACCCATTGCATGATTGCCAATGGTATCGAGTAGTCAGGAGACTGACCCTTATCTAGCGACTGACTAATCCGTTTGGCCGCTTCGCGTAATCCTGGCAGATGGTGTTCAATCTCGGCCTGGGCCTTTGTCACACCAGTTAAATCATTAGTTGGTATGAACGGAGATACCATAATAATCAAGGGTGCCTGTGCCGCTGGACTAACTCGGGGTGGAGACACGTCAAAGTTCGGGTCGTACCTGACTTCCATATTTGGGGGTTCATCGGAGACTGTGCAGGAATCAAGGTTGATGTTGCACCGGCTCGGAGTCTCTGGATCTAGTGATGTGCTAGGTTTTGCGGCTGGCAATACCTGCAAATTCGATGGAATTTGAACGACTGTTTTCGGTATCTGATCCTTTTGGGGAGTCATAACGCTTCCTTCGGGTGTAGAAGTTCGCGACATGCTAGCTGGATCCACGTATATGGCTACTTCTGTCCCTTTATGAAGCAACTGACATAAGCGGCAGGTAGCCCAATTGCGTGCGGTCGGGGTAGTTAAACCCTTGACAATGTAGGGGATAACATCCTCATTCCAAAGTCGGTTAAGGGCTAGTCTCTTAGCGCCATGGCAGTTAACGCAAACTACCGCATGTACGCTGTTGATTAAAGATGAGAGCCATCCACATCCCGTACATAAAGGACAAGGGCCCAACTTAGAATTCGGGGCGATCATGGTGCCAAGACTTGCAGACTCTATGTCGCGTAATACCGTTTCTTTCCTTTCTTTCTTGTAAAGAGGGAGGTTGAGTTCAGTGACTGAGCGTGTAAGTGCTTCCGCTGAAGAGTTGCTATTCGAGCGTGTAAGCGCTTCCGCTGACGAGTTGATGGTCGAGCGAGACTGCTTGGACGAAAATTGTACGGTTCGACCAGAAGTCCTCTGTGCTGTTTGGTGACGGGTCGGTGGTGGCATGTTTTCCTCCGGAGTTTATTCATCCTGAGAGAAATCATCTCACCTCCTTCTTGGGGCATTTCGTTGATTACGTCCGGTATTTTGGCTTGTTCGGGCCGGAATTATACCCATGGCATTAAGGATATTCTGGGGGACGACCCCAGGATTGTCCCGTGCCCAGTTGGCGACCATTTCGGGGTTTGAAGAGGCGTTAACAAAGCGGTAGTCTGCTTCCTCCTCTTATTCTTCTGTGTCCCAGTAGACATATTCACGTTTAGGAGCTTTGCCCTTCCGACTCATGATAGCTAAATGTATTAGATTTAAAATTAGTAAATATTTTTAAATTTAATAATTCATCATGTGAGATTTTCCTTAATTAATTATTCAATAATATTAAAAAAGAAAATCTCCGCTTTGGATTGAAAAGTTGAAATTTCGATAGGAAATTCTATCAAGGTTTATCTCCGAAGAATTTTGACAACTCGAATAAATTTCGAGTGTTAATAAATGCTAAAGAAATGTGAAAAAATTATTTCACATAACTCTTCATTTGAAAATTGAATATTTATTACGGAACTACCCTCTGGTGGTAGAATCACATAATACCACGTGTCAAGTTAGCACATGTGAATCTAATTCCTCGCGAGATAATTTCGGAAATAAAAATCAATCCAAACTTTTATCAAATAAGCTTATATGAAATTCATGATAACTTACTGACTGAAAGAATCTCGAGTTCGTTGCTGAAATAATGTTTGTAGACGGTCGAGTGTCGAGGAATGACACGTACTTCGGAATTTCCTCACGACT
Source organism: Strigamia acuminata (assembly GCA_949358305.1). Taxonomy (NCBI): domain Eukaryota; kingdom Metazoa; phylum Arthropoda; class Chilopoda; order Geophilomorpha; family Linotaeniidae; genus Strigamia; species Strigamia acuminata. The sequence goes on along the minus strand of OX442319.1, from coordinate 563,908 downwards.
AAACATACGATAGAAAAGTATTGTCACATAACTTGAATGTCAAGAAATGTCCGTACTAAATTACCGGGAAATGGTGAAGATTTTTCTTAAATCCAAACGTTAATTTGACACGGGTGCGAAGTGGACTCAAAATAGCTCGTTTCCACCGAAGAACACGTAAATACTGACGATATTTAAGTGGTACTGATTAATATTAGCCAAATAACATATAATCCAGGTACTTTTAACTCACCAAAGTTGAAATTGTTGTTCGCAAAAACGAAGAATTCTTGTGTGGTTAGTTTTATCGAAACGATAACTTGACCAACAAGTGAGAAAAAATACTCTCCTACTAGGGGTTAAGGGGAGTTTCGAGGAGTGATTTGATTGGTCGCAAATTACTCATCTCAAAGTTTCTATTAACCCAAAGGGGGAACATAGTTTCAAGTAAATGTTTACATGTAGATTAATTTAAATATAATCAGCTGTGTAAAAATAACTCAAACAATTGTTACATTTTATCCACATTCGCGAAAATGTTTTTTATTTAATAAAACTTAATAATCTTTTTAGAAATAAATAAATAAAGTTTTTTACTAAATTTATTTTTCTGATTTATCGTGTTTTAACCCAATTTGACTTGTTTTAAACAATTTATTAATTGTACAAAATTATTCACGTATTTCGGGTTCGGTTTGGGTCTACGTTTAGACTGTCGAACGGGAGATGGAAACCTTTTCCTCTTTTTAGATGGGGTTTGAGGAGTTTCCTTCTCTTTAGAAGGGATTGGAGGAGTTTCTTCCTCTTTTTCCTCAGCTAAACCTTCGGATTCATTTAACACTTCGGTTTCCATGGATGCAGGTTCATTTATTAATTCCGTCGAATTAATAACTTGGCTTGCCATCCAGTCTGGGGTCGGGTGTGCCTCGTTTGTGCCGACTTTCTGGTTTAATGTCCATTCTTCAATCAGGTAGGATGGGATATGAATGTTGATCGCTTTTGCCTTCGTGTTATCGGAAAGCTTCCGTAACTCGTAGGAACCTCCGCCTAGAACTTCCGTGATTTCCCAAGGTCCATCACGTTTCTCAGCGAATCCTGCTGAAATCTCTGTATCTTTATTTGATAATATTGTCTATAAACCGTCCGTGAGTGCAGTGTGTGGAAGCAGGAGACAGATTTTCACAAACAAGGCCATCAACCTATGGAGGCCGCCATCTTTATTCAGTCAAGAGTGAATTGCAACTAAAATACAGGTGTTAGAGGCTAGTCGCTCTCCAACAGTAACTGTAGAACAAATCATCCACGCAATGGTTGATTTGTTCTTTACAAACGGAACAAATGAATAATACACTTCCAGTATTCACACTGGATAAAACCGGGGCAAACTAAAAGATAAACTTTAACACAAGCAGACGACAGTCTGCGCAACACCGTAAGACATGTGTTGATTGAATTAGCGTGACAATCAACACTCTACCTCAAGACAATAAACAATGCTGAACAGAAAACGCGCCATTGTCGCACTAACACGGAAACGTGCGACATATTGCACCATATGGCGGATCCAAAATCCCAACAGATAAAATATGTGTGGCTTTCCACACGAGATCTCCTTTAGCAAACTGACAAATGTAATATTTATCTTTGTGCAAACGATCGTGTTTCTCATAATTCGACTGAATTTTACAATGCATTTCGCTGTGAGCACGTCTAATTACATCTAAAATGCTGTAAACGTAAGCTTCGAGATTTTCCTTGTCAAATTTAATGGCGTGTTTAGTAATACGCGGATCAAATGGCAAAGAAACAACTCTTCCCGTATTAAGAATCATCGGTGAATAATTCGTTGCTTCGGACTTTGCTGTTCGCATCGCAAAAGCAAAAGAATTTAAAAACTTTGGCCAGTGGGAGTGAATATCCGAATATAGAGCCAACATCATTTTCAAAGTTCTATTAGCACGTTCTGTAATGTTTGCAGCAGCGTGGTAAGGACTGACGTGAGCTATATCAATATAATTTCTTCGGCAGAACTCATTGAAAATAGTTGAGACGAATTGTTTGCCATTGTCGGAGATTATCTTTTTGGGATATCCCCACCGGTGGAAAACTTCGCTCATTTTATTAACAACGCATTCACTTGATGCTGTCGCCAAGAGAAAAACTTCAATCCACTTCGTACAATTATCAATGATTACTAAAATCCATTTTAATTGAGAACGACCGGCCGGTTTTGGCCCCATCAAGTCAATGCTAACTGTTTCTCACGGATTGGTCATATTGTGGGATGTGTAGTTCGCACGATGCTTCTGGTGCTGACTAGGTTTGTATTGTTGACAATGAGTGCAACTTCGTACATAGTTACGAGTGTCTTTACTCATTTTGGGCCAAAAATACATTTGTTTAACTCTGTCCAGAGTCTTACTTATGCCAGCGTGTCCTGTGAGAGGATGACCATGGCATGCGAATAATGCACGTCTCACAAGGGAGCGTGGAATTACCGCCTTAAAACCATTACCTGAGTCATTTAGCTCTTCCTCGTCGGTTGGAGCAAAATAGATCAGCATAACGCTTTTATCCTCTCCTCTTGCATCGAGAGTATAGCCACGTATAGCATTCAGCCAATGTTTATCCGTGACTAGTTTCTTTTGTTTTTCGCTTGCTTTTAGATAAACAAGGATTTTACTGCATTCAGTGTCTTTCAACTGCGCTTCGATAATTTCTTGGCGCGTTGGTGGGACTACTTTCAGAATATCTGTTAATGCAGTGTGGATACTCTCGTGTTGGCACTTGTGAATATTTGTATGTTCACAATTTTCTCTTGTACACCCTTCATCCTCCCCCTTTTCCTCAGAATTATGAAATCTGACAGATTGACATGATTCTGAGAAAACTTTCTGGTTAAGCTCAACATTTGCCAAAAAATGTTTGCGTTCAACCGTAGTTATTTGCAAGGAAGCACATCTATTTCCATTCCTAGTCGGATAGAATTGGGTAATTTCTTCCGGCTCAATGTAATCGTAGTCAGGAGTGTCCAATGCTGATAATGGGGCACGTGACAAGGCGTCGGCTACTTGGTTCATTGCGCCGCTACTAAAATTAATTTTAAACGCGCCGCACTGGATCTTGACGGCCCAACGTCCAAATCTCCCCGATGATTCGGGCGTACTCATTAACCAGCTAAGGGCCTGAGCATCGGACTCCAAAGTGAAAGTTGTATACTCAATATACGGTCGAAACCGTTCAATTGCCCACACAACGGCTAAACATTCTAATTCTGATGTGGAATATTTCTCTTCGGCCCCGCGTAACACTCGGCTGGCGTACGCGACTGCCTTCGGGACCATTATTAATTTCTGTTTCTTTTCACAGAATAACTCTACATCTTGGCAGAGTACCACTCTTAAACCTGAATGAGAAGCGTCTGTCAAAATGACAAAAGGCTTATTCATATCTAGCACGTGAAGAAGAGCATGGTCTTTGTCGCACAAAATATCTTTGATAGTTTCAAATGCATTAATTTGTGGACAATCCCACACGAAATTGGCTTGGTCATGCATAATATTTGTCAATGGACGAGCAATATTTGCAATGTTAGGAATGAATTTTCTGAAAAAATTTGCAAGTTCTACAAATCGTTGTATCTCTTTGAAACAAGTGGGTGTAGGAAATTTCCTTACAGCCACTACCTTGTCGGGATCTGGTAAGAGTGAACCTTCTGAAATCAAATGGTCTAAAAATCGTAACGATGTTCGACCAAATTTCGATTTCTCTTTATTGATAGTTAGATTCGCGGCGTCTAACCTCTCAAGTACGTCTTTAATATGCAATAAATGATTTTCCCATGTGTCGGAAAAAATGATTATATCGTCTAAATAGACCAAAGCATGTTTATACAGGGTGAACAAAAAGTCTGTATCTTTACTTAATATTTCTGAAAGTGCTGACAATGCATCTAATCTGATGATGGCAAAGTACTAAAGTTGGGTGGGGAAATCTTTTGGTGACCCAAAATTTGACCTTGGGATGTTCCTTCAAGGTCATTGGGAAATTATCTCAGAAACCGTTAGAGATAGACAGAAATTTCCAATTGTAAACTTTTAGAGCAACATTTGTTTAGTCTAAAAATGACTAATCCTCAAATCTTTTGTACTAAAATTTTTTAAGAAAATCGCAATTTTCTAAAGTAAACACAAGTCAAATAAAAAATGCCCCAAATTGAAAAAGTGTCAAAAACGTGCTGATTAGACGTAAAATGATCCAAAAAATCGATTTCCCTAGTTGGAATTTGCATATCTGGCACCGTTGCAGAGATATGGGCAGAAAACTGAATTTTTAAAAAAAAATTTTAAGAAATTTTAAGAAAATTGGCAATTTTCTAAAGTAGCTCCACCCCACTTCTCACATCTAGCACGGCAAAAGTTACATGCTGTATTCGGAGATCAGTGGACTAGTAGAGCAGGACCAGTTTCATGACCACCAAGATCTCCCGATTTGACATTGCTTGACTTCTTCTTCTGGGGTTATGTGAAGGAGAAAGTGTAAGAAACAGTGCCAATTTCCATCAACGACCTTAAAGAAAAAATTAGAAGAGCATGTAATGGAATTACACGACAAACGATTGAAACCATGTACAGGTCCATCCAGGCACGTGCAGAGATATGTCTCGGTGCTAGTCGTCATCACATTGAACAACTAATAGACTAACCACTCCTAACTGCCAACATCCTAATCACAACTCAGATTACCTATTCCAATTCCAATATCCGATCCCAATCCCAATCCCTTTTTTGTGTTGTGTGTGCTGTATCCTTTTTTATGCAAAACTTGTGTCTACTTTAGAAAATTGCCAATTTTCTTAAAATTTCTTAAAATTTCTTTTTAAAAATTCAGTTTTCTGCCCATATCTCTGCAACGGTGCCAGATATGCAAATTCCAACTAGGGGAATCGATTTTTTGGATCATTTTACGTCTAATCAGCACGTTTTTGACACTTTTTCAATTTGGGGCATTTTTTCTTTGACTTGTGTTTACTTTAGAAAATTGCAATTTTCTTAAAAAAATTTAGTACAAAAGATTTGAGGATTAGTCATTGTTAGACTAAACAAATGATGGTCTACAAGTTTACAATTGGAAATTTCTGTCTATCTCTAACGGTTTCCGAGATAATTTCCCAATGACCTTGAAGGAACATTCCAAAGTCAAATTTCGGGCCATCAAAAGATTTCCCCACCCAACTTTAGTACTTTGCCATCATCAGATTAGATGCATTGTCAGCACTTTCAGAAATATTAAGTAAAGATACAGACTTTTTGTTCACCCTGTATAAAGAGTCACCTAATACTTTAGTCATGAGGTGTTGAAAAGAGCTAGGTGCATTACAAAGACCAAATGGCAATCTTTTGAATTGAAATTTGCCTTTTGGGGTGTAAAAAGCAGTTTTACTCTTGTCTTCCTCTTCCATTTCCATTTGATGATAACCTTTAGTTAGATCAATGGATGTAAAGTATTTTGCCTGGTTAGTATGATGAATTAATAGATCAATACTAGGCATTTGAATAGCATTAACCTCTGTGATTGCGTTCAAACAGCGATAGTCGATGCATAATCGATATTTACTGCCGGGTTTGGCTACTATAACCGGGTGACTTATGTAAGGACCTATTGCAGGCTCGATTAAACCATCGGCCTCCAATTCCTCGACAAACTCAGTCATAATGGCTTTTTTAGCCGGGTTATACATTCTATAAGGTTGGTGTTTCCAAGTAGCACCAGGTTTAAACTTAATGCTGTGTTTGGCAACCTTCGTACAGCCTAATTGGTCTCGGAATACGTTTTTTAGATCCAAAAGAACGTTTACGAGTAATTGTTTATTTTCGATTGAGCTGTCGCAACCTTCGACAAGTTTTTCCGCCCAGTCTGGTGAAGTAGGGATTTCTTCACCTTGGAGATTGAGTGTCTTAATATTTGCTAAGCAACAATTAAGTTCAGTCGTCTCATATGGCGCTGTCCATCCGGGCATCGAGTCGCAGGTGAACACCGCTCGTTTAGGATTTAGGTTGACTTCTGTCCTTCGCATAAAGTTGTGGCCTAAGATTAATCCACATACATTTTTCTGTAAAATGATGAAATTAATCGGCATAACTTGCTTTTTATTCGCCCACTTTACACAAAGTGTAACTTGGCCAAGTGGACGATGATTGATTCCGACAGCGCAAACTCTCATTCCACGTGGACAATCTTGAATGAACTCTTCGGGAATTTCAGTGTTTGAGAGGAGTTGTATTCCAATAAAACACTGTGTCGCACCAGAATCCATTAATGCGTTGTAGTTCAATCCTCCAATTTGAACATTCATACGCGGATCATCTTTGCGGCCATTAATCAATTTGCTACTACACATTTTACCAAGAAATTCAATTCTCTCTTTTCCGTTCCATTTCTCAAGTTTAAGAAGTTGTCTTAACGTGAGAACTTTAGGCACGAGTGACTTTTTTGGTGCGTTCCAGTTACCACTGAAAATACTTAAATTTTCCAGCTGGTCAGTCATGGCTTGTAAATTTTCTTCGACGCCACCAGTAGAACTGCTGGTTCGCCGACAGACTGGAACTGCCTCATAGGAAATTACTAATGAGGGGGGTTCATTCACAGTTTCATCCAGGTATGGAACTGTGAGATGTTTAGGTTTACGAAAAAATAAATTGTCCGATAATTCCGAAAAAAGAAGTGGTTCATTAGTCGGGGGTTGGGAAATTTATTCAACCCCCTGCACTAGTTTTTTGCTTTCGTTTTGACGTCGGGAGCTACCGAATCAATGGCGGACGTTAAATGTCTATTTAAAAGGTCGGCCATGTTCTTTTGAAATACTGAGAGTTTTGAATCCAATGCTTCATTAAGTTTGAAATCCAAAACTTCTGTAGTCACCCAATTCTGTTTAGGTCTTTTTGAAAAATCGGAATTTGGGGCAGATTGATTAAGTCTTTTATTCGAATCTGGATCTCCCCCTTGTTTCTTTAACCAGGCTGGGCATTCTCGTTTAAAATGACCAACCTCGTGGCAATAAAAACACTTTCCGGTGGTTTTCTCGTATTGGGCCGCAAACAATCGATCAACCATTTCGTCATTAGTTGTCGAATCATTCGTTGCCGAGTCGTTTTTGTTCTCTTCTTCATATTCATTTCGAGTTGCACGAAGTGAAGTTTTGAAAGGAAATATTTTCATTAACTTTAGGAGTAGCGCCTTTCTCTGAATTATCACATTCTAAATTAGCTGCTAATTGTACTGAATTTTCGAACATACAGCGGTTCAAGCCGACATATTGCAAGATATCGTCGACTGTATAGTGGCCGTATAATCCTTGTGCCATCAATAACGAGAAACTTTCTTGCGTCAGATTATTGAAAAGACTCTCGAGTCCTGCCCTGTCTCCTTGTGGTATTTTTCCTTGTTCTTGAGTGAATCGCAAAAGGAAACAATACAGCGATTCATCGGCTCTTTGTTTCACATTAGTTAAACGTCTAGATCTTGTAAGAGGCACTAAATCGAAACGTTCAAGAAACTAGGCTTCAAACAATATCTAAAAAACGAGTAACTTCGGATTGTGTTCCATCAAAAATAGGAATCTCTATTCCTTTTCCGAAATTCTGATTCGAGTTAGAACCACGGCTTTGGCCCGCTAAACCTTGAACTATTTGTCTCAAATCATTATTGGACAAGTTAGTTGTCGAATTCGAGTTTGGTGGGGACCGATCTCTTTGATTTCTAGACGAAGAATTTGAGCGATTAGAATTCTGTCGTCTGTTGGGTGGTGGAGAACGAGAATTGTTTCTTCGGTGAAAATTATTGTTATAATTTTCCCCTCCACCAGCTTGAGAATCATCGCCACTAGAATCCGGATCTGAGTCTCGTGGGTCGCCAGGTGCTCCGGGAAATCGTTGATTTCTCGGCGGGGCACGTTCTCTGCGGGTCTGAGACTGGTCTCGATAATTTCGATAGTCTCCATAGGCTTGGGAATGAGATTGAAAATGTTGGGTATTTTCGAATCCATTCCGTGATTGATTAGGTTCGTTCGTGTCATTTTCTCTGCGCGGGAGAGGTTGCGATGCAACTGGAACTCTAAATGGTTCATTTCCAGATCCAGTGTGAACGGGTAAATTGTCATTTACGGCCGTCGCACTTGGTACATCTTGTTAAAATATCATATGTATTTATTGCCTATTGTACGCGTATATGTATATTTATATCGTATTATCATGTTGTTCGATATTACTGCTCGTATTTAGCTAACGTGAATAATCGCAGCATTTGTTTACATGTAGTCTTTATATGTTGCCCACAGGTGGCTCCCATTGTAAGAGGTCACATGACCAATGAATAAACTTCACTTGATGTTTTGTTTCACACCTGTAAAGATGGAGTCTAATTCTTTTCACAACTGATGTTTTTCCAAACCACTGTTTGCACAAGTTTGTATAAGTTTTACAACAACACACAACAAGGTTATGGGCCACATACAACGTGGGAAAAACGTCCAGAGTGGTTACAAACAATTCAAGTCAATTAGAGGTGAAGAAAGCAATTTCCTCTAATTATTCAAAATGGCGGCGCCCATGATGAATGTCACCAGCCTGTGTTTGTGCTAGGGCTGTGCGCGGTACCGGTATACCGTACCGCGGTATTTTTTTTGAGCGCAACACCGCGGTATTTACCAAAAACGGTATACCGCATTACCGCAAATACCGCCCATACCGCAAATACCGCACCAATACCGCAATACCGTAAATACTGCAATACCGGCCGTGACTAAAGTTTGTCGTTGCGACGTTACGAAAATGTACGTTTTTAGCCCTAAAATTGATGATTTTTCATTTAAAATGACGATTTTCGATCTAAAATTAACGCTTTTCGATATACAGTGACGATTTTCGATCTAAAATGACGATTTTCAATCTAAAATAACGATTTCCGATCTAAAATGACGATTTTTCGATCTTAAATGACGATTTTCGACCTAAAATGATGATTTACGATCTAAAATGTACGTTTTTAGCATAAAGATTGACGATTTTTGATTTAAAATGATGATTTTCGATCTAAAATGGTTTTTACAACCAAACTCAATATTTTTGAGTAAATTTAATTGCATTTTTTTGAATTTTTATTGAATTTGCAGTATTCGCAGTATTCGCGGTATTGCGGTATTGTTGCGGTATTGCGGTATTGTTGCGGTATTGCGGTATTGTTGCGGTATTGCGGTATTGTTGCGGTATTGCGGTATTGTTGCGGTACTTGCGGTATTGCGGTATACCGCACTCATCGCGGTATTTGGCAAATACCGTACCGCACTCGCTTAAAAAAAATACCGCACAAGCCTAGTTTGTGCCAAGGATCCACGGTTTTAGAAGCGATTGTTGACCATCAAGCGACGCAGGAACACTAATTGGGTTCGAACATTATAAAACTTCTCATTAATAAGTTTACTTTTCCAATTTTCGGACGATTTTTCCGATATCGCGAGGCGCGATACGTATCGTCGACGTGTCGCTAATTTTCGTGCAGAGAACGACTCAACGAGAAATACGCGAGGACGACGATTCTCGGCAACCACACGTGAAGTGTGAACGAGCAATAAGCCGAAAGGAATTGCAAAAACGAGGGAAAATTTAATGAACGAGTTTTTCGAGACGAAAAGGACATTAAAACGAGGAAAAGTCAACACAACACTCAGAAGACTAGAACTTTTGTTTATGAACAATATTACTAGCTGCATTCAAAAATTAAAACATTTTGTGTTTTAGTTCAATTTTAAAACAGAAATGACATCATTTCCTGTCTATAAAACTAAAATTGGTTAAAATACAAACTAAAATACAATTTCACTAAACTCTATTTTACTTCAATTTTAAGTGTAGTTATGTATTACATTTGTATACAAAGTTTTATGAAAATTGAAGCAAAGTTCAGTTAAAATTCAAGCACTCACAAATTAGAATTTTATCTGTAGTTATATGACATCACTTCACAACTTATCACATCACTTCCTGTTATATTTTAAATTTTTGTGCTACACACTCTTAAAACATAAATACAAAAATTTTGAATTTCAATTTCTGAAGAATTTTCATAAAAATAGGTATCTCACATGTGAACATGTTTTTAAATTGTTTTTTTTTTAATTTTTCACCATTCTTATTCAAACCATAAATTTTGGTATTTTTCTAACTAAGATTGATAATAAATATTACTTAGATGCTTTATTAATTATTTCTTCTTTCTTGTCCAATCACTCCAACTTTGAATTGATGCTGTCAATGACCTCTAGTGGCAGTTGGTCATACTCTTTTAAAATTTCTTCCTCCCTTCTACTAGCAAGGCATAAAAATTTTAAATTTTACTAAAAATAATAACATTCCAATAATGCATACTACTTTCTAATCACTTGGAGAGTATTATATGCTACATTTTGGAATTTATTACATATCACTCTATCAGGTGATCAAAGATGTATGTTAAAGCTTTCATATGTTGTCAATTTTCTAAAATAGAGTTAAAATTCTGACACTCAAAATTAAAACTTAAAATACGCTTAAACTACAATTGTTAAAACACAAGTATTTCAATTTTTGAATGCAGCTAGTGTTTGTCTTGAATATATTGTGAATATATTTCTTAGATTAGTGCTGTGTTAGGATTTTATACTAACTTAACTATAAGTAGCGCACTAACCTCATGAAAATTGCACATTTTTTTCATGAGTAACAGTAAGAAAAGTGTTTTTGCTGAAAAAGTGTGTGTGTGCGCCGATTGACGAGTTTATTTTCCTAAAACACAATGGATACGGACAAACCGGAAAGGAAAATAACACTTTTGAACAGAACAAACTATGATAGCTGGAAGCAGCAAATCAAAGTGCTTTTGATGCATCACGGATGCTGGGCTTTCACGGATGGAACAGAAGAGGCGTTGGCACCTGGAGCATCGTGGCGGGACCGCTCGGATTTCAAGTTGCGACAAGGAAGGGCGTTCAGCTTGATTTACTACTCGATAGAGGAACAGTATCACGAATTGCTCAGCGGGATCGACGACGCCAAGAAAGCTTGGGACACACTAAAGACCAACTTTGAACCTGTTTTGAGAGCAAGAATAATTCGTTTGTTAGACGAATTCTTTAGCCTGAAATATGACCCGGCGACGGAAAACGATTGGAGTCTTCGCAGCAAAGATACGGAACGCCGCAAAGAAACTCGCCGACGTCAAACACAAATTGGAGGACTTGTATCAGGCATTCCAACTCATTCGGTACTTGCCACAGAAATACCAGTCGATCGTGCAGGCTATCTATCGATGGGAAGATGTGAATTTCACACTAGAAAAGGTGGAAGCTGAATTGGTCGCCGAGGAAGGAAGACTCGCGCAACAAAGAAGAGATTCGGGTCAGGCACCAATTGTGGATGCATTTAATATGGGAACAAACTCCACCAACACTAAGAACAATGATAATTTGCCTAAATTCCAACAACAACAAGGGAACAGTAGCCAGAACAGTCGAGGCGGACAAAAGGGCGGCAGATCGAATTATCGTGGCAGCAAGAACACGAGAAATTTTCGGGGAAACACAACCGGATCAACGGGACGGGGGCCGTGTTTTCGGTGCAATCAACCAGGGCACTGGGCGAGGGACTGCACAACACAATTACCGTCAAACAACAGCTTGAACACGAATACTGCGGAAGAATTGGACACCAATATGCTGGATGTCGGTTTTCTCACCGAATTGAGCGAGGAAGAGATGTTGCAGTGCAGTGCAGCCAACAACTGTTGGATCTACGACACCGGGGCCACTGGACATTTTTTGCAAAGACAGGAACCAATTCTTCAACTTCAAAGAAACCACAGGAACAATAAGCCAAGCGGATAAGAAAACTTTAATTCAAATTCAGAGCGTAGGGGACGTCTGCGTGATGTGTTTGGTTGGAACTGAGACAATTCCGATCACATTGAAGAAAGTTTATTATGCGCCGGACTTACGAAGGAATTTACTATCGGGACCGTGCATTGACGAAGCAAGATGCAAAGTCGCCGTTGGCTCGGGACTGGTCAAGATATACGATCCTCAGTGGAAAAGGCAGTTGATGGAAGGAGTGAAGAAGGACAGATTATATTACATCATACTGAGCGACCAGAAGCCCGATTTTGAGAAGTTAAAACAAAAGCAAAACAACAAAGCCAAAATTGGCGAGCCGAAGCAACAGGGGTCAGCCAGCTCAACCAAGAGCGCATCTAATCCAGAGGAAGCAAGACTTTGGCATGAGCGACTGGGACACATCTATTTTCCAAGCGTGCAAGAGATGAGCAAACGAGGTGCAGTAATTGGACTGCCAATTCTGGATGTGCCAATCACGCAATGCGATGTTTGCGCATTAGCAAAGAAGAAAGCAGTCTCTCATAAGTCATTGCCAGGAATTAGGTCAAAAGAACCACTAGAGTTATTACACATGGATGTATGTGGAGCTTTTGGAACGCCAACACTTTCGGGAAATAGGTATTTCCTTACCATTACGGACGACTTCTCTCGTTATTCTACAGTTTACCTAATGAAGAAGAAGGATGAAGTATTTGAGATATTTCAAAAACATGCAAAACGGATAGAAAGATTATTGGGAAAATCAATTTTAGCCATTCGCACGGACAATGGTATGGAGTTCTGCTCAAATAAGTTCGGACAGTACCTTGAAGAACAAGGAATCGCCCATGAGAGGACAAATGCGTATACGCCTGCGCAGAACGGCATATCCGAAAGACTGAACCAGACATTAGCAAACGGAATGCGAGCACTTGTCTACGATGCCGGCTTGGAACATCAATTCTGGGGAGAAGCCATTTTAACTTTCAACTACCTCAGAAATAGGATCGCCAAGCTGAATTTGGACAAGACGCCAATGAAGTTATATTACGGTCGCAAACCATCGCTCCGACATTTAAGAAAATTTGGAAGTCTATGTTTTGTGCAGAAGAGGATACGAGACGGAAAAATAGACAACAAGAGTTTGCATGGCATTATGCTCGGATATTCGAGGATCACAAAGGGATATAGAGTCTGGCTGCCGGAGTTTTCAAAAGTAATCAAAACGAGTGATATCAAATTCGTTGAAAGCAGGCGCGGAGTTGAAGGCGTGCTGGGCCTACCGGAGAAGTACACAACGTACATCGATAATTTGGACGACAACTTAGATAATGACAACGATCGCCAATACTATTCCGATGAAGACGTGAGGCCACCGCTACCCCCGCCGATACCAAAGAAGAAGGAACAGGATCCAGAACTCGAACTTCCTCCAATTAAACTGAAGTTTAGACTGCCAGAAGACAAATTACAAGCCAATTTGCCAGGAACTGTGCCACAAGCGAGGGCAGAAGTTCCGAATCCAGTTCGCACTATACCTCCACTTGTTTGGAAGAAGACAGAGAAGGTTAGACCAACTGGACAAAAGGACATCGAATACACGATCGAGGGATACGACAAACCCAAGTTACGCTCAATACCCGACGTGAAGCGTTACTGTGCAGACCACAATCTTTGCATCCCTGAACACCTTTTCGAGGACAAAAAGAAGAAGAAGCCTTCCAAATCAAATGCAGCAGCGGATAATTTGAACTTTGATTTGGAAGCAAATCACATTGAAGTCCACGTACCTGTACGTTATGAAGAGATAGCGACTTTACCAGAAAAGAATGAATGGCGCCAAGAAATGAACGATGAGATTGACACCATGCATGAACGTGAAGTTTGGGAACTAGTTCCAGCACCACTTAACACTAAGATAGTGGGATGCAGATGGATTTACACCACCAAACAGAACGAGGAAGGGGAAATCGCACGTTACAAGGCGAGGCTTGTTGCACAAGGTTTTTCTCAAGTCTACGGCGAGTCGTATGAAGAGACCTTCTCACCTGTGGTAGACTTATCAATCGTGCGCTTCATGTTCACGCTACTCGTTTGCATGCTGAAGTGGTCGTACATTCAAGCAGATGTCAAATGCGCGTATTGTTACGTGGCCAACTGGCCAATAATGACCACGTAACTTATAACTTGTTTATTACTCATCATTTAATAACTAAGAGTGAAATGAACAGGAGTCAGAGTTTAGGTTGAAATATAAACTATGTTCTTTTATTCTTTAATTACAAAACATAAACTTAATTGAAATCATAAAACTAAACCTAAAACTAAAGTAAACATTAAGACTAAAGACATGAATAACACCTTCTCTCTTATTTGTAAACTAATCATGCCATATACTGGCTGAAACATTAATCATTAGAAGTCCTGGGAAGACTGAGGTCTAAGAGTCCAAGTGGCTCTTTTATACCCAAGTCACCCCCCTGAGTTAGTTCTAATTGACTCGCCCGTGATGTCACCATCACGTACGCCGTCTAGTGATAGATTTTGACAACTCTAATAACATTTGTGCTGGTTTGAGACGGTCGGCAGACGACGCGACTCAACCGCATGACAACTCCCTCTTTTAATTTTTTGGTCTCCAAAAACCAAACCAATCAAAATTTAAACTATCCCACGTGTTATTCATTCTAATAATCTCTATTTTAACATTAAATTACGAGTCATTCCCATGTGTTATTCATATCTTCATGTCATTTAGTCATAAATAAAATTCACAAAAGAAAATTTCAATGTCAATCAATATATTTCAATGCTACACTAATTCTTCATAATAACACTTTTTGGATTTTTTCAACATTTATATTACTTTTTTTCATTTTTTCCGCTATTTTCTATATAAAAACACATTTTTAAGTAAAATACACACACACAAAAAAAAATCAAATTACAAATTAAAATTTACACCGGAGGTTTAAGTTTTTCGGTCTCCTCTTTGAATGGCTCCAATGCCTTTTGGGCCAGCTCATACAAGATGCGATGTCTCAGGTGAATTGGGTGCGGGTGACGCATCCAGTCCTGGTCCAAATTAATTCTAGTTGAATTCCAATCTAATGTCCAATTTATCTATTGTGACGATTTATTCAAATTATTGAGTCTAAGCTTATTAAATATTCAATGTGAAAAATTCCCAAGTTAATAATTTCAGTGCAGCTTCTTGAAAATAATCACGTTAACTTCGTTTCAAATTCTCATATTTCCGCACTGTTAAATTTCAATTTAATTGTTCCACAACAATACCTACTTTCACACGAAAACTCGTTGAAATGAAGTTTGTTAAGACTTAAATCAGGCTTTGTCTCAGGTCGCTACAATTTACTTGTGCTTTCTTTGACAAAACCTAATAAAATGTGGTGTAATCACGTCGATCCTGCTTTCGTAGGCGGCGTGACCGGAAACTGCTAATTTCAGGCGGCCGCGCGTGCGCGTCGTTGTCAACCGCACTTGCGACACCTGGTGACGGTTTCAGTAGTTGATTTTTCTCAGTTTTCGTCACAAGTTCGTTTTCGAATAGCCCTCGTAACGATATTTGGTCATCATCGTCAATGAAACGTTCCGTTGCTGCGGAAACAGGTCTGTTTGACGAATTTTCGTTATTTTTCGTGACTATTTCATTCTGTTTGTCTGTTTCTGTCAAATCTTCGGCAAATGTAACCTTTTTAGATGTTAAAGGTTTCATGATGTCATCTGAGATTTCTTCTCTTGCCTTGTATGGTTTTAATCGCTCTATGTTTACAATATCCATTTTCTTACCTGACGAACTTCGAATTTCGTAATCATTTGGCGCTGTTCTTCGCACTATCTCATATGGACCAGAGAATTGTGGCAGGAGTTTCTCGCTCAAACCAACCTTTCTATTTGGTATTTTCAAATATACTAGCTCTCCTGGATCGAACTCCACATGTACTCTGTCCAAATCAAAGCGTTTCTTGCTTTTTTCACCTTGTTCTTGTATCCGTTCATTAGAAATTCTCCTTGCTTCCCTGATAAATCTGGAAGTACGCAAAGTGAATTCTTTTCGAGGAAGGTTTAAGTTGACATCCACGTTAAGATCAGCTTCATAGCCTCGCATTAAATAATAAGGGGTATAACCTGTTGTTTCATGGACTCCAGTATTATAAGAGAAAAGAAGAAATGGCAAAAATTCATCCCAATCCGTATGATCTTTATTTACATAATTCTGCAACATTTTTGCTAATGTTGCATTAAATCTTTCCGTGAGCCCATTTGTTCTTGGATGGTATCCGGAAGTGCTCTTGTGGACGGATTTGAATAATGCAGATATCTCCTTAATCATCTCATTTCTGTATTCTGTTCCCTTATCACTCAAAATCTCTCGTGGGCTTCCTTCTTTCACCATGACTTCATAAACAAGTGCTTTCGCCGCTTCAAGAGCTGTGCAAGCTGGTGCTGCTCTAGCTATTGCAGTGCGTGACAAATAATCCGTAATAATGAAAACATACTTGTTTCCTGTATCAGATGTTGGAAAACTTCCTAATGTGTCTATGGCGACTCTTTCAAACGGTCTCGACACTGTCGACCACGGTTGCATCAATCCTTTTGGTGGCGTTGTCATAGTTTTTGCACTTGCACACGATGAACATGAGAGTACGTGATTCCTCACGTCCCTATAGATCTTAGGCCAGAAGAATCTTGTTCTTATTCTCTTCCACGTTTTGTTAAGGCCTAAATGAGCTCCTGTAAGACCGTCATGCATTTCAACTAATACGCACCTGCGTAAATGCTGCGGAACATACAACAATTCTTCCGTGTTTAAGGAATCAAATTTCTTCTTCTTAAACAATGTGTCGCCTTGAAGTACGAATTGCTTTAGCGTTCGTCTTCTGTTGCGCGGAAGTTGCTCATTTTTCTGCAAGGTTGTGATGATTTCCAAAATCTTCTGATCTTTGCGCTGCTCAGCAGGCAAATTGAGATTCTCGAGAGCTAATGAAGGAATTTCTATGATTTCTTCTCCACCCACCTCTTCTGGAATTCTACTTAATGCATCGGCATCTGTGTGTTTCTTGCCCGACTTATGCAGTACATCATAATCGTAATCAACCAATTGCAGACTCCATCGTGCTAACCTACCATTTGGATTCTTGACGCTTTTCAGCCATTGCAGGGCTGAATGGTCCGTGATGATGGTAAACTTCTTCCCGTACAAGTAAGGTCGATACTTCTCTATGCCAAACAATATGGCGAGACATTCTCTTTCCGTCGCGGTATAGTTTTGTTCGGCTTGGCTCAGCAACCTACTTGCATAACATATAACGTGCTCCTGATTGTTGATCTTCTGCTTCAGGATAGCTCCCAGACCGTAGGCACTAGCGTCCGTCGATATTATAAATGGCTGTGCGAAATTGGGGTGAGCCAGCACAGGCACCGTTACCAAAGCTGTTCTTAGTCGCTTAAATGCTTCTTCATGAGGCGGTCCCCAGTCGAATTTCTCGTCTTTCTTCGTAAGGTTGACCAAGGGTTTGGAAATATCAGCAAATCCTAAAATGAATTTTCTATAATATGAACACAAACCCAAAAATCCCCTTAATTGCTTGACATTTCGTGGCACCGGAAACTTTGCCACTGACTCGAGATTTCGTGGATCTGGTGAAATGCCTCCTGAATCAATCACATGTCCGAGATACCGGATGGTATTGGTCCCGAAAGTACATTTACTTAGCTTCACCTTCAAGTTCGCAATTCGCAGTTTTTCGAAAACTGAGTCCAAGTCTTGTAAATGTTGTTCAAATGTTTTAGAAAAAATTATAAGGTCGTCAAGATAGGCTATACAGACCTTTCCCAGGAAGTTGCCCAATACTTTATTCATCAATTTTTGAAACGCAGCTGGGCTATTACATAACCCCATTCCGAGGACGTTAAATTCATAGTGTCCGGTTGAAGTGGTGAACGCTGTCTTCTCTCGATCTTGTTCATTTATTTCCACTTGATGGTATCCTTGGATTAAATCCATCATAGAGAAAAACTGGGCCCCTGCTAGTTGATCTAACGTGTCATCTATCCTTGGCAGTGGGTACACCATTTTCTTTGTAATCGCGTTCAACCTCCTCCAATCAACACAAAACCTCCATTTGCCGTCTCTTTTCTTGATGAGCAATACTGGCGCACTCCAGGGACTTTCCGATTCCCTAATGACTCCCTGTTCTAACAATTTTCTGGTTTCCTCAGCTTCTACTTCTTTTTCTGCGATTGAACGTCTATACGGCTGCAAATGAATAGGGTCATGGTCGCCCGTATCAATTTTATGGCTAAAGTTGGTTACTCTTCCTAAATCTTTATCTGACATGGCAAACCTGTCCTTATTCTTCTGGAGTAGCTGCTTTATCTGCTCTTGTTGACTCTTATTCATCTTGTCTTTGGCTATTGAAGAGTCAAAATCAAAGCAATGTGCTTGCTTTTCATCCAACCCTCCAATGCCTTTGGCAGTTGAGGAGTTAGAGTCAAAGCAATTTACTTGCTTTTCATCAAACAACCCAATTTCAATAATATAATGTGCCTTACCAATCGCAGACTTCTCCTGTAGAAATATGGACTTTGATGTTGGATTTGCCACTCGAATTACGCCTTTGCCGTTCTCAAATCTCGTCAATGTCTTGCAACAGAGAATTCCAAACCTATCGATTACATTACCTAAAGGTTCCAAAAACATTTCTGTTGTTAAAGCTTTACTTAAATTAACTGGAACTACGCATTCGTGCATTGGTGGAATTGCTATATTTTTTGTCACTCTTGCTACATAATTCTGATCCACATATGTCTTATTCATCGGGAAAACTGCTTCTACTCCACTATTTCGGCCCACAAAGATTTTTTGTAAGTCATAATCGACAACACATCTCGCAAATGTCATGAATGGATCACCCAATAAAAGCTGGTAATTGAAATTTCTAACTATCAAAACTTCAACTGCATACTGCAATTGTCCTATGTGAATATTCAAATTTATCTTGCCCACTGGAGTTATTAAATCATTACCTATTCCTCGCAATCTAATGTTTGGGGTAGGCGTGTAATTCAACTGCAACATTTCTGCTATTTCTTCACTCAAAAGGTTACTTTTTGCTCCAGTGTCCATGACTGCTTTTATTTCCAAATTCTTTACAATTACTGGGATTTCCAACAATGACTCCGAAATTTTTGCGTCAATTATTATGATCTTATCCTTTTTCCATCTTATCGTCTTCTTCTTACTTCTATTTGGATGGTAACAATTTCTTTGTGGCCGATCCTCTAGTTTTCCGTCTGCTGTTGGGTGTTGACTGTAGGATTAGGACCTTCTCTTCTACGTCTTCTTGGTCTTCCTGCATTACCACCTCTATCCTGTTGGTACCTTGGTGGATTATAGAACTCGCAACTAAAATGATGATAGCATCCGCACGAACGAGTATTATTATCATTACTATTGTTGTTATTATTAGTATTGTAATTTTGACCACCACCTCTATTAATACTTCCTTGAAAATTCTTGTATTGAAAATTCTGACCTCTTTGCTTCATTGGTGCATACCACCGGCTTCCTATTAAGATGGGTACTTCAGACTCCGGATCCTCTGTCTCAAAAGCTAATAACTGTTGCCTCAACCTTGCATTCTCAGCTAAAAGCTCATCGTGGGTTAATGGGGTTACTACAGTTCCACTCAGTTTACCTGCTGTTACTGGAGTCACCTTTTCGTCCACTACCTTTTTGAAAAGTGACAGCAGCACATCCGTTGGATCCTTGACTTTCATAGTCTCATACAACTTAAGTCTTTGTTCCATCTCTGCCAGTTTAGTCGGGAATACTGTCACCATCATTTGCTGCATTGCCGGCTTCAAACCTTGGTAAACATAATTAATTTTTTGTTTTTCAGTAAGTGCCGGCAACACAAAAGCACATTCGGCCAAGACTTTCTTCATATAGGCATCTGCTGTTCCTTCTGTGTGTCTCATGAAGTGAAGAGTATTTAAAACATTTTCCTGGCCCCTACGAAACTTTTTTTCAAGTTGTGGTTTCCACTCGGTCCAAGTCCATGTTGGATTCTTTTGTAATAACTCCACAAACCATGCCAGTCCATCAGTTTTTAACGCTAACGGTAAATGTTTAACTCTCTCATCATCAGTGCCTATTGTGGCTTCATACGCTACTAGCCATTGGTCAATATTTCCCTTTGTGGTGTCATAACAAATAACATCCCGCTTTTGTATCATTACACTCTTAAAAAGGTCAGTTAGAACTGCTATTGGGTCCGCCATCTTGGATTTCGTTCCTTTTGATGTGGATCCCTGAGTATTAGTATTTACTAAAGGTGTTTGTATCTTTATTGGTGTTAATAATTCAAAAACTGATTGCAACAATTTTGGCTTTATTAATTTCAAAGGTGAAGAAGAATCAAGTTCCTGTTGGGACAATGAGTCTTGAAAATGCTCTTCTTGGTTTATCTCAACAACTGGTTCCTCTTGTTTTATTTCAACAACTTGTTCTTCCTCTATAACTTCAGGTTTAGTGTGTTTTATTTTTCCACTCCCTCTTTTAGTTGTGATATTACGGTTATCCACTGTCCTTTGTAGTTCTTGGTTTTGTAAATCTAGCAGACAATCCGTTTGTGTTTGTGTAAGCTTTACTGATTCCTCCACTGTTAAGCCTTGAACTGCACTATAATTTTTATTTTTACTACTCTATAATGCACTTCACACATTCACTAATAACCACAATTTGCCAACACACAATCCTGAAATAAATTTAATTTATTATCCACAAACACCAATTTAAATTCAAAATATTAACAACAATGTCACTAATTTCCTGAAAATAGACAAATATTACTATTAGTCATCACTAGAATCAATATAATCTTTACTGGAAGAAAAAAAAAATTATTTTATTACAACTTTATTAAATATATTATTATCAAAATTATTTCCCTCTAAATATTTAATATTCAACACTTTTAAACAACTTTAACAATTTAATCCAAAGTATTATCTAATTCCATGCAATCTCATTAATTATTCACTAAGAAACTGCTTCCAAACTCTGAGTCACTCTATGATTCACTCTTATTTTCTCTAATATGCAAATTAATCTGCACTCTTTCTAAATTTTATAAGAATTTCTACTATTTTCACTGAGTTTTTACGGGGGTTTTTTAGCTCTAACTTCTCAATTTTAGCACAAAATTGGCTGATTTTACTGTAAACTTTTACTTATTCACTACTTTTATCAACCAATTAGTGGGTCTCAAAAGAAAACCGCAATCTCCACCACTTTGTTACGTGGCCAACTGGCCAATAATGACCACGTAACTTATAAGTTGTTTATTACTCATCATTTAATAACTAAGAGTGAAATGAACAGGAGTCAGAGTTTAGGTTGAAATATAAACTATGTTCTTTTATTCTTTAATTACAAAACATAAACTTAATTGAAATCATAAAACTAAACCTAAAACTAAAGTAAACATTAAGACTAAAGACATGAATAACACCTTCTCTCTTATTTGTAAACTAATCATGCCATATACTGGCTGAAACATTAATCATTAGAAGTCCTGGGAAGACTGAGGTCTAAGAGTCCAAGTGGCTCTTTTATACCCAAGTCACCCCCCTGAGTTAGTTCTAATTGACTCGCCCGTGATGTCACCATCACGTACGCCGTCTAGTGATAGATTTTGACAACTCTAATAACATTTGTGCTGGTTTGAGACGGTCGGCAGACGACGCGACTCAACCGCATGACAGTATCTTTACGCAAAATTGCACAAGACTGTGTACATGCGTCAGCCAAAAGGTTTCATTTCTGAAGGCAAGGAGAACTATGTCTGCAGGCTCCTCCGAGCGATATACGGATTACATCAATCTGGGAGAGAATGGGGCATAGAACTGGAAGAGACTTTATTGAAACTAGGACTGGAACATGTGAATTGGTGCAATTGCGTCTATAAGTATGGAAATGTTGCGTATCTAATCGTCTACGTTGACGATATCGTCGTTTTTGGTAAACAATACGAAGATGCGATAAAAATACTCAACATGATCGGAACGCAATTTGACTTGGTGATTCTTGGACAAACAAAGAAGTTGTTAGGAGTCGAATTTTATTCGTATAAACAGCAATTGGTTCTTCACCAAAGATCGTACGTAAACAAAGTCTTGTTGAAGTTCAAGAACCATTTAGACTGTGTGAAAATTCAATCCCAACCGATGACGAAGGCAACTATCCTCACGAAACAAGATTGTCCGAATACGATCGATGAATTCAGAATTATGGAAGGAATTCCATATCAAAGTTTACTTGGATGTTTGGCATTCATCGCATCGAGGACAAGGCCCGATATGACTTATGCGGTCAACATCTTGAGTCAATTTCAATCGAATCTAGGGTGGGATCACTGGATTGCGTTACTGGACCTACTCAGTTACCTGAGAACAACAAGAAATCATGGATTAATGTTGTTCCCGAATGATCGGATCGAGGTAATTGGATATAGTGACTCCGATTATGCCAATAACAGAGACGACCGAATTTCCGTCGGAGGAACACTAGTAACACTGGGCAGCACACCCATTTACTGGAGAACCTTCAAACAACGGAACGTGACACTGTCAACGATGGAGGCTGAATATGTAGTCCTTATGGAGACTGTTAAGGACTACATTTGGATTGTTCATGTCCTGCACGAGATTTTTCCTAAATTGGCAGACAGATTCTCTCATCGTGTCATGTGCGACAACATTTCAACAGTCGATTTTACAAAGTCTTGTGTTGAAAATAGGAAAACAAAGCACATCGACATCCGATACCACTTCATAAGGGAGCTTGTCAAAAGAGATAATCTCCAAATTATCCACGTGGGCACGAAGTCTAACCATGCAGATATTTTCACGAAGTCGGTCGACAAGGCTGACTTAATGCAATTTTGTGGTCGTTTCTTGATCGATTTAAACGTTCTACGTGCTTGATACAAAGCGAGATAATACGAGGGGGCCGATTGTTAAAATATCATATGTATTTATTGCCTATTGTACTCGTATATGTATATTTATATCGTATTATCATGTTGTTCGATATTACTGCTCGTATTTAGCTAACGTGAATAATCGCAGCATTTGTTTACATGTAGTCTTTATATGTTGCTCACAGGTGGCTCCCATTGTTAGAGGTCACATGACCAATGAATAAACTTCACTTGATGTTTTGTTTCATACCTGTAAAGATGGAGTCTAATTCTTTTCACAACTGATGTTTTTCCAAACCACTGTTTGCACAAGTTTGTATAAGTTTTACAACAACACACAACACATCTCTCGTAGTTTCAGTAGAAAAATTCCTTTGTCCAAAATTTCCCTCTCTTTCTGGGGCAGTAGTTTGCCACGAATTATCTGGAAGTGAGAGTTGAGGAGGACCAGAAAATTGCAAAGAATTTTGCTGTCCCCCTTTATCCCGAGCAGAAGACATATGCCATCCAGGCAGCTGCTGGTAGCGGTACGTTGCTGGAGAACGAGCACCATTCAGATCTATCGAAACGGTCTGCTCGTTGGTTAATTACATCGGGCGTAATAGCTCGAACTCTTTCGTGTCGGTTATTCGCCGTGTATTGTTGGGCTTCATACAGAGTTGAGAATTGCGTCACTTCCAATTGGTAATGGCGACAATAAACCTCTAAATCATTTGGAATTGGTAGCGGTTCCGTTCGAGAACTATTGGAATTGGAATTATTTCTAGGAATATTTCCATCCCCCTGTCCTTCCGAACCGGATTCTACTACTTCCCGGCGTGGTTCACGCATACCACCACGTCTTCCACCGCGTATTCCACGTGCTCCACGTATTCTCAATGGTCTACGGGCCATAATACTCGAGAAAGAAATAATACGCAAAGTAAAACTAAACTTAAAATAAAACTAGCGTTTGAATGAAATACGCTTTAACTTTAAACTAGATAAATGAATTGAAAAGATACAACCTTTGCTGCTATAACTGTCCTGTTGTTCGGTCAAGAATGGTCCAACTGGCACTGGTCACAAGGCACAACTGGATGGTCACGCTGTCGAAAAGCAGGTGTGGCTAAAGTATCTGTCGTCAAACTAGCTTCCGGAAAATTTCCTTTGTTCAACAGCCTGCTGTGATTGGTGATATCGAAGAATTTCTGACGATTTTTTAATCCAGAATTCTCAGTAATCCCCAATCTGGGTGAACCATTCAGAACTGCTTCGTGATTGGTTGTTCTTGACACATTCTTGAACTTGTTTAGGGATTAAAATTAAATCCTTAACATTGAATAGAACAAGATAGTTGAATTGTTAACCGAACAATAAAATAAACTTTTATTAATTCTTGTTTTTTAGCCAGCAAAATTGTTCATCAAATTTTTTGATCACATTTCATGGCTTCGAGGTTTCCAAAATATAACAACAATATTCTTGAGAAATTTAATAAAATCAAAATTAGATTTTCCGTGGAAAATTCAGAATTTTCAAATTATACAAAGTACAAAGTATTTTTGCCAGAAAAAATCGGGAATTTTCTAATTATAATATCTGTATAGAATAATCAAAAATTCATTTTTTCCAATTTTACACTTTGATCACTGAGTTCACTTTAATAATTGCAACTTATCTCGGTGGAACCTCCACGTGTGACAATTGACTTTGCGAGATACAATTGCTAGAAAATTAGAGCGAGAACTCGTGTGAAAGTGCAAAATACGGAGGCTTGTGATTTCTCAAATCATATGACAGTTTATTACTGTTAGGTTGACGTTTTCCTGTTTGTCCTTGCATCCGCGTAGATTATCGGATTGCATATTGTGGATAAATGCAATCAGTGTGTTGCCATGTTGATGTCCCGTATCGCAGTCGGTTGATTCTGAATTTTAATCCCAATGCTGGTTTTGTACCGCAACCGACCCTTATTACGTGACAACACACACAACCTGTCATCTGCTCAAATGAGCAGTTATTGTTTATGTTGTTCTGTTTGTTTTATCTATTAGTTTTGTCTTTCTGTAAAGAACAAGTCAGTGTATTGAAACAATGATTTGTTCTATGATTTCATTGTGTTTGAAACCGAGGGCAATCAGCCTTGAACGGGGTTTTTATGTTACACACTTACTTTTGTAATAAAACATGGCGGACGCGTGTCCGATTTATCCGCCAAGCAGAAAACGGTGTTTCGAGTTATTTAGACAGCGCACAGGCCATCACAACTCTTCAATTACGAATGGGAATTATATAAAAACTACGCCTACAAATGGCTAAGTTAACTTCAAGTTAAACTATACAATCGGTTGGCGAAAGCCCTAAAATAATATCACTTGCGGTTTTCAGTCGAACAAATAAGAATATGTAACGGTCTTATTGTCGGGACGTAAAAGATGTCATCTTAGTATGGCTTTACGTGGTTCCTGGGCTAGTTCTGAAAGGTGTGTAATGGTTAGGCTTGGGTGAATTATATCCGAGAGGTACGGTTGACTTTTCTGCAATCATCACACTTGTAATTATTATGCGAATAATAATTGCAAAGCGCGGTTAAGATGTAACAAAACAAGTTGAATAAATATTCATGTAAATTCGATAGAATTTCACATGATATTATATTCACGAAGCGAGATAAGATAACTGGAAAAATAAAGTATAAATTAAAATAGCGCCGAGCTATTTTTGCCCCAAGTGCAATCAACATCAAAATAATAATTAAGATGTTCCATCGTCCAACAACGAATTGAATCAGAAGTTTCTCGCAGGAAGGGTTTTCCATTGCCGGGAAATTGCTCCACTCGGTTCTGGCTGGTGGGAGAATAACCGGGAAATTACTACGCTCGGTTATCCTGATAATGCGTCTGTGAAATAATGAATACTCCACTCTAGATGCTACATTAGTAATGTAGCATCTAGAGTGAAGTAACCAATGCGTCTGTGAATTTTACTCCACTCTAGATTCTGCATTCTACAACGGAATGTTGGCATGAAGCGGAGGGAGTGTGTCTGTGGGTTGTACCCCACTCTAGATACTACACTTAAATGCAAGTAAACTTACGATTTCTACAACGGGATGTTGGCATGAAGAGGCGGGCAGTGAGTCTGTGAGTCTTCTACCCACTCTAGATTCTTACACTAAATAACTGGTATTTCTACAACGGACTGTTGGATCGACGTGAAGTATAATAAGCGCTCAAGTAAGAAGTGGCAAAACAGAAAACAGGACAAGAGCATGTTATATCCGGTCTACACGGAATATATACTTGGAACGAAGAATGGGCTGTCCATTGATCCAATGGGATCACTGGGCACCTAAATCCATCCAATCCTAGATCATAGAAAGTGGATACTCAGGACATAGTCTTCTACTAGGTCCTCCCTAGGGACTAGATACGTAGGATACATTTCGGATTAAGTCTTTGACTATAATCCGTAATGGAATTCTACTCACAGTGGGTAGTGAGGGATATCTACACCAGGTGTGAAGTTTATACATAAGTCAATAGAATTATGTAGTAAACTGAATAAAACAACATTAAAACATATTTAACATGTTTAATAACTGTGTAAACCAAAGTGGATTAACATATAAATAATAATTTATATATTAAATCGCTTAAAATGATCGAAATTTAAAATTACCGCTTAAACACGAAAACGCCATCTGTTGACGAAATAATCGTCCTTAATTAGCAAAGTGTATGACAGTGTAACCGTCACATGCATTCGAAACATCTGCATTGAATTCACACAAATACGTTGCAACAATACAACAATACGACACGTAACACACGCCGACATATTAACGCACTATTTAATCATAAGGCCGACGTGATGTGACATTGCACCGCATGTATAAAAACCATCGTTAAGACACACAAGCATAAACACAACCAAAAAACGCGTGTGAAATCCACAGCACATAATCAATCATATCTTGACATAAAATGCATACAAGAGGCTCCATGGAAAATTTTCATTTTTCTTTCCATGTAGGAGATTGTGGGGAATGCAAGTCTTCAAGCCGTCAAGTGAATATGAAGAAATATTGTCGACGTGACTACGGTAAGTGCCAGAGAGGGTGACTTAATTGTGTGGTTGCCATGGTATTCTTTAAATTTAACTGATTTTAATTGAAGAACCATTAGTTCAGTTATGTCACTGCAGTTTGTTCAAAATTTAATTTTCATATTTAATTTTTTGTTTTTTTTTATTTATGACTTACTCGCTTTAAAATCTACACTCACTTAAACTTTTTAACAGCATTGCATTATGCTGTTCAGAATGCAAATTTATTTTTAAGTGAAACTTCAGAGGTCATGGTAGAAGAAAACAATGAAATTAAAGTGTTAGTGTGCATGTACCGTAAACCTTTGTTTTTCCAAATGACTTCAGCAGTGTGTTGTTACATGGTTTATGGGGGTTTGTGTTCAACGCACATAACTTATTTTAAGGAATTTAAATAATGACTCCGTGATTAAACTTAAACGCTTTTTATTTACGAAGTGGCTACGTTCATGTCCGACGTGAACGTATTATTTTCATGACGCGCTGTGATTGGTTGACAGATGCATTGAAATACATTGATGAAAATCCTCATTTCGTCGACTTTGCCAAAAACGGATAAGGTTAGGTCTGGGGGGGATCAAGGCGGGTCTACGACCCCCCTTGTAAGAAAAAGAGAAGCTAAAACCTCGAAGACATCAAATTTGAGAAAACTTACGGCGAGGAAACGAATTGACATCAATGGGTCTCAGCCAATCACAGCGTCATGAAAATAATACGTTCACGTCGGACATGAACGTAGCCACTGCCTTTTATTTACCGTACTGCCTGGAACAATGGCCCAGGCGTTTAATATTTTTTTCGACTCGCCCGCCAGGCGCTTATTCAAAACCAGGCGATTATTTAAGCCAGGCCTCTATCCAAAAAAAAAGTTGCTGACTCCGAACATTTCGTTTGTTGAGGTTTCGTCCGTCGAAGTTTCCTCCAAAAGGCTACTAAAAACCGTTTTTAAAATATTTTCCGGTTAACCCGGCGTTTATTCGGGGCAGGCGCTTATTGGTTTTTCGGCTGGCAGTTGCCAGGCGCTTAATCAAGAGCCGGCGCTTAATTGCGCCCGGCCATTGTTCAAGGTAGTACGGTAATGGGAAATTTCTAAGAAGGTATATCCGCAATCGCTTTCAAATGTAAGTTTACAAAAGTCAGACAATTCTAGCAATTGTCTGGAATTATACAGAGTCCTAAATCTTAAATATTATTTACATAATTTGAAATTTATACAGACTATTTTTTAATGACAAAAGAAAGCAAATTAAGTTAAATGCACTTTTGCAATTAAACACAATTCAATAACACTAATTAACTTTAACTCTTATGTGACCAACTCTTATTATTTTATAATGATTCGAAGAGTGATATCAGCCGTTCCCTTATACGGGTCAATATCAATCCTTTTAGCATAGAAATCTCAGGGTATATTTCAGTTCTCAGTCCAGGAGTAAATTGACTCTCTTGGGTGGTTAAAATTTTTTACTACCCCCTTTTAATCTAATTGATCGACCTAATGATAATGTTTGCTACCACCGCCATCTATTGTTGAAATTTACTAACTTATTAATCCAATATATGATTGGCCGATAAGTGGAACGGTTTGTACGCGTAACAGTATTCATTGTGTTTTTATGATACTTCAATTATATTTTTTTTTATGCTTGCAGCAATCCATGCCAATGTTTTGAGCCGTGAAACAGTTGACGATTGGATCAAATTTACAATAAATGTAGTATCTATATTTAAAATGGCTAAAGGATCTCGGCTGCGTAGAGGAGATCAAATGCTTTGGGTTCGCCAATCTGATTTATTGTGCAAATGTCCACGAATGCGTGTTAATCGACGTTACTTAATCTTGGGAAAAGAAGAACGTATATCAGGACGGCCAGGTTTACAAGCTGATCAAAGAAGCATTGTAATTGAATGGAAAGATGAGTGGGCACGCCGCATGCGTAGATACCAAAAACGTCAAAAGAGCACCAAGTGTAAATGAGAATGATCTGTGAGGGATGTGTCACAAGTCATGTGATGTGAACAGTTCCTAATTGTGGTTTGGTTTTTCTATCCATTTAAAAATAGAAGTATTTATTTTTTTATTTTCTTAAATTGAATTGTTTTAAACTTTTTTTTACATCATTTCCTCAAATAATGTTTTTGTTTTTATTTGATAAACAATTTTAATTTATATTGTTTATTTAAAAAAATGTTCTGGTCTACATATTTAAAGTTTTCACTCTGGTTTATTGTTATTGTGAGCCTATTTTTTATTATCTAGGATCCCAATAAAATAATATATTGAAGTTAATAATAAACTACAACATTTGCTGTTTGAAAAGATGAACATTAGCAGCATTCAAAAAGTAAAAGGCTTTCTATTTTACTTCAATTTTAAATAAAAAGGTTAATCATTTCCTGCACTATTTAAAATGGAAATCAACAATTTGTCAAAATACAAATTAATATTCAATTTTATTAAATCATATTTCACTTTAGTTTTAAATGTAGTTTATCATAACATTTGCATACAAAGTTTTCCATCCACTAAAGCAAAATTAAATTAAAATGCAAGCACTCACAAATTTTAAATTATCAATTTTTATAGCAATCACTACTCAGCTTTTGAAATCACTTTCAGTTACATTTAAAATTGTTTGATTAAAACAATATGTGGTGATGTGTAACATGGGCAACATGCGTAGGTGCAAAGTTTTGAATCTCACCTATGCACTCCTAACGTTCACTACAATATCAATTAGCACAATCTCCCACTTTAAGGGTGGTCGTGCTGATGAATAAGCGTTACGTCGCACTATTGAATGTGCGCCATATGCGCATGGACGTCACAATGTGTGTACTGAAAGGACATTCCCTTTTTTTGGAGTTAGTCTTGTGAACGCACACATTTCCCACACATACAGTCTACATCCATTAATCTGAATACATTATCCCTGCAGTACGGCAGTACAGTACATCCTTCTTTCTAATCAATTAGAGGGTATTATATTGTATACTACATGTTGGAAGTGATTACAGATTACGTAATCAATAATGTCATGCCTAAGTCATCACATGTCAGTTTTTAAAAATAGAGTTAAAATTATATCACTCAAAATTTAAACTTTAAATAAAATTAAACTAATTAAACTAAAATTGTTAAAATACAATGATCTTTATTTTTGAATGCAGCTATTGTTTTTATTATTTTTATTCCATTGTATTTATTATTAGTGCTTTCTGACATTATTCTGATGGCCAAATTTCTTAGGAGTTAATTGGCAACAGGAATAGACCAATTTCTCATTGATGTGATCATGATTTTATACAGTATAATTCAATAATTTACAGCTGCTTCGTCATTATTATCTTTCTGAAAATAATAATTGTCAAATAATAAAAAAAACTTAATTATAATAATATTTTAACCTTAGCAGTACTAACCTAAAATAAATCCTTTAACTCCAGCAACCCAGGTCATTTTATATCCAAAGCCAAAAACATTTTTCCAAAAATGTTTGAAAATCATACAATTCTTTGACTATTTTATGTTTATGACGAAATTTAAACAATTTGATATTTGTCAAAAGAGTACATCAAAAATAATTAAAATTGAATTCATAAATTGTGGGTAAACAAAGGAATTTTGTAAAAATTTTTGTTTTAATTTTTAGATCTGTTATTTTTGTTATTGTTTGTCATGAGCATGACGTTCAAAGAAATTTGTCTCAAATGTCAGAAAAAAACTTCTGTTAATTTAAAGTAAAAAAAATCTTGTTAGTTTTCAAGAAAAAAAATCCTGTTAGTTTTCAAGAAAAAAAAATCCTGTTAGTTTTCAAGAAACAAAATCCTGTTAGTTTTCAAGAAAAAAAAATCCTGTTAGTTTTCAAGAAAAAAAAATCCTGTTAGTTTTCAAAAAAAAAAATAAAAACACATCTGGAGGTCAAAATTGATCCTAGGTTCGGGTTTGGAAGGTTAAAGACTTTTTACGTAACTGATTTGCTTTGCATGTTAGAACTAATTTATGTACTATGTCAGTAATCTAATGTTTAAAATAAAATTAATGAATACATGAATAAATGCAACAAAAGTGTATAAAATTTTTAAACAATTAATGAAAGTGTGTAAAAATTTTAAAAAATTAACAAGTGTGTAATAATTTTAAAAAATTAACAACTGTGTAATAATTTTAAACGATTAACAAAAGTTTGTAAAATTTTTAAACAATTAACAAAAGTGTATAAATTTTTTAAACAATTAACAAAAGTGTGTAAAATTTTTAAACAATTAACAAAAAGTACAATTTTTTAACAATTGAAAAGTATTTTTAAAATGCAATGATTCACATAAATGAAAATTCAATCAAAAACATTCAAACAAATTAAAATCTAAGAAATCTATGAATTTTGCACTGAATTCTACTTGATCTTCTAATATAATTAAATATGTAGTTATTGATACTGGTGTTTCTCTGTTATTTTTAAACAAAATGTACTAAATCATATAATAAATCTTTATTGTCTCAATTGTCAAATGACACATTTTACATTATCACGTTGTAAGTATTGTATTGTGCTGCCTCAAATAAACGCCAGATTCAATTAGATGCCGGGACTCGTTTAAATGTCGGGGGTCAACGGCGTTTATTGCACAGCATGCCGCCCTAACCAAACCGACCGGGGGGGGGGGGGGGGAGGGAGGGTTGGGTCGGAAAAATTAATACACGCCTTGGTTTTTATTGGAGGCAGTACAGAATTACTGGAATGTAACCATATAACGTATCAATTTTTATCCATGTATTTGTTTATACAGTCGAAACTCTTTATAACGAATCGCGATATAACGAATTATCACTATAACGAATTGTTTAAAATGACTTGGTTGGCCAGCCATAGAACATCGTGTTAAATATTTTCGTTATAACGAATTTCGATATAACGAATTATTCGTTATAACGAACAGGTTTTCAGGTACACTGTAATACCAACAAGCCCTCGTTATAACGAATTTTCAAAACTGATCACATGACTCACAACATCTTATGCCCATGTTAGGAACACATTTAGAAAAAATGTAAATTTTCTGTTTTAAAATGGCTGCCAAATAAAAAGAAATTTTGATTTAGGACAAGTTGAACATTTTTAATGCCATTTGTGACGGTGACGACCACAACTCCTATCGCATGATAGTACCGGGTATAAGTCGCGTGAATAAGTGATTAATACGAGATAAAATAAAGACAACAAGTTTCTCAAAACACTACATTTATTGTTGCTAAACAATATAATCAATCCTAAGAGTTATACAAATTCTAATGCCGACATTTGGCAAGTTAAATACAAGTTAAACTATACAAATAATTGGCTGTGAAACAGCCCTAAAATAATATGATTACGGTTATTGGTGATCCGGGGTTCGGGAACGGCAAAACGCCCGCTCGACCGAGTTAATGATGTCATCTATGCGTAGCCGGGCTGGCTGTGTCCTCGCGGCTTCCGTCGGTGCTCCGTAATCATGGAACTGCTTCGTTCGCGTTCCGGGTTCGTATGGTGTAATGGTCCGTGTAATGCTGGTTTGGTTCGATCCGAGAGGTGCGGTTGACTCATGTGCACCGCCACAACTAGGGTTGGAAATTGGTAATGAATAAATGAAGTCATTTATTCGCCAAGGTTCCGCTTGCGAATTATAGTTAATTCGCGATGTTGTGAGTTTAATAAATTGACTCAATAAATTGTATTCAATTTATTGTTACGAATTTGATTCGTCATACAGTGAAATAAGTCTCGTGACTTACTTCGGTTGTTAACTTGTTGCCAAGTTTAAACAATTAAGGTGTATTTATCAACTACAAAATATAATAAAGGTTAAACATCGCAACACACAATTGCCGTCAAAGTTCGCCTTGCTGAGCAGAACAGTATCGCGCGTGCCCTAAATAACAGTGCGGTGAGAGACGGCACTGGTATTCAGGGGGATATAGCCCGCAGTTCTGCACAACAGAATTAATCACCCGAGATACTACTCATAAGTAGACTGCTTTGGCACCATCACCGAAGAGATATAACTTTCCCAAACACATAGTGCTACTGGCGGTTACTACATGTTTTGCATGCAGACTGCTTTGGCACCATCAAGTGATGGAGTCAATCTCTTTCAGTAACAGTGCTACTAACGGTTACTAAATACTTTGGTATCACACGTGATTCTATTGTCCGACCACGAGGATACTTACGCGGGAGGCTTTCTCCTCGGCAAGACCGTTTGACGGAAACATTAACAGTCCGAACTTCGCCTTCAGTTGACGGGGGTTGCATGGCTCAGCAGAGCCATGCTATGCATGGACCGGTAGGCCCATGCCCTGAGTAAGAAACAGTTATTTGACATGCGGAACATACCAAATAACCAGAAATCAAGAACTAACTTAACTTCCTGTTGTCAGGGAGTTTTATACTCGGTGGGATTAAGTTCCACCAATCTCGTATCGCAGGAAGTGGATACGGAGATGCAAACTTGGATTATGCTAATCCTTGACATGAAACAGGAAATGGATACCGGGGACCGGAAGTGGATACCCAGGACACATTCCCAAGTCACACATTAATCCTTTAATCCGCAAGGTCACATTTCCAAGAATGTGACCAATTCTTCTTCCAAACATTCAATGCAATAATATATCTTTATATTATTGTCCAATTAAATAATCTACGTGAATATATTAACTACTTATTTAATATATATATCTTGTTATTCATTTAATTCCGTATTTCGAATTTACCGCTGATTTGCGATAGCGCCATCTAGTGGCGACATTGCGCATTGACAAATGCGGTTTTAGCAGACGATTCTCTGTAATTTCGGCCGTGATATTTCGATATCATGAAGATTGAATTGTTTATTCTTATCAAACGAACATATTTGTAATTAAAACACCATAAATAACTTTATTTAGGAATTACATTGGTTCTACAACAAATACAGTAGAATTACCGTCAAAATGGCGCAACAGCGCCTTCTGGTGGAAAATCAGGCATTTATAGCCCTATTAATTTGTCACAAATCCCCCTTAAATAATTGGAAGTGTTTACACTTTCACTTATTTCTATCCTATTAATGGATATAAATGCTTTTGTCAGGCTTGATATATCTTGGGAGATGCTGTGACTTCCAATTCTGAATTTAGTTGTTTAACTCAATTAGATTGCCTAAGTTCAGGATTTTTCAATAGCACAAATTCGATTTTGTTCTACGTAATTTAGTCAAGTTTATTAATAAATAATAAAACTTCCTTCCGATAATATTGACAATTAAGCATCATCACGTCCCCCTTAATTGTCGTAACTATAGTCAATTCTTTAGAAAAGACATCGTATTTTTTCTTATCATGTTTAGTCAATAAGATTCCTTACAAAATTTTGAGCTCGCGCCATTGCGAATTTCCGAGCTCTCTTAGCTCGCTTTAACAATTTTCGGCCCTTTTTCTTGGATAGTTACACGGTGATGTATAGTGTAACTTGTGTCGTATCTCTAACGACTGCAAACCTGGAGTTGGCATTCGAACACGTCAGTGTGTATGTGCCGATTGCAAACATTGGTTTGTAATCAAAGTTTCTTCACATCCAGCTGTGTTTGGTAATTGAAAACGCTTGTTTTCAGTTCTTAATTCCTCTTTTTCTATTGAATTAAGTGAATCAAACCTTTCACTTGAAATAATTTGATTCGCCAAGTTTCGACTGGGGTTTCCACAATCAAGTGACTTTGATTGGGCTTTAGCAGAGAATCCACTGAATTCAACGGAACATTATCTGGATTTATCCACTGATTTTGTTTATCCATAGTTTTTACATGAAGTATTGCTTCCCTTAGGATCGCAAATCGATTTCGATCTAATTCATACACTTGACAGTAGACTGTCAGATCATCCGGAATTATTTCGGGTTGATTTTTGAACAGTTGGTAACTTAGATTTAAGTTTGCCTGCTCATTTTCTCCTAAAGGTTGATAACTTAGATTTAAACTATCACCTTCATTATCTCCTTCTTCAGAGTCAAATATGGTAAACGGTTGTTGAACCATATTAAAACTTGAACAATTCGGAAATAAAGAATTCTTTATTATTAAAGAATTCAATATACACTTTAATACAATACACTTTCAAAAGGAAACACTTCTAAACTTTAATAAAGCGAAATTAAACTTCGCGTTGTTTAATACGCGTTAAACTTTCAAAAAATTAAAACAAAACACTAAATATCAGAATATTTAAACTGGCGTGATTAAAAGCACGCTTAATTCAAAGTTAACAATAAAAAAATAAACAATACTTAGCTTTGCAGGTTACGGCGCGGTAATTCGAATCGGGACTAAACGGGACGGCGTGGTCAAGATGGCTACTGGAAACACGTCTATCCGGGTCTGGTCTGGTGATCTGGGTCCACGCTTAAATCTGGATCCTAATCTGCGCCTCTCTGATTGGTGAATTTTGGTTTCACCTTAATTAATAGTTCTCTACTAAGTCCGTACTTCTTGGAATTTGGTCTTTTTTACCAATTTAAATAATTAAATAATTTTTCTTCAAAAAAAAAAAATATTTTTTCTTTAAATATTCCGTTTGTGTGTAATATCATTACAACCACAGTTTTTAATAAAGTTTTCGACTTTCAACATTGTGTATTTTTATTTCCGATAGGACAAAAAGTGATTTAATCCAGTTTTACATTTTCAGGGGTTAAATTCCATTTTTCGAGTGGAAAAGTATAGTTATAATTGTTTAATAACATCCATTTCCCCCTTTTTTAACAAATTTTTTAACAAATAAAATTCGTTAAAATCTTTTAAATTTGCCACGAGAAAAATTCTCTAATTCTTACTTACGAAGGACGTGTTTTTGATTATTAGTTTTAATAATTTGTCCCCCTTATCTCTAATAACGAGATGTTTGTTGAAATCTTTTCAATTCGATTGAAGAAAAAAATGTCACTTTTATCAGCGGTGTCTTATTTTCAATTTGATTTTTCAGAAAGAAAATAAACGCTGAAACCTCTTTTTTTATTTAAATCAGCCATCTGATTTTAAAGCTTCAATTCGTCCAAGAAATATTCGATCTGGAAATATTTCACGTGGCCAAGTTCGTAGCCATAAATGGTTTTGCCATTTCAATTACGAAATTTTCCACGTGGAAAAATGTCCGATTCGATTGGATTGGTTGTTTCTCAAACAGCCAAATTTCATTTAGAAACTTTCACAATTCTTTGAAAACCAAGTATTGGTTGGAAACTTAAAACATTACTGTTAAATTTCCGAAAGAAAAGATTGGATGAAATCTTTTTACTTTGCCAAAGAAAAGTGTTTATCAGGATTCGTAATGTTCGACGCAAAAATACTACTCCACGTGGTCGGTATCTTTAATCGCCGCCATTTTACATTTCTTTAATTTCCATTGTTTTCGAATGAAAAAATGTACTTTTGAAAATAATTAATTCCTTCAAATGAAGGTAACTTTTATTTCGATTTGCAACTTTCTTTTTAGTAAAATGAAGTGTGTTGTTTTTTCAAAACAACTAGATCGTTTTTGGATACCGACGGTCAGTGAAAACAACTTCGCAACGCTTACACAAATCTCTACGAACCTTGTGTAACGTTTCCACGCTGTTTTTGATACACTGTCCGCCCTAATTTCCAAGCATTCGTTCGCACCTTGCATCGAAGGTTTGAGTGGCTTTCCTGCCGCGTTTATGACGAAGATCGTCGCTTGTTGAAGCTGCGATTTGGTCGCTTGGCATCGGTGTCGACGTACCGCTTCGGAAAACTGAATTTTCCGAAAATATTTTCAAAGTTTAACTTTTCGTTTTTAGTAGGCTTCTACTAAGTCCGCTCTTTGGTCTGGTCAATCCTTTTTTACCGATTGAATATTTTCGAAGGAAAATAAGTTTTATAAAATATAAACTTCCAGATCATTTCGTGAAAATAAAATAAATTTTACTTCAATTTTTTCGAGTGTTTATAACACAACATGACATTCCCTTTAATGTTAGAGTTCTCACGAATCCCAACGTTCTTAAAGAGAATTTCCTACTTCGCAAAAGCAGAAACATATAAAATGTTTTGAAATGTTATAATCTTTATTTATCTCATTTTTCACTTTTATTTAAATTCGATAAATTTAAAACTGTGCAACCTATCTCGGTGGAACCTCCACGTGTGACGGTGACGACCACAACTCCTATCGCATGATAGTACCGGGTATAAGTCGCGTGAATAAGTGATTAATACGAGATAAAATAAAGACAACAAGTTTCTCAAAACACTACATTTATTGTTGCTAAACAATATAATCAATCCTAAGAGTTATACAAATTCTAATGCCGACATTTGGCAAGTTAAATACAAGTTAAACTATACAAATAATTGGCTGTGAAACAGCCCTAAAATAATATGATTACGGTTATTGGTGATCCGGGGTTCGGGAACGGCAAAACGCCCGCTCGACCGAGTTAATGATGTCATCTATGCGTAGCCGGGCTGGCTGTGTCCTCGCGGCTTCCGTCGGTGCTCCGTAATCATGGAACTGCTTCGTTCGCGTTCCGGGTTCGTATGGTGTAATGGTCCGTGTAATGCTGGTTTGGTTCGATCCGAGAGGTGCGGTTGACTCATGTGCACCGCCACAACTAGGGTTGGAAATTGGTAATGAATAAATGAAGTCATTTATTCGCCAAGGTTCCGCTTGCGAATTATAGTTAATTCGCGATGTTGTGAGTTTAATAAATTGACTCAATAAATTGTATTCAATTTATTGTTACGAATTTGATTCGTCATACAGTGAAATAAGTCTCGTGACTTACTTCGGTTGTTAACTTGTTGCCAAGTTTAAACAATTAAGGTGTATTTATCAACTACAAAATATAATAAAGGTTAAACATCGCAACACACAATTGCCGTCAAAGTTCGCCTTGCTGAGCAGAACAGTATCGCGCGTGCCCTAAATAACAGTGCGGTGAGAGACGGCACTGGTATTCAGGGGGATATAGCCCGCAGTTCTGCACAACAGAATTAATCACCCGAGATACTACTCATAAGTAGACTGCTTTGGCACCATCACCGAAGAGATATAACTTTCCCAAACACATAGTGCTACTGGCGGTTACTACATGTTTTGCATGCAGACTGCTTTGGCACCATCAAGTGATGGAGTCAATCTCTTTCAGTAACAGTGCTACTAACGGTTACTAAATACTTTGGTATCACACGTGATTCTATTGTCCGACCACGAGGATACTTACGCGGGAGGCTTTCTCCTCGGCAAGACCGTTTGACGGAAACATTAACAGTCCGAACTTCGCCTTCAGTTGACGGGGGTTGCATGGCTCAGCAGAGCCATGCTATGCATGGACCGGTAGGCCCATGCCCTGAGTAAGAAACAGTTATTTGACATGCGGAACATACCAAATAACCAGAAATCAAGAACTAACTTAACTTCCTGTTGTCAGGGAGTTTTATACTCGGTGGGATTAAGTTCCACCAATCTCGTATCGCAGGAAGTGGATACGGAGATGCAAACTTGGATTATGCTAATCCTTGACATGAAACAGGAAATGGATACCGGGGACCGGAAGTGGATACCCAGGACACATTCCCAAGTCACACATTAATCCTTTAATCCGCAAGGTCACATTTCCAAGAATGTGACCAATTCTTCTTCCAAACATTCAATGCAATAATATATCTTTATATTATTGTCCAATTAAATAATCTACGTGAATATATTAACTACTTATTTAATATATATATCTTGTTATTCATTTAATTCCGTATTTCGAATTTACCGCTGATTTGCGATAGCGCCATCTAGTGGCGACATTGCGCATTGACAAATGCGGTTTTAGCAGACGATTCTCTGTAATTTCGGCCGTGATATTTCGATATCATGAAGATTGAATTGTTTATTCTTATCAAACGAACATATTTGTAATTAAAACACCATAAATAACTTTATTTAGGAATTACATTGGTTCTACAACAAATACAGTAGAATTACCGTCAAAATGGCGCAACAGCGCCTTCTGGTGGAAAATCAGGCATTTATAGCCCTATTAATTTGTCACACATTAACAATGCAAGAAGCTACCAATTGTAGCAGTTGAGTTTAATTTGTCCCGTTTTAACAATTTCAACAGTTTTTAAGAATAGGGATAAAATTAACATGATTTTATGAATAAATAATATTTTTTATGATAACATTTTATTTTTTTCAGCTAATTCGTTTTAACGAATTCTCGTTATAACGAATTGATTTGTCCGGTCCCTTGCGATTCGTTATAAAGAGTTTCGACTGTATAAGCTGCCTAAGGTTTATTTTACCGCAATATGATGTGTTCTGTGCATGGATTGACTTCGGATTCCGTGGATTCTGTCGGATTGTGTTGGAGGTGGTCAAGGAACGAGGCAGTGGTTGCAAGGAACCGAATTGGAATACTTTATTTTGCATAAAAATACAGGTGGCGCTGTATGCGATCTCGTAATGTCACGAGAACGCGACGTGCGCCACAATTAAAGAATGAAGATGGAGTGCAAAACACTCCAGTATCCCCTCAATTGCGAAGCAACCAAGAAGAGCAATTAAAACAAACAATTGAACATATAATTAATTTGAACATGAGAATTGTTGTGCAAATAGTTGCACGAAATTTGTAACAGAATAGTGCAAGAGTTGCACGAAATTTGTAATAGAATAGTGCAAGAGTTGCACGAAATTTGTAACAGAATAGTGCAAGAGTTGCACGAAATTTGTAATAGAATAGTGCAAGAGTTGCACGAAGTTTGTAATGCAAAATAAAACATTGAAACACGAATTGAAATTGAATAGCACATATTTGAACATTGAATAAATTGAAACACGAATTGAAATTGAATAGCACATATTTGAACATTGAATAAAATGAGTTAAGGATAACTCTCTCCTCCCCCCCTGAAAAGCTAAGCTGGAAACAGCTAATAAAACTGCAATTTGCGCGGCTCAACATGTACCGTGTTGACGGGGGCCGACGCGGTTACAGACTGCTTATCACCGGACCAGCAGGCAGCCTGAATGTGCCCAATCTTGCCGCACGCATGGCACCGGGACCGTCGGAACTTACACTCGTGCCTACGATGGTCCGTGGCGCCGCACGAAAAGCATTTGTGGCGGTCGTCACTCGATTGGGGCTGGAGGCTCGCAGGATCCGCTGGAGGCGCCGGGCCGTGGAAGGAAGAACTGTGGTCACGGTGGGTGTTACGTCGCTGGTTCCTACCGTTCTGGATCGTGTGGACTGCCGTAGGAGGGTCCTCGAAACTGGAAACGTCGGCGTAAGCCAATTCCGCGGCGGTCGCAGCATCCAGCGCCTTTTCAAACGTCAAGTCGCTTTGAATGATGAGCGCATTTTGCACATGCTTCATCTGCAAACCCCAGATGAATTGGTTGCGCAGTTCATTATTGAGCGATTCGCCAAGCTCGCAGTATCTTGTTAGCGCTTGGGTAATCAACTCGGTGTACATAAAAGCACTGTTCATAATATACTGTATGGGTAAGTTAAGAAAATTTAAATTTATTTTGGTTAATTAAAATTTAAAATGCTGTAAATCATTTTATTTAATTAATTTTCATCATCCAGATTTTGTGAAGCTGTGGTACAAATAAGTAACCAATTCATTCAAATGCCAAAAGAAACCGAAGCTCGTGAAATTGCTGAAAGAATAGAACAGAAACATTTTGTTCCACAAATGTTTGGAGCGATAGATGGTACACATGTGCCAATTCTCGCACCCAAAGAAGGATACCGAGATTTTGTCAACCGGAAGGGTTGGGCATCATTTGTGTTGCAGGCAGTTGTTGATGACAGATATATGTAAGAAATTCCAAGTTTCTTTTCATTCTATTTTTAAATATTGAAAACAACTCCAGGTTTCGAGATATTAGTTGTAAAATGCCTGGATGTGCACATGATGCTTCGGTCTTAAAGGAATCCACCCTATTTAAATTGTCTGACAGATTAATCCCAAAGGTACCATATTATATGACATACTTCACACTTTTGTTCTTAACATGTGATTATATTTTTAGACAGCAAAAACAATTGACGGGAGAGAAATACCTTTAATGATTATAGGAGATCCAGCTTATCCTTTACTACCATGGATTATTAAAGGTTTCACAGGTGGACAAACGAGCGCTGAACAAGAATCTTTTAATGTGTACACTAGTGGTATCAGGATAGCAGTAGAAAACGCTTTTGGCAGGTTGAAAGCCAGGTGGCGAATCCTATGTAAACGTGTTGATGTTGATTACTCATTTGTCCCTCAAGTGGTTGCCACATGTTGCGTATTGCACAATTTTTGTGAACAAAGTAAGAGTCCTTTTAGAAGTACCTGGCTTAATAACCCAGTTGTAGAAATTGGAAATGTAGCTTTCCAACAGCCAACAACCAGGTCAATTTTACAAGCAACTAATGATGCAAAAATAAACCGCACTGTACTGGTTAATTACTTAGCTCAGGTAGCACCATTGCGCCAATCAGCATTTAGAAACTGAGGACAAAATATAAGCAAATGTAAATATTTGGTAAAAATATCTTGTGTTATAGTAGTGGTTCATATTTTCACAAACACAGTAGTGGAAGTTATTGTATACTTTGTTAATAGGTTTTTTTGTTATTGAAATTTCAATGCTGTTTAAAAACTTTATTAAAATTGTTTACTGATGAATCAAACTGTTGAATAAAATGAATTGAAACAAAATATTACAAACAAAATATTACAAACAAATAAATAAATTATTACAAAAAAATTAATAAATTATTACAAAAAAATTAATAAATTATTACAAACAAA
The DNA here is from genome assembly GCA_949358305.1 of Strigamia acuminata. Classification (NCBI taxonomy): domain Eukaryota; kingdom Metazoa; phylum Arthropoda; class Chilopoda; order Geophilomorpha; family Linotaeniidae; genus Strigamia; species Strigamia acuminata. Next base: position 522,094 of record OX442319.1, on the reverse strand, counting down.
TAAACAAATTATTTTTAAAAAAAATTATTTGTTTTGTGGATGGTCCAAATTTGAAAATGTTTGAAAATTTACACTTGTCCCTGGAAATGCTTGTGGAACCTAACAACGAATTAAATTGATATAATTTCAAATCAAAAATTGTATTTGTATTTTAAAAGGTAAATAATTGCTTTTATACCATAAATGACATTGGCTGATTGTTTGCCACAAACATTTGGGCAATATTAGCCACACAACTTTGAAATCCTGCCATTTCCTGATCCAAAAGTTTCTCCTCCCATTCTCGCTGTTCTTTAATTTCTTTCTTGTGTTCTTCCCGCTCCAAATTCATTTCATTCATTTGTCTCTCAATTAACTCTGCAATTTTGGTATTTAGTTTTTTGGCGCTGCTTGACGGTGCTTGACGGTGCTCTAATTAAAGTAATATGTCTATAAACACATAATTAAAATTGAAAACAAATAAAATACGTTTAGGTGTTACTGAAATGTCTGATGGCAGAGAGGTACTTGAAGTTTGGTCTGGTTCTACTGCTGGTGATGTTGATGTTGATGGCGCCACTGATGTTCTGTGGATTGATGTAGAATGTTCTAGTACAGTTTCCATTGGTTCATCACAAGCTGTGCCATTGCTCATTGGTTCTAAGATGGCACTTGCTGACAGCCCTTCTGCTATATAAATCAAAACATATATTTATTACATTTCTATAAATTAATGTTTAATTATAAATATTTTAAATAAAATTTAAAAAAAATCAATTCATTTAAATTTCTTGTATTTAGTTTAAAATAATGTCTTATTATTTCTTAAAAGTATTCACCTGAGTCAAAGCCAGAATCACTTGCAATGCTGAGTGGTCGGGCAAATAACAATTCATTCATTAGGTCATAATGAGCGGGTTTAGTTTTATTTGCCTCTCCACTCACACCTACCGCTCGTTTTCTTTTTAAATAATCAGCCTTAATGAGTTTCCACCTGCAATACAAAATGGGGACTTAAAAAAATCTAAAATATGTAAAGAAATGCTTACTTACTTTGTTCTGATTTGATCCACACTTTTATTGATACCAACTGAAATTAAACTAGTAGCCACCTTAGAAAATATTGTTTTGTTTCTTTGATGTTTTCCATCTAACAATGCCACTATATTCATATCTCGAATAATTTCTAGCATCGCGAGCACTTCGTGCTCGCTCCATTTTGGCGCCATGTTTTCAAACAGTTGCGCCACAGCGTTGTTGTGACGTCAGCTTTTCTAGATAAGCAACCAGTGGGTGTTTACATTGCAAATGGCAATGCGCAAAACACCCAAAATCTACCTCAAACAAGTGGATTTTACTTTTCCAGATAAGTTTGACTTTTCTGGAAAACTGATTTGTTTACATGATCAGTTTTCTAGATAAGTAAAATTCGCATTTTCACTTATCTAGATAAGTGAGTACATGTAAACAAGGTAAGTGACTTGTATTACGCGTGTTGCGGTGTTACGGTTGGCGCATGCTTTGCAATGGTTAACGTTTGTGTCGTCTGCTCAGATGAGCTCTTATCGTTTAGTTTGCCCCAGCAGCTTATCCATTGTTAAGGCTGGTTTTATCGTTGATTATTTACTTTGCTTTGTAAAGAACAAATCAACCATCACTGTGAATTGATTTGTTCTCATCTTTTATGTTTTGTAGACTTGAGAAGAACAAATCTCAAGTCAGAACACTTGCTTTTAGATTCACAGTGAATAAAGATGTCAGCCACCACTGTCTTAGTATGGTGACATTGAAAATGTTTTGTCAGCTCCATATTTGCGCACACACATGGTCTATACTATCTATACGAGTTTCCATCGCTTAATCATGTTAACTGACCAATTATATTTTCGGATGCATTAGCATCCATCCAATTCTCGTCGAACAACGTAGAAAATTCACGCACGAAGCATATTCGTGTTAAGTTCCTCTGGCTCAGGGACGTTTCGACCTGAGGAAAATTCCCAATTCCCAAATTCCCAAATTCACAATTATTCAGCATTTTGTCAATCAAAATTTATTTCAAACAGTAGTAGCACCACTGCTGTCACTTTGTTGAACAGGCAGAAATACAAACTAAAAGAAAACACATATTCAGATAATAACTTTTAGAAATGTATCCACACAAGACGTAAATTTAACTATCTCAAGCGAATTTTACGCTGGAAGGCAATTGATAAAGGAGATTCCTTATAAAACCTGATAAGACTTGCTTTCTCAATCCAAGTCACAAAGATAAACATTTAGATCACAGAAAGCATCAAAAGTATAAAACAGTTTTTCATTGTCTTATCAAAAAAACTCAGCATGCAGTAATCCACCCACTGTTCATAAGAAAGTTGATTATTTTCTGCCTTTGTGCCTTCTCCAGACCGGTTGGATAACAAGGTTTGGTTGGAATTCCCTTTCGTCGCTGAAGATGATCCTGGAAAGAAAATTTATTTTAAAATTTCATTAAGATTATTAAGTTTATAATGATTAATTTTTTTATAATTACCTTGATTAGTACCGCTTTCAATGACGTGTATTTTGCTGGTTTAAGCCCAATAGAGATGCATAACTGCAAAAGAATAAGATAAATTCGAAAAGTTAAGAATATATTCAAAATTTTAAAATTAATTTCTCATAAAAATTAACAATAGCTACATTCCAAAAAACTTGCTATACTCCGACTCACTGTAAGAAGGTACCCAGTTCGAGCCTGTTTACTCCCTACTGTTGCCTGTATACCACCACCAGGAAATGTAGTCACACAAAATGGCCTCCCGCAGTTCTATCACCACCATTGCATTTTGGGTATTTTGGCCTATATTTATGTATACATACACCAGTGATATGGCTCGGCCAATACGAACTGGGTACCTTCTAACAGTGAGTCAGAGTATAGACGTTTTAGGCGTTTCCTGTCCGGTCCAATCTGATATTATTTTAGCCCTGTTTGAGAATGTCCAAAGAAAAAAGGCGTTTTTATCTCGTTTTTGTTAATTTGTTTTTATGAAATGACCGGTCACAGAAAAGTTGACATGTTATTGTTATTGAATAACATGTTATTCAGTGGGAATGACGTCACGTACAAACACAAAACGAGTTTTGCATAGTTTTAGACTTTTTGAATGCACCTAGAGTGTTTCATCATTCTTGTGGAATCTTTTATCGTATTTTTTTTTATGCTTCACCATTGTTTTGTTTCATTTTCATCATTTTTGCAGAAACAAGGAAAGAATTATACCAATTTATCGTTTAATCACTAGGATTATAACCAAGAGTATTTTCTACCAATTTGAGAATAATCCTGGTCGAAAGGAATCCTGATTTAAATTATTCCTGGTCGAAATTATTAGCGGTCAAAGAAAATTTGCTGAAAAAACCAGTCAAAAATTATCCGATCTAAAATAGCACTGCTCAAAAAGAGTCCAGTCGAATAAATTCCACCGCGCCTTATAATTCTTAAACCAGTCTAAATGTTTTAGCAACAAATGGGTAATTTCGGTTGTCTTAGCGATACCCATTTGATCGACAGGAATATTGTATTCGGAAATACGGATGACGTTTTAGCGACGTGTCATCTTAGTGATGACGTTTTAGCAACGTGACGGAGGGATGTCATGTGTTTAAGGAGAACATATATCACACTACACGTTGTCGCGTCCTACTTGGTATAGGTTTAAATAGCGCTAACGTGTAATACTTTACCTGTGATCAATTATGTAAATACCCAAATGAATACCAAATGTATGTAAATAAACAGGTAATTTATTCACCAGGCTTTATGCCTTTAAAATACACTCAGTAATAATTCTAGAGTCGACGTGGTCAGCGTCGAACAAAGGATTTCTCAAGATGGCGTCGTCGATTCCGCGTGGTCGGCGGAACAAAGGCGGCGTCTCGAGTTGTCGTTAATTCGTCACGGATTCGTCTTCACGGACGCGGTGGAATGCTCTTTCGAGTCTTCTATCCGTGCCTGTTGTCTAGGGTTTGTTTAGCGTCGCAGAGGCCTCGTCTAGGAACTTTGGGGTTCCCTACAAAGCACTCGGACACTTACTTCGGCGAATAATCGTCTGGGCGATTATTCTGGGTGATTTCACAAGGGCTATTCTCGTGCTTTCGCAGGAATAGCTCGCAAGTGACTTCGTGAGAGTTACAGTTTGCACTTTACTCAGCGATCCTCGATCAATCCTAACTTGTAGTTGAAGTTGGCCTGACGGTGAGGTAGTTGCTGTGTTCTTGGTGTCGTTTGTGTAAGTTCTGACTTTAGGCGGGAAACACAGCCTTTTATGCAGTGGGGTGAAGGGCCGGCGATCAACCAATGGGGGCTGACCATCAGCCGCTTCCTCCCCCTCGGGGCACACACCTGCCATGGGGAGGTGGAGCCAACTCGGGGGGGAACGACTCTTCAATCACAGTGACTCAGAGGACAAGCATCCGCCCTGGGGGGACACTTATCCAACTGGGTCACCACACGTCCCTCCTCCAGCTTCGATCTCGGATCGGAGCGATCTCAATTTTATCGCTCTCCTCTGCGAAGAGCCGGCAGCACTCCTCTGCATGGGCGGAGGATCACTGGTGGCACTGCCGGGGGCGGCGGTGGTAAATCCGGGGGCAGAGAGGTTGTCAGATCCGCAGGATTCTGTCGCTCGTTGATGAAGTACTGCGGGTGACCGCCGACCGGCTCGCCAATCAGTCCCGTACGTTCGTGGATCCAAATCCGGGTGGATGCCGGGAATCGGTCGGGAACGAGCCGGATCCTTCGCGACTCGGCGCTCGATCCGGGTTTCCGGTGGGCTCGCAAGATTCGGCGATGGAAGACGGCGTCCATGGTAGATCGGGCCTCTCTGTTCAGCCATTTGAGGACCGACTCGCCGTGATCATCGGAGTCAATGATGCGTTGTCGCGTGAACTCCGACATCTGAAGGAAGGGGTATTCCACTCCCAGCCTCAAATAAAGCTGCGCTGCTGGGGGCGGCGGAGGCGATGGAGGAAGTGGAATCTCCATTGGACTCTCCAACGGTGGCGTAGCCGGCTCTGTTGTAAGAGCGGCCAGCTCTGCCGCTGGTGGCGAAGGAGAGGGCAGCGGAGGAGTTCGCGGTCCTCGGTTGGAGCGCTTCGGAATCAATTTGGGTCGATTCGCATACCGCTTCTCCTTTGGGAATACCGGCTTTGGGGTCGGTATGTATGGTTGGACCGCCGCCTCTGGGGGGGCGGTCTCGATGGCCTGTGGGAGGCTCGCTGTCGTTCCCGGTATCTCCGGAGCCTCCCGAATTGTTCGCAACAAGGAAGGGTGGACTCCGGGGTTCCGGTAGCGGAATGCCAACGAACGCATCTTCGAAAACTGCAGGCCTGGGTTCTCCGTATTCTTGGCCAGGTCGAAGCGCAGCGAGGCGGGCTCAGGAGTCCATCCGGCCCATACCTGGTACAACGCCCGAGGAAGGTGAACTCCCTCACGGTCGACGATTGTCCAGGCCGCCATAGCCTGCCGACTGTCCAAGAAGACGCCCAGGGACAGCAGCTGGGCCATGACGTTCGTCACTGCCAAATTCAAACCGCTCCGATGGCAGGGGTGAGCGCGGTCCGGATTGCCACTGAATTGTTGTGACAGCGTCCGCATCTGTTCGATCGCCCAATTGATGTGGTGGGTTTGGGCGGCGTCGGCCTGTCGTATGGCCAACTCGGCAATCGCGGGGTTCTCGTATTCGGCCAGATATTCTTGTAGCTCGCTGAGTGGGGGATAGGCCGCTTCACGCCGGCATCGAGCGTCCATCTCTCGCTGGGCGTACCATTCGGCGTTGCGATAAGGTCGACACACTCGTGGCGTTGGGGGTGACGGTGGACGGCCCAGCCCGGGTAGATTATCGTATCTGACCCGCTTCGGAGCTGGATCCCCCACCGGAATCATCCGGGGAGGGGTCCAAGCGGTCACGGCTGGGTTTGTACCCTCGAGGAGTGGCGGCCATCGCGATTGCACTTGTGGGGGCACAAGCGCGGTGGGCACAGCCGGTGTTGAGCCCGACGGCCGGTTGGCCGCGTATCCTCGGAAGGCGTTCTTCAATGCTACGGCCAGATCCTGTTTTGTAACCGGCCCATCTTTGTCCGACTCATCTGGGGACATTTGCTCTTCCGTCAACTCTCCCAAATCAATCTCTGCTTGGCGCCTGGACGGTCCAGCCGTGGGTCCGAGACTCTGGGGTTCGGACCGTTTCGCGGCGGCCATCTCTCGCTCCTTCTCTAATCCCTTAGCTATCAGGGATTGTGCTCGCAACTTCTGACGTACTTTGCGCTTTCGATTCCTCCGGGTGCTGGCTGCGACGGATCTGCGTTGGGCCGTCCTCTGGGGGACGTCCGTCGGAGAATTCGGTCTCTGGTGTGATGAGACGGTTCGTCGCGACGAGGATTGATCTGACGACTGTGTGGTAATCGCCATGAACAACGAGGATCTTTTCTTTCCTCGATCTTGGTGTGTCTCGGTCCTCGCAGCCCAGTGGGCGGAAGATTCGACTGTTCGCTCAGCCCGCGCGTCGTCTGGCGAGGCAGGCTCGAGCGTTACTACTCGGCGACACTCCGAGCGCACGACAACTCGAGTTCGGGAACTGGAGCTGCTCGAGCGGCTGCGGTAGTCGCGGCTCGTTGACGGGCCGGCCTCTATTGGGGAGACGGCCTGTCTTCTTCGTGCGGGTCCGCGTGGGGCGGACTCCGCCGGACGCTTCGATCTTCTGTGATGGCGGCGACTTCCCAGGATACCAGCGTGGTATAACTGCCACATCTCAGACTGCGTGGCCGTAAAATTCGCCGGCGGTATCCATCTGGGTGTCAGATGATCTTCTTCGATGTCGCGAAGCCATCTACGGATTTCTTCGGGGGAGAAACCGTTTCTCTCGAGAACTCGGGTTACTCCGTGAGTCTCGGTGCGCTTTAAGCGTTTGATCTCGTCGTCCACTATTCTCTGGCGGGCTGCCAAGGTCGGGGCCTCGCTCCACCTATGGGAGGTGTGCAGCTCGGCCACCGTGCCTGGGTAAGCCTCTTCCAGGTACCCGGAGTAAACGGGGCTCGGCGGATCCGCATCGGGTGGGATCCGCGGCCCCACTCGCTCCCTCATCTCCTTCGTCATGCACTCGACCAGCGTTTTTGATCGCTCGAATTTTTCCTCGAGGGTCCTGGAATACATCAATCGGATTTTCCAGGCGCTGGTCTCTGCAGGATAGGCCTGCCGCAGGTAAATCGGCAGGGCTCCGCGAAAGATGTTGTTGGCGGTTGACGCCGTCGGAGGCAGGGCGTCCCACGATTCTAGCGGGTCGACCTGAATAATTTTAGATCACAAGATTAATATAATAAATCCCAGTTAACGATGGGGATCAGAAATATGCTCAAGATCGACGGTGGCAGCAACTCCTTTCTTTTGTTGCGGCCGTCGGTCTTATTTTCTTGTTTCGCAGTTCTGCGATGATCTCCGCCGTCGTAGCGCTGATCCAACACTACTTTTGAACTCAGGTGATCCGCTTTTTTGGAAGGGGTCGCAGGCAAAACCGATCGTTAAATTTTAATTTCTTACGTTAAACTTTTTTATTTTAACTCTAATCGTATTTTAATTTATTACGATGTTTAAATTTAAAAGAAAGAAAAACCTTTAGTTTTGGTTTTGGTTTGCCACGACGCCATTCCGCGAACACTTCCTTTGTTCTAGTTTTTTGGCGGCCTTGACTCCGAGGTGAATCTGGGTCCACTCTCGGGTTTTTAGCCAGCCTTAAATCAACAATAAAACAGAAAGAAATATATCAGTCACAAGTCACGCTCCAATCTGGGTTGGATGCAACAGATTCAAAGAATTATGTGATTTCTCTGGGGAAATCACACTAATTTACCTGCAACGGCGGTTGTTCGTCCCAATTCTCATCTTCTTCTGCATTTACGATTAGGCCGTCGCTCTCGTCTCTCGACGATGCGCTCGGCTCTAATCGTGGGTTGCGTCGATCGGCCATTTCAATTTAGGAAAATGAAGTTTTGTTTGAGAGGTCTTTGTCTTTCTCTTTGGGGGAGAAGCAAAAACACGTCTCGTCGTGTTAAAAACAGTCGGAAACTGGGCCTATCGACGCTGAGAATTGTGGGTCTCGAACGCGTCTCGTATTTTGCGAGATCCGCCGTGCTGGCAATGACGCTACGGGGTCGACCGCGTGGTTTCGTTGTCACGTGGTCGCCCGCTACGTCATAACTTCTCGTCTGTTAGTGGTGACTGCGACAATTCGTTGCGAAGTTTGGACTTAGCCAAATTTTCGCGTCTCAACATGTGCAGCAGCTCTCGTAAGTAAATCTTTTTATTTTACAAAGCCTCCGCTCCATGTTATCACATTTTCTTTTATTTTTAGTTCTTCCCCACGACTTTGCCGTCCCGAATGAACGGATTATTGCTTCGTCGTGGTCGAAGGTTGATTTTCGACGTGCTCGTAGATCGTGACTCTACTTGCTCGTTCATCTCCGATGTGTTGGCATTTTTCTCATTACTAATTTTTTTATTTTCCATTTCAGAAGTACTTTCTTCTGCTTCCTCCCTCTCCGAAATTGCTTGCTCCGGCTGTGCTGGAGCCTCGTCGGCCGGAGATTCGGCGTCGAAGAATTCATCCTCGTCCTCCGCTATATTTTCAGCTTCATTTGTTTTTTGGAACGTGTCGACCACGGTGCCCCCTTGGCCGCTGTGTGTCTGACCTTCCAGCCAGATTTCTTGGGGAAACTCTGGCAGATATGGCCTTAAATCTCGGCCATGTATCGACTGAAAATTTTTGTTGTCCTCTAAGCGGCGTAGTTGGTATGCGTTGCCGCCGTGTTCGGCCACAATTACATAGGGACCGTCCCTCTTGTCGGCTAAACCTGCGGCGATGCCCCTCGCTGCATTGGACAACGTGTGTGCCTCCTTCCACACTAGATCATTCACTTTAAAGTTCGCGAAAGCGAGATCGCCTTCTTTATCTGCGATTCTTTCTCTCATGTTGAAAATATGCGCCATCATATGCTGGTATGTGTCGGATATAGTCTGTTCCAACCGGCACACGTACTCGTGTGGGCTCGATGGGTCTAATACGTTAACAGCTTCGGCAACGCGTGGGTCCCATGGCATCCTTAATTCGCGGGCGAAGTTGAGGTACGCCGGTGAGAATTCGCGTGTTCTTGACACGGTTGAGCGAATGCTGAAAGCGATTTCTCGCAGGTATTCGTCCCATCGATTGTGAATATCGGTGAATACTGTCAGCGCATATTTTATGTCTTTATTTAATCTCTCGACTGGGTTTGTCTGAGGATTATACGTGGAGGTGTTTGATGCATCCATTTTAAATTTTCTACAGAAGTCCTTATATATTCTCGATCGGAATTGGGGGCCGTTATCCGAAATGAGTTTTCTGGGAAACCCAAATCGCATTGCCACGTCGTAAAGGCACTCGACTATGTTTTCAGCCGAGGGCTTCGCGAGGGCGTACAGCTCCGGCCATCGGGTGGCCACGTCCATAATTACGAGAATATACATGTTCTTGTTTCCCGTTGTGGGCTTGGGGCCCATCAAGTCTATGCTTAAGCAGTCAAACGGTGCGTAGGGTCCGAGAGACATGGCGTTTCTGGCCACTTTATCTCGCGGTCTGCACGCTTGGCACCGGGGGCAGTGTCGGATAAATTTCGTTATCTTTTGCCGCGCGCCCGGCCAGAAGAAAAGTTGTTTTACTCGATAAAGGGTCCTCGCCACGCCAGAATGGCTGGCGAGCGGGTGTCCGTGCATCAGCCACAACAGTCGGGTGTGCAGCGATGCCGGCACGACCACTTTAACCGAGTTTCCCGCTCCGCTGAGGTCATCTTGAAACGTCGGGTGGTATTTTACCAGGAGTTCATCATCTATGAGGTAGCTTGTTGCTTCTTTGACGAACTGTTTCCGGCGGTGTGGGTTTGTCATCCCTTCCGGAAATTCGCCGTTCAGCAAATATTGCGTTATAATTTGACATTTTGTGTCTGCTGCCTGGTGTTCGACGAACTCACGTCTCGTGGGTGGAGCGTATTGTGTTTTTTCTTCAATTTTTGCTGTGAAGGCGCGTAGTAGTGTTTTGTGGGTTTCTCCGGGGGGCGGAGATTGAATTTCGGATGTTGAATTGTTTGTCCCAGCTGGCTGGTATGTTCGAGTCCAAAAACCACAAAACGTTCTATCTTCAGGCTCCATCACTGGTAGCTCGTTCGCCTTTCGCAAACGCCATATTCTCCGTGGAGTCGGGCAGTACAAGAGGTGGGTGTCGTCCTCGCCGTCGTCGTCTGGTCCCTGGGGGTCAGAGGCTGGGGCTCTCGAGAGGGCGTCGGCCACATGATTGTACTTCCCGGGGCGGTACGTAATTGTTATATCGCACGCCATTAACTCCAGTTGCCATCGTGCGAGTCGGCCGGAGGGTTCCTTGAGCTTCATCAACCAGCTTAGTGCCTGGTGATCTGTCTGAACCTCGAAGTTCGTGTACTCCAGATAGTCGCGAAATTTCCGAACTGCCCAAATTACGGCTAGGCATTCTAGTTCCGTTGCCGTATAATTTTTCTCCGCGCCCTGTATTTTTCTGCTTATAAACATACAGGGTACTTCTTGCGAGATTCCGTTGTACACGTGGGTCTGCAGAAGGGCTGCACCCAGTCCGATTTTACTCGCGTCGGTGTGCAACACGAACGGTCGGTTTAGGTCCGGCAATGGCATCTTTTCGACGTCAGCCAGCATTTGCTTGATAGTGCTAAATGCGGCCTCGCACTGGACCGTCCACTCAAACTCTTTATCCGTTCGTAAGAGATCCGTTATAGGCGCGGCCACTTCAGCCAGACCAGAGAGTAGTCGGCCGAAGAAATTGACCATGCCCATGAATCTCTGGACACCTTTTATATCTTCGGGGGCGGGGAATCCGTTTATTGCTTTGACTTTTTCGGGGTCAATCGCGATTCCCTCGACTCCTATTCGATATCCTAGGAAGGCAAGCTCTTTCCTGCAAAACTTGCTCTTCCCTGGATGGATGTGGAGTCCTGCCTTGGCTAGGCGAGAGACCACTCTATCGATGTGGTCTATATGTTCTTCGAATGTGTCCGACGTTATTATGATGTCGTCGAGATACGCCCACACGAAGTCGTGCAGCATATCTCCCAACACGCTTTCGATCAGTTTCTGGAACGTGCTCGGGGCGTTTACAAGCCCGAACGGCATCACGTTGAACATTAGTCTTCCTATCGGGGAGTAGAAAGCCGTTTTCAGTTTGTCTTCGGGTTTTAGCTCCACTTGCCAATACCCCTTTGACAGGTCCATGGTGGTTACCCACTTGAACGGGCTCAGTTCCCGGAGGATCGAGTCTATAGACGGCATCTGAATCGGGTCTATAACCGTTATCGCGTTCAGGGGGCGATAATCAATGCATAGTCGAGGTTCCGAGCCTGGACGCATCACCAGGACGATCCGCATGGCGTATTCGCCCAGGGCTTGCGTTACTATGCCCTTGTCGAGCATGTCTTGGCACATTTGCGTCACGATGTCTCTTTTCTGGGGGTTCATCCCCTTGTAAGGCACTCGAATCGGCTTGTCTGTGGTTAAGACTATTTCGTGTGTTGCTTCCGTCGTTCGACCAGGTGTCTTGGTCAGAATTCTTTCATGCTTTCGAAGCACTCGCCTTAGTAGCGATGCCTCGTTAACACGCAGTGCTGCCTCCTCGACCAGGGTGTCCACGACGTTACTCCTCTGTAATTCCAGAGTGAAGGCTGCGAAATCGTAATCTTGGACGAATTTTCGCAATCCTCTTCCGTATTCCTCTTTGTCCTTGGCTTCGTCCAGTAATTTTTGGGGAACTACGGGGACTGACCGTTCTCCCTCGGGACTTATCCAGTTCCATGAACGGGTTATCGGGTTTGGCTGAATTTTCAGTTTCGCCATGATGTCCATCCCTAGGAGGAATACTTTGTCGTGGGATGGCAAGACTATGAAGGGGTGGGACAGGTTCCCCCCCGTCCAGTCGATCATGATGCGAACTACGCCCTTCGGCTTGACGTAGCCGTTGGCGGTGAGCAATTCTACGTTCGCGTTCACTTGTGCCACCTTCTTTCCAATATCCAAGTCTTTTACTATATCTTCGGATATGAATGAACGATCCGCTCCTGAATCCAGTAGACCGAACAATTTTTGGTTTTCTATCTCCACTGGCAGCATACACAGAGTTTCGCAATGTGCTTTCGTGACATTGCAGTGAAATACGCGTAATGTCTGGGGCTCAACCTCCAGATTGAACGGAAGGTCCGTCCAATCCATGCCGACCTCCGGTTTCGTTCTCACTTGCATACTCGTTAACGTCACTTTTTCCTCCTTCTTCGGAACGATCTGTATGCGGTCTTTGATCTGTGCCTCTGCCAAGGCATGACCTGCGGGTCCAGTGTGATATTTCTTCTTTTTAATTTCCGCGGCTGGCGCAGACGAAGCTGAATTTATTTCGGCGACGCCTGCGCTTGGAAGTTTTTTGCCAGATCAGTTCTTAACTCCATCATCATTTTCATCATGGTTTGCATGATGTCCTTTTCTTTGACGGTTTTCTCACATTTATCTGAGTAGTGGCCGTATTCTCCACAGCTGTAACATTTGATGTTACTTTTATCCCCTGTGGGAGTGAATCCCGGTTTTTTCGGGACGAAGGGCGTCGGGAATCGTCTTTTTCCTCCCAATGCTCCTCTCGCTTTTGTTGCTTGCACGTGTGCTCTGAATTGTGTGATTGCCAAGGCCCGGTGTGCATGGTGCAAATAGGGACCTTGATCGTCGCATCCCGTCGATAAGTTTTCGAGGTGCTCATTTAGGGCTTCCTCGTCGCTCGATGCTGGCTCCTCTTCTTTAGCCGTGGCGAGAGGTGTTGTCTCTTCGACTTTCTCCATCTGGGTGGAGTCCGTCGAGGTCACCTGCATCGCCGTCGCTGCCGGTGCTTTCTTTGGGGCAGCTATCGGGTTGGCTGGAAGAATACTGCCTGCTTTAGGCGTCAGCATTCGTCCGAAGGATGCTTCGGTGAGACTCATTATGCCGCTCAAATATTCACTTGGCCTCATTAATTTTTCTGAGGTCTTGTGGCGTTCGGCGCTCGTCTGCAACCGCTTCTCGTGCGCGTCAGCTTCTTCCGGGGGCAGAGTGGCGTAATACCGCTGTTCTATTTCTAACGTGTTTGTTAGAAGATAGTTACTGACATCTTGGTAATCGCCAGTGCGGGGTGCACGCATGTCTAGCAGAATTCTTTGCGAGTGGGCCGATAATCCTCCGTAAAAGATCATCGTAAAACCAGCGGGGTTTATTTCGTACGGCGCTCTTGCAAACAGGAGTTTCGCTCGGGCGTCGTAGTCGGCTAATGTTTCTCCTGGGGCTTGTCGTAGACCCCGTAATTTGTTACTGATCTCGTCTGGAGTCTCGCCGTATCGGAGATCGAAACGGACGAGAAAATCGTCCCAGGTTGGGTTTTTCAGTCCCTGGTACCATTCTCGAGCTGACCCCGTAGTTAGCTCCACTAGCCCGTGGGTTAGCATGTCGGCGACGGTGGCTTTTGTCGCTTTCTTGATACGCATTACTTCGTCCAGGAAGCGGTCTCCGGCCTTCCACGAACCGTCAAATCGCGTTTGAATATAGTGTTGCCAGCGGATGTTACCCGTGGCTTCACTGCTTGGTTCGTTTCGTACGCCATATTTGCGCTTAACCCTCTCTCCAGCGCGATTATGTTCGTCGCCTGGATGGCCTAGATCGATTCCTTCTCTTCTGAAAGAGTTCAGCAGGGCTCGGCCTAGCTCAGACATCGTGTAATGTCGGCCAGATGAGTCCTGAAAGTTCCCTTCCTCTGAACGAGGGTTGGAGCTCCGGGAAGAGCGGTCTGAAGCATTCGGCCGGTTCGACCGGTGCCCATCGCTGCCTTCTTGACTCCTTCCTGTAGACGGTCGACTCGGATGGTCGTCGTCCGACGAATCGGAGGGCTCGGAGGGATCTCCTTGGGGGTGAAACCTCGGCCCTCTCGGTGGGGTCTCTCCGCCAGCCTTCTTCTGTTTCGAGCCTTCGGATGGCGGCGGCTCCCCTCCGTCGTTGTTCTCGCAAAAAGAATGCCATCTGTTTTCCTCGCTCTCGGGGCGTTCCCGATTTTTATTTGCGTTTTTCTTTTCGAGTAACGCGTCGATGGCTGCTCCCGTCTCGGATCTTTTTGAGGGGTGACGGTCCTTTGTTTTTGGGACCGATCCGTCTCTCTTTTGAGATTTCCCCCTTTTTGCCGTTTTTGCCGGCTTTGCTGCATCTTCTCCTGTGTCGGTATCAGAGCCGCTTGGGGGTTCTGACTTCCGTTTCGGGTTTTCTTCCCTTTTCTTCCTGCCCGAGACACCTTGTTCGTACTCTTTTTGGAACTTTTCTGTTTCTTTCTCCCAGTTTTCGGCTTCCCATCTTGTTTGCTCATCTATTATGGCTTGTTTCTTTGCTTTGTACTCTTCGGTCCATCTGACTCGGTCCCATTCCTCTTTCTCTTTCAGGAACTGTTCCTTTTCTTTTCTGGCTTCCTCTTCTCTCAACCTCTCGCGATGTTGTTCTTCCCATTTTTGGTGTTGTAAAATGGCTTCTTCTCGCAACATTTGTAGCTTTTCTGCTTTTCTTTGAGCTACGAGCGCTTGAAATTGGTCCTCGTACTCTTGAGCTTCTCGATGTCGCCCTTCCACCGTGGCGTTCCATTCTTTTCGAATTTTAGCTTCTCGTTCCTCCCTCATTTTTTGGACCAGTTTTTCTGTTCTCTCGGTGGTTCTTCTTTCGCGTTGCTCCCTTTCTTCCTCTTCCTTCCAGAGTTCTCGCCGCTCTGCGCTCAGTCTTCGTTGGCGATTAGTCGCTTCTTGTCTGGCTTCTTCGCGGGCCTTCTCTCTGGATTGGTGAAGTGCCCGGTTGGGGTCTGGCGCGAAACCTCCGGTGTCACTGGGCGTTACCTGGGGCATGGGCGTCTCCGCTGCTGGTCTTGCGACCGGCGTCGGGGCTTGTGCCGCGCAGATAGCGTCAGTGAGTAGAGTAATCGATTCCCAGACTGACGTTCCTACTGGAATGTCTATCATCGCTTTCAGTTGGGCAGCTTGCCGTGTCAACCGAATTAGGTGAGATACCTCGAAGGAAACAACCGCAGGACTCGCCGTAACTCGGGGGGTTATCGGGGTCCCGCCGTCGTTTTTTCGTGGGGTTTGCTCCACGGACGTCTGAGCCGTGGGTGGCGATGGGTTCGTGCCGACCGTGACCGTTATTTTCGGAGCTTCATTCGTCTCCTCGGTCATCAATATCGATACTCGTCCTGGCGATACGTCGCGAATTTCTTCTCGATTTTCTATGGCTTCCGGATCGGTATCCTCGAAGGGTTGCATATTCAAGGGAACCCGCTCTCGCTCTGGCCCGTCTAGGGCCGCGAGCGATGCAGCTTGCTCCTCTTTCTGCGCCTTCGCTCTCCTTTTATTCGCTCGGGCTTTCGCCTTTGCGGACATTTCAGGGACGGGACCATCCGATCTCAGGTGGTAGTCGGAGGTCCTTTTTCCCTTCTCGGGCATTCTCTGCTCGGTTTCAGACGTGGATTGCTCGTCTTTGTCTGACATTTTCTTTCGGTAATTCTACGATTTGGGTTATCTTATTGAGAGATCACAAGTTCAGATTTGAGATTTATTTCTAAATCCCGGACGGGCCCCCACGTGTCGCGTCCTACTTGGTATAGGTTTAAATAGCGCTAACGTGTAATACTTTACCTGTGATCAATTATGTAAATACCCAAATGAATACCAAATGTATGTAAATAAACAGGTAATTTATTCACCAGGCTTTATGCCTTTAAAATACACTCAGTAATAATTCTAGAGTCGACGTGGTCAGCGTCGAACAAAGGATTTCTCAAGATGGCGTCGTCGATTCCGCGTGGTCGGCGGAACAAAGGCGGCGTCTCGAGTTGTCGTTAATTCGTCACGGATTCGTCTTCACGGACGCGGTGGAATGCTCTTTCGAGTCTTCTATCCGTGCCTGTTGTCTAGGGTTTGTTTAGCGTCGCAGAGGCCTCGTCTAGGAACTTTGGGGTTCCCTACAAAGCACTCGGACACTTACTTCGGCGAATAATCGTCTGGGCGATTATTCTGGGTGATTTCACAAGGGCTATTCTCGTGCTTTCGCAGGAATAGCTCGCAAGTGACTTCGTGAGAGTTACAGTTTGCACTTTACTCAGCGATCCTCGATCAATCCTAACTTGTAGTTGAAGTTGGCCTGACGGTGAGGTAGTTGCTGTGTTCTTGGTGTCGTTTGTGTAAGTTCTGACTTTAGGCGGGAAACACAGCCTTTTATGCAGTGGGGTGAAGGGCCGGCGATCAACCAATGGGGGCTGACCATCAGCCGCTTCCTCCCCCTCGGGGCACACACCTGCCATGGGGAGGTGGAGCCAACTCGGGGGGGAACGACTCTTCAATCACAGTGACTCAGAGGACAAGCATCCGCCCTGGGGGGACACTTATCCAACTGGGTCACCACAACGTTACAACTATAGGAATGCCCATCGAATTTTCTAGTTTTCAGTTTAAGGGCCCACTTTAGCGATTTCGGCAACGTTAAAACGACCCGATCGCAAAAGTTTAGTCGCTAAAACGTTGTCGCTAAACCGTACCAGATTCGGAGAAGGCCCTCTCTAGAAAAAGTTTTGAATTTTGTCCTCCTGTAGCTTTGTAATTAGTAGCTTCATTGTGAGAAAGATGACTGGCAACTGCCGAAAGGCGTTCGGAGATAAACAAACCTCGCATATTGTATTTGTAATTCAAAAACATACCTTATTTTCTCACAATATTGTAAATGCAGATTGTAAATGCTAAAAAAATGAATTTTGCAAAGATTTCATAATGCTGTGAAAAAAAGCAACCCATTTCAAAAAGCCCGCAAAATTATATCTGGAGGACTGCTTGGGAGATGTGAAATAATTTAAGGGACCTTTCGTTCTCGATCTGACAACATGTCAAAGCCTGGAAATACTGAAATGTCGAAATCTTTTATATCTTCTTTCGTATCATCTGCGCCGATGTCATCAGGTAAAATATCGACGCCTTTTTCTCTGAAATAAATTAGTTAAATTAAAATAACATTTTTATGTACATTATAAATATGTGCCTACTCTTGTTTTTTTGCCATCAATGACAATCTTCGATGAGAAAAACTGCTGTTTCCCTGCACGATACGCAAACTGGTAAAACTCAGCTTTTACCCACTAGGCATTAACGCTGAGTATTCGCACAGTTTTCCCATGTTTTTGCAGCCAGACATGATATCATATCCGGTTACATTCCACCCATCAACGTTAATGTTGTGTGGACCTTTGATTAGCTACAGTGTCGAAAAAGTTTCAAATCAATCAGTTTAAAATTCAAGATTAAGACCATTTTATTCGCAAATAAAAAAAAAAAATTATACAATTCCTTTTAACAGAATTGTAAAAGGCCATCTGAAGTATATAAACTGTTCTGTTACACTGTACCCGGAGTAGGTTATGAATAAGATTAAAAGTAGAAAAAATGGGGCTTGCCGAAACGCAAGTTGGTCATTGCAACATTACGAAAATCGACTTATTAGCCGAAAAAATCAACATTTTAGACCAGAAATCAACATTATCGACAGATGTAATGTAGCAATGATGATTATTGGCCTATACAGTGTAGGCTGCGTACTTGTCCGGTCTAGGGAATGTCCGGATGGAAGAAGAGATTTAATATTGCTGGGTATTGGGCGAGACCAAATCAGGCCCCCCAAACTGTCCGGACCACACAGCTGTCCGGACGGTGCTATGTCCAGGCTACGCATCCTACATTGTATATATATATAAGGTCCATTTTTGGGCTAAAACGTCTATTTTTGGGGTAAAATCGTCAATTTTCATACTAAAGTCGATTTTCGTGGTAATTCAGTCGATTTTCGTGATAAATCAGGTCTTGTCGTATTATTTTGCAATTTACATTTTGCATTCAAATCATCAAGCAAACCCTGAAAGTTTGTTTATATGAATAAAAACAAGTGACACAAATGAAAGAAATGACTTGTTGTTGAATGCTCCTTAATGAAACATGATTAGTAACACAGAACTGTGTCACTTTCACCGAGGCCATTTCTAGGCCACCTCGCAGTATAAGTGACCCTGTAAACCAAGTAAGAAGTGCAGCCCCGATTACTGCCTCGACCAGTCCATTGACCACCACACCTCGCTACTCCCCGTCCCAAGGACAACACCCCTAGTAAAGCCTTCATTCTTCGCGTCGTATCTGAAGACATCACTCCGCTTCTTTCCCCAGATCTGTGGCCGTGCAATGCTGGTATTTAGAGACAAAAACCCCACACTTATCTATCTCTACAATCATCCCTACTCCACTCCCCAATGCGCCCTTTTACTCCATCACTACCTTATGCCCGTTCTCTTCTTCCCAAAATTGATGACATCATTGGTCTTGCTAAAACCATCGCACCCAACCTCCTAGCAATCACCGAAACCTGGTTGTCCCCCGATTGTCCAGATTTACTTAATATTCATGGTACACCCTACACCCTTGCCCGTTCTGACCGCCCCTCGCGAGGCCGTGGAGTTGCACTTTATTTTAATATTGCCTTCTCCCTCACCCCGCTGACTGTTATCGAATCTGATGGCACCAAACTCCTCTTTGGTCAACTCACCACTCCTACTTCATCCTTGCAGGTACTATGCCCCTTTCCTTTCCCATATATTCGACCTCATCACTGATCACATTACCCCTAACATCACTACCATTTTCGCCGATGATTTCAATTATAACTTCCTTCCCATGAACCCAATAACATTATCACTTCATTTAAATCATGTCTTGATCTCGTGCCTACCATCACTGTACCCATCCGCACCTCGGACACGTACTCGTCCATCACTGATCAAATTTTCATGTCCAAACACCTCAATATTTCATCTCCGTCCCTCATCAATCTTGACAATCTCGATCATGATGTCATCTCCCTGTCCTTCACCTTCGCCCGTTTTAACGACATAGCTGTTTGGTGCTTAGATGCAGTTACGTTAG
Source organism: Strigamia acuminata (assembly GCA_949358305.1). Lineage (NCBI taxonomy): Eukaryota > Metazoa > Arthropoda > Chilopoda > Geophilomorpha > Linotaeniidae > Strigamia > Strigamia acuminata. Next base: position 503,020 of record OX442319.1, on the reverse strand, counting down.
GTTAGGTTAGGTTGAAAAACTAACTTTTATCTCCATCGCCACTCTGACCGCATCGGCAGTTACAAAATATACGCTCCTACATATATGACAATTTCCTCACCTAGTCCCTGAATGTGCTCGCAGCCCCCGATTTTTTTTCTGAAGATCTGTTTCTCTTGTCAGAGTGGAATTCCTCTCATCACATGAGCCTTAACCAAAACAAGACTAAAATCATTTCCTTCAGCCGCCCTTGAGCCCAGGTCCTTTACACCAGTCAATCTGTCAAGGTCCTGGACCTGACCCTTGACCCACACCTGATCTTTCCCTAGACATCCATAATCTAACTATTTCTGATTAGATCCACCTTCATCATCAAACACCTTTGGAAAGACTTGTCTCACAATGAAAGCACTAAGTACATCAAGGCCAAGATTCATCCAACCATCATGTACGCCTCGGCGCTCTGGAATAACTCCAGAGGGTACAGCCTGGATTACCATAAGAATAAGTCAACAAGAACATACCATAAATGTTTTGATAATGAAAGAATTTGGCCGTCACTTACTATTTGGACATAGTTTTCTATTATCGGCAAAATGCCATCTCGAATATGATCACCAGAATCTCTTTGTGCAATCAGTGCATTGCATGATGGGATACTTGACTACCATTTTTCATACAAACACGTATACATTCAATCAGATACAATGTTGCCTAGAATTGGAAGACCAATAGATCCAAGTGGAAAAGGAAATAAACAATATCTGCATTCAAAAAGTCGTGTTTTAAGCTATTGAGTTTTAGAATTGTTTTGAGTTGCGTGTTTTGAAGCAAATTTTTTGAGTGCTTGATTTTTTGTTGTGTTTTGAAATAATATTTCCAAATAGCGCATTACGAATCGGCCGACAATCGGAACGGTCCGCATGCTTAACATTATCGATTTTACTAATTTCTAGTTGATTATCTATCGATTTTACTACTTTCTAGTTGATTATCTATCGATTTTACTACTTTCTAGTTGATTATCTATCGATTTTACTACTTTCTAGTTGATTATCTATCGATTTTACTACTTTCTAGTTGATTATCTATCGATTTTACTACTTTCTAGTTGATTATCTATCGATTTTACTACTTTCTAGTTGATTATCTATCGATTTTACTACTTTCTAGTTGATTATCTATCGATTTTACTACTTTCTAGTTGATTATCTATCGATTTTACTACTTTCTAGTTGATTATCTATCGATTTTACTACTTTCTAGTTGATTATCTATCGATTTTACTACTTTCTAGTTGATTATCTATCGATTTTACTACTTTCTAGTTGATTATCTATCGATTTTACTACTTTCTAGTTGATTATCTATCGATTTTACTACTTTCTAGTTGATTATCTATTAATTTTACTGATTTCTAGTTGATTATCTAATTACTAAAATCAAGAAAATCAAGAAAAATTGAACTAAAAATTAATAAATTCGATAAGTGAATCAACTAAAATCAATAAAAAAAATTAACTCTAAGCAACTAAAAGAAATAAAAATCAACAAAACAAAAACAAAACAAAAAAAACAATAAAACCAATAAAAATCAATAAAACCAATAAAAATCGATACAAAACCAATAAAAATCGATACAAAACCAATAAAAATCGATACAAAACCAATAAAAATCGATACAAAACCAATAAAAATCGATACAAAACCAATAAAAATCTACATAAAACTAATAAAAATCAACATAAAACCAATAAAAATCGTTATCACCGTAATAGTATTTTACTAGGTTGTACGTAAAATGAGATTTAGTGACGCCATCTCACAGAATGTGAGCATTGTAGCTATTCAGCTACATCTCCTTCTCACCTCCTTGTTTTGATTAAGAACTGCATCTAGCAGTACAATCCTCTAATCCAGGTGTGTCCAACCCACGGCCCAAGATGGTCATTGGTGTGGCTCAACACACTATTAGAAAAAAAAATTCCAGATTTTTGTGTGCTGTTTACAGAGCAAACAGCATTACAATTAGTATTATTACGCAAGGACTTTTTTGCTTATGTGTGGTGGCGTATATCAAGGAAATTGTAAATGGGCTTTTTTTTCTCATTAGCTATTGCTATACTCTAACCAACTACAAGTTGGTCCTTTCTCCGATTGGGCAAGCCTCATTACTCCTACTGTACTGCCACCAGAAAAAGTATTTTTTTTTAATTTATTTTTTTATTTTTTGGATTATTCTAATGCTTAAAATGATGAAATTTTATTTGTATTTTATAATAAAATGTTTTTTCCACTCATGAAATTAAGTTTCATGCTGTTTAAATTCATCATACATGTTTGTTTAGTTGTCAGGAAAGCAAACAATTTTAATTTTTTTTTTCGATTACTATGTCTGTACATCAAGTGCAATTCTGGTGGTTTGGACTATTTTTGTATCACTACACAAGTGAAATGGCTCGCCCAATGGGAGAAAGAACCAACTTATAGTTGGTTAGAGTACAGTTGTTAGTGGCGTTGTATTTAATGTGTGGCCCAAGACAATTCCTCTTCTTCCAATGTGACCCGAGAAAGCCGCGATGTTGGACACCCCTATCTAATCGGAAATGGAAACCAGTGCCAGATACGAAAACGAAAACCAGCGCCAACTTGAATTGTTGGGAATTTATATGCCACCATGGAAAATAATTCTTATCAAGAGATGGCGCTGAAAAATCAAAATAACAATAAAAACAGAAGTAGCAATGCCACTCTTAATTTTCTTATCACCCTAAAATTTGGGGGCAAGTGCACGTTGAATTTTCTCCAACCGTTTTGACAAATTACTTAAAGTTCATAAAAAAAATTTCGTAGCTTGAACTTATTTTCAATTCTAATGAAAAGTGTGAAATTCAGTACGTTTTTTTTATTTTTTATTTGCGATTAAAATGATAAGCTGAACTTTTTAACTGAAAACTTTTTAGACAGACTGTATATGTTGATCCCATAGTTAAGCAATTTGTTTTTAAATTTTTTGATTTATTTCATCAGCTGATGAAATATTATTCCCTCAAAAAATGTTTAAAGAAAGTCTTAAAAACACATAATAATTCATTTAAGCAGTTATTAGACGGATAAAATTTTTACTGAAAAATCCGTTTACAGGAAATCAACATACGGAAAAAAAACTGGCTTAAGCAGCAACGTTTACACCTAGTGGGAACCCCACACACTTTAACAATCCCAAATTTCAACGTTTCTATATTATTTTAAATACAGGGTGAATAAAAATTATCTTTCCACTGTAGTCGCAATTACCATTACAAGTGGAACAATAATTTTCATGTCCTGAATACTTGCCGATTTCTTCTTATTTTCCTTCTTTTTCTCACGTTTGTACCTCGCAGATTCAAATTCTTCACAATCTACTTGATAAAAGAAACTTATTTTCACCAGAAAAAACATGAATTAATTCCTGTATTTCTACAATTAAGAGTTGCTCTCAATCATAGCCGTGGTTCTATTTTGAAGGCAGCTACGGTCCAACACTATATTCTGATGAATTTCAGATTTTCAGAATGTTGCTGCCGTTTGTTGCGTTCGGTTCAATAGCGGCGATTAGGGATAAGACTTCTTAATCAAAGAAATACTGTACCATTATGTTTATTTACCATCTAGTTTCGTAATCCCATTTTTCCGAAATCTCATCAGTTCCCTCACTCTACTCTTCAATTCTTTCTCCCCTATGATTAAAATTTGAATTAGTAATGCATCTTCTCACTATCATCACTATTTACTTTGTATCATTTCAAATAACTGTTCCCGTTCCTGAGGTGCTTGAAGCTGAGAAAATGTTCGTATTTTTTCTTGGAATTCTCTATTTAACAAAATAATAATAATAATAATTTTTATAATAATAATAATAATAATAATAATAATAAATTTATTTGTTAATCTATTCATTGAATTTGTACTTTTCTTCTTTGGAAACTTTTTTTTTCGAGGTCTGAGATTTCTGCTTATTCACCCAAGAAAAAAATTGGCTCACTAATGTATAATCCCTAGCTATTTTTTTCCTCCTTAACCGTTCCTTCACCCTTTTTGAATACATATCTACATGAGCAAGTTTCAAGGCTAGAAAGAAAAATGTAAATTAATAAATTAAAAATATAAATAGTATCATTACAAATTTTAGTTTGTCAAACCTAAATCAATTTCTTCATCTTCATTATTTACAACAAGATTACTGATTAAAGATTCTGCTTCGTTATCAAACTCCTGAAAATACAAAAATAATTACAAAGTAGAAACCTAAAAGAATAAAATCTGAAATACAGTAGAGCATCGATTATCCGAGCAAATTGGAAGACATAGGTGTTCATAAAACCGATTTCTTTGCATATACAAACAATAGGTTTATACACAGACTGTACTGCATGTAAAAATAAAAATAAATCACTAAAAAAATCATGAAAAAGCATTAAAATCTAGTCAAATCAAAAATGGATAAAAACCATAAAAAAAGCAGTAAAATTCAGTCAAAAATAAATAAAAATTATTAAAGGAATAAACACTGATTAAAAGTGGATAAAAACCGATAGAGAGCATTGAAAATCGATAAAATAAAGCGATAAAAACCGATCACCGCTGTTTGGATAATCGATGTTCCGAGAATCGATGCTCAACCGTAATGAAAAAAACCCGTTCAAAATCATCGCGATTGGGCATGTATCCAAGTTCTTGTTGCTCTTGGATGGATAATTCTAACGGCAATAAGGTAACAGATAAACCCGGCGAAAGTGGTCCCCCTTCTGGACATGTGTGATCCCTAGGTTTAACTCGAATTTCATTGGGCCATGTTCCTACAAAAATTGATATAAGTAATGTAGTTTACAATTTTAATTTAAAATACAATATACGGAGCATCATACTTTTCCCCACATTTCCTAATATATACATATTATGATAATGTTCCTTTGCTTCTAAAAAATAAAGTAAAATATCAAAATAATTGCAAATCTTTCAAGAAAAAAATACTCTTACCTTCCAAAGTACGAGTTTCTATGTGTCTAGATACATCCTCCCTAAAGTATTAGTTTCAAACTTTGATATTAAAAATAATCATGATATATCGCAATTGAGGTGTAGTGTCTTGCCAGCGTTTTTAATGCCCAGCAGAACAGCCATTTAGCGCTTATTTTGCGTATTTTATTTGATTTTATTTTAGCACGTTTGATTTTCTTTCTTTTTTCGGGGGCTTTAAATAATACAGTTTACTGCATTAAATATCCCAAATTTCCAGCGTTTTTTCACCTCAGCCTACTTAAATTCAGCCTTTTTTCTTAAATGCACGCACATATGTTGCATGTAAATTACACGTTTCATGTAATATATTGGGAAATATGTAAATGACAAAGGGGTAGGCGTTCAAAACGAGAATTGAGGATAGTTTCAATTATTTGAATGCCAGATCCCCAGCTTATAGTTGTGTGCACCCATTTCCTAACTCAAACTTACTTCTCATCCTGGGATTTTTTCAATCTGAGACTTCATCGGGACTTTCCTGCCTCTTGAATGTGTATTTCTTTTGCATGTTGGAGTTGTCATGGGTTTGTAGGGTTTGTCATAGTTCCTCTTGGTTTGGGTGAGGATGTGTATTGCACCCCAGTTATGACCTTGGCAGTTAAATTGAATGACGGTATCCAAAGGAAAAGCTGAATTTAAACCATGCTCAAATAAAAAACGCTAAAATAAATTTTAATTTTAATTTTAATTTAAATATATTCAATTAAATCCCTCAAAAATTAAATGGAATGCTGGCAAAAAAAGAGGAAAAAACCCGCCAGCACAAAACAGCGCGACATTTTAAAAGATCAGGCAACAAAAACGCTGGCATGATACTGACCCGCAACTGATACCTACCAATTGCCAAACCCATACTGCTCTATTGCATCTAACAATAATATTTCTTCTGTAGCCTTCCATGCATTAGATGCTTGAAATATAGTAAACATCCCTCTGTCCTGAAAAATCGAAGAGGGCTTCGTTGAAGCCAAAATACCTGTTACTATAAGAAATTTGATATATAAATTGTAGAGAAAATCAAAAAATCAAAAACAAAAACAAAAACATTATTTATACAAAATGCACACTTGACAGAGGAAATGAAATCAATGGTGTGACAATTAAATTTAATCAATAAATTGCATAATGATAGTATTAATTATAATTTCATTTAATTTCATGTCCACACACACTTCTATTCTAATCTAATAAAGCTGAAAGACGAGTGGCGAAGACGTTAAACGTTGTGATACCAATTCGCAATAAGATAATTAATTCAAAGTAGCTGCTAGAGATAGACCAGAAGGAAACGCTGTCGAATCGAATCGAATCGAATCGAATCAAAACGTTTGATCCTGGGACGATTCATTCATTCATTCATTCATTCATTCATTCATTCATTCATCCTGCAGACGTGCAGACCATTCATCCTACCAAGACCATTTGAGTGGATTCAAAAACATACAAGCCAAAATATAGAATTCGGCCAAAAAGATTTTGTCAAATTGTGATCATTTGGGTTTGTATTTTTTTGCTCACAATACAAAGGGAGAAGAAGAAAAGGCACAAACAATCTGATGGCCTGAAAAGCATATAGACTATAGACTACACGCTGGCCCGATTGGACATACCCCGAAGCGGTCAATGCAACTAACTTCCCAGGCCATGTCCTAAGTCTGACAACCCAAAGTGTTGTGCTTACTGTGGTTTATACAGTTTACCTACAAGTAGACTTGTTTTGCAAAGGATCTTTTTTTGTTAATTCTGCCTTCGAATCAATCATCTTGTACGAACAAGTTTTAGAATTGCAAAAAGACCAATTTGTTTCACCAACTCCTCATTACGATGCCATTTCATATTTCCATCAGGAAATGAGTATACCAATTTGATTATTTGCAACTTGGATTCTTTGCGCCCAAAAATGTTGCTAATTTGTATAAAAATGAAAAGACGATCGATTATCTAACATATCACAGTGGACCATTAGCCATTACAAATTTTCGATTTTCATATTAAATGTCAACAATTTCAATCATCTAAATGTGCCAAGTAAAAATGATGAATTAAACGTTTCAATTAAATTAAATTAAATTCAATTCAATTCAATTCAATACAATTCAATTCTCTAATTACTATTAAATACGTACTATTAATTGATACTTGTGTCCATGTTTGTGAATCCCGATTTCAGCTCCGCATGCAAAACACTGCAAAACAATAAACAATAAACCTCCAATCAGACAAAACATTTACTGCATAAGCCACTTCATAATCCAATCTAAAATAAAAGAGAGGCGAATAAATAAAATAATACGGAGTAGCAGAAAATAAATAGTCTCGCGCGGCGCGGCATCAACATCCTCATAGCTTGTCATACTGCTAAACGCCCACAAAATGTGAGCAGCACGGCACCCAGTCACCCACATATAAAAATGGTCGCCATCGCCATAACCACCTACCAGTATTCTAATGTCGCAAAATCCAATAGTACAAGGAAAAATCAAAATCAAATTACACCAAATTCTTGCCAAGTATAGGATCAATGTCGATTGCAATGATAAAACATAGCAAACGAACTTCCTTGTGCGGGTTCGAGATACGGCTAAAACGCGGTAAAACGGGTACAAAGAATAGCCAAATCGCAGGCGCGCTACTGAATGGCTAGCGTAATCATGTGACTTGCCTGTAAACAGAGGTCAAAATCTAAACATTCAGCACATTTTACTCGAATACCCACGATATCTTCTTGACAATAGTTGCAATGGTATTTCGCTACATAGTCTGCAATGGAAAATCATCGGTCTCGATTATAGGAATGGGAGAGTAATTTGGCGAAAGAAAATCGAGCCTGAAAAAAAATGGATAATATTCGATGACTTTCGCTCACCCGCCATCTTTGTTTGAAATAAAAATCGTGAGTGACGTCAAACTTAGGCCCATAATTCAACTGGTATGTTTTTCTATCTGTGTGGGTCCATTATTTCTTCATTTCGTAGAGATTTCAACCGAATTTATGAATGAAGGAAGAAATCTTACAAATCATTTGCGTGAAACAAATTATTTTTGATTAAATTTCACTGGTTGTCTTTTATCATACATCTCACTTTGTATTTTCAATTTTGAATTTTGAAAGGAAAAGTTCTCGGTTTTATGATACGAATGAAAATAACGAGAGAAAAAAAAGAAAAAAACATAAATAAGATTCAATACATTTTAAACTCAACTTTAGTAATTAGCGCCACCTATATTTGTGATTTCTTAAGTGGAATTTTTTTTTATACCTGCTTTTAGCTTTTCAAATTACATCAACAAATGCATGAAAAATAAAATCGTGCTTCAATTTTTGTTTTTTAAATTTTTGTATATTTTGAAGTTCACCACTAGGAGAAATGACGCTCAGCCCCGCACCCGCTGAGCCCATTGAGTCGCCATCGCCAGTTAAGTTGTCAAGGCTCAAATACCAAACGACGCTTTTACTTGTTAGTGCTTCACAATCACTTGGATTCATTCTTGGTCTCACTGAACGGGGCAAAAACCAACATTTATTCCGAGAAATGAGAAATTAATGACAAACATATCTGGATAGGTATAGGTAAGGCATCAATCACTGTCCATACCTAGGGTTACATACCTAGAATTTAGGAATTGCGGGAGTTTTGAATTTTTGTCTGGTCACCTTTTATATCATTTCAGAACCCAGTGGCGTAGCTAGAGCTTTTGCCGCCCGGGACGGTCGCGATCGCGGTCTCTGAGTTTACATTAACATTTGAGAAATTTTATATTACTTGAATGGCAATTTTGAGAAAATTTCGACAAATTCAAAAACAAAAAAAACAAAAACAAAAAAAAATTGAAAGTTTTGAATTTTGTGTCGGTGCCCAAGCTGTGGCCAGTCGACCTTGGTTTAACCCACCCCGAAGACTGACGCCGGCGCTGGTCTGGTGAGGTGGATGAGCACGTGAAAAGTGATCATCCGCCTTCTCCCTCTCCCTTTCTCTTTCCCTCTCCCTCTCCCTCTCCCTCTCCCTCTCCCTCTCCGCACTCCCAATGCTTCGCCAATGCTACGCCACTGTTAGACCCTGGATATATTAGATGAAAAATTCCAATGATATTAAATTTTTTGCTTTATGAATTTCATTAGTGATGGTATTTGAGAAATGTTGGTGTCATGTAAAATTAATTTGGACTCTATTTATTCAACCGCCATCTTTGATTCATTTACCATCCAATAATGACTCGAAATATCACAACTCAAAACCACCCTTAGAAAACTATTTTATTCCTCTAATGTGTAAAACCCCTTAAAAAGGGCACAATGGAATTTTTTTGACTGGATTTCTTTTGATCAGTACTATTTTCTACTGGATTTTTTATTACCACTTATCTTTGCGATCAGGAATAATTTTGACTGGATGCCTCTCAACCAGGAATTCTCTCGGATTCTTCTGAACCAGGATTATTTTTGATGTGGTCGAAAAAAATTGTGGTGAAAAATAAGAAAAACAAACACCAAAAATGAAAATAAAAGTAATGAAAAATACCAAACAATGTTACAATCAACAACAACAATAGGAAATAAAAACAAAAATGATGACAAAACAAAAAAAAACTACCGGGATTCTTTTCAGCCAAGTCAAAAATTTTCTGGTCGAAAGGAATCTTGGTTGAGATAATTTTTCTGGTCCAAATTATTCCAGGATGAAAAAACTTCTTGTGCAGTTGGAAATACTCCTGGTCGGAAAAAAATTCAGTAGAATGGAATCTTTATTGACTAGAATCCGGATCGAAAGGAGTCCTGTTCCTCTAAAACTTGAAAATATTCCTGGTTGAAAGGAATCCAGATCAAAAATAATCCTTCCTTCCTAAAAAAGGTTTCAGCCCCAACATATTTAGCCCAATCATTTTCAAATATACATAATTGTACCCCAACACTTTTTCACTTTTCAAATACCGTATATATCTGCAAATAGCGCACCCGCAAAAATATTTTGACCCGCGCGCTATTTGAGGTCCGCGGGCTATATTTAAGGCCTGCGGTTTATTCCGAATTGGAAAAAAGGTTCGTCCAATTTGCGACGAAAATCACCAAAACAGTGTGATAAATGAAACGTTTTGCATGTGTTTCGGTAATTTCTACTGAAACATATGCAAAGCGTTCCATTTATCATCCTTTTTCGGCACATTTCAAAACTTTTCGGCCTACAATTGGAACATTTCCGAGATGTAACAACAATTGTGGTACGTTTCGGAAACGTAACAATTGGCCCGCGTGTTAAATAAGGTCCGCGGGCTATTAAAGGCCCGCGTACAAATCAAAGATATACGGTATTGTTACGTGGTTCTGGGGATGAGTTAAATCACGTGACTGTTGTTTATATTTGAGAATGACACAAGCTTTGATTATTAGAAAATAGACGTTATTTATTATCAGGTAAGAATTTAACTGCTTATGGTTACGTAAAGGTTTATACAGTTTCAACTTATAACACTAAAGTTCAAATCATATATTAAATAAAGTTAAATGATAAATCAATCCAATCAAATCTAAAACAAAGTTCAAATGAGACTACTGTATACAGGGTGTATCAGAATTCATGTTACACAGAAATAGGGGGTACAGAGGGAGTCCAGGAGATCCCATTTCCACTAATCAAAAATTCCAAAAAAAATTTCTCACTAAGTCACAGCCCCCAAAACAATGGAAGATTTCAAATATCGCGCGTCCCGCATATCGCCCGTCCCGCATATCGCCCACATTTGCCAGGTTAAAGCTCAATTCTCAAGTAAAAACACACAAACTGATCATTTTAATGTTAAAGAATCACAAAAAAAACCCAAAAATCCGGAAAAATTAAAACAAATCATTAATGTAAAAGAATTTTTTTGGAATTTTTGATTAGTGGAAATGGGATCTCCTGGTCCCCCTCTACACCCCCTATTTCTGTGTAACATGAATTCTGATACACCCTGTATAAGCCGACCCGGTGTATAAGTCGACCTCCCCATTCTGAGGCACCATTTTGCTAATAAATGGTGTATGCGTGTATAAGCCGAGTTAGCAATTTTGAGTTTAGTACGATAGCTGAAAAGTTATTATTTTCTGCAAACATCACGACACGTAATTTAAATCCCGCTTCAAACAAAAAAAAGGTTTCGTTTCACGATTGGTTGAATTGTTGGATTGTTTGATTCTTGCATTATTGGATTCTCGGATTGTCGTTGGATGGTTTGATTGTTGGATGGTTGGTCTTATATACAAAATGTAACAATACAAAATGTAACGTACCATACGAACGTAGTACTTAACGTAGTACTTCTGTTGCACTTTTGCCAATACGGTACGGCTCTATCGCGTGACAATATCAATTGCATAAACTGGGAAATTGGGTCGTTTAACTTCACATTTGCACTACCAGTTGCACTATCAGTTGTTTAGTGCAAATGACTTTTCGAATGCACCTAGTGTTCTTGTAAAAATGTTTCCCATTTATGTGTATTGGATAAACTTTAACCGTATTTACTGTACATTGAACTAGGCGGTGGTTACGTTCATGTCCAACGTGAACGTCTTATTTTCATGACGCACTGTGATTGGCTGAATCTAAGCTTATTCATGTCGGTTCTTTTCCTCAACGTAAGTTTTCTCAAATTTAATGTTTTTGTGGTTTTAGCTTCTTTTTTTCCCTCTAGACCTAATCTTATCCGTTTTTAGCAAAGTTGACGAAATGAGGATTTTCATCAATGTATTTCAATGCATCTCTCAACCAATCACAGCGCGTCATGAAAATAATACATTCACGTCGGACGTGAACCTAGCCACTTCGTTGAACTTAAGCTCAACGTGTGTTCACCATCCGTCTTTCTCTTATTCTTTCAGTTTTCTCCCTTATTCCTTAGCTTTTCTCTTATGCCTTAGCTTTTCTCTTTTATTCCTTAGATTTTCTCTCTTATTCCATAGTTTTTTTTTCTTATTCTTTCAGTTTTCTCCCTTATTCCTTAGCTTTTCTCTTATTCCTTAGCTTTTTTCTTACAGAGTATTCCTTAGCTTTTCTCTTACAGAGTATTCCTTAGCTTTTCTCTTATAGAGTATTCCTTAGCTTTTCTCTTACAGAGTATTCCTTAGCTTTTCTCTTACAGAGTATTCCTTAGCTTTTCTCTTACAGAGTATTCCTTAGCTTTTCTCTTACAGAGTAGTCCTTAGCTTTTCTCTTACATAGTATTCCTTAGCTTTTCTCTTACAGAGTATTCCTTAGCTTTTCTCTTACAGAGTAGTCCTTAGCTTTTCTCTTACATAGTATTCCTTAGCTTTTCTCTTATGCCTTAGCTTTTCTCTCTTATTCCTTAGCTTTTCTCTCTTATTCCTTAGCTTTTCTCTTTTATTCCTTAGCTTTTCTCTATTATTCCTTAGCTTTTCTCTATTATTCCGTAGCTTTTCTCTTATTCCTTAGCTTTTCTCTTTTATTCCTTAGCTTTTCTCTCTTATTCCTTAGCTTTCCTCTCTTATTCCTTAGCTTTTCTCTTATTCCTTAGCTCTTACAGAGTATTCCTTAGCTTTTCTCTTACAGAGTATTCCTTAGCTTTTCTCTTACATAGTATTTCTTAGCTTTTCTCTTATGCCTTAGCTTTTCTCTCTTATTCCTTAGCTTTTCTCTCTTATTCCTTAGCTTTTCTCTTTTATTCCTTAGCTTTTCTCTATTATTCCTTAGCTTTTCTCTATTATTCCTTAGCTTTTCTCTATTATTCCGTAGCTTTTCTCTTATTCCTTAGCTTTTCTCTTATGCCTTAGCTTTTCTCTTTTATTCCTTAGCTTTTCTCTCTTATTCCTTAGCTTTCCTCTCTTATTCCTTAGCTTTTCTCTTATTCCTTAGCTTTTCGCTTATGCCTTAGCTTTTCTCTTTTATTGAAATAGGCACTTGCGGTACAACAAATATATTTTATAAATTATACTTATAAATACCATGTGAACAGTACAAATCCCTTGCATGAATTTAAAAACGCTGAACACAAAAACGCTGAACACTAAAACGCTGAACACAAAAATGCTGAATTAAAATTGAATGTTTAATTAAATTAAATTTATTTTAATTTAATTTAATCAATACGCTGAAAAAATTAAACGTTGGCAAAAAAAACCCAGCACAAGTAAACCCTCAAATAAAAAAATCTAAAAAAGAAAAATACCCATAAAAACGTTAAAATTAAACAAGTAAACATCTGTAATGCATGGATGCATTACATATTAGACTTCTAAACCCTGTCCATCTGTCCCTAAATAAATAAAATTAATACAACATTATATTGAAAAGCTTGATTTAATAATTTGGGATGAAACAAATGCCCAAAAATTTGCCGATCGGTTGCTAGGAGGCAGGAGTGGGGGCTTCACTGCAATGCACGTTTATCAAATTTTCGCCGTAATTTGTTCATTCGGTCGCTGACTTTGGCCGACCGTAACGGTACTTCTTATTGATATACAAATTTAAAAAAACATATAGGCCGGTGGAGAGTTTCATTTCCAATCGAATGGGCCTGGTTTCCAAATTTATAAATCTCATCTTGACCTAAAAAAAAACAAAAAAAATGGACCGCCACGAACATTTCAACCGAATTTCCATTCGGTTACTCGCTAAGATTGTCTGAATTGGTAGATTTTGTCGACCGAATCGAATTAAAAAAGATTACAGGCTGGTGCAGATTTTGATTTGGAATCGAATGACAGACAGAACCGTTCCATGAGACTTTCTAAACATCAGGTTTAGAAGTCTAAAAGGACAGGCATTAAAAACACTGAGTGCTACAACCCTAATTTGTGGCCAATTAATATTTAATCCTTATTTTAATTTTTAATTTTTTTCTCTTCTCTAGGAATTTTTCAAAGAAAGTAGACCTTCAACAAATGTGAATTGATGACAAATCTCTTCCCACAGATGGATAGATTAGATGCAATGTCAGTTAATTATTCAAGAGGAGGATTTGATTTTGATAATGTATATCCAGCAGTGATAGAATGCTTTATCATAATTTTAAGCGGGCAAGTTTACTTTATGTTCCATTTGACAAATTTAAAATGAATACTGTTACGTGGCCAGACTGACTACTGTTTGACCACGTAAATAACTTAATTTGGGACTAAGTCTAATCAAAGACTAATTGCATTTATTAAACTACTTGACTTGGGGTGTAAATACGAAGGACTCATTGATTATGTTTAAATTATATAAAATATATTTATTCAGTTATAAAACATAAAGCAATTTCAAATGAAAATCAACTTAAGACTAACTTAAAACTAACTTAGACTATGAGCATGAATAACACTGAAAACAATCACATCAAAACCTTGAGATGCCACGGCAATAACTGCCTGACAAGCTCTGTGTCATCTCTAAGTCAAACCCAGACTTAAATAGGTTTGGGCTGTTCTATTAATGATTGATAGGTAAACTAATTACCTCATTCGCTTAAGGCGAACTCTATTGAGAATTTAATGAGTTAATTCAAATCAAATAAGTACGGAAACGTGGTGGCGACAACTGGCTTACAGTGTGCTCGCCAACCGCGTAACAGCCCCCTCCTTTAGCTTTTTGGACCCCAAAAACAATAAAATAAATCTGGTCAAATACGTGTTATTCATTCTCTTGGGATGTGTTATCCATGCTCATTTACAATAATATACACTTCAAATTAAAGATAAATTAAAACAAATTTACACTCTGAAATTCAGAATATCGTTTCAAGTATTACAAAATACACTTTCAAAATCAACACTTTTTGGTATTTTTACATGCTTATATTAATTTTTTTTGTTTACCGTTTTCTAATTTTCTATACAAACTAAATGGTTTAAAGAAATAATGTACATTACATTCAATGTGAATGAAAATGAAAATAATAACAAAATCAAATAAAAATGAGAGAAAAAAAAATCAAAGTCAATTAATGAAAAATACGTCTCTGCTCGCTCCAGTACACCTGGGCTCACATCATTGACAAAATAATGAAAACAAATAATACACAAAAAAAATAATATACACACAACACTTAATGTCTGATTAAGGCTGATTTTCCTCCTTTTCGAATGGGATTAATTTCTCGTGTAAGATCTCATACACTATACGCTGGCGCAAATCGATGGGATGACCGTGGCGCATGTTATCCCTGTCTTCGATATATCTCCGTGCAAAATACAAGATAGTGGGCCCGCAGCTATCGCCGTCAAGCTGTTGCATGCGGGGCGGGTCCCACTTCTCATAGCCCCGTGGAAAAACCATTCCAGCTCCGATGATACAGTTGTGGACTCGCTCCCACGCAGGGCAGCTAAACGTCAGGACCCCACTCGGGTCATACGATGTTACCTGCGTCGGAAACTTGGTCCAATCGACCACGAACAATTGCCAGTGTTCGATTTCCGGTATTGGAAAAATCCAAATTGACTTCCCATAATGGTCGTGGGTTTTTCGCATCCATCTCCTCGCGTCTGGAAACCGATCTGGGTCCAGGATCATCTCAACGAAGTCAAATCTGACCGCCCACACGCGTTTGTTCGATTTCGCGAGCATCCGCAAATAGTGGTCAATGACACTTGGATGAACCCAAGCCCTTTTACCTGGCGCAAGGTGTCCAAGAGACGCCATTTCATGGTTGGTTATTATTATGGATGGATCATCTGACATAGGCTTGATTTCAATAGTCGCAATGTCCTTCTCTTCCGCCAAAACGTCCAAGTGCTCCAACTCCGATTTCCTGTCATATAAATCAAATAGCTGGGTCGAAACTCCCGAACACACGGAAATATTGTCGTCTTCATCCGAACTATCTTTCACGTCCATCCTACTAAATTTTCCCGTCATGTCGTCCATTCAAGTCTATTATGTGCAAAAATAAATTAAATTCATAAATTAGAATTCATTAAATGACCAATATAATTCATGTATACAATCAACTTATCCAAATTCAAAGCTATTTCTATTAAATTTCAAAATTAAATACTAAGTTAACATTTCGAAAAAATGTGCGAAGTCCACTCCATTTGCTGAGGAAATGGCGATAGATTCGTTTCGTTTTGTTCACTTTCGGCGCTTTTATTCATATCATCAAAAACTGTAGAAAATTGTCTCAAAATTGTCCAAATAATCAAATAGATTCGAGTTATTCTCGGTTCACTGCAAATAACTTGCGTTCGCCTCGAAAAACAAGAAAATACAACTTCAAAATCACATCACGTCTCGCCTACGTTCATTTCAATTTCCGTCAATTAAAAGTACCTACTTTCACCAAAAATATACGAAATCCTCGTCAATCACACCCCGAAGAATAACAATTCCCTTCGCTCACTGCAAATAGCTTGCGTTCGCTCGAGGAAAAGCTAGTAAAATGCAGTGTAATCTTGCCGTGGTTGCGATCTAAGTCGGCGTGACCGGAAATCACTTTCAACAGGTGGATGCGCATGCACGTTGGGTAATACAGCGCTTGCGACACCTGGTGGTGGTTTCTGCGACTGATTCTTCTTGTCTTCGACTGGCGACGATTTTAGCAACCGATTTTGTTTGTTTTTCCTGTCTTCCTCTTTTACTCGTCGTTCCTCGATTTCTTTCGGCCCGTAGAGTGCCTTCAATCGCTCCCTTTCAGTTAGAACCGGGAAATCCGACGTTTTGTCTTCAGATTCAAAGAGTGATTTCAATGATATCTGGTCCTCGTCAGTAATAAATCTTTCCTTTGCACCTAATTTCAACTTTGCTTGCGAATCATCGACTTCCTTCACAATCTCCGCATTTTGATTGTCTTTTTGCGAATTTTCCTGCACTTGATCTGAAAATGTTACTTTCTTTGATGGTAAATCCTGCAGAATAGTTTCTGGAATTTCCTCTCGTGGTTTATATGGTTTTAAACGTTCCACGTTGACAATGCTAGATTTCTTTCCTGATGAATTCCTTACTTGATAATCGTTTGGTGCTGTGCGTCTAACTATTTCGTATGGTCCAGAAAATGGTGGCAGGAGTTTCTCGCTTAACCCTACTTTCCTATTTGGGGTTTTCAAGTAAACCAATTCTCCTGGTTCGAATTCCACTACAATTCTGTCCAAATCAAATCTTCTCTTGCTTTTCTCACTCTGCCATTCTAATCTTTCGTTGGCAATTTTCCGCATCTCCCGCATGAATTTAGAAGTGCGAAGAGTGAATTCCTTTTGAGGAAGGTTCAAGTTCACGTCCACACTCAAATCAACTTCATAACCTTTCAACAAATAATATGGGGTATATCCAGTTGTTTCATGGACTGCAGAATTATAGGAGAAAATGACAAATGGTAAAAATTCATCCCAATCTGTGTGATCTTTATTAGTGTAACATGTCAACATTTTAGCAAACATTGCATTAAATCTTTCCGTTAATCCGTTGGTCCTTGGATGGTACCCGGAAGTAGATTTGTGCTGGGATTTGAACAATGCTGATACTTCATTAATCATTTCATTCCTGTATTCTGTCCCCTTATCGCTGAGTATTTCGCGTGGACTTCCCTCTTTCAACATTACCTCGTACACAAGAGTTTTTGCTGCTTCCAACGCTGTACATGCTGGAGCCGCTCTAGCGATGACTGCACGCGACAAATAATCAGTTATGACAAAAACAAATTTATTTCCACTATTTGAAACTGGAAAGCTTCCTAACGTGTCTATACCAATCCTCTCGAACGGTCTTGAAATCGTCGACCAAGGTTGCATTAAACCTTTTTGTGGAGTGGTCATTGACTTACTTCCTGCGCAATGTGGACAAGAGAGTACGTAATTCCTTACGTCCCTATATATCCTCGGCCAAAAGAATCTTACTCTAATCCTTTTCCACGTCTTATTTAGGCCGAGATGAGCACCTACGAGTATGTCATGCATTTCTTCTAACACTTGCTTACGTAAATGCTGCGGTACTACTAAAAGGTTTCCTTCCATGTTTAGAGAATTATAATTTTTCTTTCTAAACAAAATGTTATCCAGAATAACGAACTGTTTTAAAGGACGTTTCCTGTTCCTTGGAAGTTGCTCAATATTCTCCATTGCGGTGATGATTTCTCGTCCTTACGCTGTTCGACAGGTAAGTTGAGTTTCTCGAGAAGTAATAAGGGAATAATTTATTTTTCTTCCTCACCACTCTCTTCTTGGATTCGGCTAAGAGCATCTGCATCTGTGTGCTTCTTGCCTGACTTATGCATCACATCGTAGTCGTAGTCTACCAGTTGTAAACTCCACCTGGCCAATCTTCTGTTGGGATTCTTCACGCTTTTCAACCATTGTAAAGCTGAATGGTCTGTCACGATTGTAAATTTCTTACTGTAAAGATATGGTCTGAACTTGTTAATGCCGAATATTATGGCCAAACATTCTCTTTCGGTGGCATTATAGTTCTGTTCCGCTGTACTTAATAATCGACTAGCGTAACAAATCACATGTTCTTGCTTGTTAATACGCTGCTTCAGAATTGCACCGAGTCCATAAGCGCTTGCATCCGTAGACACAATGAATGGCTCTGCGAAATTCGGATGTGCCAATACTGGTACCGTAACTAAAGCTGTTCGTAAGGGCTTAAAAGCTGTTTCCTGTGGTGGTCCCCAATCAAAAGCTTCATCTTTGCGAGTTAAGTTGGCTAAGGGCTTGGATACGTCCGCAAATCCTGGAATGAACTTACGATAATACGAACATAAACCCAAAAAACCTCTCAACTGCTTCAAATTTGTTGGTTTTGGAAATTTAGCAACACTTTCTAAATTACGTGGATCAGGTGACACTTCATCAGAATCTACAATATGGCCTAAATATTTGATGGTATTAGTACCAAACGTACATTTGCTGAGTTTAACCTTCAAGTTCGCCAAACGCAGCTTGCTGAAGACAGCATCGAGATCCTGAAGATGCTGATCAAATGTCTTCGAAAATATTATAAGGTCATCAATATAAGCTATACAGACCTTACCAAGAAGATTACCAAGCACCTTATTCATCAATTTTTGAAACGCTGCTGGGCTATTACATAGTCCTTGTCCGAGGACATTGAACTCAAAATGTCCGCTTGAAGTGGTAAACGCTGTTTTTTCACGATCTTGTTCATCTATCTCGACTTGGAAGTATCCTTGAATAAGATCCATCATCGAAAAATACTGTTATGTGGGATTTAGGCCCACTTGAGGCTACCCACACAACTGGGATTTGATAGGAAATAAAGAGTCATTTTAATTAGGTTTAAATTCAATCTAGTTTTTATTTAACCAGACAGCAAAGCTGTTTGATTATTCTTTCAAATGGATGAGTTTACTCTGTTTACATTGGCACAATTCTTAAACTCAAATAATGAACTACATAAATTATATAAATTATATAAACTCTAATTATAAATCATAAGTGACACTCTGAATTGAGATGCAATCTGAAACTATTAAATAGTGATTAAATTAATAACAATTTCTGCAGCCAGCCAAGAACAGGCTGACATTGGATAGGAGGGATTTGAGTTCACTCTCAAGTGAGAGCCGGAAGAGAACTGTCAAACTTGGGCGGATTCACTTCACAGGAAAGCTCCTGTTACCCCCTTTAACTAATTGATAAGTCCAGTGACGAGGCAATGATGTAATCGATTGCCAACGCCATCTATGGACGAAATTTAGCAACTTTTATCCGAATTATAGCCGAATTACGCGATACGGGTCGTCCGTTGATCGGGACGGCCTGTACGCGTAGCAACTCCCTTTTTTGCGTAATTTTGGTCTCTAAAATTAAATTTCGGATGAAGACAATTCTTTTTTACCAAATATTAGATCTCAATTCATAGTGTCAAATAAAACAATTTACATCTCTTTTTACTCCCTTTTAGATTAATGTACATACAAAAGAAAAATCTTAATCTGTTTCAAATACAATATTTCTCATATTGGTCATATTACTTCATAAATTATACAATCATAATTTCCAACTTAACTTACTATTCAAGAAAAACTTACAAAACTTAAATTCAAAACTCAAATAAGAATGAAAATTAAACACTAATTAAACAATTCAAATTGGTTCGAATTATAATTAACCAAATTATTTCATCCATTTTTACAATAAACCTTCAGAAATAAAATACAACATTTAAATTTCACAATAAATTCTCATAAAATAATTTAACTCTTTTCAAAAAATAAATTTGTTTTTGGTTTTCATTATTTTCTTTAAAAATTTGAATTCTCTTCTAAAACATCAACTCTCTAAATCCTAGAACATTTACAAAATTTTTGTGTTTGAAAATTTATTTACAATTCACATAATCAGTTTTATTCAAATTACGATAAACTTCACTAAATTCGCTTTAATTACTTCGCCTCGCGACCTCGGATTTTCGTGTCATCAAGTTCAACATTATTAAAAATTTTAATCTCACTAAAACCAATTTTTATCTGCTAATACTATGTAAAATAACATTTCTAACATATTTTCCTATTCATTAGAATTAATCCAAAGTCTAAGAAAATTATCAACACGAATAAGCGAAGATCGCGATTTGTTTCGTTTCGCGAAGTTTGGCATTTTATACACTTTTAACCTAATATTTCAACTCAAAATCATACTAAAACACTTAAAATATGTTCACAAACCTCAAAAAACACAATTCAATTCACGACACAACAAATAAATATCAAAATTTAAGCTTTGGTTCACGCAAGAAGCTCGCATTCACCTTGGCGAAAATGTAGAGTAGCAATGGCGGTAGGATTTTCTCGCCTTCGGTCTGAGCTTGCGCGAACGATAGTCGTCGTTTTGCGTATTCGCGCCATCTAGTGGCGGATTTTTAAGTTGTTTTTCAGTGTTTTCGGGTTCTGTTTGCGGTTCAAACAATGATTTGAGGGAAATTTGTTCACTATCATCGATGTAACGTTCTTTTGCTTTGCTTTGGTTTGCTTTGGTTTGCTTTGGTTTATCCAGTTCTTCAACTACAATTTCTCCTTTTTTACTGATTTTCTTCACTTTTTCAGCAAATTTCACTTTCTTCTCTGGCATTTCTTTCAAAGCTTCATCTATGTCTTCTTCAATTCTTGCTTTATACGGTTTCAACCTTTCTACGTTAACAATATCACTTTTCTTTCGTGTGGAATTAATAATTTCATAGTCATTTGGAGCTGTTCGTCGCACAATCTCGTAGGGGCCGGAAAATTGAGGTAAAAGCTTCTCTGACAGGCCAACTTTTCTATTTATGGTCTTCAAATAAACCAATTCACCTGGTTCAAATTCTTTGTTGACTCTATCTTTGTCGAATCTTTTCTTACTTTTCTCTGACTGCTTTTGAAGTCGTTCATTTGCAATTTTCCTAGCCTGTTGCATGAATTTTGATGTGCGTAACGTGAACTCTTTTTGGGGCAGATTTAGGTTAACATCTATTGTCAAATCCACATCATATCCTCGAAGAAGATAGTGCGGTGTGTAACCTGTTGTTTCATGAACTCCCGTGTTGTAGGAAAACAGGACAAATGGCAGGAACTCATCCCAATCGGTGTGATCATCATTAACATAACTTTGCAACATTTTTGCGAATGTCGCATTAAATCTTTCTGTTAATCCATTGGTCCTTGGGTGGTATCCTGAGGTGGTTTTATGCAAACTTTTGAATAGATTAGATACTTCTTCAATCATTTGGTTCCTGTATTCCGTTCCACGGTCGCTTAAAATTTCTCTTGGGCTGCCTTCCTTAAGAATCACTTCATAAACCAAAGTCTTTGCTGCTTCTAGAGCTGTTCCTACTGGTGCAGCTCTTGCAATCACAGATCTTGACAAATAATCAGTCACAACGAAAACGTGTTTATTTCCTAGTTTTGACAATGGGAAAGGTCCAAGTGTGTCCATTCCAATCCGCTCGAATGGTTTTGAGACGGTTGACCACGGTTGCATTAGTCCTTTAGCTGGAGTTGTCATCGACTTTGCTTTTGCGCAGTTTTGGCAGGACAAGACGTATTTTCTAACGTCAGTGTAAATTCTTGTCCAAAAGAATCTTGTTCTTATTCGTTTCCATGTTTTTGCCAAACCTAAGTGAGCTCCTAGTAATCCGTCGTGCATTTCATGCAATACATCCTTCTGGAGTTGTTTCGGAACTACTAGCAATAATCCTTCTGTATTTAGGGAACTTGAAGAGTTTTTTTTCCTAAATAACGTTTTCTCGTGGAGCACGTACTGCTTAAGCGGTCGTCTCCTCTTCTTTGGAAGTTGCTCTAGGTTTTCAACTGCTGTAATTAGGTCCAGTAGTTTGGGATCCATCCTCTGTTGTGCAGGGAGGTCCAAATTTTCCAAGAAAAGCGAAGGTAATTTTTCTATTTCTTCTTCACTCATCTGGTCTGGTATCCTACTTAGTGCATCGGCATCTGTGTGCTTTTTGCCGCTTTTATACACTATATCGAAATCAAAGTCTACTAATTGCAATGCCCATCTGGCTAAACGTCCATTGGGGTTTCGGACTGACTTCAGCCATTGGAGGGGTTGGTGGTCGGTTATTATTTGGAATTTCTGTCCGTACAAGTAAGGTCTGAATTTCTGTACTGCAAACATTATAGCGAGACACTCTCTTTCAGTGGCGGTGTAGTTTTGTTCCGCTGTGCTCATCAGTTTGCTTGCATACGCTACAACTCGCTCCTGGTTGTTGATCTTTTGCTTCAGAATGGCTCCCATTCCATACGCACTTGCGTCGGTTGATACTATGAATGGCTGTGCAAAGTCTGGATGCGCCAACACCGGTACTGTTATTAATGCATTTCGGAGTGTGATAAAAGCTGTATCATGGGGCGGACCCCAGTCAAACTTCTCGTCCTTTTTAGTGAGATTCACCAGAGGTTTAGAAATATCTGCAAATCCCTTGATGAACTTTCGGTAATAAGAGCAGAGTCCTAAAAAACCACGTAGTTGTTTAACGTTCACAGGAAGTGGAAACTTCGCGACTGCTTCCAGGTTCCTGGGATCTGGTGAAACTCCATCAGCATCAACCACATGTCCTAAGTATCGAATGGTGTCGGTAGCAAACGTACATTTGCTCAACTTAACTTTCAGGTTTGCCGTTCTGAGCTTTTGAAAAACTTCGTCCACATCCACGAGGTGCTGTTCGAATGTCTTCGAGAATATTATTAAATCATCGAGGTACGCTATGCATACCTTTCCCAAGAGGTTCCCAAGCACTTTATTCATCAATTTTTGAAAGGCGGCTGGGCTGTTACATAATCCCATTCCGAGGACATTAAACTCATAATGTCCGCTTGACGTCGTGAACGCTGTCTTTTCAC
This sequence comes from Strigamia acuminata, assembly GCA_949358305.1. Lineage (NCBI taxonomy): Eukaryota > Metazoa > Arthropoda > Chilopoda > Geophilomorpha > Linotaeniidae > Strigamia > Strigamia acuminata. The sequence goes on along the minus strand of OX442319.1, from coordinate 479,719 downwards.
GATCTTGTTCGTCTATTTCGACTTGGTGGTATCCCTGAATGAGATCCATCATCGAAAAATACTTCGCACCCGCTAGTTGATCTAGGGTGTCGTCGATACGTGGTAAGGGATAAACCATTTTCTTCGTTACTGCGTTTAAACGTCTCCAATCAACGCAAAATCTCCATCTGCCGTCTCTTTTCTTAATGAGTAGTACTGGTGCACTCCATGGGCTCTCGGATTCTCTAATTACTCCTTGTTCAAGTAACTTCTTTGTTTCAGCCTCCTCGATTTCTTTTTCCTTAATGGATCGTCTATAAGGTTGCAAGTGGATTGGAGGAGAGTCTCCTGTATCAATACGATGTTTTATTGCCTGTGCTCTGCCTAAGTCACTGTCAGATGTTGCAAATCTATCCGAATTCTTCTCTAGCAGCTGTCGCATCAATTCCTGTTGAGTTGGTGTCATATTCTCATTTGCCATGGCCTTGCTAAAGTCAAATTGATCAGCTCTTTTTTCATCTAACAAGCCAGACTCAATCACGTAAAATGCTTTTGCAACTGCTGAGTTTTTTCCTAAATAGATTGTCTTTTTAGTTGGATTCGCAACACGCAGAACTCCTTCACCTTTTCTGAATTTAGTCAATGTCTTGCAACAAATCACGCCAAATCGATCGATTACTCCACTCAATGGTTCTACAAACAATTCGTCATCAACTTTCTTTGCTATCTTTATTGGTACTACACATTCATGTAAAGCTGGTATCGTTATTGGTTTTAAAACTCGCGCAATATAGTTTTGTTCAGTGTAATTCTTTGACATTGGGAAAACTTCTTGTTGTTTATCTTTTGGCCCTACAAAGATCTTCTGTTGGTCATAGTCGAGCTGGCACCTTGCAGATCTCAAAAAATTATCTCCTAGCAGTAAATGGTTGCCAAATCCGCTGACAATCAGCACTTCAATAGTATGTTGTTGTTGTCCAACGTCAATGGTAATCTTGGTTTTTCCTCCTGGGGTTATCAATGAACCATCTACAACTCTAAGTCGAACATGTGGACATGGTTGGTATTTGAGCTGCAGAGTTCTTACCAAATCTTCATTAATGATGTTGCGATAACCTCCGGAATCCAAGACACCAGTGACTTCCAAACCATTCACTACTACTGGAATCTGCAAAAGTTCATCTGTGGCGTTCAACTCAATGATTTCTAATTTTTTCTTTTTGAATTTCTTCTTGTTTTTCCGTCTTTGTGGCCATTCTAGTTTCCCGATTGATTAGCTGGTCCACCATGTGGGGCTCCTCGTTGACCTCGGCCTCCTTGGTAATTTTCAATGAAATTTTTACCTTTATAGTTTGGATTTCGTGGGTGACCTTGGTTATTTGGATTCCCCTGTCTTTGACCTTGTTGTTGTTGTTGCGGTGGATTCCATTGCTGTTGTGGCTGTTGTTGTTGTTGGAATCCTTGGCCAGAATTATTCCACTGATTATTCCAATTGCCTCTGTTTTGACCTTTATTATTGTTCCATCCTCTACCTTGGTTCCAATTACTGTTGTTATTCCACCATCCACGTTGTTGTCCAGGTCGCCCTCTAAAGTTTCCTCTATTATAGAACTGGGCCTGGTTTGGATGTGGCGTATACCATTGATTTTGGTAGAAGACTGGAGTGACCTCTGCATATTGAACGTCCCCAAACTGCTGCTGTTGTCTTAGCACTTTGACCTCTGCTAACAACTCGTCTTTTGTTTTATTGACGTCGCTCGGTTCTACCAAGCAACTCGGTGTCACCTCACCTGTTGTATCAACAGCTTTTTGCAGTAGGGTTAGTAAAACTTCTGCAGGATCCTCATTGAATGCGTGGGCTTCCAACAATCCAAGTTGTGATGTTAATTGGTCCAACGTCTTTGGGTAATTGGCTACTAATTTATCTCTGATCACCTTCTTCAGTCCTTGAAACACGTGAAATATCTTTTGATCTTCCGTGAACGACGGTCTTGCATAAGAGCATTCCTTTAATATTTTCTGCATGTGTTCCAAAGCTGTTCCGTCCTTGTGCTGCATTGCTTGTAATTTCGCCAAAATTGCTGTTATTTGTCGTCGAAATTTTGTTTTCAACGCATCTTTCCATTCAGTCCAAGTTCTAGTCGGATGTAATGGAAGTTGGTCTAAATACCACGATGATGCAGAATGTTTCAGCACAATTGACAGATGTTTAATTCTTTCAGTATCATCGGCAATCGTATCTTCGTATCCAATTAACCATGTGTCGATATTTCCAGTGGCTGGATCAAAATCAACTGGATTTCTTCTATTAACCACTAAATTTTGTAATACTGTTTGTATTGCCAACATTTCTGGTGATGGCGAAGCATTAGCCATCTTAATTGGAGATTGTTCTTTATTAATACACAAATATGAAAGTTCTAAATTTGGTTGCTCCTCAACGTCTTGGAAAATGTCCTTCTCGTCTGCGTCGTCTAGATCACTCTGTTCCCGTATCAATAGTTCTCCTAATTGCTCCACCTCGTGTGGAAACAATTCAGCTTGAAGATCAGCACTAACAACTCGTATAAGGTGCTGTTGCGGGGTTTCACCTTCCCTTTTTTGAGTTTTAAGTTCCTCTTTGGGTTTTGGCTTCCTCTTTCGCTCAGTCACCTTGACGCTCAATGCTGTCTCTTCTTCCAACTCCTCTTCTTTCTTAACACCTGAGAGCAGGTAATCCGTTACGTATTTTGAAAACGCGTAACGTCTAGAGTCCGCAATGATTTATTAAATGTAGAGAAGACACAATCCTTTGGGTCGAAGCAATTCCTTTTTATTGATAAACACTTTTCACAAAACACTTTCACTTTCTGAAACAAATTCAATAATTAAACAATTCAATTTTCACGGTCATTTATAAAAAACACTAAATAACTATCAGTAAATATTCAACAAAATATCCTGAAAAACAATCAATTATCAAACAATCCACTTCAAAACAATTCAATTTTCATAGTCATTATCTTTATATAATTCAAAATATCAAAACAATCAAATTTTCACGGTCATTTTTCAAAATTGTCAAAATTTTCATTAGTAAATATTCAAGAAAACTCTTTATTAGTAATTCTTTACAAAATCCCCCGAAAAAGAAACAAATTCACTAATAAATCTGAACAATATATCTTATTAATATTCAATTCCATCAAAACACTTTATCAATGAACAATTTACAAAATATTCTGAAATTCAAAACTATTCATTAGCAAATTCAGGTAATTTCTCTCTATTAATTCTCAATTTTATCAAAAACACCATGAATAAATTCTTTATCAAATAAACAATTTCATCATAAACAATTCACAAATTCAAATTTCATTCAATCATTAAATCAAACAACACCAACTGTAAAGTCATCCAATTAAATATTCAATTGCTTTATTTAGCTTTTCTACTTTTAACTTCATTAACTCTAATTGACTCTATTTACAATGAGTCACTCTTATCTTTCCTATCATTTCTTGCAGTGAGTCATGCATATTCAAATTAGGTTGGGCTCTTTCTAAATTTTATAAGATTTTCAATCAATTTTAAAGCTAATTTTCACCAATTTTAACTCTAATTTTGCCAATTTTTGAGTTTTTCAACTCTAGATTTTGATTTCTTAACCTAATTTTGCAAATTTTTAATGAATTTTCACAAATTTTGACTATTTTTTATTAAATTTTCAAATTTGAGTTTTTCTATTTTAATTTTGGGGCAGTGTTTGGGGAAACCGCAATCTCCACCACTTTGTTATGTGGGATTTAGGCCCACTTGAGGCCCCTGCCAGTTGGTCCAATTATTGTCAATTCTGGGCAGTGGGTATACCATTTTCTTTGTGATCGCGTTCAACCTCCTCCAATCGACACAAAACTTCCATTTATCGTCTCTTTTCTTGATGAGAAGTACTGGCGCACTCCATGGGCTTTCCGATTCCCTGATGACTCCCATCTCAAGCAACTTTCTGGTCTCTTCTGCCTCTACTTCTTTTTCCGCCATTGAACGTCTATAAGGCTGCAAATGTATTGGATCATGGTCCCCCGTATTAATTCTGTGTTTAAATGATGTTACTCTACCTAAGTCTTTGTCTGTGGCTGCAAATCTATCTTGATTCTTTTGAAGTAACTGCTTCATCTGCTCTTGTTGGCTTTTGGTCATCTTATCTTTAGCAATTGAGGAGTCAAAGTCAAAGCAATGCACTTGCTTTTCATCTGACAACTCAACCGCTTTGGTTGAGGAGTCAATGCAATGCACTTGCTTTTCATCTAACAACCCAATTTCGATAATGTAATACGCCTTACCAATTGCAGATTTCTCCTTCAAGAAGACTGATTTGTTTGTTGGATTAGCCACACGCAGAACTCCTTTACCATACTCAAAATTTGTTAATGTTTTACAACACAAAATTCCAAACCTATCTATTACATTTCCTAGAGGTTCCATAAACATTGCTGTAGTTAATTTTGTATTCAAATAAACTGGTATAACACATTCATGCATTGGTGGAATTGAAATGTTCTTCATCACCCTGGCGACATAACTCTGGTCCGAAAAAGATTTATTCATTGGAAAAACTGCTTCTTCTACTCCACTATCATTGTTCCGGCCCACAAAGATTTTTTGTAAATCATAATCGACGACAGTTTTTGTTGACCTCATGAATGGATCCCCCAATAAAAGCTGATGATGAAATCCTGACACTATTAACACTTCCACTCTATAGGTCAGTTTTCCAATTGCAATGTTCATTTTTGTTTTACCTACTGGAACCACCAAATCCTTTCCTATCCCACGTAGCCTAATGTTAGGGCTCGGTAAATAATCCAATTGAAGGGCTATTGCCACTTCTTCACTTAAAAGGTTTCGTTTGGCTCCAGTGTCCATTACTGCTTTTATTTCCATTTCTCTTACAATTACTGGGATTTCCAACAATGACTCTGATACCTGAACGTCAACTATAACTATCTTACTGTTCTTCTTTTGTCTTTGCCTTTTCTTTGGGTGGCAACAATTTCTTTGTGGCCGTCCAACTAGTTTTTCGAATTTTGGTCCTTCGTCTGCGCCTGAGGATTAGGGTTTCCACTTGGATTTTCACCTCTTCTTCTCTTTTTATTCCACTTCCAGCTGTTACTTCCACCTCTATCCTGTTGCTGTTGTTGCTGTTGTTGTTGCCTGGGTGGATTATAAAACTCACAGCTGAAATGATGATAACATCCGCATGAACGGTTATTAGAATTGTTGTTATTGTTAGTATTATAATTATTATAATTAGGATTAAAGCCTTGTCTACCACCTCTACTTCTACCTCCTTGATTATACTGTCCCCTATTCCTTATTGGCGCATACCACTGATTTTGTATCAATATCGATTCTTCATCCAGCAAATCCACTGACTCAGCTTCCAATAATCGCTGTTTTAAATCAGCAACTTCAGCTAACAAGTCAGCGTGGGTTGGTTGGGTCCCCACAGTTCCACTCAGTTTACCTGCTGTTACCGGGGTCACCTTTTCATCCACGACTTTTTTAAACATTGCGAGTAGAACATCTGCTGGATCTTTTATCTTATGACTTTCAAATAACTTAATTCTTTCTTCCATATCCGCCAAAGTTTTCGGGAATACAGTAATCAACATTTTTTGCATTTCGGGCTTCAATCCTTGATAAACATAGTTAAGCTTCAAATTCTCAGGGAGTTCTGGTCGCGCATAAGCACATTCGGCCAAGACTTTCTTCATAAACGCATCGGCTTTACCTTCTGTATGCCTCATAAAATGAAGAGTGTTCAATACATTTTCCTGGCTTTTCCTGAACTTCTTTTCGATTTGTGGCTTCCATTCTTTCCAAGTCCAAGTTGGATTCGTTTTATATTGTTCCACAAACCATGCCAGTCCGTCAGTCTTAAGGGCTAACGGCAATTGTTTCACTCGTTCATCATCCGATGCTATTGTAGCTTCATAAGCCACAAGCCATTGGTCGATGTTACCTTTTTCTGTATCATAACAAACAACTTCGCGCTTTTGTATCAAAATACCCTTGAGAAGATCAGTCAAAACTGTTGTTGGGTCCGCCATCTTGGATGTCACTCCTTTTGATGTGGATCCTACTAAATTAGATTTACTTGGTGTTAATTGTTGAAAAATAGACTGTAAAGTGTTGAGTTCCAATCGCAGTTGGGTGAGTGTTGGCGGAAACAGGAGACATGATTTGCACTTTGGCAAACAAACCATAAAAAGATGGCTGCCACTTTATTAGCAGTTGACAGCTTGAGTGTCTTCACTCATAAAAAGTACAGAACGAATCTCCACCAGGGAGAACAAATCCCATGTGGGTTACAGAACGAATCCCTTAGGATTCCAAAGCATAAGTTATATAATAACTAAAGGACAAATCCCACAGGGACAAAATAAGGCGCAGTATTTGGGCCAGCATCGCAAAACCGCAGATGCTCGATACAATAACGGACTGCTACCGTACGCAACGCAATATACCGCCAACGATGGTCCACTTTGACACAACGACACGCTAAACATACTGGATATCATCGTGCACATGAAAACTCAAAGGCCAGTATGTAGAAGCGCTGAACCGCAGATCAAACATCGTTTCTAGCGCGCTAAATCTGAAACACGCGCCACAAGTAAATCCGTTATAGGCGATCACCTAGGAAACCATTTCCCAACATATCCCCTCTGATCACTTATAACTTTCAAGCAAAGACATTCTCAATCAACATCCGCAAACGCGGGCGCGATAACCATTTGGTTAAGAGGTCCGCGGTATTCGATTCGCCTGGGATGTGATGAATGCTAAATTTCCCAGCTTCGTATAGGTCACGAAGGAAGTGGTACTTTACATCGATATGTTTATTCGACCTATTCTCCACTCTATTTTTGGAGTACTGTATGGCGGCAGTCGAATCCGCTAAAATACTTGGTCGCTTGCAATCGAATAAACATTCGACAAGATCAATCTCAAAAATGCGCGAGAGCCATATGAGTTTGCGCACGCCGTCAACGATTGCCAAAAACTCACTCTCCATAATCGACAAAGTCGTCATTCGCTGACGGCGGCAAGACCACATAATAGGAACTCCTCCTAGGAATACAATATGGCCCCCGAAGCTCCTTCGTTTGTCCTGATCGGTAGCGTAGGACGCGTCGGTATAAGCCGACAGTTCAACGTTTTTGCATTTCGACAAATTGATACAATAATCCTTCGTGGTTCTAAGATATCTTAGAACTTGCAACAGCATTTTAACATGCTTCGATGTATGGCATTCATTGTATTGAGATAAGACTATCGTTGAGAACAAGATGTCTGGCCTTGTTCTTGTTGCGATAAACATTAAACATCCTACGAGAGATCTGTAGGGAAATGACGTGTCAATACGTTCACCCGTACTTGGCCCTTTTATCATTGTCCCTACAGCCCCTGGCGTGTTCGAGTGTTGGTTTGCCCCCACGTTAAACTGTTTACAGATCCTCTCGATGTAACTACGTTGGTGAATTTGAACCATCCCGTTATCTCTTTTAAACTCGACTCCTAAGAGTAATGTTACCGGGCCCAAATTTACCATTTCGAAGACCTCGCTTATCCACTGGAGAATGTATCCCTCGACTTCAGCATCTCGTGTAAAGATAACAATGTCATCCACGTAAACGATTAAGATTACATCCCCACCCAGTGCATACACACAGTTTAAGCCGGGCACGCTCGAGAATCCTATTTTCAAAAGCTCCAGATGTAGCCTTTGAAACCACATCCTGCCACTTTGGTGTAACCCGTATAGGGCTTTCTCGAGTCGCCAACATTTGCCTTCATTTAAGGCGGTTCGATACCCCTTTGGTATCACCATGTATTGGGGCACGTCAAGGTCCCCGTAGAGGTACGCGGCCTTGATGTCTATGTGGACGTCTCTCCAACCCTGCAATACTACCAGCATACAGAAGAAAATCGTCACAATGACAAAGTTCACAACTGGGGAGAAAACTTCTCCATAATCAAAACCAGGTTTTTGTCCAAAACCTTGTGCTACTAGCCTAGCCCTGTAACGTTGGATTTTCCCCGTATGGTCTCGTTTTATTTTATATATCCACTTATTTCCCAAAAGGGTCTTTCCCTCATCAATATCGACCTCGACATGGACCTTCCTTTCCGTAAAGACATCGATCTCCTCGTCCATCGCTTTTTCCCAATTGACTTTGTCAATATTAGTAACAGCATCCTCATATGTGTTGGGCTCGGCCATACACATGTACGCATGGGGCTGTTGAGGAGTTTTGTCAGGTCCACGCGGGAGAAACTCGAAATAATCGGGGTTATACACGTAGCCCTCGTTGTCACACCAACGACAAACTTCCAATCGGGTCCGCAGCTTAACCTTAGTAGGCGTCTCATAATATACATCAATCCGACCCTTGGTTTTTCTCCGCTTTCGAGTAACCTCAACTCTTTTCCAATCTTTCATATCCAAAGGTATAAGTTCTTCCTCTTCATCACCATACGGATCTCTTTCGTTCCCACCCTCTGCCGTTAATGGCAGTGTCTCCTCCGAATCGACAAACGATTCATCTCGGCTACTATCGCCATGTTCAGATAACGCATAATCTGGATCTGTGTCCCTCTCAGTGGGTGGAGGAGATGGGGGAACCGTTGATGCCTTGGGAATACTACTTGATCTCAGCTTTGGTTTTGGAGTCGTAGGCAATGGAGGCTTAGCTCCAGGAATAGGTGGAATGGCAGACACACCCGGAATGCTCTGCTGTTTCCCCAGCGACTTCAATGTGGGTAATGGTGGGGACTTAGCTCCAGGAATGGGTGGAGGAGGAGGTTGGGACACCGATGGGAGTTGGGATGGGGCCTGTGCCACACTATCTTCATCCTCTGATTCTTCCCACACTGGTACATATCCAATGTATCCCGTGCACTGACTTCTAGTCGGTCCGGCCCTCATAGGCTTCTCATCCCCCTCATACCAATATATATCTTCATATATATCTACGTGTTTTGACGTGACAACCCTCCTATTAGCCTTGTCCCACACTCTGTATCCCTGAGTGTCAATCCCATACCCCACTAGGGCCCCTGACCAAGCTCTCTGATCCAGTTTGCTCTTCCTGGCCTGGGATGGAATGTGTACATAAACTTTGCTGCCTATGCAGCGCAAATGTCGCACCGACACTTTGCGGCCATAAAACACATTGTATGGGGTTCTGCCCTGCAGTGTAGAATGGGGAAACCGATTCTTCAAATAAATCAACGTGGTCCCCAACTCTGCCCATAAGTACTTCGGTAAATCAGTCTCTAGTCTCATGGCCCTTATGCCATTGAGGATAATTCGGTTGGCGCGCTCCGCCACCAGATTCATTTCTGGTGAATGGGGGTTTGTGCGCTTGCATTTAATGCCTTGCGCATCAATGTGGGCCTGCCACGCCCTCGAAATGAATTCTCCTCCATTATCTGTTCTAATTCCTTTCACTTGGCAAGACGTGGCTCTTTCCACTTCCATTTGCCATTTCTTGAATTTCTCTAAGACTTCGTTTTTGTGCTTCATCGTAATGAACCACATGTAGCGCGAAAAATCATCGATTATTATTAAATAATATCCTGCGCCCCCCAATGAAGTCGTCCATACGTCCATATGCACTAATTCGAGTACATTTGATGATTTTATCACCCCAATCGGTGGGAAACTTGCACGTGTGCTCTTAGCTTTTGCACATGCCTCACAATGACTACCGGGGTCCCTCGTTAACTTCACGCCCAAAACGTCCTGAGATTTCTCCATCTCTTGGATTCCTTTGACATGCATGTTGTTGGGTTATAATATTTACTAAAGACATTGTACATATTATTGTATCGTATTATCAAGCAACTACGATTGCTAATTGTCCCTTTTGTATATATATGTCATGCATATTAACACTTTGCCTTACGAGCATTTGTAGTGTTTACATTTGATATGTATAACTTCCATTTCACGCCTATAGGTGGCACTTGTATACCTTTGGATCACGTGATCAATTGGAATAAACTCACTCTATGTTTAGATTTTCACCTGCACACACCTGTCTCTTCTTTCCTATGTTTTGGGTTTTCCACACCACTGCAAAGCTGGGCTTTTGCTAATGATTTGTACCACAAATCAACAAGGTTATGGGCCAAACAACGTGGGAAAACCCTGGAAAACCATTTGAAGTCATTTTCAACAAGTTGGAACCAATTAGAGGTGAAGAAAGAAATTTCCTCTAATTTATTCAAAATGGCGGCGCCCACAAGAGAGGATGACAACAACTTTTTATGCCGGGATTCCATGGATTTTCGAGGAGCAGAGAGTCATTAAACAACACAGGAACACTATTTGGGGTTTGATAGATATTAAACCCATTAATTATTCGTTTTTCATTTCCGAATTTTGGATTTTGGGCGTTTTTCCGTGCTACGAGGCGAAGCACGCATCGGCGACGTGTCGATATTTACGCAAAGTGAACGTTTTCTTCGAGTGTTACACGAGGACATTAATTCTCGACAACCACACGTGAAGTGTGAACGAGAAAGAAGAAAGGAGACGGAAAACAAGCGGATTTTTGTGACAAAACGACACCTGATTTGATGAACGAGATTTTCGACGCGGAAAAGACATCAAAACGGGGCGAAATCAACAATACAGCTTTAAGAAGACTAGAACTTTTGTTTATTTCGAATATTGCTTTGAATACTATTAGTCATTTAAGTTTATTAGCTTAGTACTGTGTTAGGATTTACTAACTTAACTATAAGAGCGAACTAACATCACAACTTTGCACCTTGTTGTGATAAACCAGTACTGAAAGTGTTTTTGAGGAAAACAGTGTGTGTTTTCAACGTTTTTCAAGTGGTGGACACTTATTTCAACCATGGAAACGGACAAACCAGAGAGGAAAATCACCTTGCTGAACAGAGAGAACTATGATTCCTGGAAACAACAGATAAAAGTACTGTTAATGCATCATGGTTGTTGGGGTTTCACCGATGGAACTGAGGAGGCGTTGGCACCGGGAGCGTCATGGCGTGATCGCTCAGATTACAAACTGCGGAAAGGACGCGCCTTCAGCCTGATTTACTATTCGATTGAAGACCAATACCATAAACTGCTCAACGGGATCGAAGACGCGAAAAAGGCGTGGAATACGCTGCAAACCAACTTTGAACCAGTTTCCAGAGCGCGGATCATTCGTTTGTTGGACGAATTCTTCAGTTTAAAATATGACCCGGCAACGGAAACAATTGGGATTTTTGCAGCAAAAATACGAAACGCCGCAAAGAAATTGGCCGACGTGAAACACAAGTTGGAGGACTTATATCAAGCTTTCCAGTTGATTCGGTATTTACCTCAACAATACCAATCAATCGTTCAAAGTATCTACAGATGGGAAGACATAAATTTTACATTAGAGAAGGTCGAGGCCGAATTGGTGGCAGAAGAGGGCAGACTTGCACAACAGAGACGAGATTCGGGTCAGGGGCAGATCATAGATGCTTTCAGCACTGGACCAAGCAATTCCAACACAAAGAGTGCTGAAAACACGCCGAAATCTCAACAGCAGCAGGGAAACAATAGCCAAAACAATCGTGGATACGGAGGCGGACAAAAGGGTGGCCGATCAAACTATAGAGGCGGCAAAAATTTCAGAAATTTTCGTGGAAACACGACCGGATCATCGGGACGGGGGCCGTGTTTTCGCTGCAATCAACCAGGCCATTGGGCGAGAGATTGCACGACGCAATTGCCACCAAATAGCAGCCTAAATACCAACACAATGGAAGAATTGGATGCGAATATGATGAATGTCGGTTTCCTAACCGAATTGGACAAAGAAGAAATGCTGCAGTGCAGCACAGCAAATAACTGTTGGATTTACGACACCGGGGCGACAGGGCATTTCTGTAAAGAAAAGGACCAGTTCTTTAACTTCAAACAAACCACGGGGACCATTAGCCAAGCGGATAAGAAGACATTAATCCAAATCCAAGGCGTCGGCGACGTCTGCGTGATGTGCGTCGTGGGAAAAGAAACGATTCCAATAACCTTAAAGAAGGTTTACTACGCACCGGATTTGAGAAGAAATTTGATGTCGGGACCGTGTATAGACGAAGCAAGGTGCAAGGTCGCAATTGGCTCTGGAATAGTGAAGATTTATGATCCACAGTGGAAACGACAGTTAATGCAAGCAGTGAAAAAGGACAGGCTGTATTACCTTCAAACAAGTGATCAGAAACCAGATTTCGACAAGTTGAGACAAAAACAGAACAATAAAGCCAATGTTGGCGAGCAACAAAACCAATCACCGGCTGGATCAACGAAAAATGCATCAAGTCCAGAAGAGGCTAGGCTTTGGCACGAGAGATTGGGATACATCCATTTTCCCAGTGTCCAACAAATGAGCAAAACACAAGCGGTAATTGGATTACCAGTGCTAGATGTCCCAATCACACAGTGTGATGTCTGCACATTGGCGAAAAAGAAGTCGGTTTCGCACAAATCAATACCTGGAATTAGATCGAAACAGCCACTAGAATTACTGCACATGGATGTATGCGGGGCTTTTGGGACAGCAACGCTCTCAGGAAATAGATATTTCCTGACCATCACAGATGATTATTCGCGTTACTCAACAGTGTATCTAATGAAGAAAAAGGATGAGGTATTCGAAATATTCCAGAAGCACGTGAAACGAATAGAACGATTGCTCGGAAAATCGGTTCTAGCAATTCGAACCGACAATGGAATGGAATTTTGTTCCAACAAGTTTGGAGAGTATCTCGAGGGACAAGGAATTGCACACGAGAGGACCAACGCATACACGCCTCAGCAGAATGGAGTTTCTGAGAGACTGAACCAGACTTTGGCAAATGGGATGCGTGCGCTTGTCTACGATGCGCAGTTGGAACACCGCTTTTGGGGCGAAGCAATCCTCACTTTTAATTACCTTCGAAATAGGATTGCCAAATTAAATTCGGACAAAACACCAATGGAACTATATTATGGTCGTAAACCATCGCTTCGACACCTGCGAAAATTTGGAAGTTTATGTTTCGTGCAGAAGAAAATTCGAGATGGCAAAATAGACAATAAGGGACTGCACGGAATTATGCTTGGCTATTCCCGGATAACAAAAGGATACAGGGTCTGGCTGCCAGAATTTTCCAAAGTGATCGAGACCAATGACGTTAAGTTTGTAGAAAGCAGACGCGGAGTTGAAGGCGTGCTGGGCCTACCAGAGAAATATACAACGTATATCGACAACCTAGAAGACAACTTGGATGATAACATCGATCGTCAATACTATTCGGATGATGATGTAAGACCACCGCTACCTCCGCCGCAACCTATTGTGAAGAAAGAGGAAGAAGAATTTCCTCAACTGAAATTGAAGTTCAGATTACCGGATGAAAAGCTTCGACCCAAACCAAACATACCAGGAGCTGAAGCAGGGGTAAAACTGCAGGGCATTTTACCGCAACCATGTCTTATGAATCCAATACCTACGATACCTGATCTTGTTTGGAAGAAGACAGAAAAGACAAGACCAACTGGACAGAGAGATATTGAGTACACCATCGAGGGATACGACAAACCAAGATTGCGTTCGATACCAGAAGTCAAACGTTACTGCAGGGACCACAATCTCCGTGTTCCTGAACATCTTTTCGAGGACAAGAGAAAGAAGAAGCCATCTGAATCGAATACAACAGCAGACTATTCAGACGCAGATATAGACGAATTAACCCTTGATTTTGAAGCCAATCACCTCGAAGTTCACATTCCTACACGCTTTGAGCAGATTGCTAACTTGCCACAAAAAGGAGAGTGGAATCAAGCGATGTCTGACGAGATCGACACTATGCACGAACGCGACGTTTGGGAGTTGGTTCCACCGCCACCCGATACTAAAGTGATTGGATGTAGGTGGATCTACACAATCAAGCTGAATGAAAAGGAAGAGATAGCCCGATATAAAGCGAGACTTGTCGCGCAAGGTTTTTCGCAAATCTACGGCGAGTCTTATGAAGAGACTTTCTCGCCTGTGGTCGACTTCTCCATTGTACGCTTTATGTTTACGCTGCTAGTGTGCATGTTAAAGTGGTCCTATATCCAGGCTGATGTCAAGTGCGCTTATCTCTACGCAAAGCTGCACAAAACCATATATATGCGCCAACCCAAGGGATTTATTTGCAAAGGGAAGGAAAACTACGTATGCAAACTCCTTCGAGCAATATACGGTCTACACCAATCAGGCCGAGAATGGGGAATCGAATTGGAGGACACTTTGTTAAAACTTGGATTGGAGCATGTCAACTGGTGTAATTGCGTTTACAAGTTCGGAAACGTGGCATACTTAATTGTGTATGTCGACGACCTCGTTGTTTTCGGCAGACAGTACGAGGATGCCATGAACGTCCTGAATATGGTCAAAACGCAATTTGATCTCGTGATTTTGGGAAAAACGAAGAAGTTGCTGGGAGTGGAATTCCATCCACATATTCAACAGATGGTGTTACATCAAAGGACTTATATAAATAAGGTCCTGCTCAAGTTCAAAAACCATCTGGAATTGGTCAAGATCAGATCGCAGCCGATGACGAAATCGACTGTTCTCACAAAGAAGCAGTGCCCAACCACGATAGATGACTTTAAACAAATGGAGGGGATCCCTTACAGGAACCTACTTGGGTGTCTGGCCTTCATCGCTTCGAGAACCAGACCAGACATTACGTACGCAGTTAATATACTGAGTCAGTTCCAATCCAATCCGGGGTGGGACCACTGGATCGTCCTACTGGACCTACTCAGCTATGTTAGAACCACCAAGAACTTAGGACTGATGCTTTTCCCAAATAATCAAATTGAGATCATTGGATACAGCGACTCCGATTATGCTAATAATCGAGACGATCGGATCTCCATTGGAGGGACTTTAATAACTCTTGGCGGCGCACCAATTTATTGGAGAACTTTTAAACAACGAAATGTGACGCTGTCCACTATGGAAGCCGAATATGTGGCCCTTACCGAAACAGTGAAGGACTATATTTGGATCGTCCGAGTCCTACACGAGATCGTCCCTAAACTTGCAGATCACTTTTACCATCGTGTTCTTTGCGATAACATTTCGGCAGTAGATTTCACCAAGTCGAATATCGAAAATCGCAAAACTAAACACATCGATATAAGATATCATTTCATCCGAGAGCTTGTTAGAAGAGACAACCTCCAGATCTCACACGTTGGGACGAAATATAATTTTGCAGACATTTTTACTAAGTCCGTCGACAAGGTTGACCTTTTGCATTTTTGTAATCTTTTCCTTGTTGACATTTGTACGTTGAGCGCTTGATTATACGAGGGGGCCGATTGTTGGGTTATAATATTTACTAAAGACATTGTACATATTATTGTATTGTTACGTGGAATCCGGGCCTAATCAGGTCTCCACGCAACTATGTTTAATTGGGGTTTAGTGAGTGTGAAAGGAAAGAATGAGATTCATTTATGCTTTAAATTCAATTCAGATTTATTTGACCGGACAAACAAAGTTTGTTCGATCCCTTATAAATTCAGATACATTTATTCTCAACAGGTCAGAATGTTATTTTGGATAAATTGTCACTTCTTACATTTGTCAAATGTACAACCTTTATTAATTGGGTTATGAACTACTGTGTGATAACTTAATTGCGATGTAATTAAATTGGTTTTATAGTCATCAGCCGCGCTCTTTATTGAGGCGACATCAGACTCTCTAGTTCTGAAAAGCAAAAGTGATTAGAGACCTGTCTTAGTGCGGGCTCCTTATTTATAGCAAATCTGCCATAAACCCCATAATTGAATTGATCGGTCCATCACATGGCGATGACGGAGTCCAAGCCGTCAGCGCCATCTGTGGCCGAAATTTAGCAACATTTAACCTAATAATGATTCGAATTACGTGCTACGAATCGCGCATCAATTGGCACGGTTCGTACACGTGACAACTCCCTTTTTTGCTGTGTTTTGGACCCCAAAATACAAATTTCGATACCAGACAGGTGTCTTTTAAATCGGACATTCTTAAGGAATGTTCGGCTATTTCTACCTTTCATAAGTTATCACTCAGCTGTTTCATAGTTATCACACAAACTTAAATTATTCTGGAGTTAACTTTACTCCCTTTTATTCCAATGTTACCATTCTGATCAAATCATAAAATAATTCAACTTAAACTAACTTAATATCACTAATACAATATTTGCTTTTCCATTGTTCATCTTTACATATTTGAAAAGTCTAACAAAAAAACGTAAGTCAAAAGAAAATTTTGTCAAAATTAAATTATCAAAATCAAAGTTCACATTTTAAATTAAAACAAGATGAAAAATAAATATAAATTATTCTGTCACTCAATATTCAAAACTATTCACATTAAAAAACAAGCATTTTCATAATAAATTACAACTCTTAACAATTTTCCAAAATGGGAATAAACAAATTCAAAAAATATTTTTCCTATTTCTCTAATTTTCTTTAAAATTAACAATACCGTTAAAACATCAACTTATTTCAATTATTTACAATAATTAACTCCTTCTAACATTCAATCAAAATTATGCTGTGAAATATTTACATTAAATTTATCAAAATTTTCAACACATTATATTTTCAAGCAAAATTCGCGATAGATTCCACTCGCGTCCTCAGTCAATTCGCATTATTCAAATTAAATTTTTCCAATTTATTCTTTAAAACTATTTTTAAATTAAACTATTACACTACTAAATTCAATTTCAAATTATTTCAAAATTTTATCTAACTTATTAAATGCTATAAAAATTCAAAGCAAATCGACGAAGATCGCGATTAGTTTCGTTTCGCGCAGTCCGCTTATAAAAACGTTTAAAACTTCACATTTCATTCCAAAAAAATCACCTATAATTATTTAACACACTTACACAACCTTTTGTAACACAATTTCAAACACAAAATGTCAACTTAAATGTCGGAAGTTCTTGTTTTCCGGGTCACGCTATTAGTTCGCGTTCACCGTAGACAAAATCAGTAGAAATGGCGATAGTCTTTTCGCTTACGCGGTCTGAGTCTGCGCGACCGGAAATCGTTGGTTTGTGGACTTGCGCCATCTAGTGGCGGGTTTTGAAGTTGATTTTCATTCGTTTTCACCGTAGGCTGTGGTTCAAATAGTGATTTTAGAGAAATCTGTTCTGTATCATCTATATAACGTTCTTTTGGCTTAATTTTCGTTGTTCTCACTAGTTTTTCTGTGTTTTCAACTACAATTTCACCTTTTTTACTGATTTTTTTCACTTTATCAGCAAATTTCACTTTCTTTTCTGGCATATCTTTCAGAACTTCATCTATTTCTTCTTCAATTCGTTCCTTATATGGTTTTAACCTTTCTACATTCACTATGTCACTTTTCTTTCTTGTAGAATTGATGATTTCATAGTCATTAGGTGCAGTTCTTCGCACAATTTCATACGGGCCGGAAAATTGCGGTAAAAGCTTCTCTGACAAGCCAACTTTTCTGTTGATGGTTTTCAGATAAACCAATTCACCTGGTTCAAATTCTTTGTTGACTCTGTCTTCATCAAATCTTTTCTTACTTTTTGCAGATTGTTTTTCAAGTCTCTCATTTGCAATTTTCCTGGCTGCTCGAATGAATTTTGCTGTTCTTAATGTATATTCTTTCTGTGGCAAGTCCAAATTAACATCTACTGTCAAATCCACATCATATCCACGAAGTAAATAGTGTGGTGTATATCCTGTTGTTTCATGAACGGCCGTGTTATATGAAAACAGGAGAAATGGAAGAAATTCGTCCCAGTCAGTGTGTTCTTCATTAACATAACTTTGCAACATTTTTGCGAATGTCGCATTAAATCTCTCCGTTAATCCATTTGTTCTTGGATGGTATCCTGAC
Organism: Strigamia acuminata; assembly: GCA_949358305.1. Lineage (NCBI taxonomy): Eukaryota > Metazoa > Arthropoda > Chilopoda > Geophilomorpha > Linotaeniidae > Strigamia > Strigamia acuminata. Next base: position 461,765 of record OX442319.1, on the reverse strand, counting down.
GTAGTTTTATGCAAACTTTTAAACATATTTGAGACCTCCTCAACCATTTTGTTCCTGTATTCCGTTCCACGGTCGCTTAGGATTTCTCTCGGACTGCCTTCTTTCAGAATAACTTCATAAAGCAATGTTTTTGCTGCTTCTAACGCTGTAGCTGCTGCTGCTGGTCTAGCTATTGCATTTCTAGAAAGATAATCAGTTACAACAAAAACATGTTTATTTCCAAGTCGTGACAATGGAAATGGTCCAAGTGTGTCTATTCCAATTCGCTCAAAAGGTTTTGAGACTGTTGACCATGGCTGCATTAATCCTTTAGCTGGCGTTGTCATTGTTTTTGCTTTTGCGCAGTGTTGGCAGGACAAGACGTAATTTCTAACATCTTTATAGATTCTTGTCCAGAAAAATCGTGTTCTTATTCGTTTCCACGTTTTTGCCAATCCCAAATGAGCTCCTAGTAATCCATCGTGCATTTCATACAATACATCTTTTTGAAGTTGTTTTGGAACTACTAGTAATAAATCTTCCATGTTCAGGGAACTGTTAAGTTTTTTCTTCCTGAACAATGTTTTGTTTTGAAGAACGAACTGCTTTAGTGGTCGTCTTCTTTTTCTTGGAAGTTGCTCTTGGTTTTCTAGCGCTGTTATGAGGTCCAGTAATTTGGGATCCTTCCTCTGTTCAACAGGGAGGTCCAAGTTTTCTAAGAAAAGCGAAGGTAATTTTTCTATTTCTTCTTCACTTAATTCTTCCTGGATCCTACTTAAAGCATCGGCATCTGTATGTTTCTTGCCGCTTTTATGAAATATTTCAAAATCATACTCAGCTAATTGCAGCGCCCACCTGGCTAGACGTCCATTTGGATTTCGGACTCCTTTCAGCCATTGGAGGGCAGAATGGTCGGTAATAATTTGGAATTTCTGTCCATATAAGTACGGTCTAAACTTTTCAATAGCAAAAATGATTGCTAACATTTCCCTATCAGTTGCAGTGTAATTCATTTCTGCTGTGCTCATCATACGACTTGCATAAGCGATAACACGCTCTTGATTGTTGACTTTTTGCTTCAAAATAGCTCCTAATCCATAGGCACTTGCATCGCATGAAATCATGAAGGGCTGAGTAAAATCTGGATGCGCTAACACCGGCACTGTTATTAATGCATTTCGGAGCGTGTGGAATGCTTTGTCGTGGGGTGGTCCCCAGTCAAACTTTTCATCCTTTTTGGTTAAATTCACCAGAGGTTTGGAAATGTCCGCAAAACCTTTAATAAATTTCCGGTAATACGAGCATAATCCTAAAAAACCACGTAGTTGTTTAACGTTCACAGGAATTGGAAACTTAGCTACTGAATCCAGATTCCTGGGATCCGGTGAAATACCTTCAGCATCAACCACATGTCCGAGATATCGTATGGTGTGTGTCGCAAACGTACATTTACTCAGTTTGACTTTGAGATTCGCTGTTCTAAGCTTTTGGAAAACTGCCTCCAAATCAACAAGATGCTGATCGAAAGTCTTCGAAAACACTATCAAATCGTCCAGATATGCAATACATACTTTTCCCAGGAGGTTACCAAGTACTTTATTCATCAATTTTTGAAAGGCGGCCGGGCTGTTACATAATCCCATTCCAAGGACATTAAACTCATAATGTCCACTAGACGTGGTAAACGCTGTCTTTTCACGATCTTGTTCGTCTATTTCGACTTGGTGATATCCCTGGATAAGATCCATCATTGAAAAATACTTCGCACCCGCTAATTGATCTAGGGTGTCATCAATACGTGGTAAGGGATAAACCATTTTCTTTGTTACCGCGTTTAACCGTCTCCAATCAACACAAAATCTCCATTTGCCGTCTCTTTTCTTGACGAGTAGTACTGGTGCACTCCATGGGCTCTCAGATTCTCTAATGACTCCTTGCTCAAGTAACTTCTTTGTTTCAGCATCCTCGATTTCTTTTTCCTTAATCGATCGTCTATAAGGTTGTAAATGGATTGGAGGAGAATCTCCAGTATCAATTCGATGTTTAATCGTATGAGCTCTGCCTAAATCATTGTCAGTCTTCGCAAATCTATCCGAATTTTTCTCCAGCAACCGCAACATTAGCCCTTGTTGTGATGGCGTCATGTTATCATTCGCCATGGCCGTGCTAAAGTCAAATTGATTAACTCTGTTTTCATCAAGCACGCCAGACTCAATTACATAAAAGGCCTTTGCAATTGCTGAGTTTTTTCCTAAATAGATTGTCTTTTTAGTTGGATTTGCAACTCGCAGAACTCCTTCACCTTTTCTGAATTTAGTCAATGTTTTGCAACAAATTACTCCAAAACGGTCAATTACTCCACTGAGTGGTTCTATGAATAGTTCATCATCTACTTTCTTTGCAATTTTTATTGGAACTACACATTCATGTAATGCTGGAATTGTTATTGGTTTTAAAACTCGGGCTATGTAATTTACATCAGTATAATTCTTTGACATTGGGAAAACTTCTTGTTGTTCATTTTTTGGGCCTACAAAGATCTTCTGTTGGTCATAGTCGAGTTTACACTTTGCAGATCTTAAGAAATTATCTCCCAGTAGTAAGTGGCGTCCAAATCCATTAACGATCAATACGTCGATGGTGTGTTGTTGTTGTCCAACATCAATGGTAATCCTGGTTTTTCCTTCTGGGACTATCAATGAGCCATCCACAACTCTCAATCGAACACCTGGACAAGGCTGATATTTGAGCTGCAGAGTTCTCACCAAATCTTCACTAATGATGTTGCGAAAACCTCCAGAATCCAAGACACCAGTGATTTCCATACCATTTAATACTACTGGAATCTGTAAAAGTTCGTCCATAGCGTGTAACTCGATGATTTCTAATTTTCTCTTTCTTCTTTTCTTCTTGTTATTTCGTCTTTGTGGCCATTCTAGTTTCCCGATGCATTAGACGGTCCACCACGTGGGGCTCCTCGTTGACCTCGGCCTTGGTAATTTTCAATGAAATTTTTACCTTTATAATTTGGATTTTTAGGATGGCCTTGGTTATTTGGATTCCCCTGTGGTCTTTGTGGATTCCATTGCTGTTGTGGTGGATTCCACTGCTGTTGTGGATTCTGCTGTCGGAATCCTTGACCTGAGTTATTCCACTGATTATTCCAATTACCTCTGTTTTGACCTCTATTGTCACTCCATCCTCTTCCTTGGTTCCTATTATTGCCATTCCACCATCCACGTTGTTGTCCAGATCGTCCTCTAAAGTTACCTCTATTGTAGAACTGGGCCTGGTTTGGATGTGGTGTATACCATTGATTTTGATAGAAGACTGGAGTAACCTCTGCATATTGAACTTCCCCAAACTGCTGCTGTTGTCTTAGCACTTTGACCTCTGCTAACAACTCGTCTTTTGATTTATTGACGTCGCTCGGTTCAACTAACAAACTTGGTTTCACCTCGCCTGTTGTATCAACAGCTTTTTGCAGTAGGGTTAGCAAAACTTCTGCAGGATCCTCGCTGAATGCATGAGCTTCCAATAGTCCAAGTTGAGATGTTAACTGATCCAATGTCTTTGGAAAATTGACTACTAATTTATCTCTAGTCACCTTTTTAAGTCCTTGAAACACATGAAATATCTTTTGTTCTTCAGTAAATGCTGGTCTCGCAAAAGAACATTCTTTTAATATTTTCTGCATATGTTCCATTGCTGTCCCATCTTTGTGCTGCATTGCCTGTAATTTCGACAAAATTGTTGTTATTTGTCGCCTGAATTTTGCCTTCAACGCATCTTTCCATTGACTCCATGTTCTAGTCGGATGTTGTGGAAGTTGATCTAGATACCACGATGATGCGGAGGATTTCAGCACAATTGACAGATGTTTAATCCTTTCAGTGTCATCGGCGATCGTATCTTCATATCCGATCAACCATGTGTCAATATTCCCTGTAGCCGGATCAAAGTCAACTGGATTTCTTCTATTGACCACTAAATTTTGTAATACCGTCTGTATTGCTACTAGTTCTGGTGAAGCATTTGCCATATTATCTGGAAATTGTTCGTTTTTAATTGCCAATATTGGTTGAATTAATTCCTTTTGGTCCTCAATATTGTCAGTTGCGTCCTCAAATGCGTCGTCCAAATTTGCTTGCACTTTATCCAGGAGATTGCCTAATTCCGTAGCTTCGTCAGGCAACAACAAATTGTACACACTTGGATCGATTATTCTTTTATGGCGCTGTTCCGGGGTTTCAAAATCTTCCCTTTTTTGAATTTTTTCTTCTCCTTTGGATTTTGATCTCTTTTTCCGGTCAGTCACCTTATCATCCAGTGATTCAAGTTCTCCCGGATCTTTTGATGAAAACAAATAATCCGTTACCACTTGTGAAAAGTTATAACGTTTGGATTCCGCAATTGTTAAATAATTAAATTCGAAGACACAACCCTTTGACTTGAAGCACTATTAATTCACTTTTCCAGTTATAAATAACACTATAACTCTTTAGCACACAGAACACTTTTCACTTTCTGAAAAAATAAATCAGTGATTAAACACTTCAATTTTCACAGAAATATTTCAAAATACTAGAACAATTCAATCTTCACAATCAAATCTCAAAATTTCCACAAAAGAATTCAAGGAAAAAAAAAAAAACACTTTCACGGTCATCATTTTTTACAAAAATATCAAAAACAATTCATTTTCACGGTCATAATTACAAAATTTCATCAAAACTATTCAAGGAAAAACTTCTTATTAATAACACTTTACAAAAATGCTCTGGAAAGAAAATAAATTCATTAATAAATATAAACAATATATTCTCTATTATTATTCAATTTTATCTTACATTCACAATTAAATTCTTCATTACTATACACTTTCATTTAATTTTATCAAAGTTCAATCAATAATACTATATCAATTCAATTAAAAGTCAAATATCACAATAAATAATACTCAAATGCAAATTTATCCAATTTAAACCTTCAAAGCTTCTATTCTATTTTATTTTATTTTTTAGATCTTGCCAATTTTCAATCTAATTGACCTATTTATTCTTTAGCAATGACTCACTCTCACATTCCTATCAATTTCACAAATGACTCACTCATATTCAAATTAGGTTGGGATTTCTCTAAATTTTATATGATTTCAAAGCTATTTTTAAGCTAAATTTGCCAATTTTATGTGATTTTAATTCCAATTTCACTCATTTTACTCTAGATTTTACAATTTTAATGATTTTTAACTCTAATTTCGGGATTTTTTATTCTAATTTTTGGTCCCGGGGAAAGAACCGCGATCTCCACCATTTGTTACGTGGAATCCGGGCCTAATCAGGTCTCCACGCAACTATGTTTAATTGGGGTTTAGTGAGTGTGAAAGGAAAGAATGAGATTCATTTATGCTTTAAATTCAATTCAGATTTATTTGACCGGACAAACAAAGTTTGTTCGATCCCTTATAAATTCAGATACATTTATTCTCAACAGGTCAGAATGTTATTTTGGATAAATTGTCACTTCTTACATTTGTCAAATGTACAACCTTTATTAATTGGGTTATGAACTACTGTGTGATAACTTAATTGCGATGTAATTAAATTGGTTTTATAGTCATCAGCCGCGCTCTTTATTGAGGCGACATCAGACTCTCTAGTTCTGAAAAGCAAAAGTGATTAGAGACCTGTCTTAGTGCGGGCTCCTTATTTATAGCAAATCTGCCATAAACCCCATAATTGAATTGATCGGTCCATCACATGGCGATGACGGAGTCCAAGCCGTCAGCGCCATCTGTGGCCGAAATTTAGCAACATTTAACCTAATAATGATTCGAATTACGTGCTACGAATCGCGCATCAATTGGCACGGTTCGTACACGTGACAGTATCGTATTATCAAGCAACTACGATTGCTAATTGTCCCTTTTGTATATATATGTCATGCATATTAACACTTTGCCTTACGAGCATTTGTAGTGTTTACATTTGATATGTATAACTTCCATTTCACGCCTATAGGTGGCACTTGTATACCTTTGGATCACGTGATCAATTGGAATAAACTCACTCTATGTTTAGATTTTCACCTGCACACACCTGTCTCTTCTTTCCTATGTTTTGGGTTTTCCACACCACTGCAAAGCTGGGCTTTTGCTAATGATTTGTACCACAAATCAACACATGTGGCCCATTCTGCCGTGCCAATAATCAATATGTAGTGGCTTGTCCACTCTGGCAAACGTGCCTCTCGCCGCTAAACTTTGTTTAGAATTGTTCTTAACACTACCCTGCTGCGCTTTGCTCTTTGCAACATCGCTCGCTTGCGCTTGTACGCCATTACTAGTAAAAGACCCTTTGCCTCCGCCATTGCTGGCATTTAGTACGCTACTAAAACTAGGTTGTGTTAGTGGTTGTTTTACAATAGTTGGTACCAGCTCTAATGTGATTGCATCGCTAGGCGTAGCAGATGCACTCACACTTACAGTTTGAGCCTCGATTTGACAATCCAATTTATACATTCTGTTAGTGAGGCGAACTGCTGTTAAAGTTGGTTCCGATGCTTTGTTCCGATATATGTTCATTTTTCCGCTCTTCACGACGGTGGTCAATCCGGACTCGTCGGCTCTGCCCAACGAGATAAGATTCTTGCGGAAGTTCGGGGTAAAGAAAACGTTTTTCATTGTAATCTTCTTGGTTCGTCGACCAAAAGTCGCCACAAAATTCACAGTGCCGACCCCCTCTATGCGAGAACTTCCTTCGCCCATTTGGACCGTTGCGCCCACTAATGGCTTGAAATCGCTTAACCACTCTCGCTTGAACGTGAAGTGGTCCGTGGCTCCACAATCAATGTACCAGCCCGTGTCTATTGTATTGAGTTGTGGTGGAAATATTGTGTGTTTGATTGTTTGTCGCCATATTGTATAGTTTGTGAATATTTACATTACACACTTTCCGGATATGTGTAATGAATGTGCTGCTATTTAATGTCTCGATGTCGTGTTCAATCGATCTCGATTTTTATTAATGCTGGTTCTGTACTGCGGTTGAACGTTTCCATTTAGCAGCATGTGCTGATAACATCGTCTGCTCAAAAGAGCGAGTCCTGTATTGTTATTATTGCTTAGTTATCGATTATGAATGTCATTGTTTTTATTACGAAATGTAAAGGACAAATCATTGGGATTCAACAATGATTTATTCTATTATTCTCGAGTGCAGTTGTTAGCCTCGAAACGTGTACACTTTTATGTTACATTAAACATGGCGCACGCATGTCGGTGTCGCGCACCGTTTGAAGTTTCTTGTCAGATCTTTTCCTACTCTGCCAGGTCGGGAAATCGCTTTATATGGTAGCAGAGGATGGTTGACGACGGCCCAACCAGTTGGTAAAGGATTTCCGACCATTTTCAAGGCGAGACGAAGCGCAGACGTCGCCCGACATCGCCGCAAACGCGAATCGATCGACGCAGACGGATTTTCTTCGCCAAAGTGTTTAAAAACGTTTGACAGCGGATGCGGACATTACTACGGACTAAACCGAGTGTAAGCAGCCTATTTCCGAATTTTTCGGTGCGAAATAAGCACCTTTTTCGTCGTTTTGAAAATTTTTGTGCGGCGGCCATCTTGGATCGTCCAGGCAGCGTAGCCAGCCGACCAGAGCGTGTTTCGGGTCGATTCACGCCTGCACGACGTTGTTTCTTCAAGACAACGTCAATTTTCAACGAGACAACGCGTATCTCAACGAAACGGCGCCTTTAATCGCCGAAACGACGATTTTTCATCACGAAACGGACGGGAATCGTCGTTGGATCGCCGTGGAAGAACAAATCTTCATCAGCGGCCATTTTGTTGGGATTTTCATCGCTGCCGACGGTGGAAATCAATTTGGAGTGTCTGTGTACGTATAAGCCTACGTACACGACTAATTTTGGAGCGGAAAAGCCGTGGCTTGCACCCCGGTGTGCTACACGAAGGCGCGGACGTGCGCAACGACGATTTTGGATTATTTTTCCCCACTTTTGCACGGAAGTGTGCAAGTGGAAGCACGTCAGCCCCAGTACCGTGCACCAATAACGTCAAGCCGACGTTCACCGCTACGAGGAAGCGATTGCGACGATCGGATCCCACAATTCGCCCAACTTAACAACGAAAAAGTGTATTTAATTAGATATTTTCGTGAAACTTTGTTAAATTTAAGTTTTTGTTCTTGGTCCCTTGTTAGATTCGGTGCTACCCTACGTCCAGTCGGGCACGTAGCACTGTATTCTTGGCTGGGCTTATCCAGGGCCCCCAACCGATCCCGCGACCCCAGGTGGTCGGACGGAAGAGTTGGTGGATTGCCAGTCAAGGTTTTCCAATCTCACTTATTGAGATTCCTCGGGTTGAAACTGTATTTTCACCTTCCTTTTTGGTTTTTGGGACTAGAGACAATTGTGCACTGTGTGATTAAGTGTCTAGTGAAGTGTTTGTGCGGAATAAATTCTGAAATTGTGTTTTCTCCGCGCATAACTCATTATTATTGTGCATTTTCCTTGTGTCGTCGCGATGGCTTCAAAGCACGACGATTACAAGGATATTAAAAAGCTCGATGGCACGAACTATGCCACCTGGTCTGTGCAGGTTCAGTTATTGCTCAAATACAACGGCGTTTGGGGACATGTTAGTGGCTCTGAGCCACCACTGGCTGCGACAGCCACTGCAAAAGAGAAGAGAGAGTTTAACGCTTGAGAGGACAAGGCAATGTCCACTATTTGCATGAGTTGCGCCGAGCCGCAACAAGTGATAGCTGTTGCCTGCCCCACCGCTGCTAAAGTTTGGGTAGCTTTAAAGGACGCTTATCAACCGACGACGAGGGCACGTCGTGCTCGGTTGCGACGTGAATTCCTCAACATGAAACTTCGAGATAATGAGGAAATGCTGGTTTTCACCGGGCGGGTCGACCGCAAAATTGTCGAACTAAAGGACATTAAAATTGAGGTCACCGATGAATTCCAGGCATTCCAATATTTGGATCTCCTACCCCCACAATACGAGGCTGTGAAACAGACCGCGTATCACTGGTCAGACACGGAATTCACAGCGAAAAACGTTAAAGAACGTTTGCTTGGCGAGTATAATCGCCTTTATGAACAGACCAATGAATTTGGCGTCCCACCTGTATTGGCAGACAATTCTACTGCTTTCTATACTAAAGGAAGATGGAAACCTCGTGGAAAAACTCCAAATTCGCCCGGAACTTTGCGAGGGACATGTTTTACTTGCGGTGGGTCGGGACACTTCGCCAGAGAGTGCCCATCGCCGCCGAAACAGCAAGGGACTTTCCCCGCCAGCGCTGGCTCGCCAGCCCAATTGAATCGTGGAGGCACCCGTGGCAAAGGACGAGGCAGAGGTGGTCCACAGAGAGCAAATCTCACACAACTGGACCCGTATGCGGATGAGCCCTACACTTTGTATTCTGCGGTGTCGGAAGAGAAGCCCACAGTGCCTTTGTCTCTTGTGTCGCACGGAAACTACGATTCACAGTGGTACGTGGAAACGGGAGCGTCGATCACTTTTCTTTCAACCGGAATTGGTTTTCAAACTTCAAACCGTTATCTAACTTCAGCGTTCTCCAAGCAGAAGGAAAATCGAAGATTGAAGGGGTGGGCAACATCGTTCTCACTTCACTTTATGGACAAAGAACAAGGAAAATAACCTTGACAAATGTTTTCTTCGCACCGAATTTTCGGAAGAACCTTATTTCGCTCGGGCGCACCGATGAGGCTGGGTTGTGCACAATTGTCAAAGATGGGAAAATGAGTATTTTCAAAGATAAAGTCGAGGAACCTTTGATTTCGGCAGTTCGGACTAGCGACAGACTGTACAAAGTCAACTGCCGGGTCGAGGTTAATTCTGTAAACACAGCTGCATTAACTGCGCAACAGGATACAGCTGCTGTCCTCGATTTAATCAAATCATCCGTAAAGGATGAAAAATTTGTACAACCGCTACTAACCATTTTAGATTTTAAGTCAGCTTTACTAAAAAGTTTATGTAAGCCGGATATGGGAAAATCCGCATCTAATTTGAGTGTGCAAGTGAGCGAACCAATCAAAGCGAATGCGCCTGCGGCGATTAATTTACAGAACACAGGGAATGAGGTTCAGACACCTCCTACTATTGTTCCCGAAGCTAATGCGACTGCGAAAGTTAACAAAAGCGGGAATAATGAGGTCAAAGTGAAAAATAAAGAAACACCCCAGAGTATGGACACGTGGCATTCCAGAATGGGCCACCATAATGCTAAAGGCATTATTAAATTAACAGAATCCGAGGACGTTTTTGGGATTAATTTGTCTAACAAAGAATTATCCACTTGTGATGCATGTGCACGTGCTAAGAGCACTAGGGCGAGCTTTCCCCCGATAATTACCATTTCCACTAAGGGAATATTGGATCTAGTGCACATGGATGTCTGGGGTGCGTCACAAGCTACTTCCTTGGGTGGGGCCAATTTTTACTTTATATTGGTTGATGATTATTCACGTTATATGTGGATTATAACGATGAAGACCAAAGGGGAAGTTTTGGGCCATTTTAAACGTTGGTTGACGGAAGTCGAAAGAACGACATCACGGAAAGTGAAATGCATTAAAACTGATAATGGAGGGGAATTTATTTCGCGGAATTGGGATGATTATGCATCCAAAATTGGTTTGAAATGTATTCGTACGAATACATATAGCCCGGAAATGAATTCTGTTGCGGAACGTGCAAACCGTACCATTGTCGTTGGCGTCAGAGCTTTAATTTTGGAAAATGATTTCCCCTATCCCCTTTGGGCTGAATTAGCAACGACCACAGTCTACTTGAAGAATCGATTCCCCCATGAAGGGCTTGGAGGAAAAGTGCCCTATAGCGTGTTTTTCGGCAAGAAATTGTCTTTGCGACATATTAAGTGCATCGGGTCGAAAACATTCGTACATATCCCGTCCCAGGTCAGGAAAGGCAAACTGGAAGGAAGGGCTTGGGCGGGAGCACTTATTGGATACGCAATATCAACTAGGGGCTACAGGGTTTGGGATCCTGTACGGAATCAAGTTTTTGCATCCAAACATGTCCGAATTTTCGAAGACTCATATTGGTATGAGATTGGCAAACGGCTACAACAGCCCATTAAGCAACCACAGGGTGGACAATTCAAACATTTTGGGGATTCTTCCTCAGACACCGAGGGAGATGATGATGATTCCGTTGCCCCTATCCCTGAAATTGTTGAGGAAGTGCATGAGGCACTACCACCCCCTATTCCGCCCCCTGCTGAACCCCCGGTTCCAAAGGAGAAGCCTCCTTTACCCACAACCCCAAAGCCTGCTTTCAGACCTGAATTGAGGCCGCTTGTGAAACAAGCGATACAACAATCTGCGATAGAAACGGTTGAAGATGACCTAATTGGGGATGCTGGTGCTGGGGATAATCCAGTTGAAGAAATTGGTGGGGCGAAGGGGGATAATGGCGATGATGAGAATTACTTCAATGTTTATCCTGACGACGATGAGGAGGTCGATCTTCCTCCTACGATACAAGCTCGTCGTGGTTCGGGTAAAAAGGGAAAGAAGGTCAAAGATCCTTTGTCGCTGCCACTGAATATGACTAAATGGAGACGAGTCCAGTCTGTCCGGAAAGCCGGGGCAACGGCTGGGAAAATTGATGTAGTTTATTTCTCGCCCAATGAGGACAAGCTTAGAAGTCGGACTAACGTTGCGCGATGGTGCGACGCAGAGGGTTACCATTATGACCCAGATCTTTTTGACTTCAAGACCTTAGAGGGTGAAGAACCCGAACTCCCTTTTGCCGGTTTCTGTGCCGTAGAGCCTGACACCTACGAGGAGGCAATGAGGCACATCAACAAACGAGACTGGGAAAAGGCGATGAAGGAAGAGACAGATATCTTCGACGATCGAACTGTCTATAAAGAGATTGATAAGCCCGAAGGAGAGTTGCTTTTGGGATCAAAATGGATTTATAAAATGAAAAGGGACCAGTCAGGTGCAGTCGCGCGCTACCGGGCTCGCTTGGTAGCACAAGGCTTCAAACAGAGGCCGGGCATTGACTTTACGGAGGTATTTTCCCCCGTAGTCAATTTCGTCCTCGTTATGGTGTTTTTCTGTACCTTGGTGGTACTGAAAGGTTGGAGAGATGTCCATCTTGACATCAAGGCCGCGTACTTGTACGGGGACCTTGATAAGGTCCAGTTCATGGAGATTCCCAAGGGCTACAGAACAGCCGAAAACCAACATAAGTGTTGGATGCTGTTGAAGTCATTATATGGACTACATCAGAATGGACGGATGTGGTACCAAGTCCTTCACGACCGTCTACTCCAACTGGGATTTGTGCCTTTGTTGGGTCTTAACTGTGTTTATGCGTTAGACAACGACGCGATTATTATCTTTTACGTGGATGACATAGTTGATAGGTTTGGGGGCGCCGGACATCAATAAGAGAGAGCTGAGACTCGATTCAAACGGTGCGGAAACTCGCATTATGCGACCGCCATCTTTATTCATCGTGATGAGAGAGAGAACATAAAAGCGCACCTCTTTCGAGGCTACAAAGCTTAAAGTAGAATGAATCATTGTTAACAGGCAAAGATTCATTCTTTACATAACAAAGGCAAAACAACGGCATAAATAATCGATAATGTAAACAAAAGCCATGAGAAACTAAAAGATAAGTGCTCATATTCGAGCAGACGACATATCGGTATGTCATTGCTAATAAGCACATTGGTTGCGGCACTTAGCACAGGAATAAGGGTTTAAAAGTCAATATCAACCAATGTAACACAAATACAGAATTGCAATGACACACACGTTGCATTTAACCGGAAACATGCAACCGAGAAGATCAAACAGTTGGGCATTTTTCTAACAAATCCCCCTTTGCGCAACTATTTGACTACAACAAAAATATGCTCACAGAGCTGACACAATCTGGGGCGCGGCAACCACTTCGTCATCAAATCCGCGATGTTTAACTCACCAGGCACATGTTTGATGTTAAATACCCCTCTTTCAAACCAATCGCGGAGAAAGTGCAATTTAACATCTATATGTTTATTTGCACGGTTTTCGATCTTGTTTTTCGCATAGTTGATTGCCGGCATGCTATCGGCGTAAACACAAGGGACGCTTCTTCCAAAACACAAGATGATATCGGCGTCGTATAAACGTTCTAGCCATATCACCTCCCTCACGCCATCGACAACTGCGAGAAACTCGCTTTCCATGATACTCAGTGAAGTCATGGATTGTTTTCGACAATTCCATGAAATCGGAACCCCTCCTAAATAAACTATGTGACCACCAAAGCTTCTCCTACTGTCTTGGTCCAAAGCAAAAGATGCGTCGGTATAAACCGTTAAATTGTTGTTTTTACAATTAGCTAAGTTGATAACATAATCGGGGGTATTCGCCAGATATCTCAACACTTGTATTAGCATTTTAACATGCCTGTTAGAGTGGGTCTCATTGTATTGAGATAACACAATGACGCTGAAAAGGATATCTGGGCGCGTTCTGTTCGCGATAAATAGTAAACTCCCTACTAGGGACCTGTATGGGAACGTCGAGTTTATTTGTTCACTCGGTTGTACCTTCTGTATCATGGTGCCAACCGTGACTGGGATTTTAATCTTATGGCACGGATCAATGTCATATTTCTCGACTAATTTCGCAATATAACTCTTTTGATGTACTAAAATGTCCCCATTTTTCCTCTCAAAATGAATCCCTAATAGAATAGTCACTGATCCAAGGTTGACAATTTCAAAGCTCTCTTGAATCCACTCGATGATACATTGTTCAACGAAAGCATCACGACTGAACAAAACAATGTCGTCCACGTAAAACAAAAGGACAGCGTCTGAGCCGTAATTATATACGCAATTCAATCCTAAGACTGGAGTAAATCCTATTTCTAATAATCGTTCGTGGAGCTTGAAATACCACATCCTTCCGGACTGGTGAAGTCCGTACAAGGATTTGACTAGCCGCCAACATTTGTGTTGGTTCTCCTTGGTCCGGAAGCCCTTCGGGATATTGATGTACTGTGGCACATCAAGGTCTCCGTACAAGTACGCAGACTTGATGTCGAGATGTGTATCTCGCCAGCCTTGCAGAACCACAAGAGAACAAAAGAATATCAGTACGAGAACAAAGTTGACCACTGGTGAAAATATCTCAGTGAAGTCAACTCCTTCTTTCTGCCCAAAACCTTGCGCAACTAAACGTGCTCTCCAACGCTTAATTGCCCCAGTGTGGTCACGTTTGATTTTATAAATCCATTTTGTTCCCAGTAAATTCGTCCCTTCGGTTTTATCAACTTCCTCGTAAACTTTTCTGTCATTAAAGATATTAATTTCGTCGTCCATGGCATCCTGCCAGTCGGATTTATTGGGATTGGACATGGCCTCTTCAAAGGTATCCGGTTCAACGGATGCATGACCGGCGAACCCAACGGTCTCATCTGTTGCTTTGAAATCGAAACAACCCCCATCGTACTGATAGTCTTCTTCTTTGCACCATCGTACAACATCAATCCGACTGCGGATTCTATCGCCTAGTGGTGTTATGTAGATCACATCTACCTGCCCAGCAGTTTCACCACTTTGTCTAATGGTTTCTCTCCGTTGTCATTTTGTCATGTCCAAAATTTTTAAATTCTGGGGAGCAGTCATACCCTTTCTCACTGTATCCCCCTTTAACTTAGCACCGCGTGGTGGATTCCTCCTAACTGGTGGAGGTGTGAGAGTTGGATTCGGAAGCCGAACTTCCACTTGTTCTTCCTCCTCTTGTTCAATCCCACCAACAGCTTGAGCAATTTCTTCCACAATTCCAGGCTCAACTAATTGGGGATCAGGGTCTTTTGCTTGAGGTGCAGGAGCTGGAATCACAGCTTTTTGTGCAGGGGGCATTTGGGGTAATTGCTGTTGCACAGCAGGAATAATCTCATCATCCGAATCTTCATCCCATGATGCCGCTACAAAATCTGGCTCACGTGGAATGGAATTTGATTGCACCGATTCATGCCAAAAAACATTTTCATTAATCTTCACATGCTTTGAAGCAATCACTTGATTGGATTTGGGGTCCCAAACTCGATACCCCCGCGTCTTAATCGCGTAACCGACTAGGGCCCCAGGCCATGCCCTTTCTTCCAACTTGCTTCTCCTTGTTTGCGAAGGGATGTGCACGAAAACTTTGGAACCGATACACCTTAAATGTCTCAACGACATTTTCTTGTTATAAAACAAGTTATAAGGGGTTTTCCCACTTAAGCTTGCATGTGGGAATCTATTTTTAAGATAGACAACTGTCACGGCCAATTCTGCCCACAAACCCTTTGGAAAATTGTTTTCGAAGAGCATGGCTCTAATTCCCCCAACAATCGTTCTGTTTGCTCTTTCGGCCACGAAATTCATTTCTGGGGAGTAGGGGTTTGTTTGGATGCACTTAAGCCCAATAGAAGCCGCATAGTCATCCCACTTTTTCGACACAAACTCCCCGCCGTTGTCTGTCTTGATGCATTTGACCTTTTTCCCGGTGCTGCGCTCAACTTGTGTTTGCCATCGTTTGAAACGCTCAAATGCATCCCCCTTGTTCTTGATAATTTCCACCCACATGAAACGTGAGTAATCGTCCACAATTATTAAGTAATAACTGGCCCCACCAAGAGATTTAAAAGGTTGAGGGCCCCACAGATCCATGTGAATTACTTCCAATATCCCCTTTGTAGAAATTTCAGGGATTGGGGAAAAGGTTGCCCTAGTGCTCTTTGCCTTCGAGCACGCGTCGCAAGGCGAAAGTTCTTTGTCGGAGAGTTTAACTCCGAAAATGTCAGGTGAAACTTCCATTTTTGCAATCCCACTTGCATTAAAATGGCCCATTCTGGAGTGCCAAATGTCCATTGGCTGTGGTTTCACTTTGATCTTTTCGATTTTTCCCCCATTCGAATCATTTTGCCCGTTAGTATCATTTAAATCGCTTTTCTGAAGATTTGACGCATTTACTAGCGCATTTACGCTCACTTGCTGCTTCGCTGCAGTCTGCACTGCGCCACTCAATGTGTTTAGTAATGCTGCCTTAAAATCTACTGTTTTTAGTAAAGGATTAATGACACTTTCACTTTTTACAACATTTTTGACCGAATTTCCACCCACCGCTGCACTCTGTTGCGCAGAAGGTGCAGTTGTGTTCACAATATTGGCCTCTATTTTGCAGTTAACTTTATACATCCGATCATTCGTTCTTTCTGCAACAATAAAAGGCTCATCAATTCGGTCTTTAAACATGGTCAACTTTCCATTTTTGATAAAAGTTGTGAAACCAGCTTCATCTGTCCGGCCCAGCGATAAGAGATTCTTCTTAAAATTTGGCGCAAAATAAACATTTTGCAGTGTGATATTCCTACATCTGCCAGAATAACAAGATGTGATCAACACATTTCCGATGCCCTCAATTTTAGATTTCCCTTCCCCTTGCTGGACACTATAGCCGGACAGTGGCTTGAAGGTCACAAACCAACTTCTGTTAAATGAAAAGTGATCTGTCGCACCGGTATCTATGTACCAGTGCGGATCAAAGTCGCAATGCGACATTAAAGACAATGGTGGTGACAAGGTGACTTCCTCTTCAGTTTGATGAACTGCCGCCGAGAACATTGTCAATGGTTCATCAAAAATGTCAACTTGTCCCAAATTGGCCTTTTTGGTCTTTCCACCACGGCCACGTCCTCGTGCAGTGCCTTTTGCTAGCTGTGCAGAGGTGCCACCTCGTTGGCTTTGCATATTCGCTTGTTGTTTGGGCGGTGACGGGCACTCTCTCGCGAAGTGACCAGTGCCGCCACAGGAAAAACAAGTTCGGGGCGCGAATGGCTGATTTCCGCTTTTGCCGCGTTGGAATCGCCCTTTTCCAAAGAATGCGCCCGCATTATCGATGGAATCCTGTGTACGTATGCCATAGGAGTCTGAAGCTTCAAATAAACGATTATACTCGCCTAATCATCGCTCTTTCACTTTTGCAATGGTGAAGTCCAAATCATCCCAGTGGTACATTATCTGTTTGATTGTCTCATAAGTTGTTGGCAGAAAATCCATATATTGAAATGCGATTTCCTCATCCGTCGGTATAACTTTGACGTTCGCGAGTTCTGCGACTTTTCTGTCGACACGGGCCAGAAAACACATCATCTCCTCATTGTCCATTAGATGCATTTGCAGGAACTCGCGCCTCAATCTGCCTTTCCGGGCGCGTGTGGTGGGCTGGTAAGCATCTCGGATCGCTTCCCACGCCCCCTTAGAGGTATCCTTGGCAACGGCCACGAGCTGTTCGTGGACCACGCCCGCTTCTCACGCACTTTGAAATCCCGTTTTTCTTTGGCCGTGGCGGTCACGGCGGGCGCGGTCTTGTCGCCTGTCACGTGATCCCACACGCCTTGTTGGGATAACAGTAATTTCACACCAATCGCCCATTGCGCATAATTTGTCCCATTCAGTTTTTTAATCGACTTATAATCGTTGTATTTTTTTTCTGATGCCATATTTAGTCGATTCGTCGCGAAGATCACACTTTTTCACAAAATAAATCGTCGCACGCACCAAATGAAGCACAAAACACACTTTTTACGCTTTTACAAGTGGCGTAAACCCCCAAAAGGTTTAGGCGAAAAATTATACAGTCTCCCTTGGACAAATCTCACTAAATGAGACGAAAAACTTTACGTAGTATCTCCCGAGTTCCGACCGGACTCCTAGGACCGCGGGACAGTCGGTGGCCAGAGAAAGCCTACGCAAAAATACAATTCCACTACGCGACTGCGTAAAGGGTGGAAAGGATACTACAAGACCCCCGAACAAAACCTTAAGCTTATTAACAAGGAATTTCGACAACTTAAAACTAAATAATAGTTGGCAAGGTGAAAATCCGTTGTTTTGCGGGTTGGTTTGCGTCGCAAATCTCCCGCGTTGATCCCACGTCGTGAAATGGATGCACGTCGACTCAACGTGCTCGTCCGCACCTTCGTAGGATGTGCTCCGTGCACAAAACCTCGGGAAAAATGCCAGCGCGTATGTTTAACCCGCTAACTGGTCTTCTGGTCGAATGCCTGCGCGTATGTTTAACCCGCTAACAGGACTTCTCTCCTCAAATGGAAATAAACACGTCGTTTTTCGCCTACTTTGACGAAAATGGCCGCCGTCGAAGAATTCGCTTCGTACGATGACTTCCGTGCTTTCCCACGACGAAACGATCCAAAAACGACGTCGATTCGACGTATTCTCGCGTCGAATCACGATGAGAGCGTGTGTCAACCCGTACACACGATTCTCAGCTGGCTTCACGGTTGGTCGCGATGAAACCAAAACAAAATGGCGCCCGCAGAAGAAAATCTTCTTTATATCGAGCAATGTGCTTATTTCGCACAGAATTTCGATAATTCTTACACTGTTCGATCCAGAAATGCCTCCGCAAACGTCCGCACACGTTGTCAGCTTTACAAACACCTCGAATCCGACGATACTGTTGGTCCTTGAAACCACTTCGGACGTTTATTTAACGCTTTTTCGATGCACAATGACGCTACCTGAACTTTTTCACATCATTGGTTGTTATATTTTCTTTCCCCAAATGATTTAGTGTTTATTTCCTACTTAACTGGTTGTTACCAGTATATTTCCGTATATTTACTTTATATTGTAAGGGAAATGCATGGTGCCTGCATTAACTGTGTCTTAACACACTGGGCATCATGCATCGCCTATCTGTTTATACCTGTGAGTCGCTCGCTTCTGTCACCAGAGCGCACTCCCTTTTATTCCAAGATGGCGACGCACACTGCTAAGTGTGCTCCTGTGCTTTTCAATCCTGTTTTCGTAAGTTTTAGGTTAATAAATCGTTTATTTTGTTTATAAATAATTCGTTTCTTGTGTCTGCACGTAGATAAGTGCAGACACCACGCAAATTCGACCAGAACCGGCTCGAATTCGCGTACACGACGCGCCGCACGTCTCGTGCGTGCTATATCGTGCGTGTTGGCTTATTTTTAAGCGTTTCCACTGCCTAGTCTGTGCTGTTTTTGCAGCATACCACCACAATTGGTAGCAGAGGCCTGGAAAGACACCAGGGCCTCGTTTTTTCCTTAATTTTCCACAATTTTCGCGATTTTTTCGCGAATTTTGCGGAAATTTTCTATATTTTCAGATTTTTCGCCGATTTACACCGATTTTCGACATGCGACGACGTCTACACGACGTTATCACCGAGAAACGGGTGTAACCCGCTGTTTAGCACCCCGGAGTGCGACAGTATCGACGATTTTCGTTCATTTTTCGCGATTTTTCGTTTAAAATCGCACATATCCGTGTTTTTCACACGAGGATCGCGTGTTGCGACGTGCACCGCGACTGATTCGTCAATTTCGCCTTATTTTGCCTTTCAGAGTCGAATTACCTTTGTTAATTTTAAGTGGGAATTTTGGTGTGGGACAATTAGAATCCTCGGCGCCCTTCGTCCGAATCCGGGCAAGCGCCGTTGTATTTTTCGGTTGTGCTTGTCGTGGTACAAGTGAGGTTTCCCGCGGCTCCAGGAAGTCGAACGGACCCTCTCAGACTGGCAACCGAAAGCTATTTAATTCCTTCAGAAGGAATTGCCCATTCTTGGTTTCCGCTTTGACAGTGCTACGGAAAGTGCTTCGCATCGTAATTTGTGCTTCGTTTGTGCGTGAATTGTGCGTCGATTGTGCTTCAATTTCCAGTTCTACGCATTTTTCCTCCGTACAATCATGAAAAAGGCCACCGACCAGTCGTCAGGCCATGTGCCGATTCTCGTGACCGGCAATTACGAACACTGGCACCGTGCAATTAAAATGCTATTGATGTCCGACGGCGTATGGCACCACGTCACCGAAACGGAGGAACTAGTGAAAGCCAACGTCGATGAAGACGTTTGGCGAAAATGGCAACGTCGGAAAGCCCGAGCGCTGGGGACCATTTATTGCCACGTCTCGCAGGCCAAACAGTCGGCCCTCGACGGTTGCACCACTCCGAAACAGGCGTGGGACATTTTAGCGAAAATTTACGCCCCCAGCTCTCTCGCCCGCCAAGCGGCGATGCGCCGTGAGTTCCTGCAGCTCAAGTTGGAGCCCGGCGAAGAAATGGCCGATTTCCTCAGCCGCGTTGACCTTATGGTCCGCCAACTTAAAGACGTCGGTGAAGACATCCTCCCTCGACATCACGCGTACCAGTATTTAGACTTTCTTCCGGACGAATACGACCAGGCGACTTTTGCCATTTATCATTGGCCGCTGGCAGAGTTTACCCCGGCTAAAGTCTCCGAACAGTTGTTGTCGGAATATCTACGATTAAAGTCGCATTCGAACCGAAACTCCGGTAATTCCTCCGCTTATGCTACTGGGCGACAAGGACGTAACCAGTCGCGACCCCCGCGCCCGCTTGCGCAGGTGCGTTGCTTCAATTGCAACGAGCTTGGACACTACGCCAATAAGTGCCAGCATCCTCGCAAGCAAACAACTGGGCAACAGCCGGTAGCTACGTTTCAGACACGATCTCGCAGCAAGAGTCGACGCCGCAATAAAGGCTCGAATCCGAATGTGAACCCGAATCAACAGCAGCAGGGACAGTTTCGCGAGTCTTCACGCCCGCGCCGAGATGCAGCATATCTCCTGTCCGCACCACCTGCGATCCAGGTTCCTACCGTTCATTTCGTCCAATCTCACGAATGGATTGTTGACTGCGGCGCCACCGACCACGTTTCACACGTTAAATCGTGGTTCTTGGACTTTGTTGAGGTCGTCCCTTTTAATATCGAATTGGGACAAGGAAGCTCCAAAGTTACCGGAAAAGGGAATGTTCCAGTCAAGTCACTCATCGATGGCTGTGAATGCACCGTACTTCTCCGCGATGTTTTGTACGCACCTGATTTCGGCGCTAATTTAATTTCGGTTTCGCGAGTCGATAAATGTGGGCATCACATACACATTTACAATTCGGAGTTGCATACATATGGGACGGATATCAAACAAAGTGTTCTTCGGGCGAAGCAAAAGTCAGGACTTTACTTCGTAGATGGACTAATTTCGCCATTTGCGTCGCCGACTGTTGTTTCGAGTACACCGCCCATCCCAATGTCACCTCCGACTACTGCGCCGATGACTCTCATCACGAAGGAGGAAGATTTTCCCGCGATGCCCTCAAAGAAGTCGAAGAAAATATCAAACGTTGAAATGACCGACTTCCGCTTACCTATCTCTCCCAACACCCTACTCGTGCCTTCTCCTTCCCCGATCATCCCCAATCCTGTTGCCGGATCTAAACCACAACAGATCCGGATGTATTCCAACGTCCTATCATCTCCTCCGTCTCCCGTTGCCACGACTACGGCAGTCCCACCTCCTAAAAAGGTTATAACGCCGACTGCGAACGTTGCGGATGCCACGGGATTATGGCATGCCAGGTTGGGCCATCTCCACACCAAAGCCATGCGGACTTTGGCGAACAATTCCCAAGTTTATGGACTCGATCCGGCTGCGGTTCGACAAGAACTTTCCTGCAACTCATGTCGCATTGCCAAGTCCACGCGCGCCTCGCATAAACCGATTCCCACACCTTCGACGACCAAACCGTTGGAGTTGCTGCACATGGACGTCTGGGGCCCGTCAAGACTGACTTCGATTGGCGGTGCTGATTATGCCTTCTCCATTGTTGACGACGCGACCCGATATTCGTGGATTTTTCCGATTGCACGCAAATCCGACGTTTTTGCGACTTTCAAAGACTTTGTTTCTCGCGTTGAACGCATTACGGATTCCCGCGTCAAATCAATTCGCACGGATCGCGGCGGGGAATTTATTTCTAAGACTTTTGACCGTTACCTCGCTGACAAGGGCATTGTCGCACAACGGACCAATCCCGGAAGCCCACAAATGAACGGGGTCGCCGAACGCCTAAACCGGACGATGGGCGACTATCTTCGCTCTATTACCTCCGAAACCGGTTTTCCACACACACTTTGGGCTGAACTCGCTGTGACATTTTCGTACGTTAAAAATCGCAGCCCGCATTCGAAACTTAACGACGAAGTTCCATATGTTTTATGGCGCCAGCGTGCCCTCTCCGTCAAACATTTCCGAAAAATTGGTTCTAAATGCTGGGTGCATTTCACCGCACCCGGGCGCAACAAAATGGATCC
This sequence comes from Strigamia acuminata, assembly GCA_949358305.1. Classification (NCBI taxonomy): domain Eukaryota; kingdom Metazoa; phylum Arthropoda; class Chilopoda; order Geophilomorpha; family Linotaeniidae; genus Strigamia; species Strigamia acuminata. The sequence goes on along the minus strand of OX442319.1, from coordinate 439,537 downwards.
ACGGGCGTGGGAAGGATTCCTCGTAGGTTACGCCTCCAACACTCGCGGTTATCGGGTTTGGAATCCGGCTACGAACACCGTCACGGAATCCGTTCACGTTCAAATCGATGAACGTCAGAATTTCAAACGCTCGCCGTTTTACGTTCCGGATCCCTACGAAAATGCTCCATTCATGGAGGAGCCCTCTCACGTCACTACACCGTCCCGTGTCACTTTTGACGATGGTGCTTTTCCGTCCGTTCCCTGGTCACGTCGACGTCGTGATTCCGACGATGAATCGTCTAATGACGATGATGAATTCCGCCATCGGGCTCCGTCAAGCGCTTCATCAGTCGCTTCATATCGCTCCGTCCTCGAGGAGGTCGAAGAGGACATTGCTGATGAACTACCTCCTCCTATTCTGTTTGCGGACGATGTACCGGAGGACATCGATTTGGACGTCACGCCTGACCCACCACTTCCGCTTTACCGTCCTCGGAGGAGATTACGTCCCGATGCTTTGGCTCGTCAACCTCACACCCCTGAGGCCAGCGATAGTGAACTCGACGTTGATCACGATATCGAACAATTTTTCGAACGCTATCCCGAACGTGATTCCGAGCACGACCCCGAAGACGATCCACTTGATAATCTCCTCGATGATCTCCTCGATAAGGCAGCCGCCTTACCAGCGGCCGCTGCAACGCCTGCACCGCCCCTCGCTCCGTTACGCGCTCTTCACTGCCCCTATCGTTTTATTGGTGGAGATACGCCCTTCAGCGGATGGAGGAGGGAAGAGCATCTCCGGAAAGAACAAGCGCCTGGTAAAATCAAGGTCGACGTTTATTACTATCCGGAGCACGGTGTCCGCTTAAGGTCGAGAGGGGACATCGAAAGATATTGCGTTGCTCACCAACTTCCGTATGAAGAGGACATTTTCTTTTTCGGCAACCTCGAACATCAATTGCAGGACGAGCAACCTGTTCATCGCGTCCTTATGTGTTTTCGAGAGCCGTCCACGTACGCCGAAGCTGTTAAGCTACCCGAGGCACCGAAGTGGACCGAGGCAATCGATGAGGAGCTCACGACTTTCAAGGAACGCGAAGTTTATAAGGAAGTTCCACGACCCCCGGACAAGACAATCCTCGGGTGTAAATGGATTTTTCGGTTGAAATCGGATGCCACCGGGAAAATTCACCGCTACCGTGCTCGACTTGTCGCACAAGGTTTCCGCCAAACAATGGGCGTTGATTTCGATGAAGTTTTTAGTCCGGTGGTTAACTTCGTGCTCATCCGATTCTTTTTCTGCCTCCTAGTCGTTTTACTAGGATGGAGGGATCTCCACCTCGACGTCAAGTGTGCCTACCTTTACGGCGACCTCGACCACGAAATTTACATGCGGATTCCCGCCGGCGCCACATGCACCTCACCCGACAACGTCTGGTTGTTAACCAAGTCACTTTACGGTCTTCACCAGTCGGGGCGCATGTGGTACCAGAAGCTCAACGAGACGTTAACCGACCTCGGATTCCAGAAATTTCCCGCTTGTAATTGCGTTTACGCATTTGGACATTCGGCTGTTATGTTAGTCTACGTGGACGATATCGTCGTGTTTTACGCGTCGGAGAGTATCCGAGACCGTATTTTGGCGCTGATTTCCAGCAAATTCGACATCGTCAACCTCGGACCAATAACCAAATTACTCGGGGTAGAATTCGTGCGTCGCGATGGGAAAGTTTTCATGTCCCAACGCTCCTACATCGACAAACTTCTTAAAAAGTTCAACGTTTCGTCAGATGCACTCATTAAAGTGCCTGTCACACCGGGGACCACGCTCGTCAAAGGCTCGTTGGATAATCTCCCGGACTTTCCGTACCGATCGCTCATCGGATCGTTATTATTCCTCGCTTCTCGCACTCGTCCCGACATATTATATTCGGTCATCGCTTTATCGCAGTATAATAACTGCTACGACCACCGCCACGTCAAGTGTTTGCTCCAAGTTCTCAAATACGTGGCGAACACGAGCGATTTCTCGATCGAACTCTCGGGGTGTAATTCCAGTCAGCTGTGGGGATACACAGATGCGTCGTGGGCGAGTGACATTGCGACATCGAGAAGCTTCGGAGGATACATCATTTATATCGGTTGTGTGCCAATTGGCTGGAGCTGCAAAAAGCAGACCAGCGTCGCCTGTTCCACCATGGAAGCCGAGTTTGTGGCACTAGTCGAAATCGTTAAAGAGTTATACTGGTTGGACAGTATCTATCGAGTCTTTCCACCGTTAAACCGATTATCGAAACCGATTATTTTCTCCGATGCCCTCGCCTCGATCCAATTCACGAACAACGACATCGAGAACTCGAAAACCAAACATATTCGAGTGAAGTTCCATTGGCTTCGAGAATGGCATATTGCCGGGTGCTTCGAACTCCGCAAAATTCCGGGTGAAATAAATGTTTCAGATATTTTCACGAAATGGCTTAGTTCCGAACGCCTCCGAAATTTGTTGTCCCGGATCTTCATCTCGAAATAATTTCATCGAACTGTTAATATCGACATTGCACATCGAAGGAGGGAATTGTTGGTCCTTGAAACCACTTCGGACGTTTATTTAACGCTTTTTCGATGCACAATGACGCTACCTGAACTTTTTCACATCATTGGTTGTTATATTTTCTTTCCCCAAATGATTTAGTGTTTATTTCCTACTTAACTGGTTGTTACCAGTATATTTCCGTATATTTACTTTATATTGTAAGGGAAATGCATGGTGCCTGCATTAACTGTGTCTTAACACACTGGGCATCATGCATCGCCTATCTGTTTATACCTGTGAGTCGCTCGCTTCTGTCACCAGAGCGCACTCCCTTTTATTCCAAGATGGCGACGCACACTGCTAAGTGTGCTCCTGTGCTTTTCAATCCTGTTTTCGTAAGTTTTAGGTTAATAAATCGTTTATTTTGTTTATAAATAATTCGTTTCTTGTGTCTGCACGTAGATAAGTGCAGACACCACGCAAATTCGACCAGAACCGGCTCGAATTCGCGTACACGACGCGCCGCACGTCTCGTGCGTGCTATATCGTGCGTGTTGGCTTATTTTTAAGCGTTTCCACTGCCTAGTCTGTGCTGTTTTTGCAGCATACCACCACAGATACGTCTCTGCGACGATACTGGCGAGGATCCGCGATGTCCGTTTCGTCACGAAACTTGCCGCAAACGTATCACAAACGGTTGGCCGCGTCGTCAACCATCCTCTGCTACCATATGATAGGTTTGGGGGCGCCGGACATCAATAAGAGAGAGCTGAGACTCGATTCAAACGGTGCGGGAACTCGCATTATGCGACCGCCATCTTTATTTATCGTGATGAGAGAGAGAACATAAAAGCGCACCTCTTTCGAGGCTACAAAGCTTAAAGTAGAATGAATCATTGTTAACAGGCAAAGATTCATTCTTTACATAACAAAGGCAAAACAACGGCATAAATAATCGATAATGTAAACAAAAGCCATGAGAAACTAAAAGATAAGTGCTCATATTCGAGCAGACGACATATCGGTATGTCATTGCTAATAAGCACATTGGTTGCGGCACTTAGCACAGGAATAAGGGTTTAAAAGTCAATATCAACCAATGTAACACAAATACAGAATTGCAATGACACACACGTTGCATTTAACCGGAAACATGCAACCGAGAAGATCAAACAGTTGGGCATTTTTCTAACAATAGTTCTCTTTTCTAAGGATGACTATGTCGAGGAATGCGTTGTTCGATGGATTAGGGAATCTTTTGACACGGTTGATTTGGGTCCCGTGACCCTTTTGTTAGGCATAGCCTTTGATAGGTCTGGGGGCCAAATTAGGATCCATCAAAAGGCATACATAGACAAACTTTGTAAGTTGTATGGGGTCGACTCATGCCTTCGGATTAGAGTACCTGGGACGCCAGGAACGATTATTCAGGGCGTGACGGAAAAAGAGCGGGTTGATTCCACTTTCCCCTATCGCAACTTAGTGGGAAGTCTCTTGTTCTTGGCGAGCAGGACAAGGCCAGACATCTTGTTCTCGGTCATTGTCCTCTCACAATACAACTACATTTCAAAAGTTTAGAAAGTAAGTGAAAAATTCACTCACTTTGTGAATAACACCAAAAATATGACTTAAAAGTTAAGCAAAACCAATTTATACCATCAGATTTGAATAAAACAATTATTTTTCATCTAAAATAGCTTATAGTTACATATATTTAGTTATACAGGGTGGAACAAAAGTCTGTTCCCCTCAAATATTTCCTGAGCAATTGCATCTAGGCCAACTTTGATGAAGCGATCATATAGGAAGTTGGGTGAGAGCAATCCAATGATGTCATCAAATTTGACCTTGAAGGCCATTTTCAAGGTTATTCACTTGCTAACTTCTAAACCAATCACGTTAGAGCAAAATTTCCAATTACAAAGTTGTAGAACACCATCAAATTAGTACTGTCCAATTTATCTTAGTCATCTTCATTTAAATGATTTCTTTTTAAAAAGGAAACGAATCAGAAAAAAATCAGCAATGTGAAATTTTTTTTCTTGTGAAAAAATAAATTATTGAGGCATTAAAAAAAGATAGTGATTTTTCTTGTGTACTTGCACAATAATGCACATTTGAATACATTTATTTAACACTAGAAAGGCCAGAGCGGTCATTTTGACCGCAACAGCTGTTTTAAACAGCTGTAGCAATAAACCCAAAGGGTTTACAATACTTTACATCATAAATCAGCAAACGTGGCTTTTTTCTGTAATAAAAATTAAAAAAATTGAATTGACCTAGAAAGGCCGAAGGCGGTCCAAATGACCGCTTGAAACAACGCGCACAAGACATGCACGAAACGTGGACAAAACGCGCAAATCGTGCAAAATACATAAACAATACGTGTATCTTGCGTTTTGCCATCAAATTGATCAGTAACACGCGAAATATGCGAAGAAAATAGCAAAACAAAAATTGATGGTCTTGTACGCATTGTTTCAAGCGGTCATTTTGACCGCTTTCGGCCTTTCTAGTGTTAAGTAATTCAGTATTTTTGTAGTAGAAATTTAATTTTTGCTTCAATGGCTGACTTTATTTCAGCTGATTTGTTTTCATTTTAAAACGAAAACATTTAACTTAAGATGACTAAGATAAATTGGATAGTACTAATTTGATGGTGCTCTACAACTTTGTAATTGGAAATTTTGCTCTAACGTGATTGGTTTAGAAGTTAGCAAGTGAATAATCTTGAAAATGGCCTTCAAGGTCAAATTTGATGACGTCATTGGATTGCTCTCACCCAACTTCCTGTATGATCGCTTCATCAAAGTTGGCCTAGATGCAATTGCTCAGGAAATATTTGAGGGGAACAGACTTTTGTTCCACCCTGTATAGTTTAGTTACAAATCGAGATTTTCAAAACCTCATTTGTGTCAAAAGTTTAGAAAGTTGAAAAAATCATTTCATAAGTTTAGAAAGTGCAACATAATTCTTTTATTTTGACTTGAAAATAGGACATTTTCATTTTTTTGTTTAGTATTTTGTTGGATGATCTCTGCATCCTATGACCGCCTTCAATCTGCGAGGCATTGTAGACAATACAGTAGGGGGCAAAAGAATTGTGACATGTTGAATCTCATGGCTGTATCTCGAGAAAGAAAGGAGGAAAACCAATGAAATTTTAACTGAATATTTTCCCAACATTCTGCTTTGTTCACCTAAAATTTTATGACAATCTATCCATTAGTTCTAGAGAAAAAATTATTTTATGAAGTGACATCAAAATTTAAGAAGCAAAGGTAAGCTAACAAACTCTGCTAACCATCGAAAAACCTTACAACAATGTCTTTTAATGCTTTGTTGGCCCTCCTTTAGCTTGTACTATTGCTTTGAATTATTCAGCCAGACTTACAAGCAATTTTAGTAGCACTGTTTTAGACATACTTTACACCCAAACATCAAGCAAAGCTAATTTCAACTTTGGAACATTTTTTTCTCAACTCTAGAGAAACTTATTGGTTCAAATCAAGAAATCATCTCATAACTGTTCAATTGGATTAAGTTTCAAATAACTGAGAAGGCCATTGAATATGTCTGATTTTTTTTGGTGTGAAATATTCTCACGCAAATTTTGATGTATGTTTTTGGTTGTTATCCTGTTGCTACAACCAACACCAATATTTTTTTATTCCTCAAGATTGCTTTCTAAATTGTCTCTGTAAACATTAGTATCCATTATTTCTTCAATGGGTTGGAGATTTCCAACCTTTCGCATCCCCAAACCAACACTGAACTATTTTTTCAGAGCAGTTACTTCATAAAATAATTTGTTTCTCTAGAACTAATGAATAGATTGTCATAAAATTTTAGGTGAACAAAGCAGAATGTTGGACAAATATTCAGTTAAAATTTAATTGGTTTTCCTCCTTTCTTTCTCGAGATACAGCCATGAGATTCAACACGTCACAATTGTTTTGCCCCCTACTGTATTGTCCACAATGCCTCGCAGATTGAAGGCGGTCATACGATGCAGAGATTATCCAACAAAATACTAAACAAAAAAATGAAAATGTCCTATTTTCAAGTCGAAATAAAAGAATTATGTTGCACTTTCTAAACTTATGAAATGATTTTTTCAACTTTCTAAACTTTTGACACAAATGATGTTTTGAAAATCTCGATTTGTAACTAAACTATATAACTAAATATATGTAACTATAAGCTATTTTAGATGAAAAATAATTGTTTTATTCAAATCTAATGGTATAAATTGGTTTTGATTAACTTTTAAGTAATATTTTTGGTGTTATTCACAAAGTGAGTGAATTTTTCCCTCACTTTCTAAACTTTTGAAATGTAGTTGTACAATGAGAAACATTCGACGCGTCACATTCGTATGTTATTGCAGATTTTGCGATATCTGGCAAATACGTCGGATTATATGATTAATCTTTCCAATTGCCGAAACGATAATCTAACTGTGTATACCGACGCGTCGTTTGCCCTTGATGCAGACAAAAGGCGAAGCTTTGGGGGTCACATAGTCTATTTGGGTGGCGTTCCGATCATGTGGAACTGCCATAAGCAGTCAATGACTGCGTTATCGATCATGGAGAGTGAATTTCTGGCCGTGGTCGATGGTCGTGGTTGATGACCAAATGGTTAGCTAGGCCCAGACTTAACACCCTGTGTGAGCATTTGTTTGTAATGCGCAAATAATCAAACAAAGGGGGATATATTGAGTTGTGGTGGAAATATTGTGTGTTTGATTGTTTGTCGCCATATTGTATAGTTTGTGAATATTTACATTACACACTTTCCGGATATGTGTAATGAATGTGCTGCTATTTAATGTCTCGATGTCGTGTTCAATCGATCTCGATTTTTATTAATGCTGGTTCTGTACCGCGGTTGAACGTTTCCATTTAGCAGCATGCGCTGATAACATCGTCTGCTCAAAAGAGCGAGTCCTGTATTGTTATTATTGCTTAGTTATCGATTATGAATGTCATTGTTTTTATTACGAAATGTAAAGGACAAATCATTGGGATTCAACAATGATTTATCCTATTATTCTCGAGTGCAGTTGTTAGCCTCGAAACGTGTACACTTTTATGTTACATTAAACATGGCGCACGCATGTCGGTGTCGCGCACCGTTTGAAGTTTCTTGTCAGATCTTTTCCTACTCTGCCAGGTCGGAAAATCGCTTTATATTGGACCACCAGACACAAGGAAAACTTTTGGACTCTGTCCAGCATTGTCCGCTGAAATCACTTCCGACACTAGCGTGTCGTGCTCAGATTCCTGTGCACTAGCGTGGGCTTTCTTGCCCTGTGGTCCGCGACCACGTTCGCGTCCTTTTGACGTTCTTGCAGCTTGTGCACCAGTTCCTTGCGCCGTTTGCTTGTTAGCAAATTCCGTTTTCCGTGCTGACGGACAGTCTCGTGAAAAGTGGCCTTCACTGCCACAGTTGAAACAAACTCCCTTTTTAAAAGATGTGGATGGCTTCTTAAGCCACGGGGGATTCCTTGATACAAAAGCTCCAGTCTCTAGACCGCGTTCATCGTCTTTTCCCAAGCCAAAAGTCGAGCCGTGGTCGAACGTCCTGTTATATTCGCTTAACAGACGTTCCCGAACCTTTGCAGAAGTGAATTCACTGTCCTCCCAATGATATAATGTCTGTTTCATTGTTTCGTAGTCCGCCGACAAAAAGTCTAAATATTGGAAGGCGATTTCCTCTTCCGTTAGAATTATTTTGACATTTTTGAGTTCGTCCGCTTTGCGGTCAACCCGTGCACAGAACACCATCATCTCCTCCTGGTCCTCGAGCCGCATTTGCAAGAATTCTCGCCGTAAACGCGCTTTGCGCGCACGCGTCGTGGGCTGGTAGGCCATCTTTAGGCTTTCCCACACCTCTTTGGCTGTTTTCTTGCTCACAGCCACTAATAACTGTCGCTCATTACAGCTCAAGCAGATCGTGGACCTCGCCCTCGACTCTCTCGCGTTGAAATCACGGATTTCCTTCGCAGGTGACCCGGAAGGAGGTACTGTCTCAGTGCCTGTCACGTGGCCCCAAACTCCAGCCTGTTCTAATATAAGTTCCATATATTCCTTCCATGTGTCGTAATTTGAGCCGTCCAGGCGCTTAATGTCATGCCCAAACAGTTTTGCCGTGTTGTCCTTCCATTCGGACGCCATTGCACTTTGCAATCCAAAAACACTGCACAAATTGTGTTTCTAAACACAAAAACACCGTAGCACTAAACACAATCACTTATAAACAGTTTTCCCCCAAAAATGAAGGAGAAAATGCAGTACTACCCGGGGGAATCTCTTTAAGAGAGATTGATACCCAAGTCTGGTCGCCCTGATAGCTTCCGACCGCCAACCTGGTGGCGCGGGACGGCTACCTTGTACCACGGACAAGCCCAGACTGGAATGAGACTGTACGTGGGCGACCGCCCGAAGAGTACAGAATATACTAAATGACCCGACACAAAACCTTAAATCTATTAACAAATTAATTTTGACCCCGTATACAATATAATGTGATGTGAAGATGACTTCAAAGTTGTCTTCACTGCTGAACTGATGCTCCAGCGCTGATTGCACACGGAAAGGGCGCTGTCGTGTCTTCCACGTGCACGCATCCGTGTCAACGTGGGAAAAATCGCAATGCGCACGTCCGCGCCTTCACAGAGAACGCCGGGGTTCAAACTGTGGCTCTTCACTGTCGAAATGTGCGTGTACGCACTCCTTGTGCGAAAACACGGCTTCTCCGTCGGTCACGTTTGTCAAACGTGACTTTGCCGTCGAAAATCGTCGTCGCGACGTCAATTCGCGATCCAAAATCTGCCGAAAACGATCGTCGTCGTTGCCAAACGATGTAAAACGATCCCACGATGTTTCTTTCACCGTCGGAGAACGTTTCCCGTTCGTAGCAGCTCCGCTCCGCTGCTAAACGCTGATTTTCATGGGCGCCGCCATGTTGGATGGTGACGTCATCATGAAAAATACCGTGGCACGATTCTCGAAAATAAAGGCTTATAATTCCGCCAAATAAATGTTCAAAATAACGACAAAAGTCCTTACGGCCTGTGTGGTCTTTCCAACGCCGATTCCAACCAATTTCAAACGATTCTCGCCTCGATTCCGTGCCCGACACTTCGTCGTCTCGTTTGCGGCGATGCCCGTCAAATTCTCCGCCGAAATCCGTCTCCAAACCGCGATCTCGCTCGTCGCGAGTGCGTAGACGATCCGCGAAGCTTCTCTGCTTGGCAGGGACGAGGAAACCGCTCGTTTCAGCAGCGCGTCGCTGCTACGTGTCCGCCGGATCGTGCGACGAACTCCGCGCTTCCAAAAATGGTCGGAAAACTTTGCAAACGTTTCTCAAACGTTGCAAACACTCACCACAACTGGACAAACCATCCTCTGCTACCAATGTTGAGTTCCAATCGCAGTTGGGTGAGTGTTGGCGGAAACATGAGACATGATTTGCATTTTGGCAAACAAACCATAAAAAGATGGCTGCCACTTTATTAGCAGTTGACAGCTTGAATGTCTTCACTCATAAAAAGTACAGAACGAATCTCCACCAGGGAGAACAAATCCCATGTGGGTTACAGAACGAATCCCTTAGGATTCCAAAGCATAAGTTATATAATAACTAAAGGACAAATCCTACAGGAACAAAATAAGGCGCAGTATTTGGGCCAGCATCGCAAAACCGCAGATGCTCGATACAATAACGGACCGCTACCGTACGCAACGCAATATACCGCCAACGCAGGGTCCACTTTGACACAACGACACGCTAAACATACTGGATATCATCGTGCACATGAAAACTCAAAGGCCAGTATGTAGAAGCGCTGAACCGCAGATCAAACATCGTTTCTAGCGCGCTAAATCTGAAACACGCGCCACAAGTAAATCCGTTATAGGCGATCACCTAGGAAACCATTTCCCAACATAAAGAACCAAATTGTGCTGGTTTCAATGGTATTGAAAAATCAAGTTTCTTATCCACTGAAGAATTCTCTTCTTGAATCTCTTCTTTTGTCACAGGTTCACTTTTTGTGGATGTTTTCCTACCTCTTGTTATTGTTACCTTGGAATCGTCTACTGTTCTTTCTAATTCTTTTTGTAAATCCTGATTCTTTAAGTCCAGTAGATTATCCGTTTGCATCTGCGAAAGCTTAACTGGCTTCTCCACTGTTAAGCCTTGAAGAATGCACTCACACTCTATATCCTGACTTTTACACACTTTCACTTTATCACAAACATCTTTGGAAAACACAGCAAACAACTCACTAAACCTGAAATAAACTTATGCACAATTAATCAACACACTCAGTCACTATATTCAACACAAATTCAAATGACAAAAAAAAATTATATTATTTCCTGAAAAATAATCAAAATTAATCATCAAAATCAACATAAACCTCTATATAAACCAAAAAGAAAACATTTCCTGCAATTAAATCATTATTAACTTTTCCATTAGTAAACAAACATTCAATATTTACCACTCTTAACCTCCAAAACAACCTCATTTTGTTATATACAATTCAACTTGGGTAAATATCTTTAACAATTCAAAATGTAAATCTTTTTAGTGTACTATAATTAAATATTCAACTTCACTCTACTTAATATTCAATCAGCTAATCTGTAAAAAAAAAAAAAATACAAATCAAACACCTACAATGAGTCACCTCTCTTTCTTATCACTTATGCAAATTACTATGCATTGATTTCAAATTTTATAAGAGATTTTATTACTTTTAATGCAATTTTGTACGGATTTCAACTGGATCCTCTGATTTTTAGCAAATAACTGGCCAATTTTACTTTACTTTTTACTAATTTTCACTACTTTTAGCCAATTAATGGGTTTCAAACAGAAAGACCGCACCTCCACCACTTTGTTACGTGGCCAGACTGACTACTGTTTCACCACGTAAATAACTTAATTTGGGACTAAGTCTAATCAAAGACTAATTGCATTTATTAAACTACTTGACTTGGGGTGTAAATAAGAAGGACTCATTGATTATGTTTAAATTATATAAAATATATTTATTCAGTTATAAAACATAAAGCAATTTCAAATGAAAATCAACTTAAGACTAACTTAAAACTAACTTAGACTATGAGCATGAATAACACTAAAAACAATCACATCAAAACCTTGAGATGCCACGGCAATAACTGCCTGACAAGCTCTGTGTCATCTCTAAGTCAAACCCAGACTTAAATAGGTTTGGGCTGTTCTATTAATGATTGATAGGTAAACTAATTACCTCATTCGCTTAAGGCGAACTCTATTGAGAATTTAATGAGTTAATTCGGATCAAATAAGTACGGAAACGTGGTGGCGACAACTGGCTTACAGTGTGCTCGCCAACCGCGTAACAATACGTAAATTAATCATTACTCTGATGGGTACAATATGTAAAAGAAGTGATTCACACTCGTATAAAAAACTTAATGATCAATAATGCACTCTGGGAACAGCTGATTTATTTTGACATTCTGGTGATTTGTTTCAAAAGGTGCATTCAATCTCAAAAATAAAATTAAAATACTTTCTTTTCTTTCTTTTGAATGAGGAAGAAAATATATTTCAGAATGAACACACTTATCATGCGCAATTTGCAATAAATGTTTTAATGTTTTGGACCGATGCCCATACAGGAAACCAATTCTGGTTGGGATGGCTTTTCCGTATGGTTATCGGTCCAAAACATTAAAACATTTATTGCAAATTGAGCATGGTAAGTGTGTTCATTCTGAAGTAAATTAATGAATCTGGTACTGTGATTAGTGCAAAAATTCCTCACAAGATGGCCTCAAAGAAGCAAAGCATCTGTAGACCATCAGAGGAGTTTGACTTCAAGAATGCTGTGGATTGGCCGAGATGGATTGCCTGTTTTGAACTGTTTCGCTCTATAGTGGATTTGGATGCCCAACGAGGCAAGAAGCAAGTGGCTTCACTCCTCTACCACATGGGAGACACGGCCAATGAAATTTAGGCAACATTTAAGTTGGCAGCACCGATTAACCAGGATTATAAGAAGGTTAAGGCAGCTTTTGAAGCAAGATTCAATCTAAAACATTGCAGGAAGCGGCATCGACTCAGAGTAACGGGTTCGCAGAGGCCAAAGTCAAAGTCATCAAACGGATTTTGAAGAAATCTAGCAATGTTTTTACACCACTTCAAAGCTATCGCGCGACTCCATTGGCAAACGGATTCTCACCCGCAGAGCAGCTGATGGGGCGAAAAAATCAGGACCGAAGTTCCGATCACCGCAACCCAATTGATGCCAAAGACTCCAGATGCGAAATTTCTTCGGGGGAAGGAAGAGAATAATGGACCAAAAAAGGAGTTTTGATAAGCGACATCGAGCGAAGGATCTTCCAGACTTGCAACCAGGCAAGAGGGTTTGGATTATTGATTTGAGGCGATCGGGCGTTGTCAAGAAGAAGGCGGGACGGCTGCGCCTTCCTTCATTGTTGACACTGATAAGCGAACGATGCAACGTAATCGATTCTACCTCATCCCACTGAAGGACGATGCAGACAAGTTGGACGACGTCAATTCAGGGGACAGCCAAGCAGATGGGTCCAGTGAAGTCGAGGAACCACCAATGGAACAGCAGGCACCAGCGGCAGCCGAGATTCCGGTTCCAGTTCGACAATCACCAGAGACGATGCGAACATTTCCAAGACCAATGGTCACGAGGTGCGGCAGAGCAGTCAACAAGCCAAGTCGGCTCATTGAAGAGTGCTAAGAAGTCTTTTCATTTAATTCCTTTGTTTCATTCCAATTATAACTTCGTAACTGGGACAGGGATGTGTGATATTTTGTTGATTTACCACGCCAGATGGCATTAGTATGTATATAGTTCGTTATGCCATTAAAAGGTGGCGTTAGTTGTTGTTTGAGCACACGATGGTTTTCACTTATGATTTTAAGTGCCTCCGTAAATAAGCAACAAACGATACATGAATATTTAAAGTTTAACGCAATGCGTAGGGTGCAATTTCAAGATTTTGGGCCAGACTGGTTGCCCAAGGTTTTCGCCAAACATTTGAAGTGAATTTTGATCAAGTATTTCATTTAGTAGTCAATTAGTTGCTGGTTAGACTATTGTTCTGCTTGTTAGTGATATTGCAAACGAACATGGTATACAAGTACCTAAGACGAACAATGTCAAACTACCCATTTGTTGATTGGCACAGTGGGGTTTCTTCATTTCGTCGCCCTTCATTTCGTCGCCGCGTCATTTCGTCGCCGTTTTTGGCGACGAAATGACACCCAAAACGAAAAAAGGGCGACGAAATAAAGGGCGACGAAATGATATGGTTGAACAACCAAAAGAATCCAAACCGAACAGAAGTGCGACGAAATGACACGGCGACGAAATGAAGGGCGACGAAATGATACGGCGTCCATAACAAAAGACGAGGGACCAGATGGGGGGAAAATGCAGCCACAAAACAGCATTGACTGCCGTACGAAGAGCGACTTGGAGAACAAGGAAGTCAAACTTGACCAAAACTAGCCGAGTTGGATGCAAAGTTGGCCGAAATTGATGCAAAAACTGGTCGAACTTGATGTAAAAGGGGCCAAATTGGATGCCAAGTTAGCCAAACGGTTTGAAAACGAGTTGGATGGGTTGCGGCGATGCGGGGAAGCGCAGCTCGAGGACGAAAAGGAAGTTAACGAGAATGGACGCAAAATTCACGCGGAGGAATTGAGGGCGAATTTGTACGAGATTGCCAAGAGTTTCGATGAATTCGAGGAAAGTTTGGATGTGGTTGATGCGAGAGTCGATGATTATTATTCGATACGAGCCACGACGGGAATAGTGCGAGAGGAGAACCAACTAAAGGCGTTGCGGAGATTCAAAACCAGCTTAAAATTGCGATGAAGTTCTCAAATGAAAAGGGAAAGATTGAGAAGAATCGAAGCGCAGTGTCAGAAGTGTGTTTTATGTATTGAATTTATTTGTTTGAGATTGCATTGTTGGGGATTTGTTTTGATTTTGAGATATTGATTGTGCAAATAGCACACGAAATGCCACAACAATGACATGGCGACGAAATGATATGGCGACGAAATGATATGGTGACGAAATGATATGGCGACGAAATGATATGACGACGAAATGATATGGCGACGAAATGAAATGATGATGAAATAAGGGCGACAAAATGAAAAAAAAATTTCCTACAAACCCTACATTAAAAAAAAATACGAGGGCGACGAAATGAACGGCGACGAAATGAAGTGACCTCGGCACAGTATGAGGAAATTATGTTTTAGACGAGTATTTTTCATATACAATAGGTCGTTGATAGGGAGTTTGTTGTTTTTATCAACACAATTACAAACGTTGTTGTCGTGCATATGCGTATAACTCCTTACCAAAAAAATGTCATATCTCTATTTTTGAAATTTTTAATATTTGAAATTTCTCAGAAACTATTTCTCACAAGTAAAAATAGTTTTAGGGGGATTTAAAGGATTGTTAGAGCTATCATTTCATTCAAAGTTTTTTGGAAAAAAATGAATAGTTAACACTAGAACGGCCGGAATTTCGGCCTACCTAGAACGGTCGAAACCGGTTAAAATGACCGGTTGCA
This sequence comes from Strigamia acuminata, assembly GCA_949358305.1. Lineage (NCBI taxonomy): Eukaryota > Metazoa > Arthropoda > Chilopoda > Geophilomorpha > Linotaeniidae > Strigamia > Strigamia acuminata. The sequence continues at coordinate 424,375 of OX442319.1, read as the reverse complement.
ATAACGTGAACAGTACGTGCACCAAATGTGCAAAATACTTTTACAATACGTGCACAATACGTGTAAACAACGTTTTGGCATCAAATTGATTCAATAACACGCAAAATATGCGAAGAAAATACCAAAAACAAAAATTGATGGTTATTATAAAACCTGATAAAATTAAATTTCCGTTTTTAATTTTATCAGATTTTATAAAAACCATCAATTTTTGTTTTGGTATTTTCTTCGCATATTTTGCGTGTTACTGAATCAGTTTGATGCCAAAACGTTGTATGCACATATTGTGCACGTTTGGTGCACGTTTGGTGCACGTTTAGTGCAGTTTGGTGCACGTATTGTTCAGGTGATTTCAACCGGTCATTTTAACCGGTTTCGGCCGTTCTAGGTCAATTCACTTTTTTTTTATTATTTCTTAAGAAAAATTCAACTTTTGATGATTTATGATATAAAGCATCATAAATCAGCTAAAGTCACAAATTAGCAGCACCGTAAACCCATTGGGTTTATTGCTGCAGCTGTTTAAACAGCTGTACCGGTCAAAATGACCGGTCTGGCCGTTCTAGTGTTAAAGAGAAAAAAATTAAAAACTCCAAAAAGTGACAATTTACAATATTTCTCATAACTAGTAAACAGAATGAGATAAAATTAAAAACTAAACAGATTGAGACTGTCTATATCCCAGGAAACTTTTCTAAATTGGATGTATGGGTCTCTAAGGCCCTCAAAAAAGGCGTAATGAAGCTATGTAAAGGGGTAGACAACCACTATTTTTCAAAAAATTGTGGCGAGCACAACTGTTGACGAATCAAGACATAACTATAACATGTTATAGTACGACACAATAATGCTTCAATGCTAAAGTTTCGTTTCGATTCGTCAACGGTTGTGCTCTCCACGATTTTTTGAAAAATAGTGGTTGTCTACCCCTTTACATAGCTCCATTACGCCTTTTTTTGAGGGCCTTGGAGACCCATACATCCAATTTAAAAAAGTTTCCTGGGATATAGACGGTCTCAAATCTGTTTAGTTTTTAATTTTATCTCATTCTGTTTACAAGTTAACTATATTTTTTTTCCAAAAAACTTTTAACGAAATGATAGCTCTAACAATCCTTTAAATCCTCCTAAAACCATTTTTACTTGTGAGAAATAGTTTCTGAGAAATTTCACATATTAAAAGTTTCAAAAATAGGGATATTGTTATGTGGGATTTAGGCCCACTTGAGGCTACCCACACAACTGAGATGTGATAGGAAATGAAGAGTCATTTTTGATTAGGTTTAAATGTCAAATTCCCTTTATTAGAACCAGACAGCAAGCTGTTTGATTCCTCTTATAAATGGATAAGTTTACATTTGGTTACACTGGTACAAATCTTAAATTCAATTGATATATTACATAAATTATATAAATTATATAAATTCTAATTATAACTCATAAAGAAACACTTTGAATTGAGATGTAATCTGAAATCATTAATGGTGGTTAAATGGTTTGTTTCTCTTCAGCCGCACCAAGATGAGGTCGGCATCAGATTATAAAGATTTGAGTTCATTCTCCAGTGAGAGCCGGAAGAGAACTGTCGAACTTGGGCGGATTCACTTAACAGGAAAGCTCCTGTTACCCCCTTAAACTAATTGATAAGTCCAGTGACTGAAGAGTTCCGATGGCCTGTGCGCTGCAGAAATAAATCCAAACGTGATTTTGGCTTGGCGGATAAATCGGACACGCGTCCGCCATCTTTTATTACAAAAGTATGTGTAACATAAAAACCCGGTTCGAGGCTAATTGCACTCGGTTTCAAACACAATGAAATGATAGAACAAATCAAAGCTTTGAAGCATTGATTCATTCTTTACAGAATGACAGAAGCAATTAATAGATCAAACAGAACAGAATAAACAATAACTGCTCTTTTGAGCAGGCGACAAAGGGAGAAGCGCCATTGTAAATAAACGATCGGTCGCAGCAACGTAACACGCATTGTATAAAAACAAGATTGACCGATCTCGTACACGGGTCAGTAAACAACGGCGCGTCAAATGCACTAAGCCAGAAAGGTGCATCTAAGAACACACGCGCATGAAAGAGCAAACAGCAAAACGCCAACCCAACAAATCCCCCTTCGTTTAGCTATTTGTCAATTACAAAGATGTATTCGCATAGGGCGTTCAGTCTGGATTTAGCTAACCATTTCGTTAGAATATCGGCGACATTTAATTCGCCGGAAACATGCTCGATCAAAAACGTTCCCTTCTCGAACCAATCTCTAACGAAGTGAAGCTTCACGTCTATATGTTTATTTGCCCTGTTCTCAATCCTATTCTTACAGTATTGGATAGTCGGCTGGCTATCCGCAAAAACACAGGGCGTATTTCGCTCAAGACAAAACATTATTTTCGCGTTGTAAAGGCGCTCGAGCCAAATAACTTCTTTCACCCCATCGACCACGGCGAGGAATTCGCTCTCCATGATCGACAGGGAGGTCATCGATTGTTTGTGGCAATTCCACGAGATGGGAATGCCACCCATATAGACAATATGTCCCCCAAAGCTTCGTCGTCTGTCTTGATCCAGGGCAAACGACGCGTCGGTGTAAACTGTCAAATTCTCGTTTTTACAGTTCGATAAGTTAATCGAATAATTCGACGTGGTGGCCAAATATCGCAGGACCTGTAATAACATATTGACATGGCGCGTCGAATGCGTCTCGTTATACTGGGAAAGCACTATTACTGAAAACAGTATGTCGGGTCTGGTTCGGCTGGCGATGAACAATAGACTTCCGACCAAAGATCTGTACGGGAATGAAGTGTCAACTTTTTCCCCGGTTCTTACATTGGGGTTCAAATCACGGAAAATAATGCCTGCACACACGCTTAACGTGTGCAGGACTTCTCGGTGGTCACAGACTTCTCTGTGGGTTGCAAAAATCGTCGGTCGCGACGATTGATCCAAAAAGAAAATGGCCGCCGTTGCGAAAATCTTCGATGACAACGTCCAAACGTGCTTATTTCGCACGGAAAACGACAATAAATGTTCCTACCGTTGAAAACGAACCTGTTGTGGGTGTGACTGACCACACAACACTGCTGAAAAATCCCACGAAGCGCTGGCACTTGCAAACACTCGTAGAAAACACAAAACACAAAATTTCGACCGTCGTTTATTTCTACGACGTCGAGTCGACGAAAAATGACCGATTTTCGTACCGAAAACGTGTCCAAATGTTCCGCTGATGGTGAGGAATCCTCCGCACACGTTGTCGCGACGATTCCACGTAGAAATCCGCACCGAAAACTCGTTTTTACGACGAGCTGGGCGGGCGCACACTCGGCGACTTCTCGTAGTCGCAAAATGGCCGTTTCTTCTCCAAAAACGTCGTTGCCAGACCGTTTTTACCCTCTGCTACCACTTTGAAGAGTTCCGTTGGCCTGTGCGCTGCAGAAATAAATCCAAACGTGATTTTGGCTTGGCGGATAAATCGGACACGCGTCCGCCATCTTTTATTACAAAAGTATGTGTAACATAAAAACCCGGTTCGAGGCTAATTGCACTCGGTTTCAAACACAATGAAATGATAGAACAAATCAAAGCTTTGAAGCATTGATTCATTCTTTACAGAATGACAGAAGCAATTAATAGATCAAACAGAACAGAATAAACAATAACTGCTCTTTTGAGCAGGCGACAAAGGGAGAAGCGCCATTGTAAATAAACGATCGGTCGCAGCAACGTAACACGCATTGTATAAAAACAAGATTGACCGATCTCGTACACGGGTCAGTAAACAACGGCGCGTCAAATGCACTAAGCCAGAAAGGTGCATCTAAGAACACACGCGCATGAAAGAGCAAACAGCAAAACGCCAACCCAACAGTGACGAGGCAATGATCTAATCGTTGCCAACGCCATCTATGGACGAAATTTAGCAACTTTAAACCGAATTATAGCCGAATTACGCGCTACGGATCGCCCGTTGATCGGGACGGCCCGTACGCGTAGCAATATGCCTTTTTTTTGGCAAGGAATTGTATACAGTACATAATATGCAGGTGTGCGACGATGAGATTATGCATGCAAACAGTATGCATAATCGCGATGTCGTATGTACGAATATCGCATGTAATATAGAGGCCCTTCTACAGCTATTCATCTTCTATCTTGCTCTGTAAATTTACAAATGTGTAATCACTTTCACAAAATTTCGGAAGATTTAATAAAAGTAATATAATAGAATTGTGTTGGTAGTGGAATATTCTCAAACCTTTATGTTGGTTTCGAATACAACACCAACCTATTATATTCTGTGTAAGACAGTAGTAAGGTATTATATTTCTATAGTATTTGCATTTATTTCTTTACAGATATGTGGCCGGCAGGTTGAATTGGATATCAAAATTGGAGTCATCTGGATTGAACACATTTGTCAGCCACTTTGCACTGCCAGCTTTAATATTTCACTCATTAGCCACATTAAAATTCAGCAGCATAAACTGGAAATTCCTTTTAAGTATTTGCATTGCAAAGTCCATTATTTTTGTCATTGTCATGATGGTTACATTGTTCCTAAATCGTCCACTCAATTATGGAAAAGCAGGTTTATATTCAATCTTTTGCACGCAAAGCAATGATTTTGCACTTGGATATCCAATTGGTAAGATACTATTGATTTATTACTTATTTCAGGAATTTACTGAGCGTCCTAGTTTCTAGATGGTTTGTTTGGTTATTCTGGTATTTTATTTTAGTTTGATGAACTGATTTGATTGCCTGTTGAAAAGCAGAATTGATGTTATCAATGTAGGAAATTTTAATCTATGCTACAGCCCAATGATTTTTAGGATAAAATTTTGAAAATTGAGGGTGAGCTTATCTTGTCGCAGACTCTATTTTCTTCTATGAAAGCTTATTCAAAGCATATTCTTGGGGGTGAAGTATCATGCATTTTTTAAGTGTTTCTCCGCTTTAAATACAGAAACCACAATATAAAGACAATTAGTGTGTTTAAATTGCGTTTTCCACGGTTTGAAAGTTTTGCACTTCCTGTACTTTTGTGAGATCCCTTGGACAATTGGCCACTCTTTGGTTTATTTGTCTTTGGATGTGGGCAATTTAGAATGAAATGTCCAGCCTCGCTGCAATTATAGCACAAATAGTTATTTGGAGGCTGTGAATTGGGTGCATTGTTCTGTTCCTCGATTCGTGATTTTGTAGAATGTTTTCTTTTTTATACTTCTATTTTATATGCTTATCAATTATCACTTTTGATGTTTTTATTAAAAGATTAAATGACTAATTAAATATGTGATTTCACCACAGGCATTTTGATCGTTTCAGGTCATCTCAGTGGTTGCAATAATCAATGATTGGTAGTTTCAACTTCATTTTCAGGAATTTGGCATTGTTATTGCTTTTTAAATAATTGAATGAGAGACACGAGGAAGAATGCAGGCTGAAATTTTCCTTGTTAACATTGATTTTTTTAGTTGCTAGCTTAAAAATCTACCAGTTCTCCTTTAGTGTTAAACTTTGAGGTCTGCCAGTTTGTTTGGTTTTTCTAGAATCATCACCTTGGGTTATGACATTATGTACCGCTGTTGTTGACTTTTTTACTGCTAGCTATAGCTCTGTAGGACTTTTCTTCTCCATATAATTGATGAATTTTGCGCACTTCAAGCTCTGACAGATGTCTTGTCATATGATAAATTGATAGTGAAATTTTTAATCTGTTGGGTAAATCTCTTTTGCATCATCTTTTTTCTGACATGTTTTCATATTTATGTAACAGCAAAATGAGCCAATAATTTAATTTTTCTTTGTGATATAAGATTGGTTTGACAAATTTGTATAAAATTGAACCAATAGATTAATAAGTGTTTCTAGATGTTAGAAATAACGAAATAAATAAATATCCCTTTTTGGTTTGTGAATAGCTAGCTAAACAATTGTTACTGTTTTATACTTTTGAAATGCACTGCACAACTTCGCTAATAGAGAAGTTATGCATGAAAATATTATAAGCCAAATAAGCCTAGTGCAGTATTTCTAAAACTGTGGGGCACGCCTCACTAATGGGTCGCGATCCGATTTTTGGTGGGGCGGAATAAAGTAACGTGCTTCCATATTTCCAACTATCAATCTTGTAGACATAGAAGAGTCTATTCTAGATGAGTCATAACGTATTTCAAAAACTTCAACTTCAGTTCAATTCAGTTCATCGATGATTCTCGTTTATTTTATTGCATCTGCATTATTTTTTGAACAACTGCTAGTCAATATGGGTCCAGTCCCTTCATTACAGATGTGAATTCCTTATTTGCAACAATGTTTAATTTATTCAGTGTTTTTATGTATTCTTTAAGAAAACTATTGTGGAAAAATATTACCAATTTAAAGTTCTTTAAAAAAAATTTTTTTTCCAGTGGAGGCACTATATCGGACCTCTCACAAGGATTATTCAAGCTATCTATATTTAGCAGCACCGATTTCTCTCGTCATTCTGAATCCTGTGGGTTTTATTTTGATGGAAATTGATAAACATAAACGATCCACTGAAACAAATGAATTGGAAGACAGCAGAACTTGGATTATTTTTAGGATTGTACGTGGTGTATTTATGAATCCAATAGTACTCATGACGCTGGCAGGCATTTTGGGCAATGCTGTGTTTCGACAATCTGTGCCTGAAATTTTAGATGGAATTTTGAAGGTATTGATTATTATTAAATATAAATTGTGTGCGGTTTTCTATTTTCTTACGTAAGGTTTAAAGAATTATAAATCAAACACTATTAATAATAATAAATCACAGAGAGAGTAGAGGAGTAATGATTTGGCTTTATAATTGGAAAAGACAATCAGTCTGATTCTAATTGTGCTGACATCATGCCTTGAGGTTCTAAAGAGAACTGACTTAATGTGGCTTGAGTGCTATTAGGAAAACTCCTATATTAACTTTAACTATTAATAGGTGAGGCCAATGATAAAATGGCTTACAGTGCCATCTATTGATAACAAAGAACTGAATTATACTAAAATTTGCTTTAGAGTCGACCGATTATCGGCGCGGCTAAGATGCATCACAACCGTACTCTTTTGAGAGTACATAGAATCTTTTTGAGGTGGTAAAAGGGCATATTTTTTATTTTTGGATTTTGAAGCCAAATTAGAAACTAAACTTCTTCTATCTCTATTTACAACTGGCAGGAAAACTTCCATTGGTATAGCATTCTAAATTATGGGCATGGTATTGTCTAGGGTTAAACAATGCTGCTGAATGATGTATGAGTACGATATTATTTTTTTTCTTGGGTTGTGTTTTGCATGTATTATCTAGGACGATCAACTATAGGACTCCACATGTAGGACAATTTAATTATTAGACTGTAATGCAATTCTGTCTTGTGATTGTGACGCCATCCGGTAAAAATGGCGCAATATGACGTTATTTTCTTGGCAAATGGCGAATAATTGACATCTCACATTTACATTTGTGTCGGTCGTTATAACTATAGTTCAATTTTATTTAATGTTTGATTTAAAAATAATATTTAAAAATATAATAAATAATATTCAAGCAACTTAAATACACATTTACCCACATTGCCATCTGTGTGTTCTAGTTAATGTGACCTGGTTGTTACAATATCTTTCAAAAAGGAAATCATCAATTGATGACAATTTTCAGCTGTTGTTTTATTTATAAAATGCAGACTGTTAGGGCACCTCCTTGGTTAGGGAGAGTACTCTTAAATAGAAAGCCGCAAAGTTTTTTTTACCAACATCAGTCATCAGCTTAAATGTATTTTTTTCTTTTAAGGTATTGGGCAGTGCATTTTCTGCCACAGCTCTTTTTTCATTGGGTATTCATATGGTGGGCAAAGTATCAAGTCTCAAAGGAAAAACCCTAGTTACAACAGGAATTTTGATTGCTGTAAAAATGTAAGTGGTTTGTAAGTCATTTTGGAATCCCGATATTTGAGGTGTTAACGAGATATTACTTTACTGCACTTAGACTAGTTTTACCTCTTTTAATCCGGGAGTCTGTTACCATGATTCAACCTGGGGCTACAATGAACGAATCAGTTGATTTTAGCATGTTCGGTTTTCTTTACGGTACATTTCCTTCTGCCCCTGGAGTTTTTGTATACGCAGTACAATATAATTTGGAAGTTGATCTTGTAAGTCTAAATGTTTTTTTGCAAAGAGCTTTAGTAGACAAAATATGGATACTTTATAGATTGCAAGTGCAATGGTGGCGTGCACATTCACCTCAGCACCTATAATGTTTCTCTCTGCAAAGATGATAACATTGGAAGTAACTGAATCAGCTGATTATCTTCCAGAATTGAACAAATTTTTATTTCATATTAGCATTGTCAGTTTAGTGGCTTGTGTAAGGAAATCATACTTTTTGCTTATCCGAACATTTTTATTTTTGCTGTAAAAATTACAGGTCTGGGTGATTGTGATATTTATAATGGGCAAGAAATGGAACAAAATACCTCAATACGCAACATTTTGTTTAGTCATATCACAGGTAAGTGGAAAATTATTACCGTATGAATTTGAATTTGAATTAAACTTTAATCTTTTTCTGCAGTTAATTGCCTGCATTGGCTCGGTTTTATGGAGCAGTTTGTCGGATGAGAGCGATTGGCTTTTGTATCTTGAGTTTATTATTTTTACATTTGGAGTATATAGTTCACGCATATGGGGTGCCCTTCTGGCTGTAACATTGGTTTTGTTGCGGTGGAGAAGTTTGTGCTTCATATTAAGAATGAGGACTTCGTTTATGGTCATTGGTTGGGGGTAAAATAAAACTTTCCCTAGCTGCACCTTTGCATGGTTGTGGTAAGATCAAACTGACCATTCTAGCTGAAATTATTTTAAAATTCTGAAACCACACAATTGATGTCTAACTTTAGTATAGAAAAAATTATTACAACTATTTTCCACAGGGATTTTACTCAAACGCCCTATGGAGGTTTAAATATCTTACCATTGTTCTGTGCCAAAAGTGTGGATTGTGAAGCATACTCTTGTTACCGTTTCTTTAACAATTTGTGTACATTTTCTAGAATACCCATTGTTGCTGTAGCTATTCTGTGCTCTTTTTTCACACGGGTTGCCACGCTTAAAAATAAAATTAACCCGAATTTTACTTATGGAACAGCGCAGGTAAATTTAAAAAAAAAATTACTCCGCAGTTTAATTCTATTTTTTAACAATTACTTCTGTAGGCAGCAATGGCAGGTGTAATATTATTGTGCTGTTGCATCGTCATGGTTTTCTGCTTGATAACTCAACAAAGAATGTGTAATCGCAGTGCTGAATACCAGTCACTTCTGGCTAATGATGACGAAATTGTCATTTCAACTAATGATCCTGAGCAAACTTTTACAGCTTGCCATGGAGATACCTGTAAAGTGAAGAACGATAAAAGTGGTTCTTGTTGCATACAAGACATTGAAGATTCCTATGTTTCTTCACCTCCCGAGGATGCGTTAATGGGGCGTACAGATTACTTGTGCAGCATTGCTTTTCCATGCACTTCAACACAACGCCAAAAATGCACTGCAACTATTAGGGATTACCAATCGGTTGATATGGCTGACGGAGAGATATCTCAAGGAATGGATAATTTTGATGAATCATTGCATCACACTGGTTTAACTTTAATTCTTTGTCTCTCATCTTTAGTCGTAAGTTCTAAATCAAAATGAGTTAGAATGATTTCTGACAGATTTTGCGGGTGTTTAGGGTTTCGCACTTTGTTGTTGGCATTTTGTTCTAGAGGAACCTTCTGGGATTTATATAGAATTGGAATTTCTGGATGGGGCTTTGAATTTTGGGCAAGGATTACTTGTTTTTGCCTTGTTTGGTCTGGATAGTCGTTTACTTGTTTCACCAATTATAAGAAGGTAGTAGTATTGTATTGGTTACAAAACTTATTATCTACCACTAGGTGCATTTAAAAAGTTGTGTTTTAAATGTTTTAGGTGTTTGTATTTTTGTTTTTGTAGCTTTTAATGTCACAAAACAGAACCCATTCATCTGAAACACTTAAAACACAATTTACGCTACTGATTCCCTAAAACAGCTAAAACGTCTTTTTTTGCAGATGGAGAAGGTTTTGGTATCATATAACAACATATCAAACTGATGAAGACGTTAAATTAATAGCAAAGCAGTTTACAAAGTATCATTATGAGAAGTGTGCAGTGGATTTGGTCAAAGATACTAGGTAATTAAGTCTCTTCACAAGTAAAGTGATACAACATCTCGCCCGCCACTTCTTAAATCAAAATAATTTGTGACACAGTCGTAATTTTTTTTTGTTTTTTTATTGTCTGTCTGCTATTGTACGATTTGATACTGCCTACCAAAATATTAGACTGTTTCGTAAGTTTTGATTAGAGTAGTGATACTGCTTGGTTTAAAAAAAAAAAAAAAAAAAAAAAAAAACACAACTAAGGAGTAGGCACGTGCGTTATTTTTTTCGTGCGAGGCGTTGCATTATTTACAAAATAACACAACGCAGGCGTTATTTTGCAACAACGCTGAACAACGAAGTAACGCGACAACGCCAAAAATAATAATGCGATAACGCTGAAAAAATAATATCCCGCTAACAACAAAAAAAAAACCCAAATGCCACAAATACCGCTCACATTCCGGAAGACAGCAATAACCACAGCCAGAAATTATCGTTTTTGGTGTTGTATAGGGTTTAAATTTTTTTGACATTGCTGCGAAATAATGCAATGCAATATTTTTAGCATAACGCGTTGCCTTATTGGCAATGCTCACATGCCTTCTTGGGAGGGCTATTTTACTGTTTTATAACTAGATTATGAATTTAATGATTTCTATTTAGGTGTGGGGCAACCAATTACAAGTCGGTCTTTCGTGGCCATGAATTAGTAGATTGGCTGCTCACAGTTGGATTAGCTCGCGACAGGATGGAAGCTATAAAATACGGACAACAATTATTATGGGCCCGTGTGTTAAAAAATGTGGATGGTGAACAAACCTTTTGTGATTTACCAATCTTTTATAGTTTTATTTGTGTGGATTAATTTATTTTGTGTTAATAAAAATGTGGGTAAAATGAGATTGTGTGTTCTTACAAATACATCTTACATCCAGTAATTTTTTTTAAATTCAATTATTGGGTATATGTCGCAAATGTTCGGAGCTCAACCAATTCGTAAAAATGTCAGCTACATTAATATTTCCGGGAATCTTCTTGTGTTCAAATCGTCCTGCAGAATGTCATTCCCTGAGCCAATGAAATTTAACTCTTATGTGCTTAGTTCTAGAGTTTTCGACGTCATTGTTTGTGAACTGTATAGAAGCAAATGCATCGAAGAATATGATGGGACGCGTGATACGGTTTAATAACGGAAACTCTAAGAATATATGATCAAGCCAATAGAGTTCTTTCACACCTTCAACTACAGTCAGTTCAGAAAGTTGGGAATAATCGAAATTTTCATGAGCACATCATTGTTTGAAGGCATTTTGGCATTGCTGGAAAGCTCTCACTAAAATAAATGAAAATGTTCTCAAGAGACATAATTTAACTCTAGATTAAGCAAAAAAATGCCCCTGTAGGATGCATAGTTTTCTAGTAATCTGCTTTTGAATGCAACACTAGTGTTCAAAAATTTCCAAACTTTTGGAACCTTAGTGTTGCATTCAAAAGCAGATTACTAGAAAACTATGCATCCTACAGGGACATTTTTTTGCTCAATCTAGAGTTAAATTATGTCTCTCTTGAGAACATTTTCATTTATTTTAGTGAAAGCTTTCCAGCAATGCCAGTAAACAAGAAAAACCACCGTCTTTTTTTAATGTCTAAATTATTTTGTTTTTATCAGAATAAAAAAATTTCAATTTGCTAATTTGTTTTTCTTTTTTTTTAAAAAAATAAAACAGTTAACTTATGGTGACTAGGATAAGTTGGAGAGTACTAATTTGATGATGCTCTACAACTTTGTAATTAGAAATTTTGCTCTATCTCGACCAGTTAACAGGTTAACGAATGAAAAGTGCATTGTTGCATGTCTGGCATAACATTTAATTACAATATAGGATTCGTCATCCCTACTTTGCTATAGGCTAGTCTGCTTGATTTTTTGAAAAAGCATATACTTATTCTGGAAATTGACTGTAACGTCTGTATTTCCATAACATTTTCCACATGGAAATCTCACTTTTTTTCGCAGTGGTAATGACTCAAGGAATTTTAGATTGGGAATATGCAATTTCGGGTTGAAAGCTATTACTAGGAACTCAGCATCATGTATTCATAATTATGTTTTGGGTTGGATAGGCGGTTGATCAGACTTTCGCTCCTCTGTAAAAATCCAACAATCCCATACAAAACCAGTCACCGCAAAACAATAGCATACTACACGTTGGCACCAACACACCAAGCAAAGAAAATTAATGACTACAACACTGCAATCAAATATGGAGACGTGCAAAAAAATGCCTAATAGTGTCCATTATAAAAACCTCAATCCCTCCTTGGACAGCAAACACAGACAACAACAAAACCACGCCGGACGTAGTTATTTATATTACTCCGTATATAATTTTTGGGTTGATACAATTAAATTATCATTGAGAAAGGTGTTCGATTCATTATAGAGTCAATAAAAACTCGGTACCCACCCTTTTGTATTCCATGCACATCATACAAATCTACACCATCATACTTGAATGATGGTGTTTGGCACTCTTAATACCATACTGCCTCGTATTAATGCCGGGCTCAAATAGGGAGCGGGGCCCGTTTGAACACTAGGGTTCCCAAAAATCATTAATTTTTTCCAAAAGTAGGTGTTATTGACTTAAAAAAATACTCCGTAACATTTTTGGAAAAAAAATCAGGTTTTTTGCACCTCCACCGGGCTTGAATAAGCGCTGGGAGGGTTAGGTCGGGAAAATTAAAAAATGCCCCGGGCGTCAATTGGAAGCAGTACAGTATGCAATTGTGTGTGGGCGTTCTCAAAAACCTTTAGGCCATCCCATCCAAAGAAATTGAATTTACTTGCATCTGACCAGGTAGTGTAGTAAATAAAGTTTCATTTATCAGTCTGGACAGATCAATCAATCTTAATAGTGACCATGCAATCAAATTCCTATTTTGCAGCTCACACTTTTTTATACAACTATAAATTTAATATTAAATTTTAATTCTTGATTCAAGAAATATGCACAATAAAATTAAATAAACAATCCTTTAGGAACTAAAGAAAAAATGAAAACAGAATATCTAGATCAATCAAAGATTTTTACAGACTAGATGTGCGTTTAACACAACACAGCTCTTTTGAATAAATCAAGTTAACAAACATTTAAGTATCACAAAGCTTGTTTTCATTTAACATCTAATTTTACCATTTCAAAGAGATTACTAAAATAAATAATTGATAAAACCTAATAAGGTTAAATAAGTACATTTGCACAATAAATATAATGAAAAGCAGTTGCTTCTCAAATTATATGTATGTATGTATGTACATATATATATATATGTATATATACACACACACAAATAACTCATAAAATACATACAACATGCATACATACATATTTTTTTGCAAAATCAAATGGATTTAAATACATAATCAAATACTATTACAGTCCCTAATAAAAAAAATTAAGTGTAATTTGCTGTAGTAGTAATTAAATATTGTTGATTCTAGACTATTTCACCTTTATAGTTTAATTGAGAAATATCAAAGAAATTCTGGCGGGATTGGTGGATCACCTAATAATTTTACAAAATAATCAAAATTAATAAAGAAAGATAAAGAATAATTAATTACGTTGACAACTCAAAACATAATTAGCTAAATCTTATTCATCAATGCCATTATAAAAATGTGAATTTTTAGTAGCATGCACTGTGTTTCCCGTTAGTGTTGTTTGAGTGGCCGATGTACGTCCAACCAATTTTAGATCACCCGAACCCTTCACTCGAGAAGCTTCGTCCTTCAGAGATAAGTTATACATGGAGTATGCTGGATCATTTGTCACTTCTTTTTTTATCTCCATAAAGTTAGGCAGTCGTTCCATTAGTTCACTGCCTTGTAGGGTCGTATAGGTTTCCAATAAAACCAGTCCTTTACACCTAGAAAAAAAATCAAATAAAAAATTACCATTCAATTATAATGCAGTGCTGATTAATTTTTAATTTTAACAGACAATCACTATTTAAAATTTAAAATATGTCGGATTTAACAATAACATTATATACCGGTATGTATGAAACGTGATACCTGTCAGGACAAGGTTCTCTATAAATATCCAATTGAAAATATTGGTTGTTCCATAAAAAGCATCGTCGAGTTTTGTAAATTTTATGATGATTTGCATCACGTTGTGCCAGCATATTCTGAAGCAGATGTTTATCATATGTAGTTATTAATTAATTATTATTAAAAATTGCAAAGCTATACTTGATATTCCCTCGAAGTTATTTGAGTTTTCACCTCAATTACCTGGTTATTGAATTCAAGCCTACGAATTGTATTTGTATAGCTCCAATGACCTGAAAAAAGATACAATCAATATCGTTTTTAAAATACCGATATTGAATAAAATTCAATAGAAAATGCTGAAACTGACTGTTCTGTCCTCTCTTTCTCAAGCGCGCCTGTAATTTTGGGTTCAAAGATGTCAAATAATCATGTATAACCTTAAAGTCTTGGAATGATGGAAATTCCTGAAACAGGTTAAACAATTTTACTAATAAAAAAGATTTTCAATTGCTGCATTCCAAAAGCACAAAACTAATTAAATAGGTGCAAAACTGCTTTCTATGAACTACTTATGACAAAAAATATGACGTTTTTCAACGTATATGCTACATTTGTGACGACCCCCAGTACTTAACTGGACCTGGCATTTATTGCATATAAACTGCAGGTACTTCCAATTTCCACAGGTCACAATTTGAAGCTTCATGGTCATTTCAATTTTTAACATGCTTTTCGAATGCAGCTTTAAATTTAAAGTGTTTACATTGTCAGGTGGTAACTGTCCAATTAAAAATTTAACTTTACGACTGTTTTTGCTTAACCGATCACCAGTATCGACCCCAAGTTTTTGGCACACAGACTGAAATTTGTAAAATTGATTAATGCGTCATAATATTCAATCATTTTTAAACGTTTCTTACTTTGCACTTCAAAATTGATTAATATTTAGAAATGAAATAAATATCAATAATTTTTTTTGGATGACAACTTTTTCTCTTAAGAAAGCTTTGAAATACAAATTATTTCTGAGATTTTTTTAAAGTCTTTTCTTTACGCTATTTTACTAGAAATTCCAGTGATCAGAACATTAAATGCATTGTTTTTTCTTTTGTCTAATAATTTTTCAATTATCAATTAAATCTTTTGAAATCCAATATGTTGTTATAAGTTTAATGTTGCAAGTGCAAAATATGAAATACCGTAACTTAAGAATAAATTTATCGTGAATTATTACACTTATCATTCTTCGTAATTTATCATCAAACTCAGTAGAATTGTCAATGACATCAAAATAAGGATGACCGATCCATGACTAAAATTTGATTAACAGGTTTAAAACATATAAGCAAGTAGAAAACTATACAGATTCTTACAAGACCCAATATCTAATGATCGTCCTCCTAACTTTTATATAGGAGAAGGTTCAAGCATTTGATATTCGGCTTTTTCACATATTGTAATTGTAAAATTAAAAACTCTTTTGTGCGGAATCAATAAATTGATAATATGAGGTGAAAGATTTTGGAGTTTGACAATTGTTTTTCACCAAAATTGAAAACTAAGCACAAAATATAGATTATCACAAAAGAATGCATCACTTCATTTAGTACATAACCCTTAAGAATAAACCATCATCACCAGGGTTGGACTGGGAACAAATTTAGTACCAGGAAATCTGGATAGGTCGGGCCATGGGGTATGGAAAGAAATTTCTCAATATCCCGTTGAGCCATTCCAGCACTAACCATCACACACCATCTTAGAATAAATTTTATTCAACATTTTCCCCTATTAAATATAGAGATCAATAACTGATCTTGACTAATTGACTCAATTTACAGGCACTGTTGAATTGAATTGGATATTATTTTTCTGGGAAACATCGACTGAAGTGAAATTTGTCTTTCGATCTATTTTGATCCATAAAGAAACCCAAAGAAATAAAGAAACCAATTTAACGCCTATTCATTAAAGGCACGATATGTCAAGGTAAGTATCGCAATTGTTCAAAACACCAAAAATCTACAAACAGAATTCGAGTCGGTTCACTCCGTCGCAAACGTTTCATCGACGCGATGAATTATCAAATTCAAAGCAAGGAAGGGGGGATTCATTTCCTTGACTGCAAAACTAAGAAATAAAATTCAAAGTTTGAATTAACGAAGAAAAAGAAAGAAAGAAATGAATGAATGAATGGCTAACTTTTCTAGCACTGCAAATATAATAACTACAATCTTATACCTTAAATAACGGTGTTCACAAAGTCTATAGACAATTTAAAAAAAAATTATTACAATTACAACAAAAAGTCAGATACTTTTGAAATATTTTATTTCTTCTATTCTTGGACGCACTTTTTTTTACCCATAGTAACATCTCTAAAAGTGGGGTGTGTTGCAATGGACGGCGTCTTAGAATCGAAGAAATACGGCCGTACAGTTTTTTGTTCTTCAATTAGTTAATTCATTTATTTCTATATGCACGCAACATATAAACGATATTGAATTTCTGTCCATGTCCTCCTTGACATAGCTTCAGATCATAATTTCTATACATAATTTTAGTACGGTGCACGATATCTTTTGTAGGAGCCCAAAAACAGAAGACCAGGGTTGTTATTTCTGATAAACGAGAAGGCCAGAGAATCGGGTCACCTCACATTCTTATGGAGAACTTTGTAAAATTGTTTCTTGTTTCTCTTCCATTTTAATCACCGTATTTCATCGATTCTAAGACGCACTTTTTTTTAACCAATAAAAAACCAAGTCTAAAAATGGAGGCTGCATCTTAGAATCGCATCGTTTTACACATTTTGATCGTGTGTGATGATTGATGAATCAGACCATGTCATTTATTCGGACAATCAAGATGAACAAAATATGGGCACCTGTGAGTAACTTTTGAACAAACTGTAAGCTCATTGTTTAAGTTTAGTGTATTTCCCTGTTATTATTGTAATAAAAATGTTAAATTATACAATTGACAGCTAATTTTTTTTCTCTCCAAAAACCCAAGTCAAAAGTACGAGGTGCTTCTTAGAATCAAAGAAATATGGTATTTCTATTTCTTAATTGAGCTCCATAACAAGAAACTTATCATTAATAAAAACATTAATAATAACATATCATATGCAAAAATAATTACTTTGTTACCACCTAATTGTTAGTGTGCAAAAAAAATGCAAATTGTCTAAAGACGTTGTGAACCTGAACACCAAGCAACAAACTCAAAATCGGGTTTATCATACTATTCAAATATGTTGATGCTGTCATTTAAATAAGCAAGTAGAAAGTTATAGCACAAAATTTGGCTATATTACTCCTCTTAAATAAATATACACATCTTTTTAATAAGTTCCAAATTACTGGTCACTTCCTGAAAATGGTTTTACTTTCCTTTGAAACGTTGGTGAGACTTTGTGACATTTTTGTATGCGACAAAATGTATCTGCAATTGTGTCGACATAAGCAACATTGGCAAAAACACCTAACTCCCAAATAAACCATTTCTTTTGCATCTTCGGTTTTCCAGAAAAGTAAATTTGAATTATTTGACTTTTCTGGAATATTGTGACCAAGTGATAAGACCCCTCCTTAGTAATATTAAATCAAAATCAGTTACTGACGAATTTTGAAATAATAAATTATTTTTCAAGATTAGTTTTATCAAGAATACATAATAATAAAAACATAAATCTACTTCAGCCGCTTTTTGATCTCTGAATCGTGCTTCTGCTAAATTCTCACTTCTGCACGAATGGTCTATAGTTGTGTAAAAATCTTCAGCACCATTGGCAGCTGAAACCTGAAATAATATTCAAATGATTTTGACATTACAAGACAAAAATAGGTATCAAATTGTCAGCAACAATTTATCCCTTAACATTAAATTTTGACCAGCGCGTGGTGGCTAACCTGTTTCCTAACTCACCATGTGGATAATCATATTATAACGGTTGTCTCGCAGCTCAATGGGATTCCAGCCATTGTCGGATAACATCTTTTCCCACTTTTCTGGAGATACAACTGTAAATTGCATGTAGCCATTAAGGATACAAAATATATCCTGGACAATTAATATATATACATATATACATACATACATACAGTAGAGCATCCATTATCAGAACAGCCGTGATCTTTTTTATCGGTTTTTTAATCGATTTTTGAATGCTTTTCACCGATTTGTTATGCTGTTTAACCATTTTTATCCGATTTTGATCGCTTTTTAACGATTTTTATCCATTTTTGATCGGTTTTAAATGGTTTTAAACGATTTTTTATTTTCACGTATATAAAAACCTAATGTCCGATAATGCGAACAAATCGGTTTTACGAACGCCTGACTCCCAACTTGTTCGGATAATCGATGCTCTACTGTACATGCGTATGAATTTACTGTACTGCCTCGAATAAAGGCCGGGGCGTATATTAATTTTCCCGAACTGATCCCCCCCCCCCGTCGGGTCGATTCGAGGCAGTGCGCTGTGCAATGAACGCCGATAACTCCCGGCGCCTATTTGAACTGGCGTTTATTCGAGGCAGTATGGCATATACATAGGACAGGGTCATGACATTTTCAAGATTTTACGTGAAGATCTCAGGATTTCAGTCAAATTTCTTAAAAGATTTTGCTACAATTTGTAAGACTTTATGGATTTCCAGCATTTCGGAGATTCCAGAGGTTGTATGAATTTTTAAATGCATTTAATATTTCAGGGATCTGTCATAGTAATGCGTACGCAATGTTTGGTGCAACGTCAATCCAGAGAATGTCGCCCATATTATTCAGGCTCCCTTTTCAGTACAAGCTTCCCCTGCTAGGTGAGTCTTCTAGGAATCTATCTGCAGTGTACCAGCAGATAATGCAGATGGGTTCCTAGAAGACTCTCCTAGCAGGGGAAGCTTGTACAAAAAGGGGTCTGTCCATTGAAAGAGAATTCTGGTTATATTTGCATAGCCATACATATAAGTTTTGAAACTGCAAATTAGTTTATCTTCAGGCAATTGTTCATTGGGCATTACATTGGAATAGGAACATGGATTAGGACCGATGCGCTGACCCATCTTAAGTGATTCCCACAAACTTCTGCAAACTCCTCTTTATTGTTAATATAGTTAGTACCGTATTTGACTGTATTCAAAACTGTCATTTTTGTCAGCAATTACAATTTCAGTTTTTCGTTTGTTATATCTTTTTAATGTAACAAACGAAATCTGAACGTCACGAACGAAGCGTACATTCATCGTTCGTGAGTTTAAATACGCGCATCGTGTCTAACAATTAACCTCTTCTCGTTTTAGTATCTAGACAATAGTGATTTAAAGATTCTGCTACTATACAAATTCAAATACTTATTATAGCTGTAGTACTGCAAATATTAAAGGGCTTCACCTATATTGTTACAAACTAAGATAATTAAAGATAATTATTACAGTATTTCATAGAAGAGCTAAATAGTTTTTTACACAATCTACATGACAGCAACATAATTTACAGCAAGTGATTATGATTAGTAATAATCACGATATTGCTTCCATAAACGTGATACAATTACACGTGAGAAACCACTTTTTCTATTTTGCTATGCAGCCACCATCTAAAATGTATAAATTTCCTTACATGCAGCAGCATCCATAGTTCCACGATCACAAATAACCAGACAATTTTTTCCGCTTTTTTCCGATAATGAAAAAAATGTATTTTCCATTTGAAGCATAGTCTTCAATAAATTTTCTTGAAAATGATAAGCTGAAAATAAGAAAAATTCAAAATAATGAAATAAGGAACACACTTTAATCGCACAATTCAATTGTACAGTAAAGTAACACAACAGGAGTCTGTATTTAAGTTTTTGAATTTTTTATCAATACACAGCAAAAACACAAACATTTAAGTTACCGTACTGCCTCAAATAAACACCCGAGGCTTTTAAAAGTTTCTTTTCGACTGGGCCGGCGCCACTCAAATTGTAGTCGCCCTCCAATTTAAATTTTTCCGATTTTCTTGACGTTATATTTTTGTTACGAACGTAGAACAAACGCTGCGTTTGGTTACGCTCGTACTAGGTCGTGTAACCAACGAATAAAGTGACTTATCTTAACCGAGTAAAGGCGGTATTCTTTTACTTTTTCTCAAAAGCAGTAACAAGCTTTCGAATTTAATTTAATTTAATTTAATTTAATTTTGGGAAAAGTTTATTTATTTCAGCATCCTATAGGATTTGATGCAGCATATTGTATGTAAAGTGCTATTAATTTCTTAATTCTGCTAGCCTTTAGAAATATTAAAAAATAAATAAAACCTTACTAACCCCAACTTATAACACCTCCAACTTTATTAACACAAATATTACGGTAAGTGGTTAAAATGAAACATCTTATTTGCAAATTTTGTTGCCCACCAATTTCAATAATTAAATTGTATTAACAAATGCAATTCAAACATACCCTCATCATCGTTCAAGTCGGTAAATTTTACTCCACCACTAAAAAGCAAATTAAATGTTAATTAATACCAGTATTCCTTTTAATAGTTGGATAAAATTAAATGATGTACCTTAACAGCACACTTGCAGTTTCTGGCACACGATAAACCTATTCAGAGGAAGAAAAAAATTATTTAAAAAATTCAAGCTAGGTATAAAAATTCTAAAAATAATTAGTCCTCAGCTCAACAAGTGCATGCCAAAAATAAAAAAAATAATTATAGGTACTTAGTTTAAACTAAACAACTCAATTTAAACAAGTTTTTAATATAATACGAATGTCCTAATAAACTGCGTTGTAGTACGAGTGAACGAATACTTACTCTCCATCCTAAATTCTCAAAAAATGTACACAATCTTGCTTGTCCTGTTGTTTTGCCACCGCATGGACCTACAGAAATAAAACAGATATAAAGTGAAAAAATATTTCTAATGAATGATTAGGTTTAAAACACCGAACCAACCATACACACGTTAAGCGTACGTATTCATATGAAAAATATGGATGTAAATAAATTGTTGGTGCATTAGTACGAATTGTTTCTCACGATAAGAGGTTTAAGTTTTTTTTAGTTTTGCTGAAATGTAATGTGTGGTAAATGTAGTCCACCACGTGTTGAACAAGGCGCAGAAAATATTGTACTGCTGCTAAAACATTTCGCAAAGCACAATCTTACCTCCTGTAAGTACTAACTTAAACACCCGCTTTTCTTTCGAGCCTACAAAGTGTGTCATTGATGTACTATAACCAAGCCGAGTAAATTTCAACGGTTGTAGTTGTAGGTATGCATAACGTAATGTTACACTTAAGATCATCGGATCACCTCGAGTCGATTTTAACTTCCGGCATGCTCGTGAAAACTCAAATGCAGTTACTATGCACTGAAGGAGCTGGAGAGAACCAACTCGGAACAAACTTTCGTGCCAACCAATCGCACGCAAGTTCCTCCTTAACAAAATGGCGGTGCAGATTGCGCTCGCTCATGACATTCGCAGATGTGTCTTGGCTGTTCTCTTCAGTTAGGAATACCCCATCTATTTTTTGATTGGTTTAATTAGCATACTAAGCGAAATATACAATTAAAAATAAAAATTGGCAAAAAAAAAAAAAACAATTCATCTGCGGATACAAAGAAGAAGAAAAAATCTTTCAAAAAAACATTTTTGCAGAAAAATCTTTCTGAGATGGCCTCTGCACAATGGAGGACGAACTGCCGCTATTTACAGAAGCACAGTCATGGACTGTGACAGAAGCATTGCGAAATTTGTGTTCGAGTTTAAAGTGTTAGGTTCAAACTTTGTCGTATGAGGGCGTTTTGTTCAAAAGCTATGGAAGCGATCAAGAAAATACGTTACTAATGCTTCACTACTTTGGTATTGTCGTGAAAATAATAATATACTGAAGCTGAATTTAACCAAAAAGAAGAATTTATAAATTGTTTGATTATTTGATGAAATGGATTTTCAAGATGACATCCCATCAACCGAAAGCGCTAGAATAAACAACGCTCTTCGAAGAGCAACTAGCTTGTGTAAGTTCATGAAAGGAGCTGTACCATTAAAATAGGTAGTAGTTACATATCAAATGCTAAATCTTCATTATTGTGCTATCAAACAGAAACCATAAATTGATGTATTTTCTAAAATAGTGTCATAACAACCTTGTTAGCTCAATAATTGAAAATATGGTGACCGTGTAGGCAGATACGTATTAATTATGTGCCTCATCATAACCTAAACTTTTTTCTTTACACTAGTGACGTGGTGAAGGGAAATGATGCGAATATGAGTGAATCGTTGGTTTCATTTCATTCCCGTACATTAAATGGCGTTTTATTTTTGATGTGGTTTTCAAACAAATGTTAAAACAAGTAGTACACATTTTTATTTTTTATTTTTCTCAAGCTTCAGAATGTGATGTGCCGAATGAAGTTGGAAATACCTCACCTGTTGATTTTCCATTCTATATGGAACTACAAAATTGTTCAACAGAGCAGGATCATAGGGAAGATGTTTCAAGACGATGGGAGATGAATTACCATGAAGCTGCAATATTTTTAGAGGTTGTATATTTCGAATTATGTTGTTTTTTGACGTAGAACTACGTCTATGAGGACAATCGTCATTACGGAAATGGAAACTACCCATATGGTTGGAAAATATATGGCAATGTATGTGAAAATATTTGGCAATGAATGTGAAAATATATGGCAATGTGTGTGAAAATATATGACAATGTATGTGAAAATATATGACAATGTATGTGAAAATATATGACAATGTATGTGAAAATATATGAAAGTATACGACGGTGTATGTGAAAATATATGGGAATGAATGTGAAAATATATGGAAATGAATGTGAAAATATATGGGAATGAATGTGAAAATATATGGGAATGAATATAAAAATATATGGAAATGAATGTGAAAATATATGGGAATGAATGTGAAAATATATGGGAATGAATGTAAAAATATATGGGAATGAATGTGAAAATATATGGGAATGAATGTGAAAATATATGGCAATGTATGTGAAAATATATGACAATGTATGTGAAAATATATGAAAGTATACGACGGTGTATGTGAAAATATATGGGAATGAATGTGAAAATATATGGGAATGAATGTAAAAATATATGGAAATGAATGTGAAAATATATGGGAATGAATGTGAAAATATATGGAAATGAATGTGAAAATATATGGGAATGAATGTGAAAATATATGGGAATGAATATAAAAATATATGGAAATGAATGTGAAAATATATGGAAAAGAATGTAAAAATATATGGGAATGAATATAAAAATATATGGAAATGAATGTGAAAATATATGGGAATGAATGTGAAAATATATGGAAATGAATGTGAAAATATATGGGAATGAATGTGAAAATATATGGAAAAGAATGTAAAAATATATGGGAATGAATATAAAAATATATGGAAATGAATGTGAAAATATATGGGAATGAATGTGAAAATATATGGAAATGAATGTAAAAATATATGGGAATGAATGTGAAAATATATGGGAATGAATGTGAAAATATATGGGAATGTATGTGAAAATATATGGGAATGAATGTGAAAATATATGGGAATGTATGTGAAAATATATGGATTTATATATTTGGTTCCACGACATCACCATCACCGCCAATTCTAAAGCGCCAAGGTTTTTACCGCCACTCCATTACACCAAAATAATACCGCAAATCCTGTAATATCCATCAAATCAAGACAACTTTCTACTTCCACTGCTAGCTAACAACTGCCTTTAGTCGTAATCGTCGTTGACGACCTTGCCGTCAACGATCTTGAATGCCACCCCTTCTGATGGCCTTTCTCTCAATACTACAAATCCCAAAACCGTCAAACCAATATCGCAAATGCAAGGAGCGCCAATGGAACGTAAGCACAAATAACTGTGTGACGGTGACGACCACAACTCCCATTGAACAATGGTACCGGGTATAAGTTGCGTGAATAGTGATAAAATACGAGATAAAATAAAGACAAGAATGGTTTCTCAAATCATAACATTTATTGGTTTCATCCAATACAATCAATACTAGATTATATAACAACTAATGCCGACATTTGGCAAGTTAAAAGTACATTTAAACTATACAATAAAGTGGCCAAATGGCCCTAAAATAATATCATTACGGTTCGTGGTGATCCTGGGTTTGGGAATGGCAGAACGCCCGCTCGACCGAGGTTAAAAATGTCGTCTGCGATAGCCGGGCTGGCTGTGTCCTCGCGGCTTCCGTCGGCTTCGCATTCCCGGTTCGTATCGTGTAACTGGTTCGTGTAATGCTTCGTTGGTTCGATCCGAGAGGTGCGGTTGACTTTATCTGCACCGCCACAACTAGGGTGGACATTGGTTTGAATAAATGAAGTCATTTATTCACCAAGGTTCCGCTTACAAATTATTTTTAATTCGTGACGTTGTGAGTTTTAAATGATTGACAAATAAATTGTTTCCAATTTATTGTTACGAATTGCTTCGTTGTAATGTAAAATAAGTCAAGTCTCGTGACTTATTTTGGTTGTTAACTTGTCGTCAAGTTAAACAATTGAGTTTTTATCGCTGTCAAAATATTAGGGTTAGTCGTCGCTTTTCACAGTTGCCGTCATAAGTTCGTCTTGTCGAGTAGAGCCGTATCGCGCGTGCCCTATGTAACAGTACGGTGGTAGACCGTACCGTTACACAGGGGGGTATAGCTCGCAGCCCCGCACAACAGAATTAACCATACGAGGTACTACTCGCAAACAGACTGTGTTGGCACCATTACCGCGGAAATTAGCTTGCCCAAACACTTGGTGCTACTAGCGGTAACTACCGTACCGCCCCGTTTAAACGCCCGGGTTCATTCAAGCGCCTGCCCCGTTTTAGCGCCTGGCAGACAGCACCCCGAAAGTTTATAGGCGACTGGCCCGTATTAACGCCGGGGTTCAAATAGGCGCCGGATTAACGGGTACGTCCAGATATCGTGCAGTACTGTTTTGTATTCGCTGGATGAAATATGCACGAAAATTGACGATGCTGCCATTGTTGGCACTTTTAATCCAGGTGCCTTTGATGTTTCGGACCATTGATAAGCTAAGTTAGACGTGTAAAACGTAAAAGTATAAATTTAATTCAATAAAGTTTTTTTAATCCAAAAAAAAATTTCCCGATCAATAATTTACATTTTTTTCTGGTTAAGCGCCCGGTTCATTTCACCACCGGGCCTCAAATAGCCGCCGGGAGGCGTGGTTGAAAAAAAATATTAAACGTCCGGGCGTTTAAACGGGGCGGTACGGTACATGCTTTTATCAAGCATGCAGACTGTTTTGGCACCATCAGGTGATGGAGCCAATTTTGTACAGTAACAGTGCTAGTAACGGTTACTGAATACTTTGGTACCGCACATGGCTCTATTGTCCGACCACGAGAACACCGTACGCACAAAGCTGGCATTCTCAGCGAGACCGTTGACGGAAACATTAGTAGTCCGACCTTCGCCTTCAATTGACGGAGCTGCATGGTTCAGCAGAACCATGCTCGAGTTGCAAAGAACAGTTATTTGACATGAAACATGAACCAAATAACCAGAAAACAAATACAACTAACTAACTTCCTGTTGTCAGGAGTTGTATACCCTGGACTGGATTAAGTGATTTGACCACTTATCCAATTGGAACATGGGTTCCATGATCCCACCAATCCTGTGGCGAAGGAAGTGGATACCGGGGACCATATCTTAGATTATGCTAATCTTTGACCTGAAACAGGAAATGGATACCGGGGACCGGAAGTGGATACCCAGGACACATTTCCAAGTCACGCATTAATCCTTTAATCCGCATGATCACATTTCCAAGAATGTGACCAATTCTTTCTTCCAATCGTTCAATACAATAATATAACTTTATATTATTGTTAAGTTAAATAATCTATGCGAATATATATTAAATAAGTATTTAATATATTGAATGTTATTCTTTATTTCTGCATTTCGAATTTACTGCTGATTTGCGATACCGCCATCTAGTGGCAACATTGTGCATTGACGAATGCGGTTTTAGCAGAGGAATCCTAGTAATTCGGCCGTGATACTTTAGTATCATGTGGAAAGGATTGTTTATTCTTATTAAACAAACATAAGTTATTTGTAATTGAAACACCATAAAAACTTTATTCAGGACTTTTATCAGTTGTTCAGCTAATACAGCTAAAATCAGGAAAATCAGGCGTGTATAGCCATATTAATTTGTCACAACTGCAAATAACCCGAAATAAGCAAGAATAACCCAAAATAACAACAAATAACCGAAAATAAGCGAAGATAACTGAAAACAACAACAAATAACCGAAAATAATGGCAAATAACCGAAAATAATGGCAAATAACCGAAAATAACAGCAAATAACCAAAAATAACATCAAATAACCAAAAATGACAGCAAATAACTAACGATAATAGCAAATAACTAACGACAATAGCAAATAACCAAAAATAACAGCAAATAACAAAAAATAACAGTAAATAACCAAAAATAACAGCAAATACCGTACTGCCTTGAACAATGGCCCGGGCGTTTAATTTTTTTTTGGCTCGCCCGCCAGGCGCTTATTCAAAACCAGGCGATTATTTAAGCCAGGCCTCTATCCAAAAAAAAAGTTGCTGACTCCGAACGTTTCGTTTGTTGAGGTTTCGTCCGTCGAAGTTTCCTCCAAAAGGCTACTAAAATCCGTTTTTAAAAACAGTTTTTAAAATATTTTCCGGCTAATCCGGCGTTTATTTGAGGCAGGCGCTTATTGGTTTTTCAGCTGGCGGTTGCCAGGCGCTTAATCAAGAGCCGGCGCTTAATTGCGCCCGGCCATTGTTCAAGGCAGTACGATAACCAAAAATTATCGAAAAACCTAGAAAATTACTGAAAATTAAACCATAATTAAAAATAAATAACAGTAAATAACAAAAATAACAGCAAATAACCAAAAGTTATCGAAAAACCTAGAAAATTACTGAAAATTAAACCATAAATAAAAACAAATAACAACTGAAAATTAAACCATAAATAAAAACAAATAACAACTGGAAATAACCAAAAATAACCAAAAATAACTTAAAATAACTGTAAATAATCAAAAACAACTGTAAATAATAAAAAATAACAGCAAATAACCAAAAATTATCGAAAAACCTAGAAAATTACTGAAAATTAAACCAGAAATAAAAACAAATAACAAATGAAAATAACAGCAAATAACAACTAAAAATAACAGCAAATAACAACTGAAAATAACAGCAAATAACAACTAAAAATAACAGCAAATAACAACTGAAAATAACAGCAAATAACTGAAAATAACAGCAAATAACAATTGTAAATAACTAAAAAATAACAGAAAATAACAATTGTAAATAACTGAAAATAACAGCAAATAACAACTGAAAATAACAGCAAATAATAACTGAAAATAACAGAAAACAATCAAAAATATCGATTTTCACCTGCCACTTGTATCCAGAACCCTACACACTACTAGACTGCAAACTGAGGGATTGTGGGTAAGAAGCTTATGTTTACAGGAAGTGAGATAGGTAGAGTCTCTTTCACTTCTTGTCAACGTAATGGCTGCCTGAAATCACGATACCAACTCAATTTTCAAAGGATGGTTGGCAATACTGGGTGATTTTGAATTGTGGGTTGTAAAAATAATTTTATTATTTTTTTACCTTCCCACAGCCATAGCTGGGTACACCGCATTACTAGCTCTGGTCAGTCATTTCTGTTTCCTTTTCATGTGCTCAAACCAGGAAAAATGCGATTGCATCTGGAAAACTAAGATTGTACACATGCACAGAAGCATTTCAAAATTCTGCCGAGTGCTAAAAGGTGGCAAGACAAAGAACAGAAAGTTGAGGAGCATCAGGAACGTCACTTCTTCCAAACAATGACTCCTCTCTCAAGCTGGGCACAATGTGCAGTTTGCAGTCCAGTAGTGTGTGTTGAATTGTGTTGA
Source organism: Strigamia acuminata (assembly GCA_949358305.1). NCBI lineage: Eukaryota > Metazoa > Arthropoda > Chilopoda > Geophilomorpha > Linotaeniidae > Strigamia > Strigamia acuminata. Next base: position 396,076 of record OX442319.1, on the reverse strand, counting down.
AATAAATCAAATATACTTCATTTAGCAGTGGTGAAAGAATTTGTAGTAGATATAAAACAACTGAAGCTGACTAGTTGTATGAAAACATAACAGGGAGTGAGTTTTATTTAGGGATCACATGACAAAGTAAACGAATGATATACAACTCCCTGTATGAGCACAATGTACAAACAATTTTTCTACATGAATTATAACATTAAAGAAATTGTTACTTGACAATTATACACCATAACATTACAAATAAATTTTCATTGCTTGATGATACGACATAAAAGAAACATTATAACAGTACGATGTAGGTCTCAGGTGTACCTACGTTTGTAGAACATTTGCGGTATGTAACGTTTGCGGTATGTTTCATTATTGATGTGACATGTTTCTGGGTTAGTGTGACAAGTGTCATGCACATGTGTAAGCATTTCTAGTGTAATTTTGTATATCCATCCAATGTCTGTATTAGTGCCCTGATGATGGATCACATGTTCCTTGTGTTGTTTATTACGTATGATTTAATTTGCTATATTGGTAGCAATATGAAAAATGTATTTACTGTATTGTTTGATAACATTTGTAATGTATTTAACATGTATACATTCATTGATTGTGTTGTTTTTATTGTCAGTAATGCCTGATTAATGTGTTGTGCATGTTGGCCAAATAGCCAGTTATTTTGCATAAATATTCAACCTATACTGCGGCATCCCGCTGACCAGGTTCCGATCAGAGATCTCTGCTGATATTTACTGCAAGTTTTTCATCCTTTTAAAAGGATAGGTCCCAGGTCGGATTGTATTTATTTTTGCCTTTAGTTATAAGTAGTGCAGTGAAGTGATAAGTGATTTTGGTGCAGTTTGTGAACGAAAAGTGTAAAAATTGAAAGGCTGTCACGGGCATGAGTAGTGTGTGAAAGAACCAAACATCGGTTTGAGCTGGGCGGAGAATCCGGACAAGCGTACGCCATCTTTTTATTACAAAAAGGTATTGTAAAACACACAGTTCGAGGCTAATTGCACTCGATATCAAACAACAACAAAAGGTAGAACGAATCATTGGGTTTAGACAACGATTCATTCTTTACATGAGTAAAATAAAGAACTGGCAAAGTTAATCAATAAACTCAAAACAAAAGGCAAACAATAATCGCTCCTTCGAGCAGACGACAGTAAATGTGTGTCGATTGCGGTACGTAACAAGCGTTTGGGTTAAAAGTCGAGATCAATCGACTACTGGAAAACACATTAACATGTGTGAGTGGGGGACGGTTGTCTCATGGCCAGGGGAGGGCCGTGGGACTATTGGACACCATTCACGATGCAAACACAACACAAAGAACACACAGTTTAGGATTAATACTCTTTATTGCCGGTTGTCTAGGGTTTAGCGTGTCCATCGTGTTATCGCCTTGGTTGTTGGGTTGCCCTTCAGCAACCCAACCCAGATCAACCACTGACCACGTGGCCGAGGGCCACATGAGCAGCGTGATCGGTTAGTCTAATGCCACGCCGTGCCTTGCGGCACGGCCCGACGGGTCGGCTCAAGTCCCTTCGAACTTGAGGGCAACCTCGCCAGTTATTGACATTGCCTCTTCTGTCGTCGTCTCCTTCATCGTAGCAATGCGACCAGTCACTCTCGTGGCTGGTGTTGTTCTGTCCCTCGTGGTCAGTCCGGACCTCGTAGGGACCTTGCAGAATCCTCTGTCCTGATTGGCTACAATCAGGACGCAGCTCTGACGGTAAGCCGTAGGAGCTGCTGAGGATCCTCTCTTTACTGTTGCCAGTGCCGACTGGCGGTGGCCAGTTGGTCACACATGGCGGCACACCGATTGCATCTATCCGCAATATGCAATCAAAATCATCACGCGCACACGGTGAGATAAACAGCCAAACACTAACACAACAAAAATGTCTGATGAGGAAGACAAGCTTAAGGTGCGTGGACAACCCCTTTTGAAAGTTTGAAAGTTGAATAGTACGAACTATGAAGCCTGGTCCGTACAAGTTCAGCTTTTACTTTAACAACAAGGAACATGGGGCATGTAACCGGAAAGGAACCGAAATTGCATCTAACGACGCAACTTTGACACACGACGTTCGACAATCTGCCTTAGTTGCTATGAGGCGCAACATGTTGTTGTTGTGGCGCATGATACAGCTATAGAAGTGTGGGAGGCATTACAAAGTTGTAGAGCACCATCAAATCAGTACTATCAAACTTATCTTAGTCACTTTAAGTTAAATTTTTTCATTTTAAAATGAAAACAAATCAGCTGAAATAAAGCCAGCCATTGTGGCAAAAATTAAATTTCTACTGCAAAAGTACTGAATTTCTTCAATAAATGTATTCAAATTTGCATTATTATGCAAGTAAACAAGACAAACAACTGTATTTTTTAATGCCTTAAATTATTTTATTTTCTAAAAATAAAAAATTTCAATTTGCTGATTTGTTTTTCTTTTTTTTTTTTTTTTTTTTTTTTTTATAAAAAAAACAGTCCTTAAGGTGACTAAGATAAGTTTGATAGTACTAATTTGATGGTGCTCTACAACTTTGTTATTGGAAATTTTACTCTATCTCGACCAGCTAACGAGTTAGCGAATGAAAAGTGCATTGTTGCATGTCTGGCATGAAATTTGATTACACCATTGGATTCGTCATCCCTACTTTGCTACAGGCTACAGGGTTTTTTAAAAAAGCATATACTTATTCTGGAAATTGACTGGGGCGTCTTAAACGAAACACCCTATAACAATAATACGTTAAATCATGTATCTCGGAGAACAAGAGTGAGCAAAAGCCAACAATAGCCCCCCATTCTCCGAGATATAACAATATGAAATCAAAACTATGAGAATTTATCGTAAATCACCAAAGAAATGCTTGCATAAAAATTGAAGGCGAGCCGGTGAGAAGAACTTCGTAAAAATATCAGCAGGATTTAAATTGTCCTGAATTTTCTTCAAAACAAAACGCCTTTGGTAATCTATTCTCACAAAAAGAAATACCGTACATTGATGTGCTTAGTCCTACGGTTCTCGATATCATTCCGAGTTAAATAAATTGTGGATAATGAATCGGAAAACATCGTAGGAGCGGGGAGATGGAAAATCCGAGTTCGATCGATCGCACCGTGTGACCAAACAATTTCTTTAGCGCCATCGAGAAAAGCCACGACAATAAGGCCAAGAGCCGACATTTCAAAATTTAATATTTTAATTAGTGGATTAGCCACTGTAGTTAGGGCTACTTCATTTATCGGTGCTGCATGATAATCTATAGCTAATTCCACAGCTTCCATTCGTTCATGAATGTTGCCTAAACAATGGTTAGTAAACACAGTATTTTTGCACTCACAATATATGAATCTTCATAACTTTCTCGCAACGCCAACGCTTTGGCTTTCTGTATATTTATTTGCATTGGGGCTTCTCGCTTCATCATGTTATCCGCACTATTTTACCAAAAGTATTGAAATTTCCAAATTAGCATTTTGTTGTGGAGATTCGCTTAAAGAATGTGAATCCAGTCTTGAATTTGTTGTGGCAAAACAAGCCATATTGACGGCGGCCATGTTTAATGTTCAAAAGTAAAAGACCATGTGACCAAACAGGTCAAAATGCAACGTAGACATGTGACTATGCCCAAAACACATACAATTCTTATGTACAGAACAAATCAGCAGAATAAATCATACATGATAACTAAAAATAACTAGATACATGGATTCAACTGAAATACAAATATTAACACAGGATAGCAATTACAGACAAATGTTACCAACTCGAATAACAAGATAAGAATCATTTGATCCAAACAACTCTATTGTTCTAGTAATCGCTAAACATCTATATTACAATGCTAGCAGACAGCGCCAACCCCAACATTAACGGACTCATATAACTTTGGATTGGAGAATGGACACAATTCGTGCCAACAATGCATACGCAATGTATTCAGGCACTAAATCAGAAACGTGCGCGTTAAAACAAATACTGTAAATGTGCTTGCCCAATATCTTTGTTAAATTCAACATTTGTTATGGCCCTTTTGCTTTGAGTGCAGCCTGAATTCTAAATGGCATGGTGTTGGTTAATTGCTGGCACTGTTCCAATAAAAATTTCTTCCACAATTGGATCAAACAATGTGTTACGAGCTGAGTTTATTTTGATGTAATTTCTTTTTGTAACCAATGTCATAAATTCCTGAATATAATTTCTTTAATAATATACTTTAAAATCATTATTTATATGTAAGCAGACTTTCTTGATTTCACAATCAATAAACTATTTAGGTGTCTTTTTTTGGGTATCTTGAACATGGTCTTATTTAAATGAAGCATGTTGGCAACAAGTTTTTATTTTTTTAAAATAATTATACAGTGTGTCCCAAAAGTCTGAACCCTTTAAGTAATTTCCAAAATACTTGAGATATCAGAAAACTGAAAAAAAAACTCATACAGGAAATCATCCATTGCGAATCTGATGGCATCCCCAAATTTGACCTTGAAGGTCATTTTCAAGGTCATTCACTTGCTAACTTCTAAACCAATCAGGTTAGAGTAAAATTTCCAATCAGAAAGTTGGAGAGCACCATCAAATTAGTACTATCCAATTTATTTTAGTCATCTTACGTTAATGTTTTTGTTTTAAAATGAAAACAAATCAGCTGAAATAAAGCCAGCCATTGTAGCAAAAATTAAATTTCTACTGCAAAAGTAGTGAATTTCTTCAATGAATGTATTCAAATTTGCATTATTATTCAAGTAATACATTTATTGAAGAATTTCACTACTTTTGCAGTAGAAATTTAATTTTTGCTACAATGGCTGGCTTTATTTCAGCTGATTTGTTTTCATTTTAAAACAAAAACATTAACGTAAGATGACTAAAATAAATTGGATAGTACTAATCTGATGGTGCTCTACAACTTTCTGATTGGAAATTTTGCTCTAAGCTGGTTTAGAAATTAGCAAGTGAATGACTTTAAAAATGACCATCAAAGTCAAATTTGAGGATGCCATCAGATTCGCAATAAATGATTTCCTATATGAGTTTTTTTTTCAGTTTTCTGATATCTCAAGTATTTTGGAAATTACTTGAGGGGTTTAGACTTTTGGGACACCCTGTATATTCAGACTTAGAAAACTTTTGTATATGCATTTAATTTGTTTTTTCTTGTCGTTTTAATGGGTAAATTTTTTATTTCTCTAAATTTACTCTCAATAACACAAACTCAAAATTTTCAAAATTATTAACTGCTCAGATTGTAGTGGTCTTATACTCTATTTATGGAAGGAAGTGTATGTTGTCTCAGTGAGATACTTATGTATCTTTCTATTCAATGTATCGTAAATTTTAAAGTGAAAAACATAACACAAATTTATATGTGAATTGAATTTTATATTTATTATTATTTTCAGGAAGGAGAAAATAATGACAAATTTAATAGTCATCCAAAAAATCAAGATGCTCTCCCTGCCTATCTCATTGTTCACAATCATTGGTTCTACAGCCTGGACTTACTAGCTTCTCTGCTTTTACTTTCATTAGCTGCTATTGAAGAACCAGCTGTACCTATATTTAGCGTTCCAATTGGGGTAAGTTTCCATTTAATACGAACTACAACCCCTGGCAAAAAGTATTCGATCAGCCACCACATGAGCTGATTCGAACTCAAAATAATTTTTTTTGCAGTTTAAGTAAGAATTTATAAACAAATTAGGTGCATTCAAAGTCAAATGAATTATTTGTCTGAAATGACTGATTTGACTGATTTGACTAATTTGACTTAACAGTCACAGGAAATGATGCAATTTACATCATCAGATGATAATCGAAATTTGAAAAATCATAATCTGCTTATTTTCATGATTTTTTACAAGCTTTTCAAGACTTTTCACCCAGTTTTTGACGATTTTTGACGATTTTTACACAGTTTTTGACGATTTTTACACAGTTTTTGACGATTTTTACTGAGGCTTTCACGATTTTTACCCAGTTTGTCACGATTTTTACCTTTTTCATCCAGTTTTTCATGATTTTACACGATTTTTACCCGGTTTTTCATTATTTTACACGATTTTTACCCAGTTTTTCACGATTTTACATGATTTTTATCGTTTTTCACGATTTTACACGATATTTACCGAGTTTTTCACAATTTTTATCTTGTTTTTCACGATTTTTTACGATTTTCACCCAGTTTTTCATGATTTTTACCTACTAGTTTTTAATGATTTATTTTATCCATTTTTACATATATAAAAAATATGTTTTAAAATCTGTTAAAAAGCATGCATTTTTTTAAAAAAATATTTACTAAATAGCACTCATGTATTTTTTGATATTTACAGAAAAACATTCATTTATTTAAAAAATATTGATTTAATATGTTCACAAAAAAATTAACTTACTTTAATATATTCACAAAAAAAAAAACATATTTTATTTAATTTATTTAATTTAATTTAATTTAATCCAATATATTTACTGAAAAATTAACTCTTTATAAAAATAAAAATATTAATGTTGAAAAAGTACTATTTTCACTAAAAAAAAATCCACTGCCCAGTGGAAATGCTCAAAACATAAATTACATGCAAACGAGGTTCAATGTTTGCAGGTTAGTAGCGCTCTTATAATTAGGTTAGTAAAATGCTAACACAACACTAAGCTAGTTTACAATAATATTCAATGAATAAATTCAAAAAAAAATTTAAAAAAAAATTCAAAAATTCAAATAAATCAAGAAAATCTTCAAAAATGATGTTTTCAAGAAGTTGAAAGGTTTGTGAAGTCATCTGGTGCACTTCACGTGCTTTTCCTTGAAAATCTGGTCCAAAATATCCATAATTCTACTGGTTGAAATATCCGAAACAATCCACACACTTCACGTGTTTTTTTCTGGTCAAAATGTCCGAAATTCGCAATTTTCGCTGGTCTATGGTGTCCAAATCGATTCCCACACTTCACGTGTGTTTTCCTCTCGAAATTTGGGTCCAAAAAACGTCCAAAAACATGCAAAACGTTCAAAAATGCCTCGCACGAGTCCAAATGGTACAAATCGTCGTCTGGGCGCTTTCTGTGCAAACGTTCGTGCGACGTTCCTCGTTGTCCGCGAACGTCCGTGCGACGTTCCTCGTCGATTAGCGGTTGACGCCGCGAACGTGTCGGAAATGTGCGGTCCTGGCAATCGTACGATCGGCGTGCGCTCGAAAACATAAATTTGTGTTTAAAAATGTCAGCAATTACTAACCTTGCATTTGCCTAAGTATGGCTGTTCAGCTAGGTAATGAGCACTGCTCATTTTTTGAGTCCTTGACCAGTTTCTTGCTGGATTCCTCTTTTCATGATAGACTGACTGGGGGCATCCATCTTGAATGACTTATTCCAGTGGCCAAATAATTCATGTGCTCAGCCATGATTGGAGGAATTTTTCCATCAGCCACTTATTGATAAGTCATGATTGGAGTGACTTATCAATAGGCCACTTATTGCAATTGAATTATCTTTTCAGTGATGTAAATTACATCATTTCCTGTGACTGGTAAGATATTTCAGCCACATCAGCCAAATAATTGTTCACTTTGTATGGAGTTTAGCCAAATGACTTATATGAATTATTGATAATTCAGATTATGATAAGTCAAATTTGGATTTTAACTTTGAATGCACCTACTGTTTTATTCACTGAAAATGCCAAATGCTACAATTTAGTGGCAATATGAAAAAAAATTGACCTAAATTTAAAAAATTACAGCTATTTTTGTTTAACACTGTCACTATTTAATTCGGTGTCGGGTAATTAATTAAACAAACTAATTGCACGAAGGTGGAATTTGCGCAATAGTGGGCGAAGGCTCTTAGATTTTTCTCGGTTTGGTCGCCGTCAAGTGTGGACATCAGGCGATAAGAAAGATCTGGGTTCGCTGTGACTCAACATAATTTATATTGCTACATTGCCAGGGGATCAGTGACCACGTAGACAATTAATTACTTTACTAACTGGGTTGTAAATGGAGGGACTCAATGTTAAAATATAATTGATACTCTTTATTTAACTAAACAGTAAATGTAATTAAACCTAAAGCAAATGAACTAATACTAACCTAAAGCAAATGAACTAATACTAACCTAAAGCAAATGAACTAATACTAACCTAAAGCAAATGAACTAATACTAACCTAAAGCAAATGAACTAATACTAACCTAAAGCAAATGAACTAATACTAACCTAAAGCAAATGAACTAATACTAACCTAAAGCAAATGAACTAATACTAACCTAAAGCAAATGAACTAATACTAACCTAAAGCAAATGAACTAATACTAACCTAAAGCAAATGAACTAATACTAACCTAAAGCAAATGAACTAATACTAACCTAAAGCAAATGAACTAATACTAACCTAAAGCAAATGAACTAATACTAACCTAAAGCAAATGAACTAATACTAACCTAAAGCAAATGAACTAATACTAACCTAAAGCAAATGAACTAATACTAACCTAAAGCAAATGAACTAATACTAACCTAAAGCAAATGAACTAATACTAACCTAAAGCAAATGAACTAATACTAAACTAAAGCAAATGAACTAATACTAAACTAAAGCAAATGAACTAATACTAACCTAAAGCAAATGAACTAATACTAACCTAAAGCAAATGAACTAATACTAACCTAAAGCAAATGAACTAATACTAACCTAAAGCAAATGAACTAATACTAACCTAAAGCAAATGAACTAATACTAACCTAAAGCAAATGAACTAATACTAACCTAAAGCAAATGAACTAATACTAACCTAAAGCAAATGAACTAATACTAACCTAAAGCAAATGAACTAATACTAACCTAAAGCAAATGAACTAATACTAACCTAAAGCAAATGAACTAATACTAACCTAAAGCAAATGAACTAATACTAACCTAAAGCAAATGAACTAATACTAACCTAAAGCAAATGAACTAATACTAACCTAAAGCAAATGAACTAATACTAACCTAAAGCAAATGAACTAATACTAACCTAAAGCAAATGAACTAATACTAACCTAAAGCAAATGAACTAATACTAACCTAAAGCAAATGAACTAATACTAACCTAAAGCAAATGAACTAATACTAACCTAAAGCAAATGAACTAATACTAACCTAAAGCAAATGAACTAATACTAACCTAAAGCAAATGAACTAATACTAACCTAAATCAAACTAAATAAATCTAACTTAAATGTAAGGTAAACTATAATCATACAGTTAGAAAATAGCATGGATAACACTTATAATTTGTTAACAGTCTTCAATTAGCTGTGCCATACACTGGCCGACTTGTTTTCAGACTGAGCTCGAGGAGAGAACTGATTTATTTAAGCAGATTCATCAGTCATGTAAACTAGTGTTCCCCCTTTACTTTAATAATTGATTAGACCATGTTGTAACACTGTGCAGGTACAGAAGCAAGGAGGAGACAGCCGGCTTACGGCATGACTCTGACCGCATAACAATATTCGACAGTCTCGTACTCACGTTGGGTAATTAGAGTAAAACTAGCTGTTCATCCGCAAAGCCATAAATCAGACAAAAATATGCAGCCAAATGTAAAAGTACATTTTTTCAACCCAAACATAAAACCCAACCAAACAATCAAACATAAAACTAAACCATAATGTAACCCCCCTTTTAATGAGCGCTCGTAAGATGTGCGTTCATCAATTCTCACATGCTTGGATTCCACAATCTTGTTTGTAGAAGGGTCCCAAATACGGTATCCTCTGGTGCCAATCGCATATCCAACGATGTAGCCTTGCCAAGCTCGATTGTCCAATTTATTTCGGCCCGGAGCAGTGATGTGCACTCAACAAATTGAACCAATTTTCTTCAAATGTCGTAAAGATAAGGCTCGTTGACGCCAGAGGACATATGGGATTTCATTGTTGAGACGAGAATGGGGCATACGGTTTTTAATATATGAGAAAGTCACCGCTAACTCTGCCCAAAGTTCAAGAGGCAATCCTGTTTCTGAAATTACAGTGCGTAAATAATCCGTTGTAGTCCTGTTTATCTTTTCTGCCACTCCATTCATTTGTGGGCTCTGGGGGTTCGTTCGTTGCCTCTGGATTCTATTGTTCGTGAGATAACGGTCAAAAGCAGTAGACACAAACTCCTCTCCTTGGTCAGTTCGAATGGCCTTAATTTTGGTGTCATAAATTCGTTCGACACGAGCTGAAAAGTCTTTGAAAGTTGGCATAGCCTCTGATTTTTCTTTAATTGGAAACATCCACAGGTATCTGGTGGCATCATCAATTATGGTCAAGAGGTAATGTGCCCCACCATAATAAGAAACCCTTGCTGGCCACCAGACGTCCATGTGACGGTGACGACCACAACTCCCATCGCATGATGGTACCGGGTATAGATCGCGTAAATAGTGATTAAAGTGTGAGATAAATAAGGACAAGAAGGTTTCTCAAATCATAACATTTATTGGTTTCATCCAATACAATCAATACTAGATTGTATAACTGATTAATGCCGACATTTGGCTCGTTAATTACTGAATTAAACTATACAATAAATCGGCCAAATGGCCCTGAAATAATAAGATTACATGTGCGTGGTGATCCTGGATTCCGGAACGGCTGAACGTCCGCTCGACCAAGGTTAAAGATGTCTATGCTAGCCGGGCTGGCTGTGTCTTCGCGGCTTCTGTTGGCTTTGCGTTCCTGGTTCGTGTCGTGTAATGCTTCGTGGGTTGATTCGAGAGGTGCGGTTGACTTGCTTGCACCGCCACAACTTGGGATGGACATTGGTTTGAATAAATGAAGCCATTTATTCACCAAGGTTCCAATTGCGAATTATATTTTATTCGTAACGTTGTGATTTTTAATGATTGACAAATAAATTGTTTCCAATTTATTATGACGTAATAGTTCAGTGTAATATAAAATAAGTCGCGTGACTTATTTGTTTAACTTGACTTCAAGTTAACAATTGGCTTTTATGTTCAGCTATAAAGAATTTAGGGTTAGTTGTCGCAACACACAGTTGCCGTCATAATTTGCCTTGCCGAGTAGAGCACACTTACTGAGTAACCTTAAGTGTTTAGCAGCCTGTATTTTAAGTTAGTGTGTAAAAACAAACTTTAAAAAATGTTCTGGGCATGCTCAGTTGCATATCCACACTTAAGTACTTAACCAGTTAAGTACTTAAATTTATTTTCTGATTCCCCTTATTATTTTTGGGTTTTATCAGAAATTGTTTGTTTCTTCAGAAATAGAAAACGTGTAAATTTTATATGCACAAAATAAATTACCTTATCAATTGTTATTTCAGGTACATGGGGCTTTAGAGTTACTCGGGCTTTTTGTTGTTGGCATTGAATTAGCAATGAAATTACGTTGGCTAGGATGGAGAACCTTTTTGCAACACAAGAGAACATTGGTTAAGGTAAAGTCAATCGTTCTTAAAGGGCTAAGGACAAATTGTCAACTGCCATATTGTTGACAATACATTCTCAGAAGTGAGGGAGACACTGAAAGCATAACATTAAAGAATTCATTAAAGTTAGGTTTGCAGGGGATAAAAGTAGAGTGCTCAGCATCTGTCCCTTATTAGGAAAAAACATCAGGTTTAGATGGCAACAGTCTGATAGAAATGGAGTTGGCAATATGGCAGTCCACGATTTGGCCTGAGTTCTTTTCAGAAGCTGCATGTAGATTAAAAATTAATTTTTATTCGTTTTTATAGGCAACTGCTTTAATTATCATGTTCATTGAAGCTGTGGTTGTTTTGATACGACAAACAAGCCATATTCGGATAACTCGAGCCTTTCGGCCAATATTTCTTATTGACAATCGTTACTGTGGTGGAGTTCGTAGGTATATTTCACAGTGTCTATTTTTTTAAACCAAGCTAGAATTTGGAAACTCGTTAAAATTTGTTCTCATTTTGGTTATTCCTACTGAGAAGATCAGTATATGCCAGAAACTCTCTGACAGAGCTTGGGATTGTGATTAAAGTGCATCATGGGGATCACTATCAGTGGGAAAAAAAATGGCTTTAAACGTTTTTTAATTGCTGAAAAGTTATTGTAATTTTACACTTTAAGCTTTGTAAAGTGACATTTACAAAGATTGTAAACTTTTGTTTTAAACTACAACTTTACATAATTAAAATCACAATTTACATTAGGCCGAGGCTATTTTCCCACATGTGTGGCCAGGCAGTTTCCCCAAACGTGTGGGGAAATAATATTGTTACGTGGCCCTGTGGCCAAAATGGACCACGTAACCGATAACATATTACTAACGAGGGGAACACCCGTATAAGATACTCACAGATTGTTGTAATAATAAACATGGAGAATTGTTGTATCATGCTGAATGAGACCCTGAAATAATTTCATTCCATAAACAGTCAACAATGCAAACAATGAGCTCAAAGTTTGCACTATTTAATTACTTAATTACACTACTTTAATTAATTTATTTTAATTTTTTAACAAACATAAAATTAAAAACATTAAAATTACTGCTAAAAAAAATTAAAAAATAAAAGTAAAAAATTTTCACAGACAGCAGGATTTGAACCTGTGTGGAAAGATTCCTAGTCCATTGCCTTAACCACTGGACCACCACTACAAACTATTGTTGTCTTCATGAAGTCAGTCATGTTGGTGAACAAAGCTCTGATGTCAAATGTCATGTGATATCAAATGAGGAAATGACATCATTGAATCTCAAATGATAAAATTCAACTTTGATCTCGGAACTACTTTTTACCTAGCAACTGTTGTTTGCAGTATTCATACACTAGGCCTGATTGCTCAGATTGGATGCATACACAGACAAAATAGTGCAAACTTTGAGCTCATTGTTTGCATTGTTGACTGTTTATGGAATGAAATTATTTTAGGGTCTCATTCAGCATGATACAGCAATTCTCCATGTTTATTATTACAACAATCTGTGAGTATCTTATACGGGTGTTCCCCTCGTAAGCTAATGAATGAGGAAGAGAGACTAAAAGTTAAGAGTAAAACTAAAACACTTCTTTATTTTGTAAACTTAAATCAAGTAAATCATAATCAACCAAATAATGTCAAATTATAATAAACACTTAGAAAACTCAAGACATGAATAACACTTGGTAATTGCATAAATGCACAAAGATAACCCAGCCGCACCATACACTGGCCGACTCAGATTACTTCGGCTGCCTTAGGAGGACTGACTCAAATTCCACTCTACTAGCTCTTTTATACTGAGATAACCCCCCCCCCCCCCAGATCAATTGTAATTGATCAGCCCATTACATCATTATTGTGGGTGCCATCTGGTGGGTGTTATCCGAATTACCAATGTAAACATTAGGCAAGGAAAGAGACTCTAATCTCGTAGCAGTCCCCTTCTCTACTTTTTTGGACTCTCAAAAACTAAGTGTAATATACAGGGTGGATGAAAATTATGTTCCCCTCAAATATTTCCTGAGCAATTGCATCTAGGCCAACTTTGATGTAGCTATAGCGATTGTATAGGAATTTGGGTGAGAGCAATCCAATGATGTCATCAAATTTGACCTTGAAGGCCATTTTCACTTGCTAACTTCTAACCTAATCAGGTTAGAGCAAAAAAGTCATTACAAAGTTGTAGAGCACCATCAAATTAGTACTGTCCAACTTAGCTTAGTTATCTTAAATTAAATGTTTTCCTTTCAAAAAGGAGACAAATCAGAAAAAAATCGGCAAAGTGAAATTTTTTAATCCTCGGAGGTATAAGAATAAAATCTGCCGTTCTGGTTTAAGCCATTACGCATTTATGGACAATGTTTAAGTCGATTGGTTAAAGCGCCATTTAATTTGTTTGTTTTGCTGTATCTTAAACGGTTTAAAAGTTAGCAAGTGAATGACCTTAAAAATGACCTTCAAGGTCAAATTTAATGACGTCATTGGATTGCTCTCACCCAACTTCCTATAGGATCGCTTCATCAAAGTTGGCCTAGATGCAATTGCTCAGGAAGTATTTGGAGGGAACCAGACTTTTAGGACATTCTGTATAATACCATACACTGCAAAAAATTTTGGATTTTTAAAAAAAATGTCATTGGAAAGTTAATGGTGAAATTGGATAAATACCAGTTTGGAAATGTAATGGAAAAAAAAAGGGAGATATTTTATGGAAAGTTGAATTTCTATGAATTTCCAACACTGAAAAATGATGTTGTAAGTTTTTGTTAAATGTGTGGAAAGCTAATGTAAGTTAGGTTTGGAAATTTAAATGTCTGTAAATTTTCAACACTGAAAGATGATGTTGCAAATTATTGTAATTGTATGGAAAGTTAATGTAAATTAGATTTGGAAATTTGTATTTCCATTCATTTCACAAGCCTAAAAATTAATGACAAAAGATCCTATGTTTCCGGCATGTAAAATTTATGGGTTTATCACCAGATGGCGAACATAATTCAAAACTAATTCAAAATTTATATTTATTAAATATGGGATTGGTTTTATCATTTGTACTTCAACAAATAATTAGATTATTATTGTTGGAGATAGATAAATTAAAAGTTTGACACAAATTTTGTAGTGTAACATTTTAATTTGATTCTAGAATTTGTTACACCATCATATCAATGCGAGTTTCTATCACTGCATTTAGTTGATTTTACTCATTTTTTGTATTGAGGCTCATAGCCTTGGTTTATGAATACAGGATTCAAGATTATTGGATTCAGGAGTTATGAATTCAGAATTCATGATTCAGAAATGAATTCAGGATTTTAGAATTCATGATTTAGAATTCATGATTCAGGAATGAATTCATGATTTAGAATTCATGATTTAGAATTCATGATTTAGAATTCATGATTTAGAATTCATGATTTAGAATTCATGATTTAGAATTCATGATTTAGAATTCATGATTCAGGAATGAATTCAGGATTTAGAATTCATGATTCATGAATGAATTCAGGATTTAGAATTCATGATTCAGGAATGAATTCAGGATTTAAAATTCATCATTCAGGAATGAATTCAAGATTCAGTAATTAATTTAGGATTCAGGATTCAGGATTCAGAAATGAATTCAAGATTCAGGATTTAGAAACGAATTCAGGATTTAGGATTCAGAAACAAATTTAGGATTCAGGATTCAGGAATGAATCTTCCGTATATTTTCAGGATGTATTGAATTTTTATGGAAGTTTCTAGGAATTTATTTTCATGAGATTTTTTTTGAGATTTAACTTATTTAGAATTTTTATTAAAAAAAAAATATCAAATTTTATATTTGGAAAGTTGTTATTTCCTGATGGGAAACTCTTATTTTACATTTGGAAATCTTAACTTCACTGGTTGAGAAATATGTGTTTAACTGTTTAGAAATTTAATATATCATGCTATAAAAAGTCGTTTGGAAACGGTTGCATTTAGTGTTGGAAAGTCATTGGAAATTTGATGTTTGTACAATTTGGAATACATAACTTACTGGTTTGGAAATTTCGGATTTCAGTTTTATTTCCAAAATATTTTATGGACGAAAATCAAATTTTTTTGCAGTGATAGATGATGGGAGATGAGCTAGAAGGGTATTATCCAGCTGGCTCGACTCTAACCATTTAATAATAGCTGAACAGTTTTTGTCACCCAGTTGTTTGTGTCTTTATCTCGGCGAGAATAATAGTCTGATCTACTGGGCTGTCTGCACTAGTTGTGGAAGAGGACGCGGGGGCACACAGCTCGTCGGGCGGGGCCACCAATGTCGTTACTTTGTCATTTAAGCCCACACACGCAAGAGCCGAGTTCTCTAACCTTTTCTTGTATAATAATCTGAAACCCACCTGCTGGAGCTGTTAGGTTCAGCGTGTCAAACGTTCAGATAGCGGCTCGCCTGACAAAAGCTGCCACGGTCCTAACCCCAACAGAGATAATTGCTGACTCTGCTCCTCTCACCACTCACCACTGTGACGCTCAGTGACAGGAAAATGTGCCTGTTGCAATGTCCCTGAGCGGCTACATGGGCCCTACGAGGTAAGTACGGCAGAATGTTTGTCCGAAGTAATTGACCACGTCACCCATGGGACTTAGGTTCTGTGTGTGACGGGACAGTTGCTGGTGAGGGGTGCCTAACAGCACTGCCACACAGTGGGATAGGTTACTCCACTCCTAGACAACAGATTAAAGGCCAAACCCAACAATCTGGAGTCCCTGTCTCGTTATTTTGTGAGTATGCGTCACTCCCATTGTAGTAAATCCCGATACTGCAGTGGGTAAGACCATATCCAGTCACAATACTTTTATTATTCTTTTCATTTATTTATATTGCATAATATCTGATGACTAATTGAATTTCCCAATAAACTTTACTTGATCAGTGGTATAAATGCAATTATCAACTAAGCCACAAACATTAAAAACTAAAGCTGATTTGAAACAATTATATTGCTTTAAGTGAATGACTCTTTGATTGCTGTCAATCACTTATTCCTATTCTGTGCTGGTCTCAATTTCTCTGATTATTACATTGTATTTGTTATTAAGTATTACACTTCTATTAATACGCAGTTATAACAAAATCCTGATTCTTTATACTTAGTAGTATATCTATTTTTTATTGCAGATTCATTAGACAAGTATTTCAATCCTTGCCTCCTATTTTGGACATGTTAGCATTACTCATGTTTTTCGTATTATTGTTTGCTGTTGTGGGTAATTATAAAACTTTAATTCTTAAAAATTGTTTACAACTCAAAGACATGGAATTAGAATACACACCTCTGTCAAAACAAAAGTCGTGTTTGAAATTACATCACACAAAAAATAAGCAATGTATAACCAAATGTTTATTTTCTCCAATTTAATGAGCAAAAAATGAATTAAATAAACAAAATTTGATGGAAATTGATCATTTTTTCCAGAAGTTATCATGAAAAATGATTGGCCCCTGCTAGATGCTAAATTAGAATCCCCAAGAATTAGAGGCATGAAATTAGAATATTTACCCTAATATATTGTATGTCCGCCTTTTGCATTAATTACTGCCTTAATATGTCTGGGCATAGATTCCACCAGGCCACTCTAATACTTGAACCAATCTTGAGTAACTTTGGCTGAATGTGCCGGTGCTAAATCATGTTGAAATGAATAACCAGAAAAGCTTCCTTCTCGTTTTAATGAAGTCAAAAGTCCATCCATGAGTATATGTTTTATTTTCCGGCATTAATAATACCCTCAACTAACAAGAGAGTGCCTATGCCCTTTGCAGCCATGGAACCCCACATCCTAACATATGTGGGATGCTTCACTGTAGACCTCACACATTTGTGAACATACACCTCTCCTTTTCTTCACCAGACTGTGGGCCCCGAATCACCAAATGTTATACAAAATCAAGACTCATCTGACCAAATGACTTTTTTCCACTGATGAACAGTCCATTTCATGTTTTCTTTTCAACAATAATCGTTTTCTTTGCTGTTTTGCATTAAGATGTGGTTTGCGTTCAGGGACTCGAGACTTGTATCCCATTTCTTTTAATCTTTTTAATGTTGTGCAAGTTGACACTTGGATTTTAGATGCTTATTTCCATTCCTGAGTTATTTATTCAGCATTCTTGAATCTATTTGACTTCACAATCACAGGAAGGGAGCTGTTCGTCCATTTAGATGTTTTACGAGCGCGTTGTTTATATTTTTGCTGGTTTAAAATCTCGTCACCATTTGTCATAAATTGTTTTATAACTTTTGACATAGTTGACTGGAAGCAAGGAATAGCTTTGACTATGTCAATTTGCTTCACTTTTGGTTAAAATGAAGTAATTATTTTGGTATTTTCAGTATTAGTTAAGTCTGATCGCTTTCCCATTTTAGATTTGTTGTCTATTGATCAATTGTATGCGGTTTGGTTACGTCGCTCGTTTCAGGTTTAGTGCGATATTAACGTCATGTATGTGTTGTCACATATTGTCCCGAAGTCGTGAATTGGCTGATTATGTTCTTATGCTTGTTATGGTATTGCAGCCAATTTGTCGCTTGTGATAACACTTAATATTGTCGTTTTCTAAAATGAGCATTTATTGTTTGATTAGTTGATTTGCTTTCCGATTGTTTATTCTGGTTTACATTCTTATTTAATTCTGTAAAGGATAAATCAATTGTCATCACTGATTGATTTGTCCTACTTTTATATCGAGCACTTTTAGGCTCGACACCTGTAATCGTTATTCCGGTGTGAATAAAATGGCCGCCAACATGAAGTTTAAGTGTTGGTTGATAAATTTGCCGCGGAATCCCAATATTGTTTTATGTTTCCATTGACCCGACACAACAACAGAATGATTTGCCCATCCGCTAATATGTCACTAGTGGAGCACCGGATCCGGCCTGGTATGTTGATACCGGGGCAATGGATCATTTCACGTTTAGCAAAGAGGGTTTTATTAATTATAAGCCGCTTAGTAATGTCAATGTCCATTTAGGGGAAGGGTCCTCAAGGTGTGGGGAATCTTAGAATGGATTCTGGTGAAAAGGTATCAGGTGGATACATCACCATTAAGAATGTGTATCATGCCCCTAAATTTAGGAAGAATTCAATGTCATTGGGCAGAATTGATGAAGCTGGCTATGTAACCCGAATTGCTAACGGAAATTGAGTGTCATTTAAGGACAGGATTACGCAACCAGTGCTCAAAGCAAGAAGACAAAGCGACAATAGACAGGTTCTGCCAGGCGTAGGACCGGAACGGCAACTTGTGGAGTAAGCTCCGCCCACCCGTTGCCTCCCACGTGGTCGTTGTTTTCACGACGTCTGGACCCGCCACTACACGTTAAAATCGCGCGCACAACGTGGAGCTTAGCTCCGCCCTATGATGTCAGCACATAAAGTGATGACGTTTCGGGCTTTCCAGGCGTTCCTGTTCCCGTTCCCGTTCTACGCAGAATTTCTCTAATGTATAAAACGAATTGTAAAGTATTGATTCCAAATGTGAACATAAGAAGATGCACTTGTGGCAACTAATAATATTGTAAAATTGTCACTAACAAATGTACCTAGTTCTAAGAGCGAATTGACACACCCCAGTGCTAGTATTGTTGACAATAATCAACAAAGCGATACAATGCGCACCTACAGCGATGTGTTAAAGAGTAGTGTGAAGGGAAAGCAATCACAGCAGCCAGGAGCTAAGGTTAATTTGATAGATAAAGTGACAAAAGTAGACAAATCGAAACAAATAAGTAATGGTGTGATATTTAATGATAAACCATCAGACATGGAGTATTGGCATGGCAGATTGGGCCATTTAAATACAAATGGGATAATTATTAAATCAACCGACATTTGTTGAGTGAAACTCCTTGACAAGAACATGGGTCAATGTGAATTTTGCATTTCGGCAAAGAAAACAAAAGCGAGTTTTACACCAATTGGGGAAATTTTGTTGAGTTCCAATCGCAGCTGGGTGAGTGTTGAGTAAAGCAGGAGACATCATTTGCACTTTGGCAAACAAACCATAAAAGATGGCTGCCACTTTATTAGCAGTTGACAGCTTGAGTGTCTTCACTCATTAAAAGTACAGAACAAGTCTCATGTGGGTTACAGAACGAATCCTTTGGGATTCTAAAACATAAGTTATATAATAACTAAAGAACAAATCCCACAGGGACAAAATAAGACGCAGTATTTGGGCCAGCACCGCAAACCCGCAGATGCTCGATACGATGACGAACCGCTACCGTACGCAACGCAATATACCGCCAACGATGGTCTACTTCGACACAACCACATGCTAAACATACTGGGTATCCTCGTGCACATGTAAACTCTCTGGCCAGTATGTAGGAGCACTGAACCGCAGATCGAACATCGTTTCCAGCGCGCTAAATCAGAAACACGCGCCATGAGTAAATCTGTTATAGGCGATCACCAAGGAAACCCAACAAATTTCCACTAAAGGAATTTTGGAACTGATTCACATAGACGTATGGGGCCCCTCTCAGAAGAATTTATTAGAAGGGGGAGATATTATTTGATCATCATAGATGACTTCTCCAGATATATGTGGGTCAGAATTATGAAAAAGAAAAAACCGTTGTTTAAATGTTCCCTAATGTTGATGTGATTGAATGTCTTTGTATCATTATCCATGGCTGATAAATACGTTTGTGTTACAGTAAATGCGTAGAGTGTTTTACTCATTGTATTCGAGAGTATTTTGATGCTGGCCCAAATGTATTTCCTTTAGTTACTTATGTGCACTATGATTTATCCTTTTGTGAAATCACACTCTTAATTTTGACTAAAAGTCCTTGGTTTGAAATGTAGATGTGTAGATGAAAATAAAAGGAGACCTTCTTTTGAGTTGTTAAAAAGAACACTGGTGATTTTATTCTTAGACTAGAGAAAAGGGGGGAAAAGGGTATGTGGAGCTCTCTGATTGGAGAGCGGAATTAATTGACCTCAATTAGCTGATTCCAAGAAAGGTCAAGTGGAAGTTTAAGAAGTGAAGTTATAGGGTGAGAAGGTGGAGATTATAATTAAGTAAATAGGTGAAGTTTAAAGTGGAGATAAATGCAAATAATAAACACCAGATAAAATACAAAATGACAAAATATCAAAATTGAACTTGAATGAATTAAATGGTAATAAAATGACAAATTGAACAGTAATAAAATAATACATGAGTAAAACCCTCGGTTTTCACACTGCCCCCGCAACTGAAGGTTGTATTTCCAAGTTCACGAGACGCTGGATGGGGCGCCTCAACTTGGTTCCGTCAGCGAGAACTAATTTGCAAGAACGAATTTTTCCATCTCTTCCCTCTCGAACCTCCGTAACGCGACCCATCTTCCATTGGAGGCGTGGTTTGAATTGATCTTCAACAATGACGACATCATTCAGTTTTAAAATGTTTTTATTCTCCTTGCCAAATTGGGTTTTCAAGTCGGTGAGGTATTCTTTACACCACCGTGTCCAAAACGAAAAAAGAGTCTTCTGTCGATAACGCCACTGCTTTACGAACTTCTCCTGAGTTGGCTCTGAGTCGGTCAAATAACTGGCGTCTGGAAGCGAGGTGATTTTTTCTCCGGTTAAAAAATGCGCTGGGGTGAGTGCTTCAGGCTCGTTGGGTGAATCGTATACGTATGTCATTGGTCTTCGATTGATGACAGCTTCGACTTGGGTGAGGAGTGTATTTAGTTGGAAGAAATTGAGGGAAGCGGATCCAATAACCTTTTTTAAACTGGCTTTGACGGTTTTAACCATCCGCTCCCAGAATCCCCCTTGGATGTGGAGTTCCATAATGTCTTTTGGCCAGTCAATTGGTTCATGGTGTAGCCACGTTTGTTGTAGTAAAATATGAGATCTATGAATACGCATTTAAGATGCAATTCTTGATTTCTACCTCAAGGAGGGATTTAAAGGGATGAAGGAGGAAATGGCCCGATGGTATGAAGATGGATGAATGAAAAACAAAGAAAGAAAGGACTCAGATGGATTTCAGGAGCATAAAAAAATGATGCTTACCCTTCAATTTTTAAATAAATAAATAAATAAATTATATTAATTTATTTAATTTATAAATAAATAAATAACTAATAAATTATATTAATTTAATTAATTAAAATAAATAACTACAAGTAATTCAATTCATTTACAAGTAATTCATTTATTTGTAAATATTTAATAAAAAATCTTAAATGTGTAATTCAATTAATTTATAAGTAATTCATTTATTTGTAAATATTTAATAGAAAATGCTAAATGTGTAATTCAATTAATTTACAAGTAATTCATTTATTTGTAAATATTTAATAGAAAATGCTAAATGTGTAATTCAATTAATTTACAAGTAATTCATTTATTTGTAAATATTTAATAGAAAATGCTAAATGTGTAATTCAATTCATTAATTAATTAATTAATAAATAAAAAAATTCCTAAAAGTATGTTTCATTCTTAATCAATTTTCCTTTTTTTTTTAATTTATTTTTCTTTTATATAAAAAAGGATAATGATTTAGATTCATTCTGTGCTCAGAATGAATAGATACAAATTCAGAAAATGTGTCGAGTTTTTAAAAGGAAAAAGAAAAAGGGGCGATTTATCTAGGGCTTTCAAGTTTAATGTCGGTTTGGATCAACTTTTGAAGAAATGCGGCGAATATAAAGATTTTGAGAAGATTATCTCAGTTCCGTATTATCTTCATAAAGGTATCTTTGATGGACAATCGCGCGAGTACATGGTCAATTTCGATGAAAGGATTTGTGAAATAGAAGATGTGATTAAAGATGCCGCTCCAAATATCCGTGCTTTGGTGGCGGAAGTTGCAGCCGACATGAATTCGTGCAAAGTGAGTGTTATGATGCAATTGAGATATCGGCATTCCGTGAAATTGTCGCCAGCTCTTTTTTGGTACCGGGCCGGGCCGTTCGTGATGTTAACGGATGATGTTGATCCAATTTTGGATTTGGCTGCGAGGCAACTGGCCGAAGAAAGTGCTGAATATGTAGAAACTCACGACTACTTCTGTTTAGTATGTGTAGAGGCTCTTAAAATTGATTTTGATATTTTAAAACAGAAAGGTGAATGGGGCAAAGATGCCATCTTCTTTCCATTGGGTTCGAATATTGATTTATCGGCCGTCATTCGCAATAAGAAAGCGGTTTTGACTTTTAAAATGGATTTGCGAAAGTCTTTTGTTTGGGCCATTCTTGCATCTTTACATCCGGTAGCTATTAATGCCGAACGCATATCTAATTACTTGAAGTATGAGCACGAATTGAACTTGCAAGGCTTAGAATTTCCGCTGCCTTACAGAAACCTAGAAAAATTCCAGTCGCAGAATCCCGATATCGAAGTAACTATTTATTATTGCAATGGCGATCGCGTGGAAAGATACGTTACCGTTCACAGAAACAGGAAACATCACGTAGATCTATTCTTCTACGGAAAGAATAGCTACGGACTTGTGAGGGATCCAAAACGGTTGCTGGGTTATTTTCCGTGTCACTACTGCGATAACCAATTCAAGAGCTGCGTGGGAAGAGACAAACATGCGTCGATATTCCACTCCGTTCCCGAAAAATCGTCGTATCAGGAACTGGACGAATGTCTGCAGAAAAAAAAGGCCGTTGTAAATGTCCAGAACTCGGATCAAAAAAGTTTTTTATGGTCTGTATTAGCTGCCTTGTATCCAGCCCCCGTTCATGTTTGCAGAGCGGATTATTACGAACAGTTTATGAATAAACTCAATCTCGAAGGGCTAGTTTTTCCCGTGGGGCCGAAAGAAGTGCTTACGTTCGAAAGACAGAATGTAAGTTTGAACATTAATGTATTCGAGTTGCTGCCCAAGTCCCGCATTGTTCCGATTAAAGTAGATATTCTGACGAACCGCCTTATCACTATTAACCTACTGAAGAAACAAAATAATTACATGTGGATCAGGGATTTCTCACGACTCTTGAGCGCCGGCAATAAACATAAGCGGTATTATTGCATGAACTGTATGAACGGGTTTTCCAGTGCCATAGTGCTCGTTAGGCATAAACGATACTGCGGGAAATATAAAGCCTGCAGCACTAAATGTCCCGACGAAGGAGCTATCTGTACGTTCAAAAGTGAGAAAAAAAATTATCCTTTACCGTACGTTTGTTACGCCGATTTCGAGGCATTCTTAGTACCTGATGCGGAGAGCGAACCCACTTTACATTCGATAATCATTAATTCTCACGAGCCGTGCGGTTATTCGTTTAAAGTAGTGTGCACTGAGAACGAAGCTTATTCCAGACCGTTACAGCTGTATAGAGGTCAGGATGCCGTCGATCATTTTTTGCAATCGTTGCGTGCGGAAATTAAAGCCGTGGTTCAGCAATTTTCCGAATTGGAACATAAACAATTCAATTCCAAAACGATGACTTTGCTTCAATGGATCGCCTATAGAAATGCAACAACGTGTTACTTATGCGGTGATGAATTCTTGGAAGAATTAAAAGGCTTGACAAAAGTCTTGGATCATAACCATTTCACCGGAAAGTTTCGTGGGGCCGCACTTGCTAATTGTAACCTCAACTACCATTGGCGGAAATCTGTGCCTATAATTTTCCATAATGGGAAAAAGTATGATTTTCATCTAATATTGCCGCATTTGACCGTCGCGTCAGAAAAAGTGACGATGATCGCCGAAAACTCGGAATTATACAAATCGTTCACGTTGAAAATCAAGACCGGTGATGATCCAAAACAGGTCGTAACGTTAAAATTCATGGATAGTTTCCAATTTCTCGCGAGCAGTTTATCCAATTTGGCAAAAAATCTAGAGAAGAAGTCGCAGTTCGCTGTCTTTCGAAGCGAGTTTAAAGGCTAGGAAATTGATTTTCTGTTGAGGAAAGGAGTGTACCCTTACAGATATATGACCGGTTGGTCAAAATTTCAAGAAGATAAACTTCCGCCGAAAGAAGAATTTGAGAACATAACCGACGACGAATACCAATATGCCCAGTTAGTTTGGAAAACGTTCGGAATTAAAAACATGGGCGAATATCACGATTTGTATCTGAAGACCGACACTCTGTTGTTGGCGGATATATTCGAACAGTTCAGAAAAATGTGTTTAAATCACTACAAGCTAGACCCCTGTCATTACATCACGTTTCCAAGTCTTTCTTGGGACGCTGCGCTGCTCATCACCGAAGTTAAATTGGAGCTTCTGTCTGATCCAGATATGTACATGTTTGTCGAACAAGGAATAAGAGGCGGTGTTGCCACTATCAGTCAACGCTACGCCAAAGCCAATAATCCTCTTCTGGCATCGGGATACGATTGCGAGAAACCAGAGAGTTACATCATCTATTTGGATGCGAATTCCATGTATTCCTGGGCAATGAGCAAACCGCTACCAGTTGGCAAGTTTGCCTTCGACGATAATGTAGCCGAATGGACACAAGAACGGATTTTAAAATTGGGAGAGAACGATACGATGGGATGCATCTTGGAAGTGGATTTGGGATATCCGCAAGAACTGCATTCGTCCGACAATTGTTTGCCTTTGGCTCCGGAAATGATACGTTCTGGGGATGACACTTCTCCCAGATTAATCCCGCATTTGCAAGGTCGTTGTAATTACATTCTGCATTACAGAGCTCTGCAATTGTACTTGTCCCTGGGCATGACGTTGATGAAAATAAAAAGAGTGCTGACGTTTGAGCAAAAACCGTGGCTGGCCAAGTATATCGAATTGAATATTGAGAAACGGAAGTCAGCTACCAGTGATTTTGAGCAGGAATTGGCGAAATTAGCTAACAATTCCGTATTTGGAAAAACTCTACAAGATGTGAGGAAATATAGACAATTTTATCTGGTAAACAATGCAAAAGACTTGAATACTCACGTCAACCACGTCGGTTTCAAAGGAAAAAAAAATTTAAACGAAAAACTGGTGTTGGTTGAACGCCGAAAGCTGGAATTGACGTTAGACAAACCTATTTACAGCGGTTTAACTATCCTGGACTTGTCTAAATGCTTTCTATATGACTTTCATTACAACGTCATGAAAAAAAAATTCTCAGACAAGCTGAGATTGCTGATGACAGATACGGATAGTTTGATGTACGAAATAGAAGCTCCGTCGGTCTACTCGTTCTTCAGAGAAGAAATACCAGAAGTGATGGATCTGTCTAATTACAACCCACCTGATGGTAGGAACAGGCGCGTCATAGGATGTTTCAAAGACGAGACCGCCGGCGAGCCGATAGAAGAGTTTGTAGGGCTAAGAGCCAAATGCTACGCATATAACGTGAATGGGAAAACGAGCATGCGATGTAAAGGTATAAAGAAGGCCGTCGTGGAGCAAGAGCTGGACTTGGAGGCGTACAAGAAGATATTGTTCGGAGAACGGGAGGCCCACAGATTGAAATTTGAAACGATCAAATCAAAACTGCACGTTCTCACAACGGTCGAGGTGGACAAATTGGCATTGTCGGCAAAAGACAAGAAACGAGTGATATTAGATGATTGTATTCATACTTTGGCTTATGGATACGTAAGCTTGGCGGAGGATTAATATGACGATGATTAGTTTAATCGTCCCATTTACTACGATCGAATCTGCAATACACGAGGGCGAAAACTTTTATTTCCGGACTCCAATCGGTGACAGTAGATATTCTAATGTGATCGTTATCATCAAAATCTACTTTTTTCTCTAAATTGTACGTTCTAAAACATACCGGCATTTTACGTGGTGTTTTTGTAACATCTGTACGTGGAATATGGAACGTTCGACAATTCCCGTTAATAGACAAGATAAACTCAAACTCGTTAGGTGTTACTGTGTATTCTGCTGTAGTAGCATACATGTATAAACTGATTCGCGTTATATGCCCGTAATGAGGAGTATAAAACTGTCCATTATGTGCAAATAATTTCCATTCTTCGGACACCTTCAAAAACCAATCGGTCCGTTGCGAATGTACGAACCCTAGCACTAAATCGGCCTGTTTTTCTACTTCGGGAATATTTAGATTTGATATTTTGTCTTCTAATTCCGTCAATTTCTTATTAACTTCTATTTTGTTCGCTTCGATGTTAGAATTTAACGTGGCTTCTACCGTATCGACAGTCCCGGCCAAAGCAGCCGGAGCAAAACTTGATTCGTCAACGCTCGGAATTGCGCTAATTTTTGATATTTCTTCTTGAACGGATGTCAAAATGGACAACATGTTTTCCTGCAACGTTATTATTTGTTCGTTGGCTAATTTGATTTTATCGGTAACCTCGTTGACGCTCGTTTGCATTTTATCTGACTTTACGGAATTTTCGTCTACGTACTCGTTTAATTTAAGTTTAGTCTCGTCCAGATCTTTTTGAATGGCAGTACTGACTGTGTCTAGCTCCGCTTTCGCCGCTTCAATTTTGGTTTTTAAGTCTTCCGTACTTTCGCTACTAACACCAAATTTTGCGGGTAAAGCTTTGATTTTGGTTTGCAAGGCTTTAACCTCATTTTCCACACTTTTTTCTAACTTTTTTATATCATCCTGTGCTTGTTTTATCTTGTCATTTGATGCCTCGATGTTGGTTCTGATTTTGTCCACGTCTAAGTTCTGGATTTTGGTTTCTACTTCATCCAATGCTTCGTTTATTTTTGTATCATAATCGGTTTTATTCTGGATTAAGCTATTAGTCAACGTCTCCAACCCAGTCTTTAAATCTTCGATCGCAGATTCCAACTCGGATTTAACGTCATTTATCAAGTCTTTGATTTTGATTTCTAATGCGCTTATTTGTTTTTCGTCAACTTCTACACCACCGGAAGCAGTCGCATTATCTACTAATATCTTAATGTTCGCTTCTAATTCTTTAATTTTCTTAATCAAATCTTGTTCCAACGTTCCATATTTTATAGTAGCATAGGCAATATCATTTTTGAGTTTATCAATATCCTCCGTATCAATTCCTTCGCCTTGCCCCGTTAGCTTAGTAGCTTGATCTTGTACGGTACGTTTTAATGCGTTCAAATCGTTAATTATAGAATCGCAAGCAGCTTTCAGGGCATTTTTAGTCTTTGTGATCTCGTCAAAAATTTTTTTTTCTAGATCGGATAATGCATCGTAACCAACGTGATCTGCGAGAACCTCATCTACTTCTCGACGTTGACGTTTGCCCAATTTATGCACTGCGTTAAGACGATAATCGTCTCCTAGTTTATTTACGCTTACCATTTTTTTAATAGAAGGGAAAAAAACTATTTTTTAATTATTTTTTTTCTTCTTTCCTCCATTTTTTTAAAACATATAAGCACAAATGGCCGCAAGTAATTTCGTCAAAATTTTGATACTGATTGTAATTGTATTTTATGTTGTCTCCCAGATAATCGTATAATTCCAACGGGGGTGGCAAGTCTCCGAAACTATCGAAGTACAGCTTCTTATTTCCAATTTTACTGTATGCCACCCAATGACTTCCGCTTTCGTGGTGTGTGTTCAAATTAATAATTCCACATTCTTTCGATCGTGGTTTGACGGGTAAAGTATCTCTCGAAAACACTCCTCTAAAAAATGAAATTTTCATTCGTCTGGCCAGTTCCTCCAACTGCAACGAATCTAGCGGTTTTATTTTTTTGTCACCAGTGAGCCGTAAGGTTTCAAGTAAAAACCTTTTCCAGACTTGCGTTTCCGCGATTTTTTTTTTGCGAATTGCATTCCTTTACCTTCTGAAACTGCATTATGACGTTTTGTCTCATCGAGCATTCTCTTGTTGGTTTTTGCCTCATCGACAGCTTTGGCAATTCCTGCCGCACCGCCAGCGAGACCGCCTAAAGCCCCCAATAGTGGAAGTAATAAAGGGAAAAATCCGCCAGATTGTTTAATTTGATTTGAAGGTATACTCAAAGTCATGCCTTTCTTTTTAGAACCGGCTTTTTTGATCTTGTTTATTTGTCTATCCGTAAGAGACAAGCCATGATTGCCGTTTAATTGTTCGTATTTCAATCTTAAATGCAAGGGTATCTTTTTTTTGACAGACTTGGATATTTTTCGTTGTTGATTCGGAGATAGATTCACTTTATGTATCTTATACATTTTTTATTTCTTTTTTTATATACGTATATATTATTTTATATATATTTATTTATATATATTATATATTATATATTATATATATTATATATATATTATATATATATATATATATATATTATATATATATTATATATTATATATATTTATATATATTTTATATACGTATATATTATTTTAAAATCTAATATAATACTTCGATTTTACCCTTGTCTAATTTCATAGTCATTAGTCTATCGCTTATTATCAAAGCGTAGGCTTTAGTGTCGGCAGGAACGGTTTCCGCAAATTTCATTTTTATTTGCACGTCCATTATTCCGGTTTTCATTCTTTCGCTTTGTTTCGTGCAATCTATTACGATGAGCGGGTATATATTTCCGTACTCAAAAGTATTAAACGGTAAATCGTCGGCACCGTAATAGTCTTTTCTAAATTGAATGCAACTTTCTAAGAATTTACAGAAATTGGCTTTCTTAAAATCATTGTTACTGTCCAGATAAGGATATCGTTCCGAATTTAAGTAGGCATGAACTTCCGTTACATTGCAGTTATCAAATGTGGCTGGATTTTTTAATTGGTCGTCTCTTTTATTCGTTTGTAAAGCCACGATGATGTAACGTGGTTTTTCTGACGTGCTGGTTGTTACCACTCTCCACGCGTGTTCCTTACTTTGTGGCATGTCTGTCATTTCGAACGACCAATGTCGGAAAGCTAATGGAACGTTCACCCCTCTATCTATGGCAGTGAGTAATCTATTCTTTTGGATATCGGACGGTAAGACGTGCGGCATCAACCAATATAACTGTTCGATGATAATTTTTCCAACGGGGGTGTTTACTTTTGGGGCGGGACCGGACTGTATCGCTTTAAAAATGGCATCGTTGTCGTGAGTTTGCATTAAGGTCAAAACTTGTTTGGCACCATATATGATTTTCGTATAGTCTTCGAAAAATCCCATTAAATGTGTTAACGGTACTAACAAAGAGAACGATCCTTTGGGCGTTGGCATTATGTTGTAAAATATTCTACGTTCTAGAAAAGCGGGATTAAGAGTATCCGATGCTTCGCCCTTGTGATGATCTACTATCCATCCCATATTTCCGCTCGAATTTTGGAGCTGTTTGTACGTTAGTAAGCCCTTAATAGTGGTAGCATAACCCGGATAATTTATTTCGTCTATTAATTTATCACCTATGTGATATTTCATGTTGCTGAACAAAAATGGCATAAAGTTATTTCCTAACGTTATTATATGGTCTTGTTCATCAGCTTGAGCGATAAGGTCTGTACCATCCGCTTTCACTAATCTTCCTGTTATGCAGACGTAACTTTTATGAGGGTGAGTCCATACATCTTCGTTTTGAATGATTAATCGAATTTCGGAATTCACATTATTTAAATTAGTTCCTATAATAGGATAATATTCGTGGTAGTTGTAGGCATTAACAGATTCATCGACGACGAATGGTTGTTCGACATCCAAATAATTCTCGGAGACTTGCATCGTCCCTATTTTTTAATTACTTAATATATATATTTTTTTTAAAAAAGAATTACTTAATTAATTACTTAATATATATTTTTTTAAAAAAGAATTACTTAATTAATTACTTAATATACAGGGTGGAACAAAAGTCTGTTCCCCTCAAATATTTCCTCAGCAATTGCATCTAGGCCAACTTTGATGAAGCGATCATATAGGAAGTTGGGTGAGAGCAATCCAATGATGTCATCAAATTTGACCTTGAAGGCCATTTTCAAGGTTATTCACTTGCTAACTGCTAAACCAATCAGGTTAGAGCAAAAAAGTCAATTACAAAGTTGTAGAGCACCATCAAATTAGTACTATCCAACTTATCTTAGTCATCTTAAGTTAAATGTTTTCTTTTTAAAAAGGAGACAAATCAGAAAAAAATCAGCAAAGTGAAATTTTTTAACCCTCGGAGGCATAAGGATAAAATGTGCCGTTCTGGTTTAAGCCATTACGGATTTATGGACAATGTTTAAGTCGATTGGTTAAAGCGCCATGTAGTTTGTTTTTAGGTCGGAAATAATTTTATTGAGGACGTAATGCCTAAACAATAAAAATAAATAGATTTGAGCCATCTGGAGGTGGTTTTAATCACTACTGGTAAATACGAAAAGCTGTTCACTGAAGTTCTGTTTACTAATACAGCAAAGCCAGCTTAAAAGTTATGCTGAAGTTTTAAGGGACAGAAAATTTTTAAGTTGAATATTTAATTGAATAAATGATGAATCATTACAAATTTCACCTGAGATTTACTTTATTATCAGATAAACAAAGTCACAAATTTTCAGTAAAAAAAATACATAGGAAAAAAAATTTTCCTATTCAAGAAAAAGCTTGTCCATAAAGGGTTAATCTTGTGATAAAATAATTATTGAGGCATTAAAAAAGGCAGTGGTTTTTCTTGTTTACTTGCATAATGATGCACATTTGAATACGTTTATTTAAGTAATTCAGTATTTTGTGATAGAAATTTAAGTTTTGTCACAATGGCTGGCTTTATTTCAGCTGATTTGTCTCCTTTTTAAAAGGAAAACATTTAACTTAAGATGACTAGGATAAGTTGGATAGTACTAATTTGATGGTGCTCTAAAACTTTGTAATTGACTTTTTTGCTCTAACCTGATTGGTTTAGAAGTTAGCAAGTGAATGACCTTGAAAATGGCCTTCAAGGTCAAATCTGATGACATCATTGGATTGCTCTCACCCAACTTCCTGTACGATTGCTTCATCAAAGTTGGCCTAGATGCAATTGCTGAGGAAATATTTGAGGGGAACAGACTTTTGTTCCACCCTGTATATATTTTTTTTAAAAAGAATTACTTAATTAATTACTTAATATATATTTTTTTAAAAAGAATTACGGTACTTAATTAATTACTTAATATATATTTTTTTAAAAAGAATTTATATATTCTCGATTATCTGGCCGTATCGAAGACTTTATAATTTTTATATTTCCACCTCTAATCGACGAAGGTGTCTTGACAGTGGCAGTGTTGGAGCTGGTGCTGGGGGTATTACTTGCCGTTACGTTCTTATTAAAAATTAACGGCATGTTTTTTTAATTACGCTTTAATTTATTTTTCGTAAGTGTAAATGTGTAGTAAAAATTTCTCCTCTCAGATTCAGTGGTTTATCGTCTTGATCGGTCAACCAGATCCTGACTTTGTGTATTTTAGATTGATTTTTCACCGGCAAGTAAACTATATTATACGGCATTTCTACTATTTTGAAGCCTGGCGGGACATTAGGAAAAAATGCGTATATGATCGGAGCCGTCTTCCCGTTTTTATAAGAGTCGGTAATAAGATCACAATGGACCAGGATAGTGTTAATGTGAAAAATGTTCACCGGATTAATGGATTCGCTTCTACCTACACCGTATTTCTTTGTTTTGAGACCGAATAATTTAGCCATACTTCTATTTTCCGAAAAATTGGCCCCGTAACTGGCATTGCTAATTACTAATGTCGTGGACAGAGTATTATAATTGGCCACGATGTCAATGAAAGGTGCGTCGTCTTTCATATTCCAGTGTCTTCTGGATTTCATTTCGGTATGTATGTACGAGATAATGTCGGCAAGTTCGTAACAACCCACGGGAACGATGATGTCGTAGTTGAGCGTACCTATAATACGAGCGGGGACGTTCACGTCTACTTCAATGGTGTAGTATTTGAACACGTTGTTGTCCTCGGTTATATTTGGCATCGTGTAAAATGTCTCGAGGCTCACTAATCCCAATTCGTATTCGTCGTCACCCAAAATTAAAGGTGAGCTAAAAGTAGTGAGGAAATCCGATTTTGTACTGCTTAGTACGATAGACATGGTAATCACGATTATTATTACTTTTTTTAATTTGCGAGAATTTTCTTCCGCATGTTTTCAAACTTGGTTTTATCGAGGACTCTTTCCTCTTTTAGTTCCATAAGTATTTCTACAATTTCGTTGTCGTGAGACTGGTTTCCAGCATCCCGTGATGCATGCAACAATCGCAGCCTGTCTATTAATTCGTCCGGGTTATTGTAATACTTGTAGTCTACGGAGTTGTGCGGCCGAAACGTTTTTGTGACACCTTTGCCCGATTGTAGATATTGTGCTTGATATTGTTTGTAGTGTTGCCAAATTGGTTTAATCACTTTCAGATACTTCTCTCCTTTAGAAGATTTTGGCCTATTAGTTGCTGGATCATGACGACTAAATAATGCTTTAGTTTTGATTAGAATGTCGGCATAATTATTTAATGCCTTCTGATTCTGATATGGATCCAATGCTGGAATTTTGTTCAAGAGGAAATCCTTTAATTCTTTATCGAATCTATATGTTTTATTTCTTACAGAAATATGATCCGGGATTAATGTAACTTCTTCGACTCCTATTTTAAATTTTAAGTCTTTAGTATCAAATCTGATTCCAAACACACGGTCTATATTACCCGCATTTGCAGAATAATAACTTATAAAAGATTGCAGATACGTGTCTTCCGAATCTGTTTCTTTCTTTTTTCATTCGAGACTTCTACGTACTTCCGTGCGATATTTATCAGAAACATCATCAGCATCAGCATCGTCACCAAGATTTGCTTCTTCTTCTTCCACACTTCGAAGTGATGTATTGTTCTCTTCATCGTGATCAACTAAACTTTGAGGAGTTCCACGATGACTAGAGGACAAGCTTTGGCGTAAGAACTGTCTTTTAATGGATGCATTTTCCCAATTTCTGACGGGTGTCTCTATATCCATTTTTGACATTGTCTTCTTAGGCTCGCTTTTAACGGTAGTGGAAGGTGACGGTTTGAAAGACATGGGTTGGGGTGGAGATACTTGCTGCTGCTGCGGCAGGCTATGCAATGCTGTAGTAACCGGTTTGAAGAATGCACCGAGCGCTTCATCTTCGGATCCTCTGTTTAACTTATCTTGCAGAAACTTTTTTTTCAAGCTCTGTTTTAATTTCTCGTAATTTCCACGCTGTTGTTTATTCATGTTCATTTTTTAAAAATGGGGAAAATTTATTTTTATATCTCCCGCTCGACATAGACTTGGTCTTGTCTATCGTGAGAAAGCCAAACGTATCATCGTCCCAACACGACTTACACATGTCTCTGAATCGAACGTACGTCATGTCCGTTCCAACATGGTTGTCAAAAACGTGTTTTATGTTTCTTTCGTCTTGTCTGAACATGATTATTAAATTGGCATTGTCTCTTATCACCTGTTTTGGGATCCGGCTATAAGTCTGACACAAGTAAAAAGAGTCTACGTTACTATGACGGCCCTGGGCAAAATATTTCTCAATATTATGTTGCTTGTCGGTCATCACATCGTCAAACACAAAAATAGACTTGTTCACGGATTTATCAAAAAGTTGTTCGGGAGACGGCACATCTTCGTTGCTCGGGAAGAAATGAGCTACCTGTTCGCCCAATTCCGATTCTAGATCCTCGAACAACTCTCTTAACCGCTCGTATTTTGGTTGAAATAAAGTTTTAGAAAACACCATCAGCTTGTCAAATCGTAACCAGTGCAGGAAGTTTAGCAACAGATTCGTTTTCCCACATTCAGCCGGGCCACACGTGATGCATCTTATGTTTTTTGGCAGAATCGACTTATCACATTTATCCAAACGCCCCGTGTCAAAATTTATGACATTCATTTTTTATATTCCCGTAATAAAAAAAGAAGACAAACATGTTTTGCGTTAAATGCCGTAAGGCTACTCCTACCGGTACGTTGGAAACGGGAGTCACTAAGAACAACAGAGCTTACAAAAGAGGCAAATGTTCCAAATGTGGGATTTTAAAATATCAGTTCATTAAAAAAAAAAATCTCCAGCAACCGGAAAAGGACTTTTGAATAAACTAATCAATAAATTACCGGTAGAAATGCATATCCCTGGGTACAATTATTGCGGCCCAGGCACAAAATTAGATAAACGTTTAGCTAGAGGCGATAAAGGCGTAAACCCATTGGATGAAGCGTGCAAGCTGCACGACATTGCTTACATAAATGAGAACTTAGAAGCCAGACACGAAGCAGACAGAAAGTTGGTCGAAGCGTGTGTTTTAATCATCTCCGATCCAACAGTCAGTTTAAGCACAAAATTAGCCGCCAAAGCAATCAAAGCAACGTTCAATACCAAACTTAAACTGGGAATGGGACTAAAAAAAAAAAAAAAAATGCCCGATATAGAGCAACTGGTATCTGAATTACATAAGCCGGCACGTAGGCATTACGTCAGACGTCCGGTCGTATCTTTTGCAATCAACGACTTATGGCAGATCGATTTAGTCGAATTGATACCTTTTTCCCGTGTAAACAAAGGTTATAAATACTTATTAACGGTTATAGATGCGTTCTCTAAATATGCGTATGCGGTTCCCATCAAATCAAAGACTGGCAAAGACGTAACCGCTGCATTTGAAAAGGTGCTTGTCAAAGCGGGGAATAAGGGGCCGGTCAACATGGCATCCGATTGGGGGAAAGAATTCTACAATTCCCATTTCAAGGCACTGGTCAAAAAGTTCAACATCAACCATTTTTCCACACACTCACCGTTGAAAGCGAGCATGGTCGAGCGGTTCAACCGTACACTCAAAGAGCGCATGTACAGGCATTTTACTTTGAAAGGTTCGAGGAATTGGATTACTATCTTACCCCAATTGATGACCCGTTATAACTCTTCGGTTCACCGTACGACCAACATGAAACCCAAAGATGTGGCTCCCAAACATGAAAAGGCGCTCAGACTAAAATTACTTCCCGAACCAGCAACGTCCAAGCCTAAATTCAAAGTGGGCGACCGAGTGCGTATTTCCAAATCCAAATCCATATTTGACAAAGGGTTTTTGCAAAATTGGACTAATGAAATCTTTACAATTGATAAAGTGGACACGACGTATGAACCTCCAATTTTCAAATTGAAAGACAGTTTGGGAGAATCGATCGAAGGTTCCTTTTACCGTGAAGAACTCCAAAAAACTGAATCCAGGGTAGATGATCCCTACTTGATCGAGAAAGTCATTAGAAAAAAGAAAAACAGCGATGGATCATGGAAGTACCTAGTGAAATGGGTCGGCTACAATCAGAAGCATAATTCATGGGTGGATGATCTCATCGACATTAAAAAATGAATAACGTGGAAATTTACAACTGGGCGAAGAATAAACTACGTATCGCTCACTTCAACAACGTGTTGCCCATCGATTGCTTGAAACCGCTTGCGAATCACCGGGGCAAGAATGAAAGCTTCGTCATCAATTTAGACCCATCGACGGGTGGAGGTACCCATTGGGTCAGCTTGTATCTTTGCAATGACAGAGGCATATACTTTGATAATTTGGGAAACGTTCCACCTAAAGAGATCATTGATTTTGTCGGAAGAGACGTTACCCTATATTATGCTACAAAAGAAGTGTATTCGTTGACAAAAGAGGATTCTTGCGGGATGTTTTGCCTCTTTGCGCTCTATTTAGCAGCCAATCTTAATCTCAGGCAGAATACAATCATTAAAATCATTCGAGGAATGAATAATCTTGAGTTGTTGTAAAGTAAACCCAATTTCCATTTTTCACAAAAAAATGAAATTATTTAAGAAGTTAAAACGATCCTAATTTGAAATCAACAAAGATTCGCACAAAACCTTACGGAAAGTCTGCAAACAAGCACGGGCATGTGTTAAAGTCCGTATCAAATCAAAAATGAAACCGTAACAAAAATTTTCTATATATAAAAAAAGCAACATTATTATATTCACTTCAATTTGAGAAAGAAAAGAATTAAAATGTATCTCTTTGAACTCCAACAGAACAAAACTACCGATGAAAGGAAAATAATTTTGAAACATTTATCATTATTCCTTTTGGTTAATTATGGAGGCTCAATAGATCAGAGAACCGATTCGTTACTTTTGTGGCGACCGGCATTTCAGATCAAGATTCAAACTCTGGTGGAGAAACTTGGTAGATTTTCCAGTGAGAATATTGAACACGTCAAATACATACACGACAATGTAACTATCGCCGAAATCCAGGAATTGGCTGAAATAAGTCATTTATTCGGCTAAATGCTACTCTATATATATATAATGCGGCATTATGTAATTAATTATCACAAGTTTTTAAAATAATATTTATATTGTTAGTTTTACTGTTTTTTCTCTGAATAAGGAAATAGTCTTTTGATTAATTGGGTGTAATTACAAATTATATTTCACATATTAAATCTGGAAATAAAAATGAATATGTGAATAAACACCTGATTTAATTCAAAACACGTGACCATGTAATTATATTAAAGCAGCGTGACTCATCCGGCAATGCATAATAAATAAATAAATTTTTAAAAATATAAATAAAATTGCTTTTAATTAAATTTTCAATTAAAAATAAATTAAAAATATAGTATGTAAACATCATTTTAATTAAATTTTCAATTAAAAATAAATTATTTCTCAGCTGAATAACAAGGAATTTTTTTGTGCAACTTATGAAAAAAGTGAGAAAATATTACTGCAAATAATCTTTGAACTTATAAGTAGATGGGGGGCTGAAATTACAGATATAAATAATTTTGCATTTGTATTTCGCATTGATGGACAATTTCCTGAACTAAGCAAAATAATAAAAAGAAGAGCAAGAATAATACATGATTCTCTCAACTCAGAAACAAGAGTACACATAAGGCAGTTGTATCAAATTATTCCGGGCAAGAAAATTAAGGATATAGATTTTTTTGATGAAGAGAAGGAATGTTTA
The DNA here is from genome assembly GCA_949358305.1 of Strigamia acuminata. Classification (NCBI taxonomy): domain Eukaryota; kingdom Metazoa; phylum Arthropoda; class Chilopoda; order Geophilomorpha; family Linotaeniidae; genus Strigamia; species Strigamia acuminata. Next base: position 358,723 of record OX442319.1, on the reverse strand, counting down.
TAAAAATGGAGTTTTATGAACATACTAGAGCATTCTTACGCCATTCATTTAACAGTGTCTTGTTTAATTGTGACGTATGTAATCATTGCAGTGCCCCCTGTTCTGCTAACTCGTTTGTCAATGTAAAAAAAAAATTTTGAAAAACAAATAAAATGTGTAAAAGAATTTTTAATTAAAAGCTGAATAAAATTATTTTTCTTTACAATTTATTATTCATTTATTTCTGATTGAGTCACTTTGAAAACCTGTTTTTTCTGACTCATTAAAAAAAATCTCTAAAGGCTATTTTTGTTTTTAAAGAGCAAAAGCCTTCGGGGGAAATTTAATTGCTGGTGAGGAAAAAAATATTTTCATTCGACTGTTTAACATTTTTTTTTTGTTTTTTTTTGTTTTGATAAATGTTTATCAATTTGTTTGTTTGATCACATATCCGTTTTTCCTACAAGATATATTACATGCTGTCACATGGCTTACTTTTAACACAGCTGGTTTTGGAAAGTTCCATTACTTAGAAGGAATAAAATTTTTATTTGTAAATGAAAATTATTAATTATAAAAGTTAAAATGGAATTAAAAAGAATCAAATGAGAATTCATTTGATTTTTTCTAATGGATAGTTTTAATTCTAATTCCATTTCATTTTTAAATTGGTTTAATAAATTCCAACTTTAATATCTATTAACAAATAAAAACTTTCTTTCAATTAACTTTTTCTTATTTAAAAATAAGTTTTATTTTTTTTTTTGTAAATAGAATTAAAATAAGGAATTAATAACAACACACAGGACAAAAAAATCAAATGAATTCTCATTTTAAATTGTGTTAATACATTTCAACTCTTTTGCAATTAAACTGGTCTTTCAACTAGGTCACATTTCATTTGTGAATAAAAAAAATTTCCCCAGGGGCAATTGAATTTTTATTTAAAATGAAATTGTTTTTAGGTCAAATAAAAATAATTTAATGCATGTTTAATAGGAAATGTAAAATGTGTAATTCAATTTATTTGCAGATAAATGTATTAAGATTTTTTAATAAAAAAGTCAATTGAAATGTTTAATAGGAAATGTAAAAATTCTTAATACATTTATTTGTAAATGAAATGAATTAGACATTTTACATTTCCTATTAAACATTTCAATTGACTTTTTTATTAAAAAATCTTAATACATTTATCTGCAAATAAATTGAATTACACATTTTACATTTCCTATTTATTTATTTTTTATTAAAAAATCTTAATACATTTATTTACAAATGAATTGAATTTTAATTAAAATAAGAAATAATTGCAAATATAAATACATGAAATAAGAAATAAGTACAAATATAAATACAGAAGCTTGTGGAACTTAGTCAAAATATCGAACCAAGCGTGATGGACATAGCCGGAATATCAAACCAAGCTTGTGGAACATAGTCAAAATATCAAACCAAGCTTGTGGAACATAGTCAAAATATCAAACCAAGCTTGTGGAACATAGTCAAAATATCAAACCAAGCTTGTGGAACATAGTCAAAATATCAAACCAAGCTTGTGGAACATAGCCGAAATATCAAACCAAGCTTGTGGAACATAGTCAAAATATCAAACCAAGCTTGTGGAACATAGCCGAAATATCAAACCAAGCTTGTGGAACATAGTCAAAATATCACCAACGAAGCGTGTTGGACATAGCCAAATTTCACCAACAAAGCGTGTTGGACATAGCCAAAATTTCACCAATGAAGCGTGTTGGACATACCCAAAATTTCACCAAGTGCAGATTCAACATGTGATCAAACACCCTGACCCATACGTGCAATATAGCATTCGACTCACCATCTCGAGACAAACCGTTTAAAATTACCCCCACTTTTAATTTTGCCGTAACCCCCACTTCCAATACCCTCAGAAAACTTTAAACAATGGCAAATGTTGCCCACTGTCATTGGAAGTCCATACGATTTACCCCCACTTTCACTTTAATTACCTCCCACTTTCCTAAAAATGGTTAATATGTGTGATTTTGCCAACAAAGTACATGTAAACAAATCACGTCATTTATTCATTTTCCCTCCAGTAAAATGAAACGTTCCAAAAAAACCAGTTGTGATAGAAGCAGGTGAAGTCAATGACCTACTTCCTTTTAAAACTCTTTAATTCAAACAGCAGAATAATTTAATGCACTTTCCCATGGCCTTGCCTCGGGTGATTTCCTCCTTCATCCCTTTAAATCCCTCCTTGAGGTAGAAATCAAGAATTGCATCTTAAATGCGTATTCATAGATCTCATATTTTACTACAACACACGTTGGACCCTTCCACCATAATTCGTCTGCTATCAGTTCCTTGGCGTCTAAACCTCTCGTCAGTCGATCGGCTGGATTCTCGGCGCCCGGCACGTGTTTCCATGCATCAACGTGTGATTTTTCCCGAATTTCCATGACTCGGTTGTTGATGAACGTCGGTGCGCGCTTTGATGTGTTAGTGATCCAGTGCAAACAGATCTGCGAATCGGTCCAGAAGTGGGTGGAACTGCACTCGACAACCTCGCGAATTTGGTCTGTCAATCGCACTGCCAATAGAGCTCCCATGAGTTCTAGCTTTGGAAGCGTCAGTGGTTTAACCGGGGCTACCCTAGATCGAGAGAAAATAAAAAATACATTTGTTAAATCTTCTCTTTGCCGTCGGAAATAGGCGACTGCGCCGTATGCTCTGGGGCTGGCGTCGCAGAACACGTGTAGTTCTGATTTTTCTTGGCCCTCCACCTCCAGGCATCGTGGAATCTTGAACTGCTTCAAAGTCGGTATTTGGTCGGACCATGTTGTCCAGGTCTGGCGCAGTTCCTCGATCAATTCTTCGTCCCACGGCAAGTTTCGAAGCCAAAGGGACTGAAAGAAAATTTTTGCAGTGATGGTGAATGGTCCAATGAATCCTAGTGGGTCGAATATTTGGGCTGTGGCTCGTATCACTTCTCGTTTGGTCAGTTTCTTTGGTGGGTTTACGGAGTCGTCGATGGCCAAGCTCAATTCGTCGGTTTGTGGATTCCATTGCAGTCCCAGTACCGTAGTGAGGCAATCGTTCGTTTTGTCAGCATCACCGGGTATTTCGCTTCGGAATTTGTCTCGCAACTCGGGTGAGTTGGTTTGCCACTTCACCAGCTCCATGCCAGCTGTTGAAAAAATTGCGCTGGATTTGTGAAATACCCTCAAAGCTTGCTCGTCGTTGTCCAGTGACGAAATAAAATCGTCCATGTAGAGAAACTTGTTTATCAGGTCGCATGTCTCCGGAAACTCTGCCATGTATTTTTTGAGGTGGTGCTTGATCGTTGCGCTCAGCAAAAATGGACTTGGGGTCGCTCCAAATAATACGCGTGTCTGTCGTAAAATTTTGATGATGGCGCGACCTATTCCGTCCCAATTTTCGTCCACCCACAAAAACCGTGTTGCGTCTCGGTCTCTGAGGGCAATTTCAATCATGTGGAATGCTTTTACGATGTCCGACATTATTGCTATCTTCCTGGAACGAAAATTCAATAAAATGAAGATTAAAGATGGCAAGAGGTTTGTTCCCTTCGACAAGCAGTCATTTAGGGACAGTTGTCCCTTTTTGTGCGACGAGGCATCAAAAACAATCCGAAGTTTTGTTGTCAGTCTCTCATCTTTGATTACCGGTCGATGGGGCATGTAGTAATATGGTCCCTCGCTGGCATCTGGTGGTATTTCTTCTACGATTCCTTGCGCCAATTGATCGCTAATATCCTTTTTGTATTCCAGAAATAAATTCGGTTGCTTTCTGAAACGTCTAAGCAGGTTTAAAAATGTTTGTTCTGCAATTTGGTAATTGTCCTGTAATTCATTTGGGTTGACAGTCCATGGCAATTCGACTGAATAGTTTTTTCCATTCCATTTGATCGATTTTTCGAATTTCGGCAAAATTTCCGCGTCTTCCACTGATGTAAGCGACTCGTGTTGCACCCCGATGGCTTCAAGTTCCCAGAATTTGCGTAGAATTTCGTCAGATGAGGGGACAATGCTAATTTTGTTTATGCGGGTTGATGAAGCGATCACTTGCTTGCCGTGAGTGGTTCGTCCGTGTAACGTCCATCCTAATTTGGTTTTCACGGCAATTAAGTTCTCTTCGATATATTCCGTCTGTCCCGTCATTAATTTCCAGTAGTGGTCCACTCCTATCAAAATGTCAACTTCATTTGAGTGAAGAGATGCTTGCCTGCATTGTACTTGAATCCCTCGTTTTTTCAGTTCTGCATCCAATTGTTTATCGGGAACTTCAGTTGGAGTTGTTGTGACTTGAGGAATTTCTATGGCATCGATTGAGATGGCTGGACTCGCTCCATTTGCTGGTTGAATCGCTAGCTGGACTCGGTTGTACGTCACGGACTGTGGATCTTTGCCAAAAACAGAAAGGTTAATTTTTTCGGTACCTAACTTCTTTAGTTTGAGTTTTCTGGCCACGTCCGATCGGATAAATGTTCTTTGGGCTCCGCCGTCGATGTAACAGATGCTCGATGTGTGGAGTTTGTCGCCACTCAATCTTGCCATGACAACCATCAAAAATTCGAACTGTTCCTGGCTAGTTTTAACCACGGCGTTGCTGTGGACCTCCTTGGTGGTGGCTTCTTTGCTGTTTGCATTTTTTGGGGTGTTGCAAACTTGCGTGTGGTGTGGTCCATCGCATTTGAAACACTTCATTTTTGTGCGACATTCCTCCGTCTTGTGCGCCACTTTGCCCAGGCAGCGCATGCAAATTCCTTTGGATTTTATTTTCTCCCTCCTTTGATCTGCGGTGAGGGGGCACAATCTACGGATGTGTTCCTTTGAGCTGCAAAACTGACATTTATCAATTATTACGGACATTGTTGTTGCGGAACTTGGATGGTGTTTCTTGTCTTTTCGATCCCATTTCCTTTTCTCCTCTTTATTTGGATTTTTGGTTTGTTGAGGTTGAGGTTTGGTTGGTGGGACGTCTGATTTCTTCCGCATCATGTCATACTTCGCCTCTTTGGCTATGAAATTCTGCAGCCATGCCATTAGTCTCGGAACAGATCGATCTCCATCGTTCTCTCGGTCGTATTCCCGAATTAGGGTGCGGGGGAGCGTCGATGCTAACACTGGAAATAAGGTTTTTTGAATTTCAATTAATTTCACCCCCACATTGTCCAAGTTTTCTACGTTGATTTCAACATGACGATGTAAACGCTGCAGTCCTTCATTGTCACTCTCGTCACGCACTTGTGGCAAGCAAAGTAAATTGTTTAAATATCTGTTCTCTAATACTACCGGATCGCCATATTTTTTCTTTAGCCGTTCTGTTGCAATCAGGAAATTTGAGTCGGTGATTTCCAATCCTTTTATGTTCTCCAACGCCTCGTCTGTCAGATGCGCTCGCAGATGAAGGAATTTATGCGTATCGTCAAGGTCGGCGTCGTCGTTCACTTGCAAACAAAACGTTTTCCAGAAGCTGCTCCAAATTTCCGGATGTTTGCCATCAAATTTTGGAATCTCGAGTGCCTTTCTTTTGAATTTGGCGGCGCCGTTCGTCGCGGGTGCATTGTTCAGAACTGGCGGCAAAATAACAATTGGGTATAATTGATTTGAATACCTTTTTATAGCCGCTTTCAACACCAGCACTCGATCGTCCAAAGCGTCCATTTCCTCGGTGAGTGAGCTAACATCTGCGTCCGTTTTTGAGCTTTCTAAAGCTATTTCGAACGCTTTTGCTGCACGATTTTGTTTTGAATCCAATTGGTCGATCCATATTTCTAAAGTGTCCTTCAAGATGGCGGCGTTGCCGGTCAGCGCGGTGGTTGCCGTGTTGATTAGCGTTTCCGTGACTGTAATGGCCGCCGCAAAAGACTTCTTCTTAAAATCGTAATTTCTCACCATTTTCGGTAGTTTTAGATGATTCTAGCTGTAGATGTAGATGTAGATTTGAAGGTTTCCCGGGTTTCGGCACCAAAATGTGAAATCACACTCTTAATTTTGACTAAAAGTCCTTGGTTTGAAATGTAGATGTGTAGATGAAAATAAAAGGAGACCTTCTTTTGAGTTGTTAAAAAGAACACTGGTGATTTTATTCTTAGACTAGAGAAAAGGGGGGGAAAGGGTATGTGGAGCTCTCTGATTGGAGAGCGGAATTAATTGACCTCAATTAGCTGATTCCAAGAAAGGTCAAGTGGAAGTTTAAGAAGTGAAGTTATATGGTGAGAAGGTGGAGATTATAATTAAGTAAATAGGTGAAGTTTAAAGTGGAGATAAATGCAAATAATAAACACCAGATAAAATACAAAATGACAAAATATCAAAATTGAACTTGAATGAATTAAATGGTAATAAAATGACAAATTGAACAGTAATAAAATAATACATGAGTAAAACCCTCGGTTTTCACACCTTTGGTTATTTATCTTGATGTCATTTAGCTTGATTATGCACTGTTCATTATGATTTGTTCTTTAACTTGTTTTGCTCACTTCATGCCAAAATAAAATGCAAGAGAGTTATGATGGTTTTCATTTAAACCTCAAATTGATGTTTCTGATTATTTTACACACCAATATATTCAACAATGTCAACATGAACTGGGCGCAGTTGTTACGTAGCCCAGGGAATGAGTGGACGAGAGAAACAAATTAGACTTAAAAATGACTCGAGGTTTAGAAATATACAGGGTGGAAGAAATGTCTGTTCCTCTCAAATATTTCTTGAGCAATTGCATCTGGGCCAACTTTGATAAAGCGATCGTATAGGAAGTTGGGTGAGCACTATAAGGACTCACTATAGAAAGTATATTGAACACTAAGTTAAATCAAACTCTAATAAACATGATCATTAATCAAATATGTAGCAGAGGAAAGCAGCAGAATATCGGCGTAGCCGAATGTGGAAGCGCGTAGAACGGGCGCCGTGTCGCCGACACGAACGAAATGGCGACGTTGACGCGAACGAGAGACGTGCGCGCGGTAAAATACCGCTTATGTGCGCCTAAATAGCACAGAAGGTGCTCTAAATGAATACTAAACACTTTAAAACAATAAACATTTAATATAAATGATAAAAAGCTTACAAATTGAATCCTTTCTTAAGGTGAGATGTGGGAAAAAGCACACAGACGTGTGTGCGGCCATCTTGGATGGTGGAAAAGTGCAAGTGTGACACCTAGTGTCATAATCAAGCGTTATACAAAGGAAAAATATGTGGAAACATAAAGCTAAGTTAGAAAATGCATGGTACTGCATGTCAAAACATATAAAATAGATATAAGCATTGGAAAATATCAAATAACATAAAATATAAACAGGTAATGATTATTACATCGAGATAATAAATAAATTAAAGATCAAATGTGATCCTATATCACATCGACACATTCTGGGTCATTTTAGACCAACAAAATAAGCATGAATAACACGGAATAGCATTTAGAACTCAGCCTCGAGTCAGCCACACCTTACGCTGGCTGGCATTGTCAAGGATAGAGAGGATGAGGAGAACTGACTTTCATAAGCACTGTAATCTACCAAGTTAACTCGAGTTCCCCCTATAATGTTCAAAGTAAGTTAAGCCATTATGTCATGGCTACAAGCACCATCTGGTGATACTAAATAATCTGGTGAGACTTTGGTGAGACTAAATAATACAAAAAGCGCAGGAAAGCCAGCCGGTACACCGTGTAGCTCAACTGCATAACAATATTCAGCTCATCTGTAAATTCATATTTGAATTTACAGCTGAATTTACAGCTACTTTATAGCATCGTCTATTGCCAATATTGCGCATTGACTATAACGGTTTTATAACCGTCACGAGTTAACATTAATAAGTTAATACATTTTTAATCTGTTTGGTCAATTTCATTTGCATTGTCATTTTTTCTGACATGGTTCTATATTTTTGTAAAAAATGCAAATGAGATTGACCAAACAGATTAAAAATTTGATTCTTCTGTATCATTTAAGATTGGTTTGACAAATTTGTATAAAATTAGACCAATACAAGTGTTTCTAGATTGTAAAAGAAATGAAATAAATAAATTTCTCTTTTTGGTTTTACAATTGTTACTGTTTTTTAAAGGCTTTTATTTAACTTGACTTGAACATTTGTGTGTTTCAACTTCCGGTTTGTCTAAATTTGGGTGTTTTTTCTAAAAATCAATTCAGCATAACAAAAAATTAAAATTTGGGTTTTGTCAAGCTCTAGAATAGGTGATTCCACACATTATAATAAAATAAAAGAAAAAAAAGACTCATTTTTAAAGGTGGGTTCACACTTGTGTTCACGCTAGACGCAACGCAAAAAAACTGACGCAGCGCAAGCTGCTTGCGTCCAAAAATTCTTGACGCTGACGCCAATTTCTGCTTCAACTCCAAGTTGAAGTAAGCAACGCAACGCAAGGAAAGTCTTGCGGCCAACCAATCACGATCGACTCCAACTCTCGTCGATTCACGTTTGGTTGGCGAGACTTTGCCACATGGAAACAGGCTTCATTTTCGGATTCTGGAACTAATTCTAGAACTAGATCCAATTCCTGGTTTCATTGAAACCATCTGATTGGCCAGACACAACATCAATTGTTTCAGCTCTGTTCACATGTGCCCTACAGTGTGAACAGACTCTGCGTTGCGTTTGCCTAATTTTTCTTTGCGTTGCGTTGCGTCGCCTGTAGTGTGAACACAAGTGTGAACCCACCTTAAGCGCTGTGGACTGGAAGTACGAATGAAAACTCTGATTTACGTCAAACTGTAAGCATACCGGAGCGCCACCTGGCAGAACCCGTGTTTTTTAATTTTGATGTGTTCGGTACTAAAAAGGGATTTAAAAATTCTCAAACCAGGCTCATTCGATTGGAAATTGCATTCTGCACAAGCCTGTATATATTTTCTTTAGTTTCGGTAAAGAAAAAGTACTTTTTTTTACGATTGTAGCCAGCGACTGCATGGCAAATTTATTGGGAAATTTGAATTCGACCAAAAACATGAAAAATGAACCAATTAGAATATTTAAAATATGTTTCCTGTGCAGAATTTGCCGCTCTTTCAAAGGGTGCCAACAATTTTTTTATCTGAACTTTAGTTTTTTTTTATTTGCTAAAAAACGATCTGTGAATTGCCAAATTTTATTCTGGATTCCAATTTCGCAGGGATATAGCATAAAAGCCTTTTTCAAAAACGTAGTTTTTTTTTTTTACTTTTATACTTTTAAAACACTACTCAAAGACAAGAAATTAGAATACACACATCTGTCACAGCAAAAGTTGTGTTCAAATAACGTCACATGAAAACTAAGCAATGAATTAATTAATGTTTTATTTTCCCAATTCAAAATTAAATAAATAAACACAATTTGATGAAAATTCAACAATTTTTTCAAGAGATATACCAAATGATTAGTCTATCCTGCTAGACACTAACGAGGGGAACACATGTATAAGATACTCACAGATTGTTGTAATAATAAACATGGAGAATTGTTGTATCATGCTGAATGCAACCCTAAAGTAATTTCATTCCATAAATAGCCAACAATGCAAACAATGAGCTCAAAGTTTGAACTATTTTGTCTGTGTATTCATCCAATCTGAGCAATCAGGCCTAGTGTATGAATACTGTAAACAACAGTTGCTAGGTAAAAAATAGTTCCAAGATCTAGGTTGAATTTTCTCATTTGAGATTCAATGATGTCATTTCCTCTTTTGAGATTCAATGATTGCATGACATCAGAACTTTGTTCATCAACATGAAGACAATAATAGTTTGTAGTGGTGGTGCAGTGGTTAAAGCCTAACCTAGGAATCTTTCCTTACAGGTTTAAATCCTGGTGTGTGTGAAAATTTTTACTTATATTTTTTACTTTTTTTTTAGCAGTAATTTTAATGTTTGTAATTTTATGTTTGTTAAAAATTAAAATTAATTAATTAAAGTTTTCTAAAAACAAACATAAAATTACAAACATTAAAATTACTGCTAAAAAAAAACACACACCAGGATTTGAACCTGTGAGGAAAGATTCCTAGGCCATTGCTTTAACCACTGCACCACCACTACAAACTATTATTGTCTTCATGTTGGTGAACAAAGTTCTGATGTCATGCAATCATTGAATCTCAAAAGAGGAAATGACATCATTGAATCTCAAAAGAGGAAATGACATCATTGAATCTCAAAAGAGGAAATGACATCATTGAATCTCAAAAGAGGAAATGACATCATTGAATCTCAAAAGAGGAAATGACATCATTGAATCTCAAAAGAGGAAATGACATCATTGAATCTCAAATGAGAAAATTCAACCTAGATCTTGGAACTATTTTTTACCTAGCAACTGTTGTTTACAGTATTCATACACTAGGCCTGATTGCTCAGATTGGATGAATACACAGACAAAATAGTGCAAACTTTGAGCTCATTGTTTGCATTGTTGGCTATTTATGGAATGAAATTACTTTAGGGTTGCATTCAGCATGATACAACAATTCTCCATGTTTATTATTACAACAATCTGTGAGTATCTTATACATGTGTTCCCCTCGTAAATTAGAAAGATCGAAATTTATGTGTTGTGTGTAAAATTCGATGTTTAATTTGTAATTTTGAGTATTTTCTTTTCGTAGGTTTTTATTGTATCAATTGTTTTTTATTGATTTTTCTAACAATATTTTTTAGGTTTTTATTTATTTTCGCCAAACAATGATGATCCATATTTTACGACTCTTCAATCAAGTTTTATTAGCTTATTTGTACTTTTAACTACAGCAAAGTAGGTGGTAAGGTAGTTTACTTGTATAATACAAGAAGGCAATCTGTTTTACATATTTCTAGTTTTCCTGATGTTATGATGCCTGCCTATGCTCATTCACGACTAGCAGCAGCATTTTTTATTTTATATCTGTCGGTCGTCCTTTATTTTCTAATGAATCTTGTAATGCAATAAACTTCAAAAGTAAGTTATAAAATTCACTTATTTCTCATTTTGATTTCAGATGCTAGCTGTAGTTTATGAAACATTTACAGTGATTGAAAAAGAAAAATTCCGTAAACTGTTACTGCACAAAAGAAAAGCATGTCAGCATGCGTTTAAATTATTAGTTAGCAAACAGGTGAGTTGTCTATTTTAATTATAAAGATTGAAATGTATGAGGATTAAGGTTGCGTTCGGATTGGATAATTTGGATCGGCTTTGGTTAGGATTTAATTTGGGTCTGATCGGATTCCATTAATCGATCGGAAATTAAGAAAATTTGATCGGATCAGATGACATCAGACCATCTGCGGATCAATGATCCGTTTGACCTTATTACGAACGTGTTGATTATGTTTTGAGGATGAAAAAGACTAAACGTTTGTTTTGATGACATTTGATGATGAAAATAACCAAACGTTTTTTTTATGACATTTGATGATGAAAATGACCAAACGTTTGTTTTGATGACATTTGATGATGAAAATGACCAAATGTTTGTTTTGATGACATTTGATGGCATTTGATGATGTTTTTATTATCAAAATGTTTATTTTCATCACAGAAAGTGCCGAAAGCAAACATTAGTTCATCTCTTTTTCTTAACCTCTCTTAAGTAATAATATTTAGTCTTTGACATTAGCAGTGGTCTGTGTATACATTAATGAGGAGACAGTGGTTATATGCATCCTACTTGATGTAAACCCGGATATGGCAAAGAACTTTAATCTCTAGGAAATAAATAAATAATATAGTCTCTAACCAGGTCCATAGACTTATACATATAAGGTGATAATATACTTACAATACTCTATGTACTTTGATACCACCGATGCCAATTATTGGCAACCAAATATTGGCCAAGACCGATATCTCCACTGATATTCTATTCCCAACAAACCCACCATTAGTTAGAGTTTTAGTTGATAAGTTAAACTATGTATGGAGTACCGGTATTATAATTTGAGTTTGATTTCGATTTATCTTAAGTTATTGTAAAATTAAGATGCTTAACCTTTTAAATAAATAAGTTTATGATTTAAGAATTGAACCTTTGTGACGATTTTGTCTTGGCAGATAATATTTGTATATTATTAGCCTAAAGAGATAACCTTAACACCTTATATCATTACAATAACCTACACAAGATAAGCTAAGTGAATATAACTGAATAATAAAACTTACAATGATACCATATTACCTCACATCAAGCGGCATGCCATTGGTCATGAAAATTGATTATTTTTTTCAGAAGTTATCATGAAAAATGATTGGGTCTTGCTGGACGCTAAATTAGGATCCTCAAGAATTAGAGGCATGAAATTAGAATATTTATCCTTAATATATTGTAACGTGGTGTGTGTCACTTATGTGTGTTTGGCCACGCCACATTTATATAGATAGGTTTTTCAAGAATGAATCAGATTTGACTTGTTAAATTCAATGCTTCTTTATTTAACTTAAACCGGGCAATTTGTTAGAAATGTTCTAAGTTAAATTAATTCTTAACTCTCTTATTAAATCAGAGTGTAATCTATCAGATTACATGAAGTTGAATGGAATACAACTTTATACACTTACAATGAATGAAATATAACACTTAATCTTAAATGACCAAAAAGCTAATCAAAATGTTAGTTAAGTAGAGCAGAGGCCATGCCTGTAACAGGCTGACACAAAGTTCTCTTATTCATGTTTGAAGAGAAGATCTTTTCAGGTTGGGATCCCAGAGAGAACTGACTTAAATTGTTATCTTTGCTTTCCAAGTTACCTTGTGTTTCCCCTATTCAATTAATTCAATGATCCAATGACATCATCAGATGGTAATTGATAGAAATTTTCCTGCTTGGCATTGACGAAATACAAAATACAAAATACAAAATACAAAATCTAGCAAAATGTTACAAAATCTAGCAAAATTTTACAAAATCTAGCCAAATTTTACAAAATCTAACAAAATTTTACAAAATCTAACAAAATTTTACAAAATCTAACAAAATTTTACAAAATCTAATAAAATTTTACAAAATCTAACAAAATTTTACAAAACTTTGCAAAAATTTACATAATCTAGCAAAATTTAACCAAACCTAGCAAAATTTTACAACATTTAGCAAAATTTTACAAAATCTAGCAAAATTGCACAAAATCTTGCAAAATCTAGCTGAAAAATTCAAAAAGTACCACAATCTGAAATTCAGGAATGACTAGAGCAATCAAACCTGGTGAATTGGGACACAAATTGATTAAAATCGCAAATATCTCGAGAATGCAGGCTCGGATCGTCAAAAACTAAACACCAAACGAAAGAGCGGGAAAAACTGCACCAGAAACATTAATGAAACAAATACTACACACAACTAACGATTAATGTATATTTAATTGAACAATACATACATTTTTTAGACTCCCGTGGTAACCCTCCTCGCATTGTCGGGCCGCTTTTATGTGGGCCACCCGGTATTATTTCAAAGTAAACAGTGAGTCCTCTTTATTATATAGCTAAATAAATGCAATTAATAGTAACGAACATTTATGTGGTCCTTTAGTATCCACTGGGCCACGTAACAAAGTGTGGAGGTTGCGGTTTTTCTATTTGAGACCCATTAATTGGCTAAAAGTAGTGAAAAGTAGTAGAAAGTAGAGTGAAATTGGTCAGTTTTTGCTAAAAATCAGAAGATCTAAGTTAAAACTCGTACAAATGGCATTAAAAAGTGAACAGAAAATCTTATAAAATGTTAGAAAGTTGCAAAGTTATTTGAATAAGTGATAAGATAAAAAGGTGACTCGTTGTTGAAATTTTTTCTTTGAGGTCAATTAAAGTTGAATATTTAATAAGATTACATTGAAAACTTTCACAATTTTGAATTATTAAAGGTGTTTACTCAAGTTGAAATTAACATATTAAAATAAAGGTATTTTTGCTAATAAAATTTATGAATTTTGAATGTTTATACATTAATAAATTGATTAATCTTGATTATTTTTCAGGAAATTTTTTTTGTTCAATTTATGCTGAATTTAGCAACTAATTGTCATGATTAATTGTGCGTAAATGTGTTTCAGGTTAAGTGAATAGTGTGAAGTGCTTCTAAAGTGTTTATGACAAAGTGATAAAGTGCATTGTAGTGAAGTGAAAGTGGTAGTGCATTTTAAAGGCTTAATAGTGGATAAGTTAATTATGCTGACACAGGCACAGTTGGATAATCTGCAGGATTTAAAGAATCAACAATTAGAAAGACCTGTGGATGAAACCAACATAACAACAAGAAGAAAAACATCAACTTCAAAAAGTGAACCTGGAACAAAGGGAGAAGTTCAACAACAAAGTTCTTCATTGGACAAGAAACTTGATTTCTCAACACCATTGAAACCAGCACAATTTGGTTCATTACAAACTATTTTTCAGCAGTTAACACCAGTAAAAACTAAAACAGAAGGACTCACATCAAAAGGAACAGTATCCAAGATGGCGGATCCAACAGCAGTTCTAACCGATCTTTTTAAGAGTTTGGTAATGCAGAGGCGCGGTGTCATTTGCTATGACACGGTAAAAGGGAATATTGACCAGTGGCTGGTGGCACACGAAGCCACAGTGGGAACCGATGAAGAAAGAGTGAAACAACTGTCATTAGCACTTAGAACTGATGGATTGGAATGGTGTGTGGAACTATTAAAGAAGAATCCGACATGGAAATGGACAGATTGGAAACCACAAATTGAGAAAAAGTTTAGGAAAAGCCAAGAAAATGTGTTGAACACTCTTCACTTCATGCTGCATACAGAGGGTACAGCCGACGAATATATAAAAGTCTTGGCCAAATGTGCATTTGTGTTGCCAGAACTAACTGAAAGTCAAAAAATTAATTATATTTATCAAGATTTAAAACCCGACGTGAAAGATAAAATAATTACAGTCTTCTCACCATCATTGGCAGAAATGGAACAACGAATAAGCCTGTACGAAACTCATCAAGTGAAGGACCCATCAGGTAAACTGATTGGAACTGAGGAAACCTCATTAACGCATGCTGAGCTTTTAGCTGAGAACATTAAACTAAAACAATAGTTATTAGCTTGTGAGTCAGTGGATTCAGCAGATGATGTGCCCATACTAGTGCAAGGCCAGTGATACACATTAATGATGAGCAGAGGACAGTTTAAGCAAAGAGGTAGAAATATAGGCGATAGACAAAACTTTAATCCCAGTTACAACAATAATAACAATAATAACAGTAGTAACAACCGTTCATGTGGGTGTTATCACCATTTCAGTTGTGAATTCTATAATCTGCCCAGTTATCAACAGGAACGGGGAGCAAATAACAACTGGAAGTGGAAGAAGAGAAGAAGAGGTGAACCCACAGGTGGAAATCCTCCTCAGGCGCAAACGAAAGTCCAAAATCCGGAAAAACTAGTTGAACGGCCACAGAGAAGTTGCTGTCATCCAAAGATTTGAAAAAGACAGAAAAAGAACAATAAGCTACCGTCTTCACCCGAATAGTGCAGGATGGTGTTGTATTCGAACACAACACGACCCTCGTGTTGTATTTGAATATAACACCATGGTGTTATATTTTAGCAAAAAGTAGCAACTTAAATTTTTCGATTGAACGACGTAGTAAAAACGTTTTTAGATCGAATGTCGTAGAAACGTAACGTTTCTTAGCGAAGAGGAAGATGCGTAAAATGATTAAATAGAGATTTTTCTTCTAAAATTAATATTGTTCTTGTAATTTTTAACTATTTTAGGACAAAAGCCGAATTCGAATCTGAATTCGAATATAACACCATCCTGTTGTATTCGAATACAACACGATGGTGTTATATTCGAATTTTTTGACCATGCTTACAAATTCGAAGTTTTTTTAAAAACTTGAATACAACACCATCCTGCATTATTCGGGTGAAGACTAGGCCTGTGCGAATTTGCAATTAATCGCAATGCGTTTTTTTTGGTGATAATCGCAGCTACTTAAGTCACTAGCTGTCATTTGCGATATATCGCATATTGCGATATAATCGCAATAATTGCATTAATGGCAAAAATCGCTAGATATCGCAATATCGCAACAACACAAGTCAAGTCACATGTACGTTCGTTGTCCGCGATTGAAGCGCCGGCGTATTATGCGCATTTGGCGGGGTTCAGGGAGAGGAAGCATTTTTTATTTATTTTTGTTTTGTTTTAGGATGGATAATTCGGTGATGGACAAATCAGCAGCTGTCACCTGTCGAATGTCGACTTTCGACCGTCAGCTGTCGAATGTCGCGTCTGTCGGACGTTAACTGTCAGCCGTCGAATGTCGACCGTCAGCCGCAATGGTCGACATTCGATAGGTGACGGTGGACTGACGACTGTCGTGTCGACTGACGGCCGCGATAGTCGACGGCTGACAGCCGACGTCCGACGGACGCGACATTCGACAGCTGACGGTCGAAAGTTGACGGCTGATCACTTCTACCGTAGTTGTTCCAGATGCTTCCTCGCCCTGAACCCCGCAATTAGCATTAATGGGTGTAAGAGTAGAAGTTGCTACTCTTAGAGAAGCTTTAGGGGAAACTGCTAAAGGAAGTTTGAGTTTGTATTTTTTACCACCTAGGATTTTGTATAATATGCTTCGCCAAATTAGAAATAAGTTACCAATAGGGTTATCTTATGTTTTACCATTGCAAAAGGATACGATTTATCGTTTTTATCAATTGTGTGTTGTGATTCCTACTGCTTTTCCAGGAAAATTAAGATTGCTTATTCGTGTGCCATTGAGTTCTAATGATTTAACTTTTACGCTTTTTCGTATTTTAAATTTGTCAGTTAAAATGGATGATTCAAATTTATCTTTGTATTATGATGTTCAATTTCCATATTTAGCTATTTCTAAGGATCAACAAAGCTATATGCTATTAACAAATCAGGATTTACAAGAAGAGAGGAGATTTTATTCAATTGTGTGCTCCACAGACTATGGTTCGACGTGACACTAGTCCGTCTTGTGAATTTGCATTGTTTAGAGGAAAGATAGAAGAAGTTGGTCAATTGTGTGTTAGAAAAGTTACTCAAGCAGTAACAGTATTCTATCGTTTGGAACAACAAGGAAAATGGGTTTATAGTGTTAAGGAACCGATTACATTTACATTGGCTTGTGGGAGGGCTACTGATATCCTTAATACCATCATAGTGCACAAAACAGGGATGTTAGTGGTTCCGCCTGCATGCGCAGCGATAAGAAAGGAGATTTTACTCCCGCGACATTTTCAGGGATGCCTGCAAAATGCCAATCAGAAGGTAGAAATGTTTATTCCCCCATTAGCAGAAATTTTACAGGCTGAGGATGAAGTTTTATTGAAAATATGGGAGGGAATACAAACAGTAAACAATAGTAAAGATCAGGTTAGATCAAAATTTCAAGATGTTTTGTTAGAAAAGATAAGAATGGATATTCAAGAGGCTTCCAAGTCTTTGAATAAAGAAACAGCGACTAATGGTACTCACAGGTGGATATCAACAGTCATAGGCTGGATATTACTAATCATTTGTTTAATCATAGGAATTTATTGGTGTACTAAAAGAATTTGGAGTTGGAAGTCATCAAAGTCAAAGAGACAGAGGCCTAGTTTTTACCCAGACACAAGAATCAGATTTACACCAGTGACTATGTCAACAAGCTCAGTAGAAAGTCAGACTGAAGAGATGGAGTCAGTTCCTCTGACCACAGTGCCAGGAACAACTCATTTAGAGTTGCCAGCAATCTCTAGAGAGTTGCCTGTCGGTTTTGATTAATGTTAACCAATGTGTGTGGTTTTGAGAACGGCTTTGTTTTTGCTTTGCTAAATATATTGTGAGCATTCTTTGCAAATTTATGGGATAATTTGTTCTTTAAGAAGGGAGGTGTGATGTAGGAGTCTATACATCTACTTTAATAATTAATATCCTTTGATTGATATAAGTTCAATGTGTTGTTTTTAAGAATATATTATTATTATATTATTATATTATAAGGTGTGATATTAGAACTGATTGTCAAGAGACACTGGTATTGATTCATGCTGAATCATGAACAATGGACAATGGATATGAACAAAATAACTTGTTGGTTTTCAATAACCATCCAAAAAAAGAAGCAAGCCTGCGACATCCAGGTAAGTTGTATGCTGAAGTTGGTGATAGCAAGGCATCAGGGTGCTGAGCCCTAGGCCTAAGTGTTTTCGTGTTAGTGCATTGTGCCAAGGATGTTATGAAATGGAAATCATCCAGAAGAAATCATCACTACAAATCATCACTACAAATCATCACTACAAGAGAGAATCCTGTGAAACAACTGAACAGTAACTATTGTGTGAAGAATAGTAGGCTTTATTTTTAAGCTATTTTTATCTTACACTTACTGTATATATTTTTGCTTTCTTAATTATTAAACTTTTGTTAATGTTTCGAGAAACTAATGTTTTGAACATTCGGAAGAATAATGTTCCCGTGATACACCCGTTATCACTCGGTCGGGGTGTACATCACACCGAAGCCAACAAATTTAAAGCAGTTCGGAGGATTCTTGGGTTTATTTTCGTACTATCGAAAGTTCATTCCAGGATTTACGGATATATCTAAGCCCTTGGCTAACTTGACTCGAAAGATGAAAATTTTGATTGGGGACCACCACAACAAACAGCATTTTTGGCCCTAAGAACAGCTTTAGTAACTGTACCAGTCTTAGCACATCCGAACTTTGCAGAACCATTCATAGTGTCTACAGATGCAAGTGTGTATGGACTTGGTGCAATATTGAAACAGCGCATTAACAAGCAAGAACACGTGATTTGTTATGCCAGTCGATTATTAAGTCAGACGGAACAAAATTGCAACGCCACTGAAAGGTAGTATTTGGCAATGATATTCACCATTAACAAGTTCCGACCATATTTACACGGAAAAAGATTTACAATCATAACGGACCATTCAGCGTTACAGTGGTTGAAGAGCGTGAGGAATCCTAACGGTAGATTGGTCAGGTGGAGTTTACAACTGGTAGACTACGACTATGATGTGATGCATAAGTCAGGCAAGAAGCACACAGATGCAGATGCTTATAGCCGAATCCAAGAAGGGAGCAGCAAGGAAGAAACAGAAATTATTCCCTTACTATTTCTCGAGAAACTCAACTTACCTGTAGAACAGCGTAAGGACGAGAAAATTTTGGAGATCACCGCAATGGAGAAGATAGAGCAACTTTCAAGGAACCGGAAACGACCTTTAAAACTCATCCAAGAAAATATTCTGTTCAGAAAGAAAAGTTATAATTCTCTGGACATGGAAGGAAACCTATTAGTAGTATCACAGCATTTACGTAAGCAAGTGTTAGAAGAAATGCATGATGGAGTCACAGGTGCTCATCTTGGCCTTAATAAGACGTGGAAAAGGATTAGAGTTAGATTCTTTTGGCCCAGGATTTACAGGGACGTAAGGAATTACGTACTCTCGTGTCCACATTATAGATTCCTGAACCGTGTGTGTGCGCAATACTGGAGCGGAAACATCAAATCCAAATTTCACCAGTTAAACTACTATGGTGGCTGACATCTTTATTTGTCAAAATCATAAAGAACAGTGCAGTGAGTTGAGATTCGTTCTTCTCAATCACCAAATACATAAAAAGAGAACAAATTAATGTGTGATTACCACTGATTTGTCCTTTACATAAAATATAAAGGAAAACCTCGTATTATCAACCGATAATACACCGGAAACAACTAAACTATAACGCTCTTACCAGCAGACGACACCCGAGCAAATCATCACAGTAAATGAGCCGCTTGCGTTACCGAAACACGCCAGATAAAAGTCAGAATTAAACGGCTCTCGATTCCAATGCAAAATGCAACAATAAACTAAAGTGTTGCAGTCGCATTAATTCGGGAACATGCAACATTACGTGACCAACACCATGTGATTGCTCCAAAAACCAACACACATTGCGCAGGTAGCAAGTTGATGACCACTCCACAAAAAGGTTTAATGCAACCTTGGTCGACTATTTCAAAACTGTTTGAGAGGATTGGAATAGATACGTTAGGAAGCTTTCCAGTTTCACAAAAAGGAAACAAATATGTTTTTGTCATTACGGATTATTTGTCGCGTGCAGTCATTGCTAGAGCAGCTCCAGCATGTACAGCGTTGGAAGCAGCCAAATCTCTTGTATACATGTATGAAGTCATTCTTAAAGAGAGAAGTCCAAGAGAAATTCTCAGCGATTAAGGAACAAAGTACAGGAATGAAATGGTAAATGCAGTCTTGGCATTGTTCAAATCCTTTCACATGACTACTTCCGGGTACCATCCAAGGACCAACGGACTTACGGAGAGTTTTAACGCAACGTTCGCAAAAGTGTTGACGTGTTATGTGAATAAAGAACACACAGATTGGGATGAATTTCTGCCATTCTTCATTTTTTCATATAATACTGCAGTTCATGAAACTATTGGGTATACTCCTTATTATAGTATACTAAGGGGATACGAAGCTGATTTTAATGTGGATGTAAATTTGAACTTACCTCAAAAGGAATTCAATCTGTGTACTTCTAAGTTCATCATGAAAGCCAGAAAAATCTCTAATGAAAGATTACAGCAGCAGAGCGAGAAAAGCAAGAAGAGATTTGATTTGGACAGAATCATAGAGGAATTCGAACCAGGAGAATTGGTATACCTGAAAACCCCAAATAGGAAAGTAGGGTTAAGCGAAAAACTCCTGCCACAATTTTCTGGACCTTATGAAATAGTTCGCCGCACAGCGTCAAACGATTACGAAATTAAGAATTCATCAGGAAAGAAATCTGACATTGTTAATGTAGAGCATTTGAAACCATATAAGTCACGAGAAGAAATTCCAGAGACAATTTTGAGACAGTTAACAGCCAAAAAAGTGACATATTCAGACGAAGTGCAAGAAAATTCGCAAAAAGACGATCAACATGCGGAAATTTTAAGGAAAATTGATGATTCGCAAGAAAAACTCAAATTAGGTGCAAAAGAGAGATTTATAGACGATCAAGATCAAATTTTGTTACGTACATTGTTTGAAACGGAACCCATAGCTGAAAAAGAGAAAACTCACTTGTCAGTTGGCAAAACCATAACCAGGTGTCGCTAGTGCGGACGCGCATGTGCAACAACCTGTTGAAAGTGATTTCCGGTCACGCCGTTGCGAAGACAAACACATCGCGATTACAGCTCATTTTACTAGTCTTTTCCAAAGCGAACACGAGTGTATTGTAGTGAGCTAAGAGAAATTCTATTTCATATTGCTATTTGAACAATTGTAGAGCGTTTTCCGGTGATAACAGGTACTTTTGAATGAAATTGAAGTGAAAATAGACAGTGCACCGAAATGAGACGAATCGAAACGAATCTATCGCAAATTTTCCAGCGATTGGAAGTGACTTCGCAAATTTTTGAAATGTTAAATTAACATCTAAACTTAAGAATCAATAGAAGTAACATTGAATATTTAATTAGTTTAATGGAAATAATTCAAATATTGCATAGAATTTTGTAAATAGTGTAAATTTAATCGAATTTAATGAAATTTAATACTGTATGAACGAATTGTACATTTAATTTGAATTTAGTTGCTGATGAATTTTATAATCCCGGCATTTCGATAGGTCGTGGTCGGTTGCGTTGGACGAACATTCTGCCGTACTTACCCGTATGATCCGCGTAGCCGCTCATGGAGGCTGCAGCAGGCACATCTTCCTGCTACTGAGCGTCACAGTGGTGAATGGTGAGAGCAGCAGAGTTAGCAGTTGTCTCTGCTGTGGTTTAGACCGTGGGTTCCAAGCACGTCTTCACCCTCGGCTCTCTCAGCAACGTCTCTCTTTCATCACACCACTCAGCTCCCTCCTCTCCTGCCAGGCCGGTCCACTCCTCCAAGAGGGGGACGGCTTTGGGCCACCAGGCGGTGTGTGGAATGATCTAGGCCACTAGGGTGGCCAAACGGTCACAAAACCTTAACACACGTGAAAAACATGTGTGCTGCCATATTGAAACGAATGCAGTGGGCTCTAGTGGCTGATGCACGCAACGTTCATACAGATATTCAATAGGGGATGCATGATGCCTAATTCATTGCCTGCAATATCTAAAAGTGGCATCATGTATTCCCTTAACAAAACTGTGTTAAATATCAACTAAATCCGATTAAACGCAATAACTCCAAAAATAAAATAAATAAATGCACTACAAACAAAAAATAATAATTTTGTATCATAACACATAAAAAAAAGATTTAGATGAAATTAAGTCCTGAAGAGTTACAATAATCACATAATCAGATTTTTGTTGGGCCTTCAATAATTGAGTGATTATGATTATTGCAATGATCAACTAATCACAATAATCGCTCATTTAATGAAACCCCTTACTAAGAGCTCAGTTCTCTTTAGGTGTCTGTTCCCTGAGGCTGTCAGCCAGTGTATGGCATGACATCTTAAGGCCAGATTTGAAACATCATTTATTGAAGTGTTATTCATGTTTCCAGTACTTTAAGTGTTATATAATTTAGGTTTGTTTAGTGGTCTTAGTTGATTAAGCTAGCAAGAATAAAGAGCATTTAATTCAAGTTAGTATCTCTCAAAACAGAGTCACTTCTTCTTCACTTAACTTAGTAAATAATATAATTGTTTACATGGTTCACTTATCCCCGGAACCACGTAGCAATATATATTTTACAATATTGCACATTTATTTATTATTTAGTCCCTTAAAAATTATTAAATTATTATTTAGTCCCTTAAAAATTATTAAATTATTATTTAGTCCCTTAAAAATTATTAAATTATTATTTTGTCATTAAAAATTATTAAGTTATTATTTTCTCAATGGGTCATTAGGACCAGTTTTGATCATTCTAGCTTTCGCGAAATTTCGGCTATTCTAGTGTTACGGGAACCAATGCTTCCATTATTTTGCCAGTAATTAACATTTGTATTTTAAAAAAATCATACTTTTAAAGTTAAATGACAATATTTCAACCTATAATAACTATATTCTTTACCTTCTATGACAAGAAACCCAAAACAATTTTTAGCAAGCAAGTACTAACTGCTTTACGTTTCAGTGTTCTTACAATATTTCATATCATCATTTTGAAGGACTGATGAAGTTTTTTACACCAAAGAAAAGTTTGTTCAATATTTTTTTGCAGAATTTTTTAATTTATTAATTTTTTTAATTATATTTAATTATATTTAGAATTTTTTATTGACAGGCAGAAGAGATATATATTTAGCTTTTAAAGTTTTAGATATTAAACATGGTGGATCTATAACATTGGATGAATTTTATCAAATTTACATAGCATCTGCTTACAAATGGAGAGTAAGTAATTATACAGGGTGTCCTAAAAGTTTGGTCCCCTCCAAATATTTCCTGAGCAATTGCATCTTGGCCAACTTTGATGAAGTGGTCGTGTAGAAAGTTGGGTGAGAGCAATCCAATGATGTCATCAAATTTGACCTTGAAGGCCACTTTCAAGGTCATTCACTTTCTAACTTTTAAACCAATCAGGTTAGAGAAAAATATTTAATCAGAAAGTTGTAAAGCACCATCAAATTAGTACTATCCAACTTATCTTACAAGGAGAGGACAGAAGTGTGTCCCTCACAATTGTTTAATTTTTGTCAAAATAAAGTATTGTTATTATCTAAACAGTCAATACTTTCATTATTTAAATGCAACGCTCTTTCACATTGTTACAAACAGTCAAAACACACAGGATTCTTTACTGTGTGTAGAATCATCCTTTTTTCACTTTTTTGAGTAAAAAGGTCAAGTGTAGCACTACACTTGGTTATTAGCCTGTTCAAACCTTACTCTGGAACCCAGGTAATTTGATATCTCATGACATGACATCACAGCTTTGTTCACCAACATGACTGACTGCATGAAGGCAAGAATAGTGTGTAGTGGTGGTCCAGTGGTTAAGGCAATGAACCAGGAATCTTTTCATGCAGGTTCAAATCTTGTTGTCTCTAAAAATTTTTGCTTTTATTTTTTATTTATTTTTAGCAGTAAAGTTAATGTTTGTTATTTTATATTTGTTAAAAAATTAAAATTTTTACTCAAAAAAGTGAAAAAAGGATGATTCTACACACAGTAAAGAATCCTGTGTGTTTTGACTGTTTGTAACAATGTGAAAGAGCGTTGCATTTAAATAATGAAAGTATTGACTGTTTAGATAATAACAATACTTTATTTTGACAAAAATTAAACAATTGTGAGGGACACACTCCTGCCCTCTCTTTGTTAGTCATCTTAAGATTGAAAATTTTTCTCTAACCTGATTGGTTTAAAAGTTAGAAAGTGAATGACCTTGAAAATGGCCTTCAAGGTCAAAATTGATGACATCATTGTATTGCTCTCACCCAACACCCTATATGATCGCTTTTTAAAAGTTGGCCGAGATCCAATTGCTCAGGAAATATTTAGAGGGGACCAGACTTTTAGGACACCCTGTATACCTTATTACCTCACATTCAGTGGCACGCTGTTGGGCATAGGTTTAACAGGTTTTTAAAATTTTGTCCAAAAAGTTTATACTGGCATTCCGGTATAAAACGAAACATGCCGGTATAAGTGAAAACCTTTTTTTTTAAAGAGCCTGGATGATTTATTACGTTGGAATTTGGAACCTGAAATTTGGGTTTTCTTGATATTCTGAAGATTATTACAAAAAATGTGGGAAATTTTATAGAAATTTAGATCAATTTTCGACTTTTTGGACATCTAAAAGTAATTTTTATGCTTGTTTTGGCTAAATTCATTAGAAAAAAATTTGTTCTCACTTACTTCGTAAGTTAAAAATGGGGTTTATTGCTAAAACTTGCACTACACTGCTAGGCGGCTTAATGTGAGGTAATATGGTAAGAACTGCAAAAGCACTCACTAATCATATAAACCTCAACAGGTAAAAAAATTAGAAGTATTATGGTTTCGTTATTTGTGTGAACCATTTCAGTCTGTAATTCATTCTATTCATAAACTTGTAACCTGGCAATGGTTTGAATATATAATGTGTAAGTATTTAGAACTTCTATTTGTTATGCGTATTCGTTTGGGATTGTTTAATAAAGACAACTACATATGGCATATTTCAAATTGTCATTTAATTGTTTTAACAAGACAGAATGTGCGTTCAATTTGGAAGCAAATATTTAAACTTTGCTTAAAAGAATAAAACTAAGTTGTCATAAACTGGCTCTTTAAGATGTTTATAAATGCGTTTGAAAGACACGCCAGTTACAAAACAAGGAGAGTCCAGTTGTAAGCAAGGGCCTGTTTGTTGATAAGCTACCAGAAGGGTGGCGGCAACTTATCCCCTTACTCGATCAATACACAAATTTTTCACAGGTTCTTAGAATTCCATAAAATGAAAACCTAATAGTGAAACGCGTATTCCAAATCCAACTGAGGTTACGTGCCCTTCACGGACTTTCGTCAACAGTAGGAAAGTTACTAACAACGTCCACAAACCAAACCTGGCTGGGGCCCTTAATGGTGGAGCAGCCAAGCTTAGTAATTGCGCGTTCAAACACGCGCTGAAACTACAGAAATAAAGACACAATGGCCAATTGGCTCAAATCCGATCCTCGAGGCAATGTCCGGCGCATAAAACAAAAGAGCAACAAAAAAGTTTAAGTTTCCAAACTAAAAGCGACAATAAACGCGTTAAATGACAATGTTTAGTACAACAATGGGAATTAAATACCATATGGAGGCTGGGAGGTGAGAAAGGTAGCCAAAGAGACCATTGGCTAGTTGAAGCTCTTATCAGGTCAAAATTGTCAAACTTTCTGCCTGGGCTCTACAAGTCCAGAAGTGAATTTAGACAGACCTACAGCAAGAAAGGGGGTTGAGATAATTATGGACCAATCAGGCACGTTTGTGAGTGACAGGGGTTAACAGTAAATAGAGAGTTTGCAGGATGCATTTTTTCCTTACAGTTAAACACTATACACTATTTTAGTGCCATATCGTAAGGGAAAAATCTTTAGTGTATCGTTTTCAACACTAATTTAAATTATAGTGCAGCCAATCAGAATTGAGAACACTATATTGTTAGCTCCGCCCATTGCAAATGGCGATAATTTTGTTGTCCCGATCAAACACATCATAATCATAGGTACGCTTTTAGTTTATCATTTGAAATTTTGCAAATTTCATTTGAAATTTTGCAAATATCATTTGAAATTTTGCAAATTTCTTTGAAATTTTGCAAATTTCTTTGAAATTTTGCAAATTTCTTTGAAATTTTGCAAATTTCTTTGAAATTTTGCAAATTTCTTTGAAATTTTGCAAATTTCTTTGAAATTTTGCAAATTTCTTTGAAATTTTGCAAATTTCTTTGAAATTTTGCAAATTTTGTTTGAAATTTTGCAAATTTCGTCAAAATTTTGCAAATTTTGTTTGAAATTTTGCAAATTTTGTTCAAAATGTTGCAAATTCCATTCGAAATTTTGCAAATTTAGTTGGCTATGTGTAGTGATAAGGGAAAAGTGCAGCCCGCAAAAACTTAATTTATTATTTTTCCTTTACACTATTTTTATACCGTATAGTGTTTAACTGAAAGGGAAAAATGCATCACGCAAACTCTCTAATATTACTCAAGGTAAACCGGTCTGATGTGATAAATAAATCACACCAGGCCAGCACAAAGAATAAACTATGGATAAAAACAACATAAATGAGGACTTCAGGTAAGGCTTAAGGATTTAGATTTATTAACATTAGGAAACAGTTAGTACCAAACCAAACAAACGGGACACGCGTACAAAACAATACGTTATTAGAAAGCGCATATGTCGGACCGTGACAAAGTGCAAGAATTAAATTAAGTACTCTGTACTTATTAAATTCTCCTACATAAAATAATAGTTTAAGATGACTGACGAGTGTGGGGTCAACACTTGAAAATATGTAGTTCAGAAACTACGAGTACGAAAATGCACGGTAGAATAACAGAACCTACCAGTACAAATAGAATGTACTGCTATGAATAAAATGTACCGGTATGAATATAATGTACCTGTACAAATAAAATGTACCGGTATGAATAAAATGTACCGGTCCGAATAAAATGTACCGGTCCGAATAAAATGTACCGGTCCAAATAAAATGTACCGGTACGAATAAAATGTACCGGTATGAATAAAATGTACCGGTACGAATAAAATGTACCGGTTTGAATAAAATGTACCGGTGCGAATAAAATGTACCGGTGTGAATATACTGTACCGGTGCGAATAAAATGTACCGGTACGAATAAAATGTATCAGTACGAATAAAATGTACTGGTACAAATAAAATGTACCGATAAGAAAATCAAACTGGTGAGTCCTCGATTTAAAGTTTGGAAAACTTGCAATGTTTATTTAGCAGGAACATATAGCCAAGTGGCCAAAACATACAATTGAATGACATGAGTCATTGAAATAATCATGTGACACTTAACATTCACCAAATGATTATAAATAAGACAAATCTCTTCGTTAATTTGAAAACAATAACAATTGCAAATACAGATAAACAAATAAATAATTGTAATTATGATTAACTGTTATGACATCTTTATAATAACAAGATCTGACAATTCTTTTAGATCTAAATAATCAATTATTACACTATAAACATTTGTTAATATATACACAGACAATGTGTATCCCTAAGTAGACATGCTTTATACAGGGTGTCCTAAAAGTCTGGTTCCCTCCAAATATTTCGTGAGCAATTGCATCTAGGCCAACTTTGATGAAGCGATCGTATAGGAAGTTGGGTGAGAGCAATCCAATGACGTTATCAAATTTGACCTTGAAGGTCATTTTCAAGGTCATTCACTTGCTAACTTCTAAACCGATCAGATTAGAGCAAAAAAGTCAATTACAAAGTTGTAGAGCACCATCAAATTAGTGATATCCAATTTATCTTAGTCATCTTAAGTTAAATGTTTTCCTTTTAAAAAGGAGACAAATCAGCTGAAATAAAGCCAGCCATTGTGACAAAACTTAAATTTCTATTAGAAAAATACTGAATTACTTAAATAAACGTATTCAAATGTGCATTATTATGCAAGTAAACAAGAAAAACCACTGCCTTTTTTTAATGCCTCAATAATTATTTTATCACAAGAATAAAAAATTTCACTTTGCGGATTTTTTTTCTGATTTGACTCCTTTTTAAAAAGAAAACATTTAACTTAAGATGACTAAGATAAATTGGATAGTACTAATTTGATGGTGCTCTACAACTTTGTAATTGACTTTTTTGCTTTAACGTGATTGGTTTAGAAGTTAGCAAGTGAATGACCTTGAAAATGACCTTCAAGGTTAAATTTGAAAACGTCATTGGATTGCTCTCACCCAACTTCCTATATGATCGCTTCATCAAAGTTGGCCTAGATGCAATTGCTCAGGAAATATTTGGAGGGAACCAGACTTTTTGGACACCCTGTATAACAGGAATAGAAATAACAACCTCACTCAATATGAAATATATAACAATGTCTTCAACACGTTAAATCGGAAACGTGTCAGAATAATTCTGTAAATCTATTACCCAAGATATTATTTTATCTCTGACATTAATAGTGTGGCATACCGTTAGGTTTTTGTATCAGAACGTTTTCATACAGGTCCGGTTTCTGTATCGGTACGTTTTTGTCATCCTGGTACGTTTTATGGGTCGTGTATTCGGACAAAAATTGATGAAAAATGCAAATATCTCGGGAACCAATGCTCGATCGTCAAAAACTAAACACCAAACGAAAGAGCGGAAAAAACTGCACTAGAAACATCAATTAAACAACACTGCCCTCAGCTAATGATTAATGTATACCGTAGCGCCCCGTTTAAACGCCCGGGCGTTTAATTCTTTTTTTGAGCTGCTTCTCCCGGCGCCAATATGAAACCCGGCGATTAAATGAACCCGGCGCATAACCGCAAAAAAAGGCGATTTTTCTGCAAAAATTACCGATTTTTTGCAAAAAATCGGTGATTTTTGGGGACCCGGCGGTTATTCGGGGCCGGCGTTAATTTAGTACATCGCCGATAACTGCCCGGCGCTAAAACGGAGCCGGCGCTTTTTTGAACCCGGGCGTTTAAACGGGGCGGTACGGTATTTAATTTTATGCGTAAATACATTTTTTGAGCCACCCTTCGTAACCCTTCGTGTGTATTGTTGGGCCGCTTTCATGTGGGCCACTCGGTAGTATACATGGTGTTTCGTTTCAGTCGTTACAGTTAATTTCCAGAATAAGTATATGCTTTTTTAAAAAACCAAGCAGACTAGCCTATAGCAAAGTAGTGATGACGAATCCAATAGTGTAATCAAACTTCATGCCAGACATGCATCAATGCTCTTTTCATTCGCTAACCTGTTGGCTGGTTAAGATATAGCAAAATTTCCAATAGCAGAGTTTACAATTACGTCATGATGACGTCACACCCGTTCGAAAACAAGGCTAAGGGGTATAAACAAACACAAACAACATAGAATTCTCGGTACAAATGCACATAAAACCTGATTATTACTTGACAAATTTTATTTTAAAGATGCATTACACATTTTCAAATATTTTGTGTGATTATTCACACGTTTTTACTTGTTTTAAATCATTTTCTACATTTTTACACTGGTTTAAAATGTTTTTTAGTTTGGTCATTTTTGTCTTTAGATCAGGGGATGGACTAATTGTCAGCTGTCAATCGTCAGCCGACGATTTTTGGCCATCAGCCGACGACTGTTGTGTTGGCCATTAATCGAAATAAGGTGAGTCCAAACCGTTTTTCAATGTGCATGTTAAAAGCATAAAACGTGCCGCCATCTTTAATGTCTTGAAACATGTGATAAGACTGTACATCAAATCCCTGGGTTCCAGGTTACATTGGAAAAAGATCATGTGATCAATACAATAGAACGAATCCTTATGGATATCAAAACAAACATGATAAATTAATATAAAAATACAGCAGGCACTGATAAATGATGAAATAGTGCAAACATGCAATTCCAAACAATACTTATGCTTGAATAACAATTCAGTTAAATCAAACCAAATCCTATTGCATATTAATACTTCACAATACACTAAAAATAACATCTGCTGGCAGCATCCACTCTTTAATTTAGAAACCCAAAGTACAATCAAAAAGAGATGAGCGCCGCTCCTAACACAATAGTTATCCTGTGTAGTTGGGCACGCTAAACCATAAACACGTGCCCCAATATACAGGGTGTTCTGAAAGTCTGGTTCCCTCCAAATATTTCCTGAGCAATTGCATCTAGGCCAACTTTGATGAAGGGATCATATAGAAAGTTGGGTGAGAGCAATCCAATGACGGCATCAAATTTGACCTTGAAGGTCATTTTCAAGGTCATTCACTTTCTAACTTTTAAACCGTTGAAGATACAGCAAAATTTCCAATTACAAAGTTGTAGAGCACCATCAAATTAGTACTATACAACTTATCTTAGTCATCTTAGTTTTTTTTTAATAAAAGAAAACAAATTAGCAAATTGAAATTTTCAATCAAAAAGTTGTAGAGCACCATCAAATTAGTCTAACAATGAGCCAACAATTGGCTGTTCAACAAAGTTTATAAGAGATGAAAATCATCAATAAATCAATCTTCAGCTTGACTGATGCTCATTACACAGTTTCTTTCAGGTCAGTTTAGTTAAGCAGCAATAGTTCCAATCAGTAAGTGGATGGGTGACCCACTGGGACTCCTAATATTCTACTTCCATAAATGAAGGAATATCAACAGAGAGACATGACAGATATGGTGTAGTGTTACATGCGATGTCGTGCATATGAATAGCGCCGCCATGCGTTACTGCGATATTGCGCATTATGAAATATTTGACTTAAGATAACTAAGATAAGTTGTATACAGTCGAAACTCTTTCTAACGAATCGCGATATAACAAATTATTGCTATAACGAATTATTGAAAATGACTTAGTTGGCCAGCCATAGAACATCATGTTAAATATATTCGTTATAACGAATTTCAATATACGAATTATTCGTTACAACGAACAGGTTTTCAGGTACACTGTAATACTAACAAGCCCTCGGTATAACGAATTTTCAAAACTGATCACATGACTGCCCTTGTTAGGAACACATTTAGAAAAAAGGAAAAATTTTGTGTTTTAAAATGGCTGCCAAATGAAAAGAAATTTTGATTTAGGACAAGTTGAACATTTTTAATGCCATTAACAATGGCAAGAAGCTACCAATTGTAGCAGTTGAGTTTAATTTGTCCCGTTTTAACAATTTCAACGGTTTTTAAGAATCGGGATAAAATTAACATGATTTTATGAATAAATAATGTTGTTTATGATAAAATTTTATTTTTTTCAGCTAATTCGTTTTAACAAATTCTCGTTATAACGAATCGATTTGTCCGGTCCCTTGCGATTCGTTATAAAGAGTTTCGACTGTAGTACTAATTTGATGGTGCTCTACAACTTTGTCATTGGAAATTTTGCTGTATCTTCAACGGTTTAAAAGTTAGAATGTGAATGACCTTGAAAATGACCTTCAAGGTCAAATTTGATGACGTCATTGGATTGCTCTCACCCAACTTCCTATATGATCCCTTCATCAAAGTTGGCTTAGATGCAATTGCTCAGGAAATATTTGGAGGGGACCAGACTTTCAGAACACCCTGTATATCACAATGCCAAAGATTGTCCTTAATATCTATATACCCCCTCTGGATAACTTTGTCACAAGTCAAAAATATGTTCACATAAATCGGTCAGTCGAGGGCGAGCTAACCACTTGGTTAACAGATCGGCAACGTTCAGTATCCCTGAGACGTGCCGGATGTCGAAGACCTTGCTTTTGTACAAATCGCGCAAATAATGGAAACGAACTTTGATGTGTTTATTTGTCTTATTTTCAACGCGATTTTTGCTGTATTATATCGCTGCCGTGCTGTCGGCTAAGACACACGGTTGCAGGTCCCCAAAGTAGTCGAGCATCACCGACATTTCAAAGAGTCTTTTGAGCCATATTAATTCCCTGACGCCATCTACTATGGCCACAAATTCTGACTCTATCACAGATAACGTGGTCATCGTCTGTTTCCTACATGACCACGAGACTGGAACACCGCCCAGGAAAACCACATGACCCCCGAAACTCCTACATTGGTCAACATCGGTAGCGTATGACGCATCGGTAAAAACTGTCAACAATGCACTTTTGCATCTCGCAAGATCAATACAGTAGTCCTCAGTGTACTTAAAGTACCTGAGTACTTGTAACAACATGTTGATATGTCTTTGGGAATGCCGCTCGTTATATTGGGAGAGCACCTGCCCGCCTGATGGAGTCCATAGAGACTTTTCTCTAATTTCCACACATTTCCATCATGTTGTTCGAAGCCACTTGGAGGATCCATGTAGATTTCTTCTTCCAAAGACCCATAAAGAAAAGCACATTTTACATCCAAATGTCTAGTCACCCATCCGGCACATACCACAAGCAAGAAGAACAATAGGCGAACGAGTGCAAAAGTGACAACTGGATTATACACTTCATGAAAATCCCTGCCTTTAACTTGTTCAAATCCTCTTGCCACTAATCATGCGCGATGGCGGACAACGGTTCCTTTGTCGTCGCATTTCCGGACAAAAACCCACTTATTGGTTAAAATCTTTCCCTTTGGAGGCCGAACGAGTGAAAAGACCTTTCTTTCTTCTAGCGTTGCTATTTCGTCTTGCATTGCTTCATTCCATTGACTCGCATCCTCACATTTTATTGCTTCTTCGTATGACTTGGGACTTTCAACATCACAACATTCCAATCCATTAAAGAAATCCAATTCCTCTTGGTCAACTGTGTTGGAATCGGTGTTGGTCGGTTGGATCACATTATGTGATTTTGGAGGAATGTCAACTTGGCCTGTTACTGTGTTCTTCGGTGAAAAATCAAACGCGTCAAGATTTACATCTAAACTCTTAGCTTGACACAAAACCGCTACTTCATTCTTAGACTTGATCCTTTGACCGTCACATAAATAATAAACATTGGTTCGATTGAAGAGCTGAAAGGGCCTGTGCGCTGCAGAAATAACTGGAAACATCCTTTTTGGCTGGGCGGATAAATCAGACACGCGTCCGCCATCTTTTATTACAAAAGTATGTGTGTAACATAAAAACCCGGTTCGAGGCTAATCGCCCTCGATCTCAAACACAATGAAATTATAGAACAAATCATTGTTTCAATACACTGACTTGTTCTTTACAGAAAGACAAAACTAATAGATAAAATAAACAGAACAACATAAACAATAACTGCTCATTTGAGCAGATGACAGGTTGTGTGTGTTGTCACGTAATAGGAGTCGGTTGCGGTACAAAACCAGCATTGGGATTAAAATTCGGAATCAACCGACTGCGATACGGGACATCAACATGGCAACACACTGATTGCATTTATCCACAATATGCAATCTGATAATCTACGCGGATGCGAGGACAAACAGGAAAACGTCAACCTAACAAATCCCCCTTCGTTTAGCTATTTGTCAATTACAAAGATGTATTCGCATAGCGCGTTCAGTCTGGATTTAGCTAACCATTTCGTCAGAATATCCGCGACATTTAATTCGCCGGAAACATGCTCGATCAAAAACGTTCCTTTCTCAAACCAATCTCTAACGAAATGAAGCTTCACGTCTATATGTTTATTTGCCCTGTTCTCAATCCTATTCTTACAGTATTGGATAGCCGGCTGGCTATCCGCAAAAACACAGGGGGTATTTCGCTCGAGACAAAACATTATTTTCGCGTCGTAAAGGCGCTCGAGCCAAATAACTTCTTTCACCCCATCGACCACGGCGAGAAATTCGCTCTCCATGATCGACAGGGAGGTCATCAATTGTTTGTGGCAATTCCACGAGATGGGAATGCCACCCATATAGACAATATGTCCCCCAAAGCTTCGTCGTCTGTCTTGATCTAAGGCAAACGACGCGTCGGTGTAAACTGTCAAATTCTCGTTTTTACAGTTTGATAAGTTAATCGAATAATTCGACGTGGTGGCCAAATATCGCAGGACCTGCAGTAACATATTGACATGGCGCGCTGAATGCGTCTCGTTATACTGAGAAAGCACTATTACTGAAAACAGTATGTCGGGTCTGGTTCGGCTGGCGATGAACAATAGACTTCCGACCAAAGATCTGTACGGGAATGAAGTATCGACTTTTTCCCCGGTTCTCACACTTTGAATCATGGTTCCCGGGGTTACTGGAACTTTCACTCGATGGCACGAGTCAATCCCGTATGCTTTACAAAGCTTTTCAATATATTTCCGTTGGTGGATTTTAATCATGCCCCCGGACCTATCAAACTCGATACCTAAAAGTAAAGTTACGGGTCCCAGACTCACTACTTCAAACGATTCCCGTAACCACTTTAAAACGCATTGTTCCACATAGTCATCCTTGGAGAATAGCACGATATCGTCCACGTAGAAGATGACTATCGCGTCGTTGTCTAGGGCATAGACACAGTTTAAACCCAACAACGGTTGGAAGCCCAATTCAAGTAGTCGTATGTGGAGGACCTGGTACCACATACGACCGGACTGGTGTAATCCATAAAGTGCTTTCAAAAGCATCCAGCATTTATGCTTATTGTGGGCGGTACGATATCCCTTGGGGATCTCCATGTACTGTACCGTATCGAGGTCCCCGTAAAGGTACGCGGCCTTGATATCCAGGTGTAAATCCCGCCATTCCTTGAGTATTACCAAAGTGCAAAAGAACACTATTACTAGCACGAAGTTGACGACTGGGGAGAACACCTCCGTAAAGTCAACTCCGGGCTTTTGCTTAAAGCCCTGTGCGACGAGTCGGGCTCGGTAGCGTTGGATAACACCCGTGTGGTCGCGTTTCATTTTGTATATCCATTTTGATCCCAGGAGAGTCGTACCCTCGTCTAAAGTTGTTTTGTCAACTTCCTTGTAAACCGTTCTTTCATCGAACACATCAATTTCCTCTCTCATGGCTTTTATCCAATCAGGACGCTTGATGTGATACATGGCTTCTTCGTAGGTTTCTGGCTCAACGGCACAGAAACCTGCAAACCCTAACGGCTCACCGTCCCCCTCTAATGTCTTAAAGTCAAATAGGGATGCATCATATGCGTACCCTTCCTCGTCGCACCAACGTGCGATATCAACTCGACTTCTTATTTTGTCTTTTAAGGGCGTGATGTAAATAACGTCTATTTGTCTCGCCGTCGCTCCCTCTTTGCGGACGGATGCGCTTCGTTCCCATTCCGCCATATTTAACGGCAGTAGTTCCGGGCGAGACATCACGTCCCCTTTCTTTTTCTTTGATCGTGATCCACGTCGTGTTTGAATCCCAGGAGGAATTTCAGGTTCCCCATCATTGTCAGGATAGACGTTGAAGTAATTCCCATCATCCCCCTTCGCCCCACCAATTTCTTCAACAGGCTCATCCCCTGTATCCCTATCCCCAAGAATAGGGTTCCCCTCAACGGGCATGAGTGGGGGTCGCTGAGCTGCCTGTTTAGCGACTGGCCTCAATTCAGGTCTAAAAGTAGGCTTTGGGGTCGTGGGCAATGCGGGTTTCACTTTTTGCTGCGGAACAGGTTGTGGGACTTCCTGTATCGCAGGAGGGGGTTCCGGGATCCTCGGAACTTCTAGTACTTTCAGGATCTCCGGAGCTTCCTGAATTATTGGGTCGATAGCAACACTGTCGTCGTCAGAAAATGACCCATTGAACGAGTTCGAACTTGACGTGTCAAAATCATCCTCAAGTTCAGGCGTCGTGGCCGTTCCTAATTCAAACCAGAAATTGTTCTCAAATATCTTGACGTGTTTAGACAAAAACACCTGATTTTTATTCGGATCCCAAATTCTATAGCCGCGTGTAGAAGCGGCGTACCCAACTAATGCCCCAGCCCATGCCCTGTCTTGTAATTTCCCACCCCGAGTCTGAGATGGGATATGGACATAAGTTAATGAGCCAATGCACTTGACATGGCGAAGGGACAATTTCTTATTATAAAACACAGAATAAGGTGTTTTCCCACCAATTCCCATATGTGGAAAACGGTTTTTCAGATATACAACTGAAACGGCAAGCTCTGCCCATAAAGTGGCGGGAAATTTATTCTCAAAAAGAAGTGCCCGAGTACCATTAAGAATGGTACGGTTCGCCCGTTCGGCGACCGAATTCATTTCTGGGCTGTACGCATTTGTTCTCATACATTTAAGCCCAATTTTAGACACATAATCGTCCCATTGTCTGGATATAAACTCCCCTCCATTATCAGTTTTTATGGCCTTTACCTTCTTAGAGGTTGTTCGCTCAACTTCAAGTAGCCACCGCTTAAAATGTCCCAAAACATCACTTTTCCGTTTCATGATAATTATCCACATAAAGCGGGAAAAATCATCGATGAGAATGAGATAATAGTATGCCCCACCCAATGTTTGAACTGGAGCGGGGCCCCACACGTCTAAGTGCACTATTTCCAAAATACTTTTTGTCGTAATTCCAATTATTGGGGGAAAACTAGCACGTGTGCTCTTCGCCCTGGCGCAAGAGTCACACGTCGACAACTCCTTATTCGAGAGTTTCAGCCCAAAAACATCAGTTGACTTTTCTAAACCCGCAATTCCCTTTGCATTTAAATGCCCTAAGCGGGAGTGCCAAATGTCCATCGTTTGAGCCTTATCTTTCTTGTCAAAAGTTTTAACCCCATTAGTAGAATTATTCCCATTCTCTGCTTTGTTCTGCACAATTGAATTTGCCTGCTTGGAGGCATTGGCAGTCTTTGCCTTGATTTTATTCGAAACATTCGCTTGCGCATTGTCCGTAATGTTCGCAGGCGCGTTATTCGCAACACTCGCTTGCCCCTTAATCGCTGGTGCAGGTTTCCCTGACTCACTCGAATTTTGGGTTAATGCGTCCTTAAAACTAGGGTATGTTAGTATCGAATTTACAACTTCATCGCCCTTTATAAGCGGACTAGAAGACACTGTCGCAGCCTGTTGCGCAGGTAATGCGGCAGTGTTCGCAGGAGAAATACGACAATTGACCTTATACATCCGATCACTCGTGCGTTCCGCAGTGATGGAAGGGTCATCAATTTTGTCGTTATAAATAACCATTTTGCCATTTTTAATCATGGTCGTTGCCCCAGCTTCATCCGTGCGACCCAACGAAATCAAGTTTTTCCTAAAGTTGGGTGCATAAAATACATTTTGCAATGTAAGTGCACGGGTGCGAGTTCCGTAAACTGATGTCAATGTTATATTTCCTATCCCTTCGATTCTTGACTTTCCTTCTCCCTGTTGCACATGGCCAGTTAATGGCTTGAAGTCGGAGAACCAGTCTTTATTGAAGGAGAAATGGTCCGTCGCTCCTGTGTCGACGTACCATTGCGAATCATAATTCGCGTGAGACACGTGGGAAGCCGGCACAGGGGGTTGCTGCTGAAGCCAAACCGCTGCTGAGTAATATGAAACTGGAGAGTCACTGAATATGTCAGCCTGTGTGACAGTGGCCTTTTGCTGGCCTCTTCCACGTCCCTTGCCCCGTGGATTGCCTCTGAATTGTCCAGTTTGGTTCCCTTTTGGTTGGAATTGCTGTTTCGGCGGAGTAGGGCATTCACGGGCGAAGTGGCCCGTCCCACCGCAAGTAAAACAGATGCGTGGGCCGCCGGGTGCATTTCCACCACGTCCGCGTTGTCTTCCGCCTTGATTAAAGAAAGCACCAGTGTTCTCCAATGGCGTTTTGGAAGGCACGCCAAACTCGTCGGTCGTCACATGTAAGCGGTTATATTCGCCTACGAGGCGTTCCTTGACCGCTGCTGCCGTGAACTCTGCGTCACCCCAGTGATAAACCGTCTGCTTGACCGGTTCATATTGGGGCGGCAGCAGGTCGAGGTATTGAAAAGCGTGAAACTCGTCCGTAATTTTAATCTTAACGTCGGCAAGTTGCACGACCTTTCGGTCAACTCGTGCGGTGAAAACAAACATCTCTTCGTTTTCATGCAACCGCATGTCCGAAAATTCCCGGCGAAGACAGGCTTTACGTGCCCGTGTCGTGGGCTGGTAGGCAGCTTTCAGTGCCTCCCACACCTCTTTAGCAGTGGCTTGGGCGACAGCTACGACCTGTTGGGCCTCGCCGCAAGCCAAACAAATGGTGGAGCGAGCCCGTTCTTCGCCTTTCTCAAAGTCCCTTGTCTCTCGAAACGGTGATCCGGCCGGCGGCTCTTTCGTCTTGCCGGTCACGTGGCCCCAAACTCCGTACGATTGGAGAAGGAGCTGGACTTGTACGCTCCAAGTCGGGTAGTTGGTTCCGTCCAACTTTCTCACGTCCTTGTAATCGTCGTAGCGCTCATATGACGCCATTTCGGGAAAATTTGCGACGAAATCCAGTGAAAACGAAGCACAAATCACACAAATCACGTACAAATTCGTCGCACGGATGCAGAATTCCCCCAAAAGTGAAGGCGAATTATGCAAAACTTCCCGGGGGTCAATCCTTTTAAGAAGGAGAAAAAACTTCAACTGGGTACTCTACCAGCTTCCGACCGAGTCACCTAGTGCCCGCGGGACGGCTAGTTTGCCACGAGACAGCCCCAGTTGAAAATGAGACCCTGCGTGCCCAAATGGACGAAGAGCAGGGAATATGCTATAGGCCCAATACAAAAACTTAAATTTAACAGAGTTTCACGACTGATAAATAAAGAAAAAAACACTTTTTGATGTGAAGCTGGCCAATTACGGGATCCTTGCGCCGTAATTGGTTCCCACGATGTGGTGAACGTTGTTCCAACGTCGCCGGTGCACGGAAATGGGCTGTCGTGCTTCCACTCGCACACTTCCGTGCTAAAGTGGGAATTATCGCTCCAAATCGTCGTTGGGCACGTCGCGCCTTCGTGAGATGAACTCCGGGGTTCAAAACACGGCAATAAGTGTCTGCACACACGCTTAACGTGTGCAGGTCTTCTCGTTGGTCGCCGGATTGAATCCGCGAGTTGAATCTCGTCGTCTGCGACGAAGAAATCCAAAGAAAAATGGCCGCCGTCGCGAAAATCTTCAATGACGACGCCCAAACGTGCTTATTTCGCACGAAAATCGACAAATGAGTGTCCTACCGTCGTTGGAATCCTTGTTGTGTGCTTGGTTATGCACACAACACCGCTGAAAAATCCCACAAAGCGTCGGTATCCACACACTGCCGTAGAAAACACAAAAACACAAATGTCGACCGTCGTTTATCTCTACGACGTCGAGTCGACGAAAAATGACCGATTTTCGTACCGAAAACGTGTCCAAATGTTCCGCTGATGCCAAGGAATCCTCCGCACACGTTGTCGCGACGATTCCACGCTGAAATCCGCACCGAAAACTCGTTTTTACGACGAGCTGGGCGAGCGCACACTCGGCGACTTCTCGTAGTCGCAAAATGGCCGTTTCTTCTCCAAAAACGTCGCTGCCAGATCGTTTTTACCCTCTGCTACCACTTTGAAGAGCTGAAAGGGCCTGTGCGCTGCAGAAATAACTGGAAACATCCTTTTTGGCTGGGCGGATAAATCGGACACGCGTCCGCCATCTTTTATTACAAAAGTATGTGTGTAACATAAAAACCTGGTTCGAGGCTAATCGCCCTCGATCTCAAACACAATGAAATCATAGAACAAATCATTGTTTCAATACACTGACTTGTTCTTTACAGAAAGACAAAACTAATAGATAAAATAAACAGAACAACATAAACAATAACTGCTCATTTGAGCAGATGACAGGTTGTGTGTGTTGTCACGTAATAGGAGTCGGTTGCGGTACAAAACCAGCATTGGGATTAAAATTCGGAATCAACCGACTGCGATACGGGACATCAACATGGCAACACACTGATTGCATTTATCTACAATATGCAATCTGATAATCTACGCGGATGCGAGGACAAACAGGAAAACGTCAACCTAACATCGATTTCCTATCGATCTAGGAATTAATTCACGTTTCCACACAATCTGTTTCAACTGACTTGAAATTGTTGGTTGAACTTGTGTTTTCGGTTTTACTGATTGTAAAACTGTCTGTTCAGGTTGCGTAACTGTTTGTGCCGCTTGTATCGTTGTTACTTGTGCAACTGCTTGTTGCTTTGCTTGCGACGGTGCGACCTTCTTCAACGTCAATTTAGGTTTAGATTCTTCCGTTGTGTCAGGTGTAAAACTAATTTGTTCTACAATATTGAGTCGTTTGGGTTGATAAACCTTAGCCTCATTAATTGTCACTTGATCACTTTCAATGATTTTGTTGCTGATTGGATCCCATATGCGGTAGCCTCGTGTAAATAACGCATATCCGACGAGTACGCCAATCTCTCCAGAATCCGAAAATTTGTCTTGTCGTTCGGCTTTCGGGATAAATCTATGCACCATACTTCCAATCTTTCGGATATACGATATATTCGGTGGTGATCCTTTCCTTATTTCATATGGCGTTTTCCAGTGCAGTAACTTCTGTGGTGTGCGATTCCGCAAATAAACATAAGCATGCAAAAGTTCAACCCAGAACCCTGGTGCTAAATTCGCCTGCTTACGTGTTACGCGAATTGCTTGAAGTGCTGTCTGGTTAAAACGTTCCGCGACTCCATTTTGGAATGGTGAGTACGTATTTGTACGTAAATGTTGAATACCCAACGATGTCAAATGCTCTGACATCTTTCGTGAACAAAATTCCAGTCCGTTGTCAGTATTAATCGCCTTAACACTTAAGTTATAAAGTCTTTAATCTTGTCAAAAGCTTCCCACTTATGCTTAAGTGCGTAGACCGACGTCTATCGAGTATAATCCTCCACAATTGCGAGAAAATATTTGAATCCGGACGGGGAGGGATAACTCGTTGGTCCCCAAATGTCTGCGTGAACAATTTCCATCGAATTCTTGGTCAATATAGACGGGAAAGCTTTCCTTGTCGGACGTCGCATTTTCGTTAATTTGCAGTCTTCGCAATACAAATTTCCCCGCGGTAAGCTTGGCATTGCTTTAACTGCCCCGGATTTGGACATTTCAGCGACTGTACGTACATTTAAATGTGCCAATCAACGATGCCACAATTTGAGGTAGTGACTGCAATTTGCTGTTTGTGGTTCCTTTTGACCTTCGGATACGATATTTGCATACGTCATTACAGCCGTTGTATTGTTTATACAAATTATAAAGTCCATTCGTCCCGGTCAAACGTAAAACAAGTGCCAGTTTTATCATAAACCTCTACACACTTCCCGCCACTTTTCTAAGTGTAACCACAGGTGTCGACCTGGAATCCAGAAATTAAATTTCTCCGACCAGTGGGCGCATAACCAACGCGTTGCAATACTGTATGTCGTTCTTTTCCATTTACTTGATGACGAAACATAACAGTTCCTATTCCTATCACTTGAAATTGTCCATAATAGGAATTCATAGTAGTTGGTTTTATCATCCGCAATTCTTGAAACCATTTCTTATCGTTGCATAAATGGGCGCCACAAGCGCTGTCCCAGGTCCATTGTTGCCATGGGATTGTCGGTGTTGATGGCAGTTGATTGGATATTGTCATGACGTCAAAAACGCCCAGAAACCCTGCCATTTGTCGTTCATTTGAGGATGTGCCTTGTCGACCTCGCGATTTGCGTCCTCTCGATCTCGTGTTACGGCCAGCACGAGCTTTTTCGTAATGTGACGGTGCTTGGGTGCAATCACGAATGAAATGGCCTGGTTGGCCACATCGATAACATGTATAGCCAGGTGACGGTGATCCACGCTGTTGAATCGTTGAGCTAGTCATAACTTCTGAGTCGTTCTTGGGCATTGGCGTCGTCATCAACCGCATTCGGCCTGCTTCACTAATCAAAGTTGACTTTACATTTGTCGTAGTGAATTTTGTGTCATCCCATGCATAAATCATTTTTACAACCACGTCATATTCAGTTGGGAGATCCTGAATAAGTTGAAAAAGCAATTTCGTCATCATCAATTTTCCTCCCTGCATCCTTTAATTGAGCTGCGGCATTTTCAACTCTACTAATGAATGTCTCCATATGCTCTCCGGTTTTAAACGTCATTGATACGAAATTTTTACGCAACATTGCAATCCGGGCACGTGAATTCGGTTCCTACATGTCGGCGAGATAATCCCATGCAGTTGAAGGATCTTCTTTTCCCGCACTTCGCAATAAATCCCGGTTTTCACGCTTCACTCCGTAGTAAATATAACCCATCGCTTTATTCTTCTTTGCCTTGAAATCTTTAAGCTCGGTTGGATCTGTCGGAGCCTTTGTTGCATTATCAATGTGATCGGTGAGCGTTTGTGCCGCTAATAACATTTTCATATCGCTTTTCCAAGCCTCGTAATTTAGGCCATCTAGTGGTGAAAATTTGAACATGTCCGGTATTTTATCCATGACGTTGTAATGGTGAAAACCCGTGAAAAACAAAATAACAAAGGTTAATAAACACGAAATAATATCACTCAAATGTCAAAATATCCACAAACTGAAAGATATCACAATTCGCGAAGGCCGCGACAGTCGACAGCGATAGCCAACAAATCTTCGGGCGAAGGCCGCGACAGTCGACGGCGATAGCCAACAAATCGTTGGGCGAAGGCCGCGACAATCCACAGCTGACGGCCGCGACAATTGACGGCTGATGGTCGGACGCAAAAGTAGACATATGACGGCCAAAATTTGCAAGCAGACGGCCAAAAATTGTCGGCTGACGATTGACAGCTGACAATTAGTCCATCCCCTGATCTAAAGACAAAAATGGCCAAACCAAAAAACATTTTAAACCAGTGAAAAAATGTAGAAAATGATTATAAACAAGTTAGAACATGTGAATAATCACACAAAATGTTTGAAAATGTGTAATGCATCTTGAAAATAAAATTTGTCAAGTAATAATCAGGATTTATGTGCATTTGTATCGAGAATTCTATGTTGTTTGTGTTTGTTTATACTCCTTAGCCTCGTTTTCAAACAGGTGTGACGTCATCATGACGTCAATTGTAAACTATGCCATTACAAAATTGTAGAGCACCATCAAATTAGAACTTTCCAACTTATTTTAGTCACTAAAAGTTAACTGTTTTTTTTTAGAAAAAAAGAAAAACAAATCAGCAAATTGAGATTTTTTAATTTTTTGAAAATAAAATAATTTAGACATTAAAAAAAGACAGTAGTTTTTCTTGTGAACTTGCATAATAATGCAAATTTGAATACATTTATTGAAGAAATTCAGTAGATATTTAATTTTTGCCACAATGGCTGACTTTATTTCAGCTGATTTGTTTTCGTTTTAAAACAAAAACATTTAA
This sequence comes from Strigamia acuminata, assembly GCA_949358305.1. Lineage (NCBI taxonomy): Eukaryota > Metazoa > Arthropoda > Chilopoda > Geophilomorpha > Linotaeniidae > Strigamia > Strigamia acuminata. Next base: position 315,343 of record OX442319.1, on the reverse strand, counting down.
CTTAAGATGACTGATAAGTTAGATAGTTCTAATTTGATGGTGCTTCACAACTTTGTAATTGGAAATTTTGCTTTATTTCGACCAGGAAAGCCGAAAATCGATAAAAATCTGAAATTATAAAAAATTAGACAAAAATGAATCGTTATAAGCAGCATAAGCTGCTTAAACCATCCTCTGCTACCAAGTGTAGCAGAGGAGAGGACGCAAATCGGTAATTAACCGAGTGGAAGTGATTATTTTGGCGTCGTGCTTCACCCACGAACGAAATGGCGACGTATTGGAATTAACCAGACCAACGCCGTTTCGGAATTAACCAGACTGCCGCACTATTCCCAGTGCTTATATGCAGGCAAACAATACTTAAAATAGTAAAACATTTAATAAATAATAAGCAGAACTTACAAAATGAAACCAAAAGATGAGAATTAATAGCAAGCAGGCATCAGGCATGTAAGCCGCCATCTTGGTTGGGAAAAAGTACAGGACGACACTCTGGTAATTAAGCATTACAAAAGTAAAATGAGAACAAATCAAAGTTAAACACTATACTGTATAATGCATGATACTTCATGCTAAAATGAATCAAATAACAGATAATACCGAAATCAACGTGAATTAGCGATAAACAAGAGATAAATCCAATAATACAATGAACAAGCATTCAGATATAAAATAGTATCAATAAATACACAAATCAATCTTACATCGAGTATTATAATGGTCGAAAGACCTACAGACATGCCCACAGATTTGCCATTAGAAACGCAAATAACGTTTCCAATGGAAACTTTCAATATACACATTTCCAATGGCGAATTTTCCTAAATTCGCCATTGGAAACGTCAAAACAGCTTTCCAATGGCGAATTTTGGAAATTCGTCCTTACGCGATTCGCCATTAGAACGGGTACCCGAAATGCCACACTCAGTGGCTCCCTGTGACATGTGGTGCCTTTGTGTTTTACACATTGTCCACCTAAGATAAGGTGCGCACCATAAGTATAGAATAATCAGTTTTTTTGTAATATTTTTTTTACGCTTCATCTAGAATCAAACCAATTTATTAATCGATGTATTTTGTCCTTTGAATTCGTTTAAAATTAACAAGTTTAGAATTTTTCTAGAAAAATAAAGTCCCAACTCATAAACCAACTTGATAATTTGTACACGGAAAACTCACACCGTTTCTCTTCATTTATTCACACACTAAAACTCAACACATTCTAGAATTCATGTTGCCCTGGTTACATCAAATCGCTTCTCAAAGCATTGTCGATAATCACGAACAATCGCATATTATTCGGTTACATTATTGCTTACTAATTTAGCGCTGAAGATAACAAAAAATAAATTTGGCAGTGATTTTACACAAAAATGTGGGTGACATAAGTACTGAAAATTTTAGGTTTGATGCAAAAAAATGAATAAAATTAATATCACATAACTTGCCTTTGTCTGATTAGCTAATCAGTGAATATGTCATCAATTTTCTGCCATTTTTGAATTGTATTACTTGCTATTTTCTTATTTTGAAGCAATCCCTTGTACAAAACTTGCAACCACTGTGGAAATTGCTGAAATATGGCAATTAAAGTCACTGGGGCTCTCCAAACAGCAAATCCATAGAAGATCAGGAAGAAATTAATCAATTATATCAAAAGTCCTAACCCAAAGATGAAAATCAAATATGGAAGCAAGACGGGGAGGACCAAAAGTGACCATGCAGCAAGTTGACAGGAATATTTTGTGCCTGGCACTGACTCTGCTGTTGTCTGCAAATGAAATTTGCACACATGTAGATGTAATTGAGTCTTTAGCAAACAATTCAAAGCAGACTAAACAATTGTGATCACCTTTGTTATCAAAAAATAGCTGTACAACTGTGGTTAACTGAAGCCCATAAATTGAAGTGCTCTGATTAAACTAATACCAAGCTGCCCTGGACCAAAGCATGAAACTGAGTGCTTTTTACAGAAAAAATACAGTTCAACTTAGATATGGTCTGGATGGTTAGTGTAATTAGTGGCAAGATTTAAGGAGAGAAGAGAAGTTTTCTCAGTGGGCAGAATCAATTGATGGTTTGGGTGACATTCGGGCGAAAATTACAGGCAAACATCAGAATAATGAAAGATTGAAAGATTCACAGAAGTATAAGGAAGTGTTGAACATGCACTTATTGCCATTTGGATGGAAAATTATGGCAATAAATGGGTGTTTCAGCAGGACAATGCTCACTGCATGGTCACTTTTGATCTTCCCAGTCTGCTTTTACATTTGAATTTCATGTTTTGGTTAGAAGTTTTTATGCAATTTACTAATTTCTTTCAATTTCTTCCTAATCTTCTATCAATTTGTTGTTTAGCTAGCCCCAGTGCCTTTAATCGCTTTATTTCAGCAATTTCCACAGTAGTTGCAAGTTTTGTACAAGGGATTGCTTCAAAATAAGAAAATAGCAAGTAATACAATTCAAAAATGGCAGAAAATTGATGACATATTCACTGATTAGCTAATCAGACAAAGGCGTGTTATGTGATATTAATTTTATTCATTTTTTGCATCAAACCTAAAAAATATCCATACTTATGTCACCCCCATTTTTGTGTAAAATCAATGCCAAATTTATTTTTCTAGAAAAATTATACACTTGTTAATTTTAAACGAATTCAAAGGACAAAATACATGGATTAATAAATTGGTTTGATTCTAGATGAAGCGTAAAAAACAATATTACAAAAAAACTGATTATACCATACTTATGACATGCACCTTAGGAAGGGGTCAGCCCACAGATGTTATAAGGTGTAGTCTACTAATTTATCTACTGGCTGGACCAGTTGCAGCGCAAATACCATACGGTTTTATTTAAACGCCCGGCTTCATTCAGATGCTGGGATCGTTTTAATGCCGGGCCCGAAAAAATGATGATTTTTTCAGAAAAATTACTTTTTTTGTAAAAAATTACTTTTTTTTGCAAAAAATTACTTTTTTTAGCAAAAAATTACTTTTTTTGGCAGAAAATTACTTTTTTTTTGCAAAAAATTACTTTTTTTTGCAAAAAATTGCTGTTTTTTTCAAAAAATTACTTTTTTTTGCATAAAATTACTTTTTTTTGCATAAAATTACTTTTTTTTGCATAAAATTATTTTTTTTTGCATAAAATTACTTTTTTTTGCATAAAATTACTTTTTTTTGCATAAAATTACTTTTTTTTGCAAAAAATTATTTTTTTGCAAAAAATTACTTTTTTTGCAAAAAATTACTTTTTTTTGCAAAAAATCACCTTTCAGGCGAAAAACGCCGGGCTTCAAATTGGTGCCGGGCAGGTCGGCTCAAAAAACTATTAAACGCCTGAGCGTTTAAATGAGGCTGTCCGGTAACAATAAAAAAACTTTCATTCTAGATTGGGACAGTTATCACTCGTAATATACTTTGCAGACCTGGTTATGCCTGGTTTGGAGAGAGTTCACTATATTACTTTTACATTTATTATTCCATTTCCATTTATTATTCTAGTTGTTATAATATTTTTGAATGGCATTTGGGTTGTGATTGAAACAATACAAATACAAAGTAAGTATGTTTACCATCTGCAAAAATTAGTTGATAAACTGTTTCTTTACTTTCTAGATGGTCGTAAATCCCTTGCTGATTGGAGTGACATCATGTTTCTAAGCCGTAAGGTTCTTTTTGATCATATTAGTACATAAGGTGTAGTGATCCAGCCGAATATAAATACAACCCCTGGCAAAAAGTATTCGATCAGCCACCACATCAGCTGATTCGAACTCAAATACATTTTTTTGCAGTCTAACTATTAATTTATCCACAAAGCATTTTATTCACTGAAAAGACCAAGCCAAATGCTACAATTTAGTGGCAATATGAAAAAAATTGAACAAAATTTAAAAAAGTTACAGAAATTTTTGTTGACACCCTTGAGGAAAAAAGTATTAGAATAGTACACAGCTGAGAAAAAAGTATTCGATCAAGCACAGAAAATTTCGAAATGTTAAATTAATATTAATAGAGGTTTTGCGATTGGACTTTTTTCAAACTTATAACTTATAACTTATAACTTATAAGTTATACATTTGAAAAAATTAAAAATCAACCCATAGATCAGATCTATAAGTTGGCCTACACGTTGTCCTATACGTAACGTATACAGTCAAAACTCTTTGTAACGAATCGCAAGGGACCGGACGAATCGATTCGTTATGTTGCGGTCAGACAACACGAACAGAGAGGAAATGAGAAATGGCGGTTTGAAATTCCCGCCGCCAATCTCGAGCGATCGTATAGCAAAGTACGTACGGAAAACTGCGCTGGCAAACATTAATATCCACTCCGGAATCTATTGTTGGAAGATGAGATCACTGTTGTTAATATTGTTGCAAAGGTACGGTATCCAGGTGTATGCTTATCCAATGGCTAGCCTGTGGGAAAGGGTTTTCTACTCTCGACACATTGCAAAATGGCGGAAATAAAAGAAAACACGAGCTAACAAAATAACAACTTGTTTATTAAGCGGTTAGTTGAGAACTGAATAAAATACACAGATTACATTGGTTCCTGAGGAACCGCACATGCGCAGTGGCCTTTACGGCACGCGCCAAGCCGATAGCGGCGAAATAACAAAGCAAAAGATACTCCGTTGTCATAGCAACGGAGGAAACGAAATCACAGCAAAGTTGTAGTTACACAAAACATGTACGAAAAACAATTTGTAATATATCAAAAGAATCACGACAGTCTCGTGAACAATAAAGTCAGTTATAACAATGAGATCTAAAAAGTCAAACACTAAGAAATTAGCGAAAACAGTGTTCGCGAAGCAGACGATTGAGCCTAACCAATCAGCGATCAGCAAAATGATGTAATCAACACATTTGAATTCGAAATAAAACACAAAGACTAAATAAGCAGATAATTAGCAATGAAATACATAAAAACTAAATAGTAAACACTTACAAAGTGAAAAAAAAACAAAATGAAATTAAACATTGACAATTCATCGGTAAAATCCAATATGGCGTCCGGTAAACTCCACATTGGCGGCAAAGCACACGGATTTGAAATACAAAGTTGAATAAAAAGATAAATACCAACGACAATAATTAATACAATAAAGAATACAATAAATATCACACTAAAACACGCAAATTATATCGAATTAGCTAGTAATTGAACGTAAGGCGAACGAGACGAACATTCTCGGGCGCGCATTTACGGCTCCCGACAACGAACACTTGTAGACACTAAACGAAGCATCTGAGACACTTTTCATGCATTCCAATCAAAAGATAAGACCCAAATTAGTCTAGAATAAATGTCTTTAAAATTCCAAACGAATCTAAAAGTGCTAAACGAAAGGTTCAAAGTTTGAACCGCAAGTGAACTGTATTACGAAAAGTGACGTCACACGCACTGCATAAGTGCGGTAGACAATGGAAAATGCACTGAAAAAGCTCAGACACAACACGAAATCTCTAAAATTCACTGAAATAAATTCTAAATGCAAGAAATAAGAAAAACAAACATCACAATAAATTAATATAAGTTTGAATACACTCAAATCAATGCACAAAAACACTAGAAATACACAAAATGTTTAATAAAGCAAAATCCTGAAAAGCAATTGATGAAATAAATTAGTAAAAAATCAATAACACTCAGAAAATTTATTAAGACAATAAAAATTGCAAAAACAAGCAGAAACAAATATTCCACGTTGTTTGCAACAGTTATAACGAGAATTCGTTAGAATTCGTTAAAACGAATTAGGTGAAAAAATTAAATTTCATCACCAAGCATTATTTTTTTTGTAAACCTTGATTACCACTGGCAAGTTTCATGTTAATTTTACTCCGATTCCTTAAAATTGTTGAAATTGTAGAACGGGACAAATTAAACTCCTTGCTACAATTAATGGCTTCTTGCCATTGTCAATGGCATCAATAATGTTCAGCTTGTCGTGAATCAAAATTGCCTTTTGTTTGGCAGCCATTTTCATTTTCCTGTGTTTTCTAAATATGGGCATTGGATGTTGTGATCACTTTTGAAAATTCGTTATAATGAGAGCTTATGGGTATTATAGTGTACCTGAAACTTGTTTGTTATAACGAATAATTGTTATATCGAAATTCATTATAACGAAAATATTTAACATGGTGTTCTATGGCTGGCCAACCAAGTCATTTTCAAAAATTCGTTATAGCGATATTTCGTTATATCGCGATTCGTTATAAAGAGTTTCGACTGTAGTACGTATAGGGCGCGCATGCGCATTGATCCATTTGGTTCGAAACCAGACGCCATTTTTTTAGCGATAGATCGCACACACACAAGGTGCGTTCAATTTCAATTGGATTTTAACTTTGTACGAGTTAAAAACAAATTCTATAATTAAGCTTTTGATTATCAAATTGATTACAAACGATTACTTATTTGGCCAAACATTGGCCGCAGGCGATCGTGGAAATTCGGCCGAACTTCGCCCGCATTCGATTGCGCAGATGCGGCGGAACATTGGCCGCATTCGATCGCGCAAATGCGGCCGAACATTGCTCGTATTTGTTGGTACGCGAAAATAAGAGGCAAAAGTGGTAAAATCCATCGGGAGTTTTATTCACATGCACTTGGGTGAAAAACAGAAAATGTAAGTAATAATAAGCAACGATCAAACGAGATACAGGATTGGGTTAATGGATAAAAGAAATCTAAACAAAGCAAAATATGGGATCTCATTGGATCCATTCCAAAAACGATGTTTACAATATAACAAACAGATAAATATCAAACATTAAAGTAAACATCGAGAATAAACAGCTATAAATCAATCTCGGGAAACAAAAAGGCTAATAAGAGCCTCCCATTCTCCGAGATAATGAACAAATCTCAGTCGAACAAGAGGAACAAAATAACAATATCGGTTGTCAATTGGTTGCGGTACCGTAACAAGCATAGATAAAAAACAGAATCAACCAATTGACAAATGCACATAAGCGGGATCCCGAAAAACTATAATCGAAATTACCGAAAACAATGTTTGCACAAAAACTGCGAACGCGGGGGCGAGAAAAACTTCGTAAAAATGTCAGCGGGATTTAAATCGTTGCTTGTGGCATGCCCATGAAACAGGCACACCACCCAGAAATACCACATGCCCACCAAAACTTTTTCGAGTATCGAGATCGGTGGCATACGATGCGTCGGTGTTTGTCACCAATTGAGTGCCTTTGCAATTCCCTAGATTAATGCAGTAATGCTCGGTGATTCAAAGGTACTTTAGGACCTAAAGCAGCATCTTCACATGCCTATCAGTGTGGGTCTCGTACTGCGAGAAGACAATTGTACTAAACAATATGTCCGGTCTCGTACGTGTCGCTAGAAATAGTAGACTGCCTACTAACGATCTGTATAGGAAAGTCGTGTTCGGAATTTTATAATTCTGCATTCTCATAATCATGCTATCTCCAGGAATATTAGTCTTTGTGACTTTCTCTATCTTAAATAAGTCACATAGTTTCCGTATGTATGTCTTCTGATGGATGAGTACGGAATTGCTTGTTCTGTTGAACTCAACCCCGAGAAGCATGGAAACAGGCCCGAGATTTACTAATTCGAAATACTTCGAAATCCCTTTTAGAATACTCTCTTCTACGAAACCATACTTTGAAAAAATGACGATATCGTCTACATAAACGATCAACACCGCTTCTCGGTCCAGAAAATACACACAGTTGAAGCCTTTCATAGGCTCAAAGCCAATGTCCAGTAATCTTTTGTGTAGTTTGACAAACCACATTCTGCCCGACTGATATAATTCGTACAGGGCCTTAAGTAATTTCCAGCACTTTCCCTCATTCCGTTAGGTTTGAAAACCTTTCGGAATTGATATAAATTGTGGTTTGTCAATGTTACCATAAAGGTACGCCGCCTTTATTGTCAATGTGGGTATCTTTCCAGCCCAACAAGATCAACATAACACAGAAAACACAACTACCATTACAAAATTCACTACAGGTGAGAACACCTCAGTGAAGTCTATGCCAGGACATTGTTTGAAGCCCTGTGCCACTAGCCTTGCTCTATATCTCTTAATGGCACCCGTGCTAGCCCGTTTCAGCTTGTATATCCATTTCTTACCAAGCAATCTTTGTTCGGGCTCTTTGTCCACTTCCTGATAAACATCTCTTTTTTTGAAAATATTTATCTCTGCCGTCATTGCTCCTTCCCATTCATTCTTTTTCTCAGTTTGCACTGCTTTCTCATACGTTGCAGGCTCCATCATGCAACACAATGCAAAAGGGTTAGGGACTTCAGGCTGTGACGATTCTACTTTTGGGCTAATTTATTAGTCCTTTTGAGATAGATAATTCGGTTTATACAAGACGTTGCTAAGTTTAGCAACAACCTAACCGAGATAAGCTACAGAAGTCTTTACAAACATGATACGTGATCGAATAGAAATAACTTACAGTTTTAGTGTGACATAACATATTTATTACTAAATATTAATGATAACAAAGATGGGTTCTTGACGCGTGTAAACGGGCGGCATCAACTGGTTGAGGATCCGGGCGAAGCCAGAGGGATACGGCTGACTTGCGGCATCGTCACAAATATCGCTACGGAGACGTATTTGGTCCGCAGCTCGAGTATCTAATAATGCGAAGAGTCCTTCGCATAAGTAGGAATATTCAGCAGAATATTCCATGTTCCAATGAATAAAAGTAAAGTAATTAGTGGAATACAACAAATGAATTGTTGTATAAATATTAATTGGGCGGGGACCGTCACGACAATTGAGAGAACGTCGCGGGAGTTGTTGAGACTCCATCCGCCAGCATGCCTTACGACGACAAGATCTCGTGATCAGGCGCCGAGTATTTAATTGTGTGCTTTAACTCGCTATCGGTGGTACCAACCACCAAGTAAACATTTCTATGGACTTACCGGGTTTAAAAGATATTGCCAATACAGGATTACCAATGCCCGAGTAATTTGTTTAACACGACATATTTTATATATCGTTCACGGGTTACTAACCCGGAGGGTACAATGGGGCGGGGACCGTCACGACGGTTGAGAGAACCATCGCGGGAGGATTTGACTCCTCCATCCGCCAGCATGCCTTACGATGACGGGATCCACTGATCGAGCACCGGGTAAAATATTACTTGGCCACTGCCGTTGGATTACCATTATCCAGGTAGTTATTGATATGTAAAGTTTAGGGACAAGTGTTGTCACAGTCAGTTCCGATTTACGATGGAGAGATTACCTCGTGCGTTTCCGAATTAGCGCGATTGTTACGCGATTAGTATTTCATTGTATCATGTCCCGGAATTGTAAATCAGTTGCTATTGTTTTTATAAATTGCGTGTGTATGTACCACAACTGATTTCCCTCCATATAATGACTTATTTAATCGTCGTCTGCTCAAATGAGCATTGTGTATTATAGGAATTTGTTCTGTTCTAAGTTGTGTTTATATTTTAATAGTGTACAGGACAAATCAACTAAATGAAGTATTGATTTGTTCTCCCTATAGTTTGTGAGGTCAAATAACCTCAAACCACATGTTATGTTTTTTCCACTGCAATAAAGATGGCGGCACAATTTGTGCTTGTAATGCAAAACACTGGAAATAGGATTGGACTCACTTTATTCGATATAATGGCCAACAGTTATTTTATCGCAACATCTGAAGATATTACTCACGGGCTACCAACCCGGCGTGTTACCTGTGCATTAGGCCTTTACCGACTTTTAACGAGCGGAAGGACCAATCGAGAAAAGACGGGAACCTGCGAGGGCTTTTTACAACAGCCATCCTGCAGCGGACTGAGGCCAGTTAGCTGAGGGACCTACTTTCATTTAGCAAGGTCGTACTGTATACGACCGTTATATTAAGCCACCGTACGAAATCTAACTGTCCCGTAGAACAGCAAGCTAACGTTACGGGGCCATTTCATGCGAACGCATGTCTATTACCGGAGTTGGCCTTCCCGAAAAGGCCCTACAACAACAATAACAATAGTAATGAATACCGATTGTGGAGAGCTGAGGTGGCCCGATGTGTCGATAAGAAAGTGAGATCAAACGATAACAACAATTCAATTACAGACATATTCAGTTATCAAGCCAGGGGGGTGAGAGGGTGAAATACTGATGCTTATATAGTTCTGTAGAATTACTAGATTGGCGACAGCCAATCAGCATACGAATCGGCGGATTCGTGGGTCACTAGTCCGGACCTAATATATGACTATGTCCAGATGGGCCCAGTTGGGGTCCGAAAGGGTCCGATTGGTTCCCTTTAACAGGTAAGTAATGTGGATATTGATTTGATAGAATCACATTGTCAAGTAAATAATACTTAGTTTATGTCGAATAAAATAGTTATATTTTATTCACCGTGTCTAAATAATTATTTATCACACTTTTTAGTTTTATCGAGTTTGAATTACGCGCGTTTGGTAAACAGCGCCATCTATTGTGAACATTGATAAATACAGATTTGTAATCATCACAAGGCTCATTTCTCAAAGACTTAAATTCAAACAAATTGGCATCATACTCATAGTCATTGTTCTCGCACCAAGCTAGGATTTCAATCCTGCTTCTTAATCTCGTCTTATCTGGTGCTAAGTATGACGTGCATGGTTTCCCATATCACGACCTGTCTTCCTCGTATATTTAAACCTTTTCCACTTTTCCATGTTTAGGAGCAACAGTCGTTGTCCCCCAACTGCTCGTAGTCCCCTTCTAATATTCCTAGTGACCCGCAATGCCTCTTCGTAGGCCTCCTCGTCCTCTGACTGTCTTGGACTTTCTCTGGGTTTTAATACGGGCTTGGAGGTTGTGGGTAAAGGTGGCTTAGCTGGCGGTGACGCCGCCTGTTGTACAGGCGTCGGCAACGCCTCCGTTACAGGGGCTTGCTGCGTCATTTGCTGCACAGGTGTAGCTTCGGCTACAGGTGCAGGCTCTTTAGCTGCCAGAGGAGGCATGGGAAGTGGTGTGGTCTCTGCGACCTCATTATCTGACTCAAAACTTTAGTCATCCTCTGTGTAAATAAACTCTCCATTTCCAGGTCGTACCCCCTCTGATTCTTTAAACACCTTCTCATAATAAACCTTGTCATTCCGGTATTCGTCCTCAATTATTTTCACGTGCTTTGAACTTATAACACGTCTATTCCTGTGATTCCAAATCCTATAGCCTGTTGTATTCGTTCCATACCCAACAAGAGCTCCTGCCCAAGCTCTTTCTTGCAGTTTTCCCTGCCTCACTTGAGCTGGTATGTGCACGTAGGCTTTAGAGCCAATACAACGCAAATGCCTAATTTACAATTTCTTTTTTCAAAATACATTGTAAGGGGCTTTTGTATTTAATTTGGGATGGGCAAATCTGTTCTTCAAATACACTGTCATGTTCACTAACTCAGCCCACAGATACCTCAAGAAATCGTTATCGAGCATCATCGCTCGCACGCCTTCTAAAATGATACGATTGGCTCTTTCAGCCACTGAGTTAGACTCTGGGGAGTAAGGGTTTGTCCTTGAAGAGATATTCCCGGTCTGGCAGAGTTGAAATAGAAAACAAACACGGTTTTCAATGGTGCGGGAAACTGACATGCTTCCGCCATGTTCAATGGTTTTAAAACATAAGATCAGTGATACATGCTTCGAGGCTAGATCGCACTCGAACATAAATATAGGATAAATCAATCATTCATTATTTTGATTTATCCTTTACAAAGGATAAAATAGCACCGTCACATACTGTATAATCGATAACCCTGTATAATCGATAACATAATGAGAATAACAGAACAATACAAGCTTTTTCGAGCAGACGACAATCAGAGCACGTGCTAATACAAATAAACGAACTGCGATACCGTAAGAAGTGTGCAACAAATAAATCACGCAAGCATTTATACAAATAGCTAAACACTCCAAACATCAACCGAAATTCAACAGTCCTCTCACATTTAATCCCTTCTTTTCTGGCATAACAGTCCTATGGTCTTGATGTAAACTTTCCACCGTTGTCAGTCCTTATTCTGTTGACCTTTTTGGATGTCATTCATTCTATTTCACGCTGCCAGGGCTCAAAATGCACCAAAACATCACCTTTCTGTTTCATTATCCTCATCCACATATAGCGTGAATAGTCATCTATGATGATTAAATAATAACGACTTCCTCCTAATGAGCTTTCCTGTGAGGGGCCCCATACATCCATGTAGACTAACTTCAAAATTCCCTTTGTTGAAATTTCTCCAATCGGTGTAAAGCTAGCTCTGGTCTGCTTTGTCTCAATGCAATGTTCACATTTTCCCATATCTTTGTTATCCAACTTTACACCGTAAATGTCAGTTGATTTAGACATTGTCACAATCCCATTTGTGTTCAGATGGCCTAATTTGCCATGCCAAAATTCCATATCCAATGGCTTATCATTAAAAACACGTTATCCATTCATCTCTTGTTGTTGAACGTTACTCCCATTGTTATCTGCAACATTAAAAAAAAGACCCCCTCTCACTCGAATTCCCTTTCTTTACGCCACTCTTGACAGCCTCGCTGTCACTGCGCAATACGCTATTGCCGTCATTATTAACAATCACTTCGGGTTTTGTTAATTTGCTCTTATCTCTAGGTAATGTTGACTCTTAAGATGTGTTGTGTGAGTGCTGGAATGACTGGAACCATCCTTTGGGACTTTGGCATAACAGAGCCTAAAAATGGCTCCCACATTTATTCAGGTTTTGCCAAGAAGAGTGACTTCACTCCATAAAGAGGTACAGAACAAATCATTAACAGTGTGTAAATACAGAAGGACATTTGTCACTTCCTATCATGACAATACTAAGAAGGACGAATCCTAAGCAAATAATACGTTAAAGTATTTGAGACAGTACACTCTTATTTCGTATACACGCTACAATAAACAAATCGCTATTGCGAACAATCCAAATACTTTATAAGACAACTATCTAATACAAAAGCATATCTGTCATGCCAGCATCATCTTTCCCACTTTGCCACTTTGGGCTGACAATTACAGATACTCGACCGCACATCAAACAATCGAATTCAAACTGTGCTAAACCGGAAACACACAGTATACAACTACATAATTGGTCACTAAATCGGAACAGGTAAATGGGTTAGTAATTGTACATCATTATTTGCCACAAGTGCATCCTGTTGCACAGGGATTGCACTTGCGTTCACATTAGGCAACAACACTTTACAATTGGTCTTGTACATGCGATCACTCTGTCTGGTCGCTTTTCAAATCAGTTGAGTGATCCTGTCCTTGTACGAAATCAATTTGGGTCACAAATCCTGCTTCATCAATTCTGCCAAGTGGCATTAAATTTCTAACAAATTTGGGGGCATGGTACACATTTTAAGGTGATAAAACCATCAGGTACCTTTTCACCGGAATTTAATCTTAAATCGACGATTTGAATCTTGTTCATCGCCCGAACTGTCCATTTCCGACGATGATATGTTCATTGGCTCCGGAGGTCGTGAAGGATGCAGCTTATTCCACTCTTTCAAAAGTTCCACTCTGATCTTTTTAGGGACAAAATCCTCAATAGGCCACGCTGTAATTCTTTGTTTGCATTCCTCAAACTCAGGCCCCAAGAAGTCAATATATTGAAATGCCACATGAATGGGCTGCAATTCTAATCCAGTCCCATTCACGTCGGCTGCCTTTTGATCTGTTCGATCAATTGCACAAAATCGTCGCCCAATTCACAAAACACACTTTCACTTTGGCAAACACGCCAAAAACAACAATTTTCCCAACCAAAAATCAAAGAGAAAAATGCACTCCACTCAGGGACAAATCTCACTAAGTGAGATGAAAAACTTTGCACAGTATTCCCCAAGTTCCGTCCGGACACCTGGGACCGCGGGACACTTGGTGGCCAGGATGTTGCAAGCAACATATGGAAGTAAATTCAATTCAAATCCTAGTACAGTTGTGGTGAAACTCAATTCAATACCTGAAAATACAAAGTTAAGTTTTTAATGAAAACCTTATGCAAAGTTCAAATTCTTATGCCCACTCATCTGAATATCTCTAGTTGTTTAAGTTGTCTAAGCTGTTATCTTCTAAGAATCCAATATCTGTGTTTATCAATTACTCTTGCATGATTAGTCCTAAGTATTTCAAAATGTATGTCAAGCTATAATCATATATCAATATTGCGTGTGAAACTTACCTTTTATTCCAATACTCTGATCCAATGTGTTTAGAAATAAGTTCTTTCTAAGATGCATCAAAAGCCTGTTGTTGTACCTTGTTTATGTTAAAAACTATTAATTCCTGTGCCTTGTTATGAAATACTCATCCTAGAAACCATTGTTACCTGATGCAATCACATGTTCTTATTTCATAAGCAATCTGATGTAATCGCCCATTGTTGTTTCACAAGTTGTCTGATGCAATCGCCCATTGTTGTTTCACAAGTTGTCTGATGCAATAGTGTATTCCTATTTCCTAATCTATCTGATGTAATCGCCCATTGTTGTTTCATAAGTTCTGATGCAATAGTGTATTCCTATTTCAAAGTGTTTCTGATGCAATGTGACACTATTGTTTAAAGTGTTGGCTTATGCAATAACTTGTAATTCTTTCTTCATTGTTTTGTGACTCTGGCATTAGATACCATTGTTATTCTCTCATGCAATGCTATTGTCAAAAGTTTTCTTCTTTATCAGTTGTAACTGTTATTATCACTCTTAACTCTGATTTCACACAGAGCAGACTGTTGTACCTGATTCCATACCACTGAATAAATCAGTTCAGTTATTTTGTACTACTCTTGTCTAAGTTATTAGATAATGAGTAGTGAGTAGTGAAGCCTAATCCTGCCTCCTGGAGCTTCCCGGATTCAAAGTCAATACGCCGACATGCAGCAAAGCAAACAGAGATTCTTCTAGTACTCAACCCCCCCCCCCTCATTCTACAAAGTGTTCCAGCAGTCTTCAGAGATGCTCCCCTTCTTTCCCAAGCTCGATGCCTGCGACAGGTGAAAGAAACAAGGAAAAGCCTACGAAATAATAGGACTTTGCTTGCTCGATTGTGCGAAGGGCAAAGAACAATATAATCGACCCAAACAAAACCTTAAAATTAACAAAGTAAATTTTGACCCAAAATAAATACAATATAACGCTGTGTAGATGTTTTTGTTTTGCGGGATCTATCGTCACAAAACACTGCCGGTGCTCCAAGGCACAACGTGCGTTCACCGGGGAACTAACACGCCCGAAAATCGCGAATATTGTGCGAAAATCGGTTCTCCACACGTTCGTGGTTTCGTTGATGTACTCCGGGGTGTAGAGTCTTAACTGAATATGTGATATTTGATTGTCTGATTCCATTGTTTGCGCGTGCCTTTATAATTGCACATTTCCGGATAGGTGCAATAGCGTGTTGTTATATTCTGTGCCCATGTAGTGGTCATCCGATTCTGACTTTTAATCCATATACGTGTTATGGTATTGCGGATGATCATTTATACCATTAGCAACCCATATGAAAATTCCCTATAGCATACTATAGGGCATTTTATAGGGTAGAATATCCTATAGGGTCAACCTATAGCAAACTATAGGTTTAACCTATGTGTAGGGTTACACTACACAGAATACTATATGATTACTATAGGATTAATAACTATAATATTATCCTATATGAAATACTATACAATACTATACATGATTATTGGTACAGTATCACCCTATATAGCATACTATAGGAATTAGTATAGGGTAAATGACTATAATACTACCCTATACAAAATACCATACAATACTATACATGATTATTGGTACAGTATCACCCTGTATAGCATACCATAAGAATTAGTATAGGGTCATTGACTATAGTATTACCCTACACAAATTATCATACAAACCTATATGTGATTATTGGTACAGTATCACCCTGTATAGCGTACTATAGGAGTTAGTACAGGGTCAATGACTATAGTATTACCCTATATGAATTATCATACAAACCTATATGTAATTATTGGTACAATATCATCCTGTATAGCATACTATAGGAATTAGTATAGGGTGAATGACTATAATATTATCCTATATGAAATATAATACAATACTATACATGATTATTGGTATAGTATCACCCTGTATAGCATACTATAGGAATTAGTATAGGGTAAACCTTTGTCAGCAAAAGCTGCCGATAGATGGCGTTTTTTCCAAAATTGTTACTAAATGGTAATCATTTATTTTAACGGCTGGCCTTTGGTTTTGGCCATTTTTACTTGAACAATTAAATCAAATATATGATTTGAAGCAACTTAAATGGAAAAGTTGCTAAAAATTTCTTAATTATTTATTTAATTTTGCTGTTCAAGACTTCACACACCATGGATATTGAGGTGTGTTTAGATATCCACTTCCATCTGAAATTGTGTGAATTTTTCAACCAAGGCATTAAACAGTGCTCTTCTAGAAATCATTAATGAATGCATAAAAATGCATTTGATTGTGACTTTAGATAAAAATTGAATACATTGTGATGTAATTACATCACGATTATTCAAAATGGCTATCAATGGCTGTAATGCTGTTATTGGCTGTTGTTATTAAATTTTTTAAAAAAGTGTGTCATTTATTTTCTGTACAGGATCAGACCATATCATATCATATGAGGTCACATCATATAAAATATTCTATAGGAAACCATACAGGATTTTAGTATAGGGTACCACATAGGATTTTACTGTAGGGTACCATATAGGTACGTACTATAGGGTTTACTATGATCTGTTGTTCCAAAATATTATAGTGTACCCTATAGGGACATACTACAGGGTACCATATGGGTATACACTATAGGATACCATATAGGTACATACTATAGGGTGTACTATGATCTTTTGTTCCAAAATATTATAGTATACCCTATAGGTTATTACTATAAGAATACCCTATAATATTTTTTTATATGGGAACACGCACCCAAATTATCATCTGCTCGAATAAGCAAGTGTTTACTGGGAAAAAAATGAGATTTACTCACTTGTAAAGAATTGTAAATATATAGGTAGATGGATTTTACAAGTTTGTAAATTAGATTTACAAACAATTGAAAATAAGTCTTTTCCAAACATATTTACAATCTGGAAAGTGATCATTTCCGTGACTTTTTTTACAATAACTTTACAAACATTTTCAATTGTGTAATTCTAAAATTTCACAATATATTTCCAATGTATTTCTAATATATTTCTAATAAAAAAATCTACTACCTTCCAGTTAGAAAAATTTTAATACACAAACTCAATTTTTTTTTTCAGCTGTTTGATTTTTTTTCAAACACCATTCAACAATTAGTTTTCATTGATTAGATCACAATTTGCATGTTTTATTGACAGTTTTATTTAAATTTATTTTAATCTTATAATTTTCTTTTTTCTTATCATGACCTCTGCTGGAATTGAACCTGGGTCCCTTTGTTCTAAAGACCACTGCTTTATCCACTAGGCTAGCATGACTTGTGATAGTTAAATGTGTAACTTCCCATAAGTTGTATAGCTAATTCTTTGTTAAATGGTTTTATATTCTCTAACAGTCAATTTTGTTATGTATGGAGCCGGCCTGGACAGTCCGAAATAAAGCTGACAAGTCGTGTAAAAGGTGCGGATAATCCGCATCTGCGTCCGCCATTGTTTTATTAACTAAAAGACAATGAGAAGTGATTGATTCGAGGCTAATTCGCCTCAAAGTCAATGTACATCAAACAATAGAACAAATCAGCATTGTAAACTACTGATTTGTTCTTTACAAAACAAACTGAGAACCAAACTCAACAAATCGATAAACAAAGTGAATGAACAATCGATGAGTGTCAATTCTAGCAGACAACATCCGCATCGAAACTAAAACAAAACATTAGCACGCATTGACACATAGGTATACATTAATTATATCACGCGCCTAAATTACGTACAAACAGCATCACGCAATTCAAACATTAAATAGGTGAACACTAAATCCCAATAATTCCCCCTTTGTTCACTTATTTTAATATTGCAAAAATAGATCCGCAAAATCCACAAATTCACTTTATGGTAATTATTCGATTTTCTAGTCTGCATCTACATTCGTACTCCTTCCAGCCAATCAAATCCACCTGTCCGCGATATTACATCTTTATATTTATCCGGTCTAACAGTACAGGTTTCGGTAAGGGGTTGAGGGGTGGTTCTGGTATTGAAATCAAAAAGTTTCCTTTCATATCTATATCCCTTCTCCATACACCATTGCACAACTTGATTCCGAATTGTAAGTCGATTGTTTAACGGTGATATGTAGTAGATATAAACTTCACCGGCTCTATCCCCTGTCTTCGTGACAGCTTGGACCCTTTTCCATTCCTTCATCTTTAATGGGAGTAACGTTTGTTGACTGGTTATTCTCCCTTTTTGTTCATTGTCCCAAGGTTCAATCAAGAACGTTTCAGGAATTACTTCTCGTGTATCAGGGTCAGTTTTATGAATTTCTACCCTTTCCTGCACTGCACCTTCCCCAATTAGTTCGGGAATTGAAGCAATAGGTTCCTCAATTTGGGTTTCATCCAATAAAAATGTTTGTCCCCCTTTAGCAAAATCAATTTGATTAATGGAATCACATTCCATCCTTTCTGGTATCACGAGTTCCCTAATTGTTTCACGTTTCTCTATTCCACTCTCGGGTAATGAAAGTGTTTGTCCCTCGTTATCCAAAACGGGTTCATCACTAATTGTGTTCCAGAGATTTGGTTCCATCCTATTCACGATTGGTTGGTCCAATTCAAACCAATACACACTTTCATCTATTCTTGCACGTTCCGACGCAACGACACTATTTTTTTTTGGATCCCATATTCTGTATCCACGCGCCGTCATGGCGTACCCCACTAGGGCACCCGACCATGTCTTCCCATTCGATTGTCTAACGTGCACCTGAGAGCCAATGCATTTTAAATGTCTCAACGACAATTTCTTGTCATAGAACAAACAATAGGGGATTTTCCCATTTAAACCTGCATTCGGGAACCGATTACTTAGATAAACTGCAGTTACAGACAGTTCAGCCCATAAATTAGGGGGAAAATTGTTTTCCAATTGCATCGATTTCACACTGTCAATTATCGTGAGATTCATCCCATCGGCTACCGAGTTCATTCCGGTTTGAATACAATTTACTTCAATATTCGATGTATCATCCCATTCGGATATAAATTCCTCACTATCCGTCTCGATGTATTTCACTGTAGTGGAGGTGATGCATTCAACTTGTGCTTGCCAATGCTTAAATCTTGTAAACATCTCCCCCTTATTTTTCAAAATTTCTATCCAGGCAAATCTTGAGAAATCATCAACTATTACAAGATGATAATTGGCCCCACCCAACGATGCGACCTGTTGTGGGCCATACACACCCACATGGATGAGCTCCAAAATCTCTTTAGTAAATACTTTAAGAATGGGGGAGAAATTGTGTGTCCCTGTGCTCTTAACTTCAGAGCAAGTAATGCAATGTGGAAGATCTTTATTTTGGAGTTTGATTCCAAAAATATCTTCAGTGTCTTCCATTCTGGCAATTCCGTCAGCATTAAAATGCCCCAGGCGCGAATGCCAAATGTCCATTGTTTGGGCCTCGTCTTTGTTTTTCACTTTAATGCCCTTACTTCTCACCTTTTTCGCTTTCAAATTAAGTTCGGCGTCAGCATTCGTGTTGGCACTGACGTCCCTTACACCACCGAAAACGATCCTCTGATCTGGCAGAGGATGTCCACGGACCTTACCCACTTTAATCTGAGCGGCAATTTGCTCAATTCCAGTGTTATTTCCTCCATTGTTGTTATCTAATTTATTGATCCCACCATTCGTATCAGATTTCCTAACAACATTGTCATCCTTAATAACTTTCCTATTTTTAATTCTTTTCGATTTCCTGCCCTTAATTTTCGATTTCCCAATCGCATTTGCACATGCTCGCGTATTATCGCTTAAAGGCGCAGACGAAATCTCTGTAGACGTCACTGCATCACACGAATTGTTAATATTCGTTAATTTAAATTTTAAAGGGGGCAGTGAGGCATCCACATTGCTATTATCTTCTACAGATAATTCCACCGAATTGACTGCAACACGTGGATTGTCAATATCCGCTAACTCAGCTTCACTGAAGTCAATACTGGCCATACTGCTTGGCTTCCGGTCCCCCTTTAAACTTTCACTCCAAACCCCGTCTGAATATTCCATTTCCTTGCTTTTATGTTGGTTCCCAACACCGTTTGGATAAAATGTTACCGTATTCGTATTCGGCACATTGCTATTCGTTGCCCTATCTATTCTATGTATGCACATCCCGTAAATTAACACAATAGCATTATTAATCGCTTTTGCCAAAATATCTGGCTTTTGTGTTAGTGCGCTCTTAGAAATTAAATGTGTTAATAGCGATACATTTTCCTTAAAATCAGACTTTAAATCAGCCGTGTCAACCGCATGCTTTGTTGAATAGGGTGCGGTTGCACTCACATTTGGAACCATGGTGCAACAATCAACTGTGAATTCATTATTCCCATTCCGTTGTGCCACCAATAATGGTTTGCTGATTTCGTTTTTGTAGATAGCCAGTCTCCCATGTGCAATATTAGTGGTTAGGCCAATTTTATTCAATTGTCCCAAAGAAATCAAATTTCTTCCACTTTTGGGCACAAACCAAACATTTCTCAACCAAAATTTGCATTTCCGATTTTTATTAAAGAAAAAGAAATAGATATCCCCGATACCCTTGACTGTTAAATTATTAACCAATGTGTTTAATGGCCTAAAGTTATGTAACCACCTTTCACATGATGCCACATGGTTGGAGACCTGGCTATCACAATACCAAACCGAATTTATATCATTCACTGTTATTACAGAGTTACTAAAGTTTAGATGATCACTAATATTCGCGTTATACGAATTTCCACCTATGGAATTTTCCTGATTTTTCTGGCTTTGTTCACGGACCCCAGCCATCTGAAAAATAGTTTTAGTGTTCATTGTGTCGGGTAACAATCCTCCGACTTGGCCATCCTCTGCTACCACTTGTTATGTATGGAGCCGGCCTGGACAGTCCGAAATAAAGCTGACAAGTCGTGTAAAAGGTGCGGATAATCCGCATCTGCGTCCGCCATTGTTTTATTAACTAAAAGACAATGAGAAGTGATTGATTCGAGGCTAATTCGCCTCAAAGTCAATGTACATCAAACAATAGAACAAATCAGCATTGTAAACTACTGATTTGTTCTTTACAAAACAAACTGAGAACCAAACTCAACAAATCGATAAACAAAGTGAATGAACAATCGATGAGTGTCAATTCTAGCAGACAACATCCGCATCGAAACTAAAACAAAACATTAGCACGCATTGACACATAGGTATACATTAATTATATCACGCGCCTAAATTACGTACAAACAGCATCACGCAATTCAAACATTAAATAGGTGAACACTAAATCCCAATAAATTTGGTATTTATTGTTTGAGATATATTGTATTTTAAGTGTATGAGTTGGTTGTTTGTTTCATTAACGACGGTTCGTTTCATCGACGAGACACGTATTTTTCCGTCCCTGCGCCCTGATTGGTCGTTTCCATATTGTGCCCATACGTTCGAAATTGGTTCGTTTTAGGCATTATTTTCTGTTCAGAGTTCAAACTTGATACAATTTTCATGTTCCTGACGGTATTTTACCTTGTGCCTGTTACATTTCATGTGTTTAAATGTTACCTTTAAATTTCAGCATTTTCTTGCCATTTACATTATTTTTACAATCATTGTGAAATGACATATTTTCATTTTATACATTTACAACACATTTCCAACTTAAAGAAAACTGATTGAAAACATAACACTTTGAACAAAAGATTTACAACTTATTGGAAATATTAGTTTTCATCTCTAGAATTTACTACACATTTCCAGAAGTTTGGAAATATGTAATTATTTCCAACATATTTCCAACAAATTTCCTCATCGTAGTAAATTCAACTTTTCCATATAAATTTTCAACTTGGATATGTTTGGAAATTTGTTTTTTTTTTCAATGGTTGTTGTATTGTTTGGTTAAACTTGTTTTCTTTGCCTTTTGGTTTTGTAAAGAATGAATCATAGAATAAAGTCAATGATTCATTCTATACAGGGTGGTCAGAAAGTCTGGTTCTACGTAAATAATTCCCAAACTGTTCTAGATGTTGATTAAGCAAAATTATTGTAAGGGTAGTATGTCGGGGGAAATCCAATTATGACATCCAATTTGACCTCTGAGATCATCTTCAAGGTTATCCATATTGTAACTCGAGAACCGTGACCGATAAAGCAAAACGATAAATTAAAAAGTTGTAGAGCATCATCCAAGTAGTCTAGAACCGTTCTTTAAAAAAAATTATTTCTTTTTTTTTATTCCTTTTTTCTCAAAACTTTTCAGTTTTGAGAAAAAAGATCTGAAACATTAGTCTACTCAGCATTGTAAAAATAAATTTCTTCGAAAATACTTTCGCAAAACTTTCCATTTTGTGTTTTAAACAAAATAAAATAAATTTACTTCAACTTGCTTGTTAAATTGTTCCCAATCACCATAACATTTTTTATTGCTGGATTTACTTCAAAATTCTATTTTTTAAACAATAGTCTAACATATCGAAATAAAACATGTCTGAGCTTGTTTCTTAATTTGTTCAAAATAAAACAAACATCTAAATATTCAATTTTTATTTCACTCGAAACTTTTGATTTTCTTAACAGTAATTCAATCGAATTAAATTGCAACTTATCTCGATGATCGTGTGATAAGATTGATAATTTGAAATTTCCTTTGTAAAGGACTGGATTTTCGTTTTCTCTTCGAGAAAATAAAATATGTTTTGAAACTGTTCTTTGTAAAACTTATTTAACGTTTTAATCTTAATTTACTGCAATGTCTTTTTGTCATATTTGTCTCACATTTGGCTCACACATGCCTCATATGTGCCGCTTACATGCCTCACACTACACTTCCATAGAACGGTATACCACACACACAGTAAAATATAGTTTTAAATATGTACTTGCTGTATATTGTTACGCAGCTGAGTCAGGCTGTAATCCGGCTGTCTCCTCCGTGTTTCCTTAGTTAAATAGTATCACAAAACATCACTAGAGGTCGTCATAATGGTTAGATCAACTATGATGTAAAAGGGAGAACACTAGGTTTCTTAATAAATGACAGAGCTGAGTAAAGTCAGTTCTGTCTTCGACCCGATCTTAGAACATTGTCGGCCAGCGTATGGCTCGACAGCTTTGAGATCGGGATTTAAACCTTTGATTTATCTAAGTTAACCATGCTTGTTACTTGAGTTTGAGTTGTTATTAGTTTGATAGCATTTGTTTTGATTTACTTTAAGTTTGGTTAGTATTTAGTTAGCATTGAATTAATAAAAGACTTGTCACTATCTTTTAAACATTGAGTTACCTGAGTTCTTAATTAATATAGAGTGAGTCATTTGGTAATCAGTAGTAGCTAATTAATAAGTAGAATAGTCAAATAATTGACTGCTGATCCCCGGGCCACGTAGCAATATTTAACTCAGATGAAATTCAAAATCATTGAAAATAATAAGGGGTTTCATTAAATGAGCGATTATAGTGATTAGTTGATTATTGCAATAATCGTAATCACTCAATTATTGAGGGTCCAACAAAAATCTGAGTATGTGATTATTG
Source organism: Strigamia acuminata (assembly GCA_949358305.1). Lineage (NCBI taxonomy): Eukaryota > Metazoa > Arthropoda > Chilopoda > Geophilomorpha > Linotaeniidae > Strigamia > Strigamia acuminata. Next base: position 291,529 of record OX442319.1, on the reverse strand, counting down.
CTCCTATGGGCGGAATTGTTTAAATTGTAGCCTAAATACGTTGCAATTGTTTAAAAAAAGTTCCTACAAATAATAATTGCAATTACCTAACTCGTTTCATGTGTTCAGTTTAACCTAAACTGAGCAGACTTTGTTATATTATGACCTTGTGTAGTTGAAGCAGGTCTGGTGCCGCTATGTTGGTTTCAGTTGAGAGAGCACTTATAATCGGCCCAAGTCAGCAGAAAATCATGGTTTGGGATGATTACTTGTTTAGATGCTTAGTTGCTTATTTGATGAAATGATTATTCTCGAGATTGATTGAATCCAGTCACATGACACATCAAGTAATCGACTAATCACAGTAATCAAAGTAATCAACTAATCGCTCATTTAATGAAACCCCTTATAATGTCTAAAATTCATCTTACAGTTTCGTGTTTTTTTTTTACAGTTTATTCAATTGAAGCCATTATAAAACTATTGGGATTAGGACTGGAAAAATACTTTGAAAGCGGTTGGAATCTGTAATGATTACCCATATATGAATTTATTTTGATGTATTTGCAGTTTAATTATCAGTTGCATATTTTCAGTTATGATTTCCTTGTTACATTAATCTCTATTGCTGGTCTCATTTTTGAGTACATTGGGTTTCCATTTTACTACATTATGATTTTTCGGCCACTACGATTATTAACGTAAGTCTCTTTTATTACATTTTCATTATTTTGTAATTTGTATGTTGTCCATGAGGATGATGTTTATAGTAGTAATTCAAACAACAATTTACAACGATTTATTGAAAACATTGGTAGCAGAGGGTGGTTCTACATTGTTTATAACTGCTAAACAGTGAGGACAATCGTTTTTAGTAGAGTTTCGAGGCGCGGACGAAGTGCAACGCACGGGCCGCAACCGGGAGCTGAAACGTGTAAGACTCACTGATGCAGAATATCAAATAATACAGTAGTGGAAGACTTTGCTCATGTTTATACATCTGGTTTTCATGCCAAAACTCGCACCGAAACTTCGCGCTCGTAATTGCGCATCAAAACTTGCGCAAATGATGTGAATAGTGTTGAGAAACGATGCCAATAATTAATAGACTTCTCTAGAAAATAAATCAAACTTTAATTAAACTAAAAAGCTATACTTTACATGTGCTAAGTGCTCTAAGAATGGGGGCTGTCATCTTGGCTGCTCTGATGAGAAGAGAGAAGAGTAGAGAAGTAAAGTCTGTCCCTCTAGTGACAGATTAAGTAACCTCTCATAAGCCACTAGTGGACTCTGGTGGCTGAATTACAATATAATAACACAAAATTACCGTAATTCATGAGAGACATTTACAAATAACAACAATTGTCAATTATCATATCTAAACAACTGTTAATGGTAAATTATGAGAATCAATGCTCACATAATAGATATTTTAAATTTAGAAATCGAATTCTCACAAAACGCGGCATACGCGTACAACGAAGACCATTCGAGCAAGAAAGGAAAGCCAGCCGGGACTTAACCGTAACAATTCTGTTCTCGATGCGATTCAGACGTTTCTCGGGCCGAGAAACGAACGACGAACATCGGCAACGGGTGGACGAAAACGGCGGACAAGATTGCGACACGGAGAATCGTCGGCGATCTGAAAATATAAGAAAAACCCGGAAAATTCACGAAAAACGCAGCAATTTTCCGATTATTGACGAAAATGGTCGTAAATCTTGAATGTAGTCGTTGATCCACGTCCAAAGTCGTTGCTGGAAGCAGAAAAACGTTGGCGAAATTCGTCGCGACCTGAAAATAAACAATTATCGCCGAAAATCGCAAATTTGCGAAATTCAGTGATAAATTTGTAGCAGAGGAGAGCGGCGCAAATTCGGCGATAGCCGAATGTGGAAGCGAAAATGGCGGCGTCGTGTCTCTGACACGAACGTAAATGCGACGTGACTGATTTGAAAAGAAGCGCGCGGCGAAATGCCGCTTATGTGCGCTTAAAATTAATAATAAAGAACACCTAATATGCTTTAAACAATAAACAACTGTCTAAAAACATAAAAGTTTAATTGAAATGAAAGGAATCTTACATATTAGGATTTCCAATGTTGAAAAAGGTGGAAAAGTGCACACGCCTGTGTGCGCTGCCATCTTGGATTGAATAATGATACAGGGGTGACACCTAGTGTCATAATTAAGCGTTATACAAAGCGAGATGTAGGAAAACAAATAGTATGAACTAGGCAATGCATGGTGTTGCATGCTAAAGTGCCAAACATAAATATAAATATCAGAAATAATTGAATTACATACCGTACTGCCTCGATTTAACGCCGGGGCGTTTATTCATTCTTTTTAGCTGACCCCCCCGGCGTTTATTCAAAACCCGGCGATTATTCGCGCCGGGCGTCTACCCGAAAAAAAAGTTGTAAATCTCATATGCAGAATTAAGTTTTGTAGAATGAATTTTTATTTTTATTAATTATGTTTCAAACATCTGACTACTTCCATTTAGCTAACAAATCATCACAAATTGAGAAGGCACCTGCATTAGAAGTGCTAACAATTGTAGCAGCATCTATTTTTTTGCTGATTTCATGTTCTGTATATATTCCTTCATCTGGACGTTGAGGCCACTTCCAGTATTTTCTCATCTTTTGCATTGAAGAAATTTTAAAAGTAACCCGTTCACTAGATGCTTGTTTTTCTACGATTTTACCCGGAAAATGCTCTCCCTCAAATAAGTGAATAACATAATCACCAACTGAATATTCGACAACCGCAGGCATATCCAAATCCCCCTGATCATTCTCATCTAAATCTACAGGAAACGACACTTCATCAACAATTTCGTTCATGTTTTCATCTCCATCACCGTCTTCATTTTCACTGTCGATAAATATTTCGTTTTCTTCGTTCTCTTCCTCAGCATCCTCTTCCTGTGATTCGAAAGTATCAGTCGATCCGTCCTCTCTCGCGGTTTGCAGCATTTGCATCGCCGGAGCACACAATTGGTCCGGTTTCAGACAGTGGATCAAGTGATCCTCGCTTCCGTCGGTCGCCGTAGTTTGTCCGCACGATTTAAACGATTTCTCTATCAATTCGGACGAAACACTGGCCCATGCCGTCTTGACCCATTCGGTCATCAGAGCTTTCGATGGCGCTTTTAAATTTCCTCCCGTCGTCCACTCTTTATCACTATCGCCGGCCAACCAAGTGTCATAAATCACAGCCAAATGCTGCTTGAACGGCTTATTCCACGAAACATCTGGTGCCTGCAAGTATTTTGTGCAGCCACCGGGTATCACGACTTGTAAAGTGTTGAAATTCTTCAGGTGTTCTTTAGTACGCTCGCTCGTGTGACACCTGTAGCTGTCCCAAACTAAAACACGACAACCAAAACAAAACTTTGTATAAACTCGATCCAGCCAATCCGTGGTTAAATTTTCGTCCATCCACCCATTTTTACTCGAAACGACTACCGCCCCTTTGACCGATTCTAATTTTTTAACAGCCCGAATACTTTTTTTAAAAACAATGTAAGGCTTAAGTTTAGTACCGTCGCCTTTCGCAGCTAACACAACTGTTGCATGTGCCTTCTCATTTCCCGTTGTTTTCATAGATATTGTTTTTTTTCCAATTACATCAACGGTAGTATTGCTTATCATGTCGAACCACAACGACGTTTCATCCATGGCTACGATGTTGCAAACTCGTGGTTTTTTTTCGCGACGCAAATTCGAAATGTACATAAGGAAACTAACAACCTGTTGCTGCAACTTTTCCGGGTCCTTCTGGGCTACAGTAGTCTTCCTTCGTACGGATAAACCAAACCGTTTCATGAAATTGGAAAGCCACCCATTGCTAGCTACAAACGTTTCTTTCTCCGATGTTTCGACCAAAAGACTACTAAAAATCTCTCTCGCCTTTATCCGAATTACTTTTCTTGAGGTGCGTAGACCTTTGTTGCGCTGTTCTAGAATCCAAGTGAACAGAGCCGACTCCATAGATTCCGAAAGCGGTTTTCTACCGCCGCCACCCAATCGTTTACGTTTAATCACCGACGAATTCTTGAATTTCTTGGCCGATGCAACTTGCAAATCCGATCGTTGTTTCTTCCATTCCCGAATTCGTTTCGGGTCGACGCCAAACTTCCTTGCCGCGGCTTCACCACTGAATTCAAACGCATACTTCACTGCCCGCAATTTGAAATCCATATCGTAGGATCGTTTTTTACTTCCAGTTGGAGCCATATCGCTGGTCGAATGAAGTTGTACAGCAAAACAGGCGTTTTATATACTACGGTACATACCGAACATAACGCGCACGTTACATACGATAACAAACGAAATCAAAACGTTTTAAAAAATGATTAAAACCCGGCGTTTGTACGGACCCGGCGTTAATTTAAGGCCGGCGTTTATTGCCTTTTTGTTGTTAGTTTGCCCGGCGATTAATCAGGAGCCGGCGTTGAGATACGACCGGCGTTAGATCGAGGCAGTACGGTAATAAATAAGTAAATAAGAACGAATATATCGGGATAAAGAATAAATAAATGATCAAATGTGATCCTATATCACATCGACACACTTTGGGCCATTTTAGACCAACAAAATTAGCACAGTTTGGCGTGTCTCGTTGGAAAGCCAACCATCCTCTGCTACCAACTGTAGCAGAGGTGGAAAATATGCACGAATTAATCGTGCAAAACTAAGGAAACGACGAAAAACGAAGTGACAATGGCGGCGACCGATCCGGGCGCACTTTGTCACTAATGGCGGCAACGTCTGCACGACGTGCACGGAAATGGCGATAGGAATCGCCGTGAAAGTGATTTGCACTTATAGTAGACGTGCAAAGGAAGCAAACCGCTTATAAAACAATAAAATTTAATGGATAAACAATAAACTTACAAAATAATCCTGATTTGGATGAGAAACACGAAATGCGACTATCCGTCGCCATCTTGGAAAACAAGAGTACAATCGTACGCCATCTGGCGTTAATAACGAACATTATAAGAGAGGGAAAATACTAACTATAGCATGATGCCTAGTATTTAACAGCAAATAACTAGATGCATTATACCTAATGCATAAATAACATTGGAAATGAATATAACTATACGGAATTGAACAATACATCGAGATACAATTACTAACTCATTGAATATGGGAAAAACATAAGCGAAATACAATATTAGAACACATATTGAAGTAAATGGCGCAAAACACGCCAACAAAAAGTCCCCCGCGAATTTGTGCTTGCCTGGCTCTCGAGCTGGGTTCGTACATGTTCTCTAAAGCTTCACAAGCTTCTTTCAGAGTTTTCAATCCATCAATGTAGAATTTTAGATTGTCAGAAATGGATAAATAAATCACACCGAGTGCTCGTTTTCGGCGTACTATCCATTTCTTGCTCTCCTTGGCAGTTGCATTGGGATCTTCCTTTTTGGTCTCATCAACAAGTCCATCCAAATCTTCGCTAGTTAGCAACATCCACATATCGGACTTCCATGATAGGTACAGTGAGGGCAAAAACTAAGTTAACAAATGCATCATGTTGATTCTTATGGCTGTATCTCCGGAAAAAAGAAAGGAAAATTTATGAAATTTTAACTGAAGACTCGTACAACATCCTACTTTATTCACCTAAAATTTTATCAACATCTATCCATCAGTTTCTGAGAAAAAAATTCTTTTGTGAAGTGACGTAAAAAATTAGAGGCAAAAAGTAAGTTAACATACCCATTAACCACAAACAATTAGCCATTCCCATTATAAAATATGCGGCAAATATTAAAATTTATCCATAAACACATGTGTAGTCACTCTTAGATACACTTCATTAAAACATCCAAATCACAAGCAATGCCATTGTGAAACACTGAGCAATTGCCTTGACTTTATGCTTAGAATCATTTTTCTGCTGAAATATCCATATCAAAGGCAGTTTATCATGTGCAAATGAAAGCATAACAGTCTTCCAATACTTTTTTATAAGTATATTGGTCCATGATACCCTTAATTTAATGAACTGGACCGTTGCGAGCAGCTCTCGCAAAAATATTTTGGGGAAACGAGCGCCGAGTTGCTTGGAATTCGCCTTTCGGTTTTGGTGATTTCGAGTTTCGAGGGTGAACGTTCTTTGCATTATTCTTTGCCCACTAGAGTTTTAACCGGTACTGGCTCCATATTCGGTCTATTTTTTCGCCCCTGTATTCACGTTATTAAAGCTTGTTGCAGTTGTATGACGTGTGCGTCGTGAACACTGCTTTGAATTTAGAGTAGGACTTTGTTTTCCTAGTAGTGGGAATTGTTTACAATTCCTACTTGTCGTCTTTGCTTAGTCTTCAGATGGTTGGACGTTGAAAGGAGAATGAGAAGTGTGTATTATGAATAAAAGTAAGTGACCAGGTAAACATGAGTTATGTGACCAGGTCGATTGAAGTGGGTGAGGAGGGGTGAAAGGTATAAAATAAGGTTAATTGTTGGAAATAATAAGATGCGCGCGATAAAGCTGCGCATGTATTAATAGGTGAATCATCGATGTTAGATGAAAAGAAAGATTGGGAGAAAATAAGAGAACTTAAGATTGGGTTGGTCTAAGTTAGAAATGAATAAAAAAGAAGGGTGGGTAACCTGCTCGTGACAAATGTTTTTTGTTATTCTCTTAAGTATTTTAATGCCTTATGTTTGAGATTATTATGTAAAAAGCTCGTAATTATTCATTTTAGTTGTTAATGATTAGCAGTGAAGCTTTGTGCCCCTTGTTTTGGCACTGTATCGCACTTTTAGGCTTAAGTTAACAACAATTACCTATGTAGTTATGCCTATTGTTTTGGGCACGTTTATCCACGTGCTTTTGTTGTAGTGCCGTTGCTACGGTAGGTTGTTATTGTGATTTCTAGTTATTAAGTTATGTTTTTTCTGTTCTCCATGATTAAAACAGTTGTTTTTCATGACGCCATTTATTTACCTTGGAGTGTTAGCTTCTTGCAAGTGATTCAAACAGCCAGGCATCATTTGGGAGGTGAAAAGCGACTGGGAGAATTGGAAACCACCAACAGATATCAAAGTATGACGATGTTGAGATTTAGGCCCAAAGGAGCGGCCACTGACACTCGTCCTCCATTACAAGATATTTCGTCAGCATTTACGATCACTCCATGTTGCTGGAAATAGGACCGACACATACAGGAAACCATCCCCAAGCCATTTTACTATTGGGATGGTTTTTCCATATGGATATCGGTCCAGTTCATTAAATTAAGGGTATCATGGACCAATATACTTATAAAAAAGTATTGGAGGACTGTTATGTAATAAAAATAAAAAAATTAAAATTGCGTTTATTAATTTATTTTATGTTTTAGAAACGTTTTTGAAGCGGTTCTAAAACGTATCGTTTTAGTCTAAAACAATACGTTTTAGAAACGTGGCAATATCGGTATCGGCCACACAAAAAAATATCGAATCCGATATCGGTGAATACCGAAATATCGGCCGATAGCCGATACCGATACCGGTATCGGTTAAAGTCTAATTTTAAGAATGTCATGTAAAAATAGTGAAAAATGAGGCCTGAAAAAAGGTGTCTATAAAAAAAAGTATTGCTACCTGCTTCTTGTAACTTTATGTACTCATTCTTCAATGTGTTATAATGTTCCAAAAAAATAATAATGCTGCTAACTTTTATAGTTTTGATACAGTGATGTTAGAAAGACAACTCACTCATTAAAGTCTATGGTAATATTTAAAAAAATGATATATTTTGTCTTTTTTTAAACACAAATAACTAAAAAAAAAATTTTTAAAATTAATTTTTGGTACATAGATTATTTTAAAAACATTTTTGGAGGCCAGATTAACCTTTTAAGTAGCTGAATGTGTCATTTCTGTAGCAGAGGACGAAAAACAGGCACGAATTTGTTAGAATGTCATATTTAATTATCAATTGTATTAGTACATATTTGTATCGTATTATTCAAGCGAGAATGCATTCTTTAGTCGGTGTTTATGTTTACATTCAATCACTGTTGTTGTTTACATTTAGTTTGTATATGTTGCCCACAGGTGGCACTCATTGTAAAAGGTCACATGACTCTAGAATAAACTCACTGCTTTATTAGTTTTTCACATGACAACACCTGGTTTTTCTCTTCACACAAATGAGGTTTTCCACACCACTGTTTAACTAGGTATCTGCAGATGATTTCCAGCAGAACGACGAAAAACGGCGGAAAAGAAAGTTTCGGGATCGGTAGTGACGCCGTACATGCGTACTCACTTAACGTCAATGGAGCAACGTCTACACGACGTGCGTGGCCGAAATGCAATGGAAAACGAAGCTGTGCACTTATACAAATGTGCACAGTAATGTAAAAAGCATAAACAATTTAATTAGCAAAAGAAAACTTACAAAATGAGCCATTACTTGATGGGAAACACAGTGGGAGCTTGCAAACCAAGCAAGTCGCCATCTTGGATAAAGATACAAGAGTGATATGCCAGCTAGTGGCGGAATAATACATTATAAATATGAAAAACGATAATAACTGCAATATGCCCAATGCATAAGCAAGAATTAACAAGTGCATAATGCCAAATGCACATTAATATGATCCGAAAGTAATACAACAATATTAGAGAAAGAAATACATCGAATTGTGATAATTAGACAGTTAAATATCGAAAGATATGAATAGACAATAATATCATAACCCATATTATAGCAAATAGTGCATTGCACATCAACAATTTCAGCTAAAAAAAACGAGGTGGCCAATAGCACCCGACAGTGAAGGTGAATGTGGCCACCATGGTTTTTTTTAAAAAACAGGAAATGTGTGACAAAAAATTAAAATGTTTGATATGGGTATTGTAACTCTACCTAAACACATAGTTAACAGTTCTGTAGTTATTAAATTGAAGGCACTATTAACAATTTACTAAAAAAATCCACGTTGGAATAAATAATCCAGCGAAGTCGTTTAATTCGCACGAAGCGAATTCCCGCGTGTTTATTCGAAACATGTGTTAACTTTGTTGATGTGTTTTACACAATTTACTTCAATATGGATTCTAATATTATTGTTCACAATGGTTTTCCACTATTTCATTTGATATTCATTAATTTTCGATGTATTATTCTATTTCCGTATTTATAATGTTATTTCAGAACTTTATTATGCATTAGGTATAATGCATTTGTTATTCTTTTGTAATGCATTAAGCATCATGCTTTAACTAGCATATTGTATTTATTTCAATGTTCATTCTTAACGCCAGATGGCGTATATGTTTACTCTTGTTTTCCCCGTCACACCAGGAACGACCCTGAAGAAGGGCTCCACCGAGAACTTGTCCGATTTCCCGTATCGATCATTAATCGGTTCTCTGCTATTCCTGGCTTCTCGAACTCGACCCGACATCCAGTACTCCGTCATCGCGTTATCGCAATATAACAATTGCTACGACAAGACCCATATTCGCGCCCTTCTCCAGGTTCTCCGTTATGTCGCAAATACGGCCGACTACGCGATCGAATTATCCGGATGTACGACAAGCCAGTTATGGGCATACACCGACGCTTCTTGGGCCTCCGAATTCGAAACATCTCTTAGCTTCGGAGGATTTGTAACATATATCGGCAGCGTCCCCATCGGGTGGGCAGCCAAGAAGCAGTCTTCCGTTGCGTGCTCGACGATGGAAGCGGAATTCATCGCCCTCGTCGAGTGCGTAAAAGAGCTATACTGGCTTGATCACGTCTTCTCTCAACTCCCGTTTCTAAACCGCATGTCTCGACCTCTCGTCTATTCGGATGCTTTAGCGTCCATTCAATTTACATCGAATGACGTAGAGAACGCGAAAACCAAACACATTCGCGTTAAATATCACTGGTTGCGGGAGTGGTATCTGGCAAAGTGCTTCGATTTACGGAAGGTCCCCGGTGAAACGAACGTAGCAGATATTTTCACAAAATGGCTCGGATCAAAGCGACTCCGAACACTCACCGCGGGAATCTTCTGCCAGTAACCGATGAAGACATCTTTATTTTTCCCATCGTTTTTCGGACAATCCTTTGTTATTTTCCCGGATTTGAGGTTTTATCGTGTAGTTAGATTGGGAATTCTGAGCTTAGTAAGTGATGTTAACGATAGTACCCGACACGATAATTCCGAAATTTATTGTTTTCTTTTTCTGATTTGACACCGAAAGATCCCGTGTTCTATTTAATTTATTAATTGTACTTCAACCCATTTTGAAGTATGGAGGGGTTTGTTGATGTGTTTTACACAATTTACTTCAATATGGGTTCTAATATTATTGTTCACAATGGTTTTCCACTATTTCATTTGATATTTATTAATTTTCGATGTATTATTCTATTTCCGTATTTATAATGTTGTTTCAGAACTTTATTATGCATTAGGTATAATGCATTTGTTATTCTTTTGTAATGCATTAAGCATCATGCTTTAACTAGCATATTGTATTTATTTCAATGTTCATTCTTAACGCCAGATGGCGTATATGTTTACTCTTATTTTCCAAGATGGCGACGGATAGTCGCATTTCGCTTTTCTCATCCAAATCTGGATTATGTTGTAAGTTTATCGTTTATCCATTAAATTTTATTGTTTTATAAGCGTTTTGCTTCCTTTGCACGTCTATTATAAGTGCAAACCATTTTCACGGCCATTCCTATCGCCATTTCCGCGCACGTCGTGCAGACGTCGCCTCGTATAGTGGCAAAGTGCGCCCGGGTCGGTCGCCGCCATTGCAGCTATTTTCTCGTCGTTTCCTTTATTTTGCACGACCATTTCGTGCTCGTTTCCACCTCTGCTACAAACTTAACATAATTTTGGGACTAAAACACGATCGATACGAATCGCCGATCGATCGCCGAAGAAAAGTACGTATGTCACGTGCACGAAACGATTCCGTTCAGTTTGGTTAGCCGAACATACTAGCGAAAATTAACACGTGCGCCACGTGTTCCAAACGAATTAGGCTTAGTTTGATTTCCAATCCAAACCACTATACCGATAGTAATCGAATTTAGATTTACTCAATTCGCGAAGTAATAAAAATAACCCTAGACAACAATAGAAGCCACACGTGTAAGCCTAAACAATTCAGGTGTAATTGTTTCAGCAACGACTCGTATTCGCAGCAGGATCCGAGACCATCAATCATACATTTATTAACTGTATTAGAATATTCGTAAGTGTTTAATAAAGTGTTTATTATAAATAAAAGTGTATTATTTGTCCCGATGACATATTTGTATTTCTCTGCCACTAAGTCGAATCACGACAAGTTTCCCTTATTTTTTATACAAACTTGTTATGTCTGTACTTAATACAGCACACTATCCTTGTTTGGGGTTAAAGTGATGTTTTGCCTGTTTGGCTTTGTTTCCAAAGAATGCCTTTAAATTTGTCTTTCCCCTTCATTTCTTAGAATATTTAAGATGAAACGACGATATCACGACATTTTTGGAACCTTATTTATTTTACTTCCTCGGATGATAAGTGCAGGAATTGTTTTGCTTATTCTGTATTACTTTTTTGCTATTGTGGGAATGGAATTATTTTCCGATATAGAGATGAAGAATTGTTGCAAGTATGATTTTTTTAAAAAAATTAGTATCTAGCATTTGTGTCATACTATTTTTTCATAGGAATACCACTGTTGAAGATTATTACAGATATGGAAACACATCATTAAGAAATGGATATTATCATTACAATAATTTTGAAAATTTATTTATTAGTGGCGGTAATTTCATATTTTTAGTTAATTAATTTAATGATTTTATTTCATTTTTTTTTTATTAGTTACTCTTTTTGAATTAACTGTTGTAAATAACTGGTTTATTATTATGGAAGGGTTTGCAATTGTAACAACAAATTGGAGTCGTCTTTTTTTCATGACATTTTATATTGTTACTATGGTAATGTAAAGTTTTAAACAATTAATGATTTTTTTAAATTGACTATTTGAAAAATTTCAGGTTGTCATGACAATAGTTGTTGCTTTTATTCTCGAAGCATTTTTGTTCAGAATTCAGTACCAACGAGTAGGGAATGTTGATGGTAAGTTAAACTGAAATACTCTAAGTCTCAATTGCAAGTAAATTTGCAAAATGTGAGTACATGATTTGCTCCTAGCAACTAAATTACTAAATATGTTGTGATGTACACCCAAACCGAGCGATATGGGTGTATCACAAGAAACTCTTCTGCATATTCAAGAAATAAGAATTTCTTAAAACATTAATATAGATTTAATTATAAAGAAAAACAGTAATATTTACAATAACTATAAGATAAATAATAACTTAAAGTAGAATCTATTAGTCATAATAGTTACTGTTTTGATGCTCTGTTATTCAGGATTCTTTTCTTTAAGATGAATGCTTCATGGTGATTTTCAATCCTTTACATCTTAGGCACATTTCACAACACTTAGCGCAACACTTGGCCCAGCATCCTGAAGCCTGATCTTGCTCTCACAAGCTTTAGCATACTCAACAGTAACTGTTTTCTGTCACTTTGTCATCTGACCGTTATTGTTCCTAAGCTATATTCATTGTTTATTGTTCATAATTCGTTATGATTCAATACGAGTGTTTCTTTCAATATCACTTGACAATTCGATTCCAATATCACACTTTATAATCTTAATCTTAAAAGTAACACATTAAACTTATATCCAATCAAAAAATATTACGGAGTAATTCTTAAATTAGATGCATAAACTCGTACATCACACTTCCCTTCTTAAAGATCAAATTATCACAAAAATTTGCAAAGAATGCTCACAACATATTAAGCACAGCAAAACCAAAGCAGTTCTCAAAACCACACACATTGGTTCACATTAATCAAAACCGACAAGCAACTCTCTAGAGATTGCTGGCAACTCTAAATGAGTTGTTCCTGGCGCTATGGTCAGAGGAACTGATTCGGATGTACTTCATTTTAGCAATTTCATTTTAGCGATTTCATTTTAGCGACACACCATTTTAGCAAACATGTCATTTTAACGACACAAAAACCTAGGTTTAATTCCTAAGTTGGGCTAACAAGGTGGCAGCGATTCAATTTTTAGTTATATATTTTTGATTTTTGATTTAGAGGCAGAAGTAAACTTCCCCTTTTTACTTCCTCTCGGCCTTTAAGTCCTGTTTCACCAGTTACCATCGCTAGATGGATTAAAATGGGCAATTTTCTAATCCAGTTTAGACACTTCTGTTTTAAGGCTCATTTCACTCGAGCTGCATCCACTTCTTTTGCTCTATCAAAAAGGAGTTAATATTTTTCAGTCTGTTGATTGGTCTACTGCTAGTCTTTTTTGGACGACTACTACAATTGAATATCAGCGACTTCGCTAACACTATTTTGAGTGGCTACGAAATCTTTCTACTGAGCTTGGTGACAAAGTCACTGGTGTAAATCTGATTCTTGTGTCTGGATAAAAACTAGGCCTCTGTCTCTTTGACTTTGATGACCTCCAACTCCAAATCCTTTTAGTACTCCAATAAACTCCTACGATTATGCAAATGATTGGCAATACCTAGCCTATGACTGTTGATATTCACGTATGAGTACCATCAGTTGTTGCTTGGAAGCCTCCAGAATTTCCATTATTATCTTTTCTAACAATACATCTTGAAATTTTGATCTTACCTGATCCTTACTATTGTTTACTGTTTGTATTCCCTCTCATCTTTTCAATAAAACTTTATCCTCAGCTTGTAAAATTTCTGCTAATGGGGGAATGAACATTTCTGCCTTCTGATTGGCGGGAGTAAGATCTCCTTTCCTATTGCTGCGCATGCAGGCGGAACGACTAAAATCCCTGTTTTGTGCACTATGATGGTATTACGGGTATTGTAGCCCTCCCACAAGCCACTGTAAATGTGATCGATTCCTTAACACTATAAACCCATTTCACTTGTTGTTCCAAACGATACAATACTGTTGCAGTCAAAACTCTTTATAACAAATCGCGTCATAACGAATTATCGATATAACGAATTGTTTAACATGACTTGGTTGGCCAGCTGTAGAACACCATGTTAAATATTTTCGTTATAACGAATTTTGATATAACGAATTATTCGTTATAACAAACAAGATTTCATGTACACTGTAATACCAATAAGTCCTCGTAATTACAAATTTTCAAAACTGATTACTTTTCACCTCACAAGATGGGCTCCGCCATCTTTGTTTGGCCTTGGGTTGCCATATGATCCGATTTTCGCTCTGAATTCGAATAAAATGGTTTCAGACCTTCTAAATATGTTCCTGGATCCCAAATCCATGTTTCTGCACTGAAATTTCTCCAAAATGCTCCAAAAACCACTGAAAAATGAAAGTCCTCTTGACTTCACTGCTGCACTTGCATGGCTGCCATGCCCACTGCTGGAAAAACTTCTCAAAAGTTGAAAACATAAATGTCACTCCATGTGACTGTGGCCCATAACCAACTGTTAGCAGAGCTAACTAATGCAGTGGAAATAAACATAACTCATGTTTAAACTTGGAGCAAAAATAACAGACTGATTTTAATAAACTCAGAAAAACTTAAAAGATGATACATTAGATCATGTGACCAAAATAATTGGTAAAGAACAAATCATATATGTATTATTAGTTTGATTATTCACATAGTACTATTGATAAAACAAATCTTTAACACAAAGATGCAATTGGATAAATGGCACTATTCTAGTGCTTATTTCTAACACATTCTTTAGCCTCTATGGATTTGATGGCTTCTTTGTATGAAGTGGGCTCTCGAATTGTCAAATGTACCATTGGTCGTTGAACTCCAATTGGTAAGTGTGCATGACGTTCGATTGATCTAAAGGAAAATTGCTCTGCTGCATATGGAATTTTCTTCTATTTGCAGTATGCTTCAATGTCTGGACGACTTCGGAGTCGGATTCCATGATCAGGGTAATAGTACACATCCACGTGCAACTTCACTGAATCAGGATCCTTACGAAGGTGTTCCTCACGTAGCCATTCAGAATAGGGACCCTGACCGCCAATGATACGTCATGGAAAATTGACAGGTTCAGTTAACCTCATGCGGTCACCTGTTTGAGGTATAACATCAAACTGGCGAGGAAAAGCATAATTTGGAACTGTTACATCAGCCGTAAATGAATTGGCACGCGTTCGTGGTGACACTTGCGATGGTATGACCAATGGCCCTGCAGTGGATGCAATAGGAGAAGTTCCTGTCGGCGTTTCAAGTCCCGCTGGCTTAAATGGAATGGAAGGTTTAGGAGTTAACGTTCCAGATGCCTTCGGACTACCCGGCGATGGTGATTTTTGGGATCCTGTCGTCGAGGATGGTGCACGCGAAATGATGGACTCATCATCGCTGGAATCTTCATCTGAATCGGATTTCAGCTTTGGCCATGGAAGATAGCGTGACGTGGATAGTGACAGCTCTTGACTTTGTTCCAATAAATTTGGATTCGATGGTTGATAATTTCGAATTGTTTTCCGATATGAAATGTGCTCATCAATGCGAAGATGCTTTGTTTCTGTTACTTGATCTGTATCGGGGTTCTGACAGCATATCCGACCAAATATCCAATCCAGGCTCGACTGTCAAGTTTATCTCGTCCGGGCGTTGTTATGTGTACCCAGCACTTGCAGCCAATTTTTCGGAAATGGCGTAATGATACAGTGACTCAAAAAATTGTTCACATGTTTGTAGTAGTATCGTTAATTGGCAAAAAAAAGATTTATAATGATTTCCCAGAAAGAAAATATTTTAAATTTTAACACAAATAGCTCATGATCTTTCAGAAAAAGTCAATAATGTTTATAAATTTCAAAAAACAAAAAAGATATGATTGAAAAAGCATCGTTCTTTCATGTAAACAATTTTTTTGCTGCTCCAATGTGATTGATTTTTGGTGTTGGAATTACTGTTATTGTGCAAGTATATTCAAAATTGGGGTTATATAGCAACATTATGTATCATAGCTGTATTTTAAACATTAGAAATCATCATGTGCCCTCGCTCATTGGAAAAACAACAAAATGTTCTAGCATTAGTTGAAAAAGGAATTTCTGTTCGAAAAATTGCTGCAGAAGTCCAAGTTAGCATTGGATGTGTGTCTAAAATTTGCAAAACATATGCTTTAGATGCAAAAAACCAAAATTAGGTCGCCCAAAAATTCTAACAGCCACACCGGAGCAAAACATTGTTAGGGCAGTTACATCAGTTCGCCTAGATACAGCTGTAGACATGCAAATTGATCTTGCTAAACATCATAACAATGTTGTTAGTGCTCAAACTGTACTAAATGTGCTAAAGAGAAATAGATTGAAGTCATCAGTCAATGTTAAAAAGCCCTTATTAACAGCTCGTCATAAACGGTTCAGAATGGAATTTGCCCAAAAATACAAAGACTGGACAATATACGATTGGAGAAAAGTTATTTTCTCAGATGAAACAAAGATTTACCGTTTAGGAAGTGATGGGCGCAAAGGCTGCTGGAAAAAACAAAAATTAGCACTACAATTGCACCAGATGATCCCAACAGTAAAACATGAAGGTAGTTTCTTAATGATTTGGAGATGCATAACTGCTAATGGAACACGAAATCTTGATAGTATTGATGGAATAATGAATGCAGAATTGTATTGCACTATTCTTAAAGAAGATTTGATGGGAACATTAAAATACTACAAGCTTAAAATGAAAGATGTAGTGTTTCAACATGACAATTGAAAAGAGAATTGAAAAGGTTTGGGACACAATAAGTAAAGGCACTTGTCTAAAGTCAATTGACAGTATGCCCCAACATATTTCTGAAGTTCTCAGGGCAAAAGGAGGTCATACACAACATTAAAATCCATGAAAGTTCTATGGCAAAATAATTGTTTCCATGAAAGAACGATGCTTTTTCGATCATATCTTTTTTGTTTTTTGAAATTTTTAAAAATTATTGACTTTTTCTGAAAAGTCATGAGCTATTTGTGTTAAAATTTAAAATATTTTCTTCCTGAGAAATCATTATAAATCTTTTTTTTGTCAATTAACGATACTACTACAAACATGTGAACAATTTTTTGAGTCACTGTAAATGTATATCTCTCCACAAAATACATGGAACCTCATTGTTAATTCTGGAATGCGGAATGCGATTTTTGATATAACTGAAGGTCACCGACAATTCTGCCCAAAGTTCAAGTGGAAGAGCGGTTTCCGAAAGGATTGCACGAACAGAATCCACCATAGTTCGATTTATACGCTCGGCAACGCCGTTCATCTATGGCGTCCTGGGATTTGTTCTTTGTCCTTGAATACCATGTTGTGTGAGAAAAGCTGAAAATTCGTTTGGGACGAATTCACCTCCTTGATCTGTCCTGACAGCTTTAATCTTGGTTCCTGCGATGCGTTCAACTCGGACCATGAATTCCTTGAAAATCTGGAATACGTCAGACTTCTTTTTCATAGGAAATAGCCACAGATAGTGAGTAGCATCGTTGATGATGGCCAAGATGTAACGTGCGCCACCAAAAGAGTCGACACTTGCTGGCCCCCACACGTCCATATGGAGGAGATCAAGTGGCTTTGATGAGACGGGTTTTGAATCCGGTGGATGTGAAGATCTCGTGGATTTCGTCAGTCCACAATCATTACATGCGAGTTCTTTCGTTACTTCACCTGGATCCATCCCATGAACTTTTGAATTTTTGGCCAATAGTCTTAACACATTAGTGTGTACGTGACCAAGACGTGAATGCCAAAGTCCCGTCGCATCCTTAACCTTCCCATAGCCATGGTGTGTCAGAAAAATAACAAAAGTAGTAAAATAACTATAACTTTTTTTTTTCTGAAAATTAATTTAGGGGACCAGCTTTAATTCCTCCAAAAATATTTTTTCTAAATTTATGATAACAAAGTTCTAAAGTTATTTCGATTAGGAATAAGTTAAACCAATAATAATTATAATATTTACAACATAAAACACCATTACGTGAGCGCCGTACACCGTTTTGCCACTTTTTAGCACTAGGCGGTATATTGAAACGATTCTGCGCATGTGCACAATCTTAATTTTCCAGGTGCAATCACATTTTTCCTGGCCTCAGCACATGTCAAACCAGAAAAAATGCGATTGAACCAGAAGAAATAAGATTCTGCACATGCGCAGAAGCATTTTAAAAGAAGGCGGATTTGACCGACCACAGCTAGCTACGTGTTGTAACCACGCTTGGCTATGGGAAGGTTAACTGTAGTCAATAGAGAGTTTGCGGGATTCATTTTTTCCTTACAGTTAAACACTATACGGTATAAAAATAGTGTAAGGAAAAATGATAAAATAGAGAGTTTGCGGGATTCATTTTTCCCTTACAGTTAAACACTATACGGTATAAAAATAGTGTAAGGGAAAAATGATAAAATAGAGAGTTTGCGGGCTGCATTTTTTCCTTATCACTACACTATTTCACTATGTCACGTGATCACCGAAACTGTAGCAGTCTCTTTTGAAAAAAATTAGAGACAATTGTTGTATTTTACTGCTTCAAAACAATGAAGCACCTTTATTATTGCGAATTAAAACCAAATGAAAGAGAAAACAATGATATAAACCTTAATACGTGCCCTTTGTGCGATTGAAGCGAAGAAAAGAAATGGCGGCGAATGAGGTCGTTGCTAATCCAAATTTAAAGGCTCTGTGAAGTAAATAGTGGAAAACTACCGGATTGGCTGCGCTATATTTTAATTTAGTGTTCAAAACGATACACTAAAGATTTTTCCCTTACGATATGGCACTAAAATAGTGTAAAGGAAAAATAGTGTAAGGGAAAAATGCATCCCGCAAACTCTCTAATGTCTTATTCGGAGTGTTTGAGATCGTTTTCTTTTGACCATTTTTAACTACATCCGAATAGAGCTGGGTCTTAGGAAGACATTCAGTTTCTGCAAAAAGAGAAGAAGAATTAGAATTTCATAAATTATTTTGTATCACTGGAATGGGATTGGGAAGAGAAAAAGAAGAAGAAAGGGATTGTGCATTATTATTATGTTGCGGTGAAGAATGTTGGTCTTTTAGACCAAATGTATTTTCTATTCGACATACCGTATATCTTTCATTTGTCCGTTGGCCTCTATTTGCCCGCGGACCTCTATTAACCCGCGGGAAAAAAATCGGCAGTGAAAATAGCGCGCGGACCTCTAACAACGCGCGGGTTCAAAACGTTTTGCATACGTTTCGGCCGAAAATAACCGAAACGCATGGAAAACGTTTCATTTGTGCCACTTTTTTGCTGTTTTTCGTTCAAATATGTTAAAAAAACCCAGCATCGGCCAATTGGCCAATGCCGGGTTTTTTGAACGTATAAATAACCCGCAGCCTCTAATACCGCGTGGGCCTCCAATTGCGCGCGGGATAAAAAAAAATTTGGCAAATAGCGCACGGGGCGCTATTGGAAGATATACGGTAGATTTGTTATTCGTATCATATAGTTATGATATTTCAATGTATATTCCGGTTTATTTATTGTTTATTGATTTTCTATGCAATTTATTTCTATTCTACGTGTTTATTATCATTCTGGGTATTCTAGCATGGAGTATCATGCTTTGTGTAACTCTTTACTTTAATCAATTGTGTTTTCCACTTTGTAATGCATGTAATCGACACTAGAGTGTCTTGGTATGACTTCTGTATTATTCCAACGTGGCGTCCACCTCGAGTGAGATGTTAAGCCATGGTTTTTCCTTTTGTAAATGTGGATTCAATTCAGGTATTATTAAACATTTCGTTTTATGGTTTTAATTAGAGTGTTATCTAGTTTATTCACAGCATATAAGTGCATTAGCACGGCCGTTTTATTCCGAAACCGCATACAACGTCGCCGATACGTTCGTACGGGAAGTGCGACGCCATTGCGACGTTTTAGTTATCGCTTCCACTCTCGGTTACCACCGATTTGCTCCCTCTCCTCTGCTACAAAGAAGGTATTTCAATGAGAATATCTGAAAATTTGACAGTTTTTCCCTTTCCGATCGGTTGAGTAAATATTTCAAAATTATCTTCTTCGGTGACTAGAGTTTGAGTGGGAACACTCTGGACCGTTCATGTTGCCGCAATGGATGGTAATGTTGTCGTTAAAGCTGATTTTTGAGGAGAAACAACATCTGTCACGTAGTAAGGTCCACCTCTTTCGACGGCTCTCAGAAGACTTTCTTCAATTTTCTTTGCAAAAACGTGAAGTTTCGAATAAAAAATGTCGATGTGATATTTCGCTTTGTCGATCCTCGAAGCTGAAATAAGACTAGCGGTAAAATGAGGTGCGTAAAGAACATTTGCTAATGTGACTGAGCATGGATGTCCATCTTCCATCGCTTTAACCTGGCAAACGTGGGCCATATGCGTGACGCACGATATTTGAAATCATCCATTGTTTTTGAGGCTGTGACTAAGTCGGAAATTTTTTTTGGAATTTTTGTTTGGTTGTGACAAATTAGCAATAGATGGCGCCACTAGTACTAGCGGCAAATTCAACCTCGAACTTACTATTTTACATAGAAATGGTTCACAAAACATATTGTTATGTTTGCTATGACTAAATATAAGTTAGATCGATAATATAAAGTTATATTATCAATACTCAATAAGACAAAGCAGGTATTCTTGCTTTATCACGGGTACGCGACCTGAAACCCATTTTCAGAATGTATTTCCGTTCTGTGTATCCATTTCCTGTCCCCGGTATCCCGTTCCGGTTTATGCTAAAAGATTAGCATAATCCCAATTTGCGTCTCCATATCCACTTCCTGCGATACGAGATTGGTGGAACCTAATCCCACCGAGTATAAAACTCCCTGACAACAGGAAGTAAAGCTAGTTCTTGATTTCTGGTTATTTGGTATGTTCCGCATGTCAAATAACTGTTTCTTACTCAGGGCATGGTCCTACCGGACTATGCATAGCATGGCTCTGCTGAGCCATGCAACCCCCGTCAACTGAAGGCGAAGTTCGGACTGTTCATGTTTCCGTCAAACGGTCTTGCCGAGGAGAAAGCCTCCCGCATAAGTATCCTCGTGGTCGGACAATAGAATCACGTGTGATACCAAAGTATTTAGTAACCGTCAGTAGCACTGTTACTGCAAGAGATTGACTCCATCACCTGATGGTGCCAAAGCAGTCTGCATGCAAAACATGCAGTTACCGCCAGTAGCACTATGTGTTTGGGAAAGTTATATCTCTTCGGTGATGGTGCCAAAGCAGTCTACTTATGAGTAGTATCTCGGGTGATTAATTCTGTTGTGCAGAACTGCGGGCTATATCCCCCTGAATACCAGTGCCGTCTCTCACCGCACTGTTATTTAGGGCACGCGCGATACTGTTCTGCTCAGCAAGGCGAACTTTGACGGCAATTGTGTGTTGCGATGTTTAACCTTTATTATATTTTGTAGTTGATAAATACACCTTAATTGTTTAAACTTGGCAACAAGTTAACAACCGAAGTAAGTCACGAGACTTATTTCACTGTATGACGAATCAAATTCGTAACAATAAATTGAATACAATTTATTGAGTTAATTTATTAAACTCACAACATCGCGAATTAAATGTAATTCGCAAGCGGAACCTTGGCGAATAAATGACTTCATTTATTCATTACCAATTTCCAACCCTAGTTGTGGCGGTGCACATGAGTCAACCGCACCTCTCGGATCGAACCAGACAGCATTACACGGACCATTACACGATACGAACCAGGAACGCGAAGGAACCAGTTCCACGATTACGAAGCGCCGACGGAAGCCGCGAGGACACAGCCAGCCCGGCTATCTGATGACATCTATACTCGGTCGAGCGGGCGTTTTGCCGTTCCCGAACCCCGGATCACCAATGACCGTAATCATATTATTTCAGGGCTGTTTTACAGCCAATTTCATGTATAGTTTAACTTGTATTTAACTTGCCAAATGTCGGCATTAGTCATTTGTATAACTTTAGGATTGATTATATTGTTTAGTAACAATAAATGTCACGTTTTGAGAAACTCTGTTGTCTTTATTATCTCGTATTTTAATCACTTATTCACGCGACTTATACCCGGTACTATCATGCGATAGGAGTTGTGGTCGTCACCGTCACACGTGGAGGTCCCACCGAGATAGGTTGCAAAGTTTAAATTTACCGAATTTAATAGAAAGTGAAAATTGAGATAAATAAAGATTATAACATTTTGAAACGAATTATATATTTCTACTTTTACGAAGTAAGAAAATGTCTTTAAAAACGTTGGAATTCATAAGAATATCTAACATTAAAGGGAATGTTATGTTGTGTTATAAAACACTCCAACAATTGAAAGAATTTATTTTCTAAATTTTCACGGAAGGTCTGTAAAAACAGTTTCAATGTTGATTGAATATTTTCGAAAGAATTATCCAATCAATAACGAGATTGACCAGACCAAAGTGCGGACGTAGTAGAAAACTACTGTAAGTAAAGGATTAGTCTCCATTTTATCATTGGATAAAAAGATTTTCCACCAATAAAGTATCGAGGGATTAAAGGATTATCGATCCTCGATACCACGCGGATCCAGACTGCAGAGGACCATTCGTATCCAGACCAGACCCGCGTACACGTGTTCCAGTAGCCATCTTGACCACGCCGTCCCGTTTAGTCCCGATTCGAAATTTCCACGCCGTAGACCAGCAAAGTTAAGTGTATTCCATCTACTATTCTAATAATAGTTTAAAGCGTATTTCTTTCCAAACGCTAGTTTACCTGTAGAAGATTTCGTTTGATTTTGTTCTAGTTTGATAATAGTTTAACGCGTATTAAACCACGCGAAATTTAATTTTCTTTTGTTTAAAGTTTGTCGATAGTTTAACACGTTTAACCACCGCGTGGAGTTTAAGCTTAACCTTATCGAAGTGTATTGTTATTTTGAAGTGTATATTTTATAAAGTGTGTTATCGTTCTTTAGTAATAAAGAATTTAAAACTTTTATTATGTCTGACGAAAACATTCATATGAATGAACGAGAAGTCGATGACAGAAACTTGGAAAATAGTTACGTCCGACTCGAAGACCAAACGGATTTAATTCCGGACGATTTAACAGAGTATTGTCAACTCTATAATCTGAATCGGGTTGATTTCAAAACAATAACCGAAGCGGTTAATCATGTACGCGTACTTGAGAAAAGAAATCAGAGAATTAGACCCGATGAAGATGAAGATTCGGAGAACGAAAGTCGGCATTCGCGGACTTCACACCGAACCCCACGGAAAACGATTCCCACGAATCGTAAGCTGGACTTTCCCTCTCCTAAAAAGAGGTTGGGATATCAAGCCCGGATAGGGTCGACTCCCCAGCTAAACGATAGAATGGTACGCGAGCCATCGTTTAGCCGATCCCGTAGTCAACAAAGTTCTGGACAAAGAACACCCAGTTCTAATAGTCCTTTAAATCTAGCCAAACCAAGGTCTAGATCGACTAGTGTTAATCGAATGATTAACAATAGTAATTCGGGTTTTATCCCCCAAACTTCAGGGAATAGACAAAATGTCTCCCAAAACTCGGGACATAGACAGTATGTTACTCCAACATCTGGAAATAGACATTATGCCCCTCCGACACCGGGGAAAGGACAGTTTGTTCCCCCAACGCAGTCAAAAAGAGTGTCAAATCGAACTCCAAGGAGATCCGATCCGATCTCACCGTCCCCCGTTATTCAAAATTTACCGGCGGGAAGAACTCGTTCAAATCAGACACCCCCAGAACGTGTACAAAATAAAAGTAGTGTTCCACATGGACAACATGTACCATCTGGCAATCATACACAGCATGAAAATTATGTTCCTCCGAGGAGAGAAATCCCCCAGGACAATCAGGTCCCTAAGGGAAATCTGCCCAATTTTGAACAAAATTCTGGTTCGGCATCCTCCGCTGGTAGTTCATCTCAAGCGAGATTTTCTACCAACGACTTGGGAACCATCCTTACCTATGTGCGAAATATTCAAACTGATTGTGCACAGCAAGTACAACAATTTATGCAGAATAATGCACAGCAAAATAATAATGCAAACAATTCAAATAAAACCTTTTTCAAAGGTCAAGATATGCCTGTTTTTGATGGAAAACAGAAGGACGTGGCTAAATTTTTAGCTACAGCCAAAACAGTCGCTGTCGCTAAAGGTTTAACTCTAGATGAGATGGTAAAACGCGGAATACCAACTTATTTATCTGGTATAGCCCACGAATGGCATACCGATAACCTCGACAAATTTGTTGACTGGAAAACTTTCGAAAAGATGTTTTTGGCGGAGTTTGACATGATCCCTGTCACCCGAGCCCGAAAGCTTCGAAATTTAATCCAGGGCCCAGAAGAGCCACTCTATACATTTCTTTTGAGATTTAAACAAGCTCAAGGATCTTATTCAAAAAGAGATGAAGCTCCTACTCTTCTCGAGAATTTGAACTTAGTTAGTTACAATCGAATAATCGATAGAGGTCTCTATGAAGAATCATTTAATGACATATTTCAATTTGTCCGACAAAATAGGGCCCTTTTTGAAGCCCAAAATGCTAGTGTGGACACTATTGCCAATAAAGAGGACGAAACTGTCCCGTCAAATACTCAAAAAGGTAAAGACGCCAGGAGTTCGCGCCCACTCATACGCTCTACTCAGACGTTGAACGCCGAACCAGAAGTTGTACCTATGGAATCTGACGAGACAGACAATCTTGAAAACGATGTTGGATTCAACAACATGGTATGTGCCCTATCGGAGAAAGCAACTGGAAAATGTTTCCATTGTAATCAACCAGGACACTTTAAGAGGGAATGTCCTTTGTTACAAAAAAGAAAATTTGTTCAGGACAAGCCCCAAGGTACTGGTAATAATACCAATACCAATCCCGCCTCTGATCTTTTTAAACGACAGAGGCAAAATTGGGTGACCGCTGAATCTTTGGACCAAAAACTTGAAGACTTCAAAACTACTATGCAAACTAGTATGACAAAATCCATGTCGGACTTATTCACTAAATTTTTGGATCCAAAAAATGCAACCACTCCACCTTTGGCGATTGAAGGTCCACCGGCCCCAAAAAACTAGTAGAGGGGGTTACCGAAAACCCCCTAAAAAACCAGAGTAGTACATTATCCTCAGAAATAGAAAATGTTTTAAACGAAACGCTGAATAAATTAGTAATTCAAGATGAGGAAATTAAACGACCTAATCGTAAAACTAGGAAAAGAAATCCAAAGTATGCATTTAAGGAACCTTATCCTAACACTCCTTTTTCGGTGGAAGAGACTGAAAATCCGTTTACATCATTCGATGACGACCTCTTTCCTACGGATAAGGGGGACGAATCTTGGCGAGAGTCCTTGAATGCAATAGTTGAAAGCGCTATAAATCCTCCTGTTCGAGAGGAAACCACTAGTTCTAGTGGAGGAGTATGCGAAAGTTTGGAGGCAATGATGGAAAATTTAGATATCTCCTCGAAATTATCTAGACATCATAGACTTCGTAAATATGTCAAAGAACATCAGCTCAAGAGAGCTGAAGTAGTTGAACGCATCAAACGTTTGGGAAACAGTATCGACGACCCCCGAATGAAAGTAACAATAGGTGGACTCACCTATAATGCTTTAATGGATTCAGGAGCCACCCAATGTTTTATTGGATTACAATTACTTGACAGTACTTGTGCCTCCCCTGACTTCATTCAAGATTGCCCCCGAAATATGAAAGTTTGTGCCGTCGGCATAACTCATATCCCGTTAGGGCAAATAACCCTTTGTGTTCAATGGGCGGATGGAGTAGAATTCACTCCAATGAATTTCATCATTTTAGACAGAAATGTGTGTGGCCTAATTTTAGGACACAATTTTATGCGTCGTACCACAATCAATTTAAATCCAGCACGAGCTGAATTTGATTGTGACAACAAACCTGGTTGGACTGCGCCTTACGTAGATAACGAACTTAATGACAGTCTAGCGAGGTTACGCACAATAAAAAACGACGGAACAATCACTCATACACCCGACAATTGGGAAGAATTGTTGGTGAAAGATTGTGATTGCTCCGACGAGGAAAAGACCAAATTACTAGAAGTAATTTCCGGAATCAAGCACGTCTTTCGGGACAAAGTTGGTTGTACGAACCTTGCTAAACATAAGATTACGTTTAAAAAGGACGCGAAATGGAAAAAACAACCATTTCGCATGTACAATCCAGCTAAAATTGCGATTATGACCAAACTAGTTGAAGAGCTAGAAGCAGAGAATCTCATTGAGAAATCTACGGGACCTTATATAAGTCATCCCGTAATAGTTGCCAAACCAAATGGCACATATAGGTTATGTATTGATTACCGATGGCTAAATGCGATCACCGAAATCAATGCAATCCAAATGCCCAGTATTGATTTGCTCATGCACAATACGAATCAGGCAAAATACTTCACCTCACTTGACCTTACAAAAGGATATTATCAAGTAGAGATGGAAGATGAAGATAAGCAGAAAACTGCTTTCTATACTCCAAAAGGCAACTATCAATTTGTACGTATGCCATTTGGGTTATGTAACGCGCCTTGTACATTTCAAGCTCTAATGGAACAAGTTATGGGTGACGCGTTATATAAACATGCATTAGTCTATTTAGACGATGTAATCATCTTTTCTCAGACCTGGGACCAACATCTCGGTCACATCAAAGATGTCTTAGAACGACTAGACAAAGCCAACTTGTCCGTAAATAAAGAAAAGTCTAAGTTCGGCAGAACTACGCTAAAATTTCTGGGACATTTAATCACTCCAAATGGATTGGCCCCGGATCCTGACAAAATCGCGTCAGTACGAAAATTTCCAACCCCAAAAACATCGAAAGATGTTCAAAGGTTTCACGGGTTGGCAAATTTCTTTAGGAAGTTTATTCCTAACCACGGTGAAATTGCTACTCCACTGACTAGCATAATGCATGAGAAAGCAACTTTTGTCTGGGGACAAGAGCAAATGGACGCTTTCGAAAGAATTAAAGACATCTTATGCGACGAAACTCAAGTTTTATTAATACCTAATATGCTCGAACCCTTTGTGATTCTAACGGACGCTTCACATTCAGGATTAGGAGCGGTATTATGCCAAGATGTGGATTTTCTTGACAAAAACAAGGACAAATGGATTAAAACTCCAAGACCCGTAGCTTACGCTAGTCGCGTACTTCGAGGAGCCGAGCAACGTTACACTACTCCCGAACTAGAGTGTCTAGCGGTAGTATGGGCTGTAGAACGTTTCCGCCCTTACATAGAATACACGTCTTTCACCCTGGAGTCAGATGCAGAAGCCTTAAAATGGCTAATGGGGACGCCAGAACCTTCTGGTCGTTTTGGCCGATGGGCAATTAAACTGCAATGCGGCGCCTTTAAAATTAAGTATCGTCGTGGTACTCAAAATCAAGTCGCAGACGCATTTTCAAGAGCTCCTTTGAGTATTGAAGACATTCCGAAGGATGATTATATCGAACCCACAGAAATAACTCAATTCTGGCCCGAGTGGGACGGAAATAAAGAAGTTACTCGTAGAGAAGAACCAAAACCTTGTCAGTTCTTAACAAACGTGTCAGTAAAGTTTGATTATTCCAAAAAATTAAATAATTCTTTGGAAAAGGGGGAGAAAGGTCATGTTGAACCAGAAACTTTATTTAGTGCGTTAACCGAAGTACTAAGTATAGTTCCTCCTACCAGAGCAGAAATCATCGAAGCTCAGCTCAAAGATTACGAATGCAGAAAAATAATAACTCATCTAAAGTTAGATGAAGTTGAACAAAAGAAAAATAGGAAAACTAAGCGATGGATGAAAGACATCAAAGGCTACCAACTAGATTTCAAAGAAAATCATGATAATGAAGATGAGAATAGTAATGATTCTGAAATGTTAATCTTCTTCAAACCAACATTTGAAGAAGAATTAAATGATTCCGGCAACGGATTTAAAGCGGTGATTCCACCGTCTTTAGTACGACGAGTGTTGTTCGCATGCCACGGACATCCGTTAAGTGGACACGCGGGGATGAGTAAAACGCTCGAACGAGCGAAACTCATCTATTATTGGCCTAAAATGAGCAAAGACACGTGTAATTATGTTCGTAGTTGTGTTCATTGCCAACAATACAAACCTAGTCAACACCGCAAACACAGAGCGAGTTATACTCCTCACAATATGGCACAGCCATGGGAAGTTCTTTGTTTAGACTTCATGGGTCCCAAACCCGCTGGACAATACCAACATAAATATATTTTAGTAGGAATCGATCAATGTACTAAATGGGTAGAATTAGCCCCATTAAGCAAAGCTTCAAGTGAAGCAATTATAACAAAATTAGGTGATATCGTACATAGATGGGGTTACCCCAGGAAAATTATCAGCGATAATGGAAAACAGTTCGCATCCACCATCTATGAGGGTTTCTGTAAAAGGCACAACATTAAAATGACTCATATAAGTCCTTATCATGCTCAGGCCAACCCCACAGAACGGGCAAACAGGGATATCAAAATAATGCTTGCAATTTATTCTGATGTGCACTCTCACTGGCCACGTTTTCTGAATGAATTTGCATTTGCATCCAGGACGGCAAAATCCGAAGCAACCGGATCGACGCCATTTTTATTAAATACGGGAAGAATAGTAACACTACCTTTCGACCCGCGAATTATTCAACACGCGAATAAATTCGATAAAAATAACCCTGAGGAATTCGTGTTTAATTTACTCGGGATTCTACGAAGAGCACACCAAGAAATGCACCGTAGGATCCAACTAAATTACGAGAAACACGACAGAATTCACCGTAATAAATTTCATATTTGCAAATATGAAGTAGGTGATTTAGTCTGGAAAAATACACATATTCTTTCCAATCAAGACAAAGGCATTATTAAAGGATTTGCTGAAAAACGAGACGGACCGTGGGAAATCACGGCCGTATTAACAGGAGGTGCATACGCCTTACGAAAATTATTAGATGATTCAATTGAACCATCAATAAATACGGATGATCTCACCCCGTATATCCCTTCATACCCGATTGAGACATGGACTCTGGGTCAGAAAAAAGGAAAATTGGAAGATCACCCAAACCCTGATTGGATGTCGGCAAATTCCGAATTTAACAAATCTAATTCACAAGAATTAGATAATCAAGATATGGAAGAACTTCCTCAAGAAAGTCTTGAACAAGAAGAAAGAATAATTCCTACCTCAAATGAAAATGGAAACGAGATTATCGATACACGAAGTAATAACTCGAATAAACGGAAGCGAACAGCTGACCTTCCGGAAATAATCTCGAGACCGAAAAGAACTTCGAGGCCAAATCCGAAATACACTACGGATTTTGTGCAGATGATTCAAGAACGTCGTTAAAAAGATTCTTAATATAAAAAGAATATTCTAAAAGATATTGATTTAAATCGGATATTGAATATTCAAATTGAAAATTCGCGAAGTCACCTGATAAATTATGACCCCGGGTGGAGAGTAAAAGATTCGTTCTATATTCAGTCTTCTAACACACACGTGAGAGGAGAAGAACTTTGTCGAATTCAACGAAAATCACGGTCAAACGCGTTGACATTGTTAGCTATAAATCAGCGAATACAGCGGAATTCGTTTACTAGCGGCGGAGGATTTGAAAGCCACGTGCTCTAAACTCCAAGTTATCGTCGAGGCGACTACACTTAGAATTCTACAAGCTACGCTTCTAAAGGAAGCAGGACATTTTCGTAAGTTCGATGAAATTATCAATGCACAAAAGTGAAAAGTTGTAACGAATTATAATTATAAAATTCGTAAATTGAGTTACGCGTCTTCTCCATAGAGGGCGCGCGCATACAAAAGTATTGCAAATAAAACTAAAACGTTTTCTATATTTGTAGAATTATGGTCAAGAAGATACCAATTAAAAAGCGGCGAATTGTGATTCAGTCGAGTTCTTCGGAGGAAGAAGACACGCCAACAGTCAACCCGACCATCGTAACGGTCCCGGGAGCGCCAAATACTCCTATTGTGCTCGACCAAAAAGGATGGGACATATTAACCTGGGCCCGAAACAACCCAGACGCTCTCCCAAAGGAAATTCGCCCAAAAACGGCTGTACCCAAAACGGCGATGGAGGTTACCCAAGAAACCTTCATTATACCAAAAAAGGACAGTTTTTCCAAAAGCCATCCTTTACAGTCGATCCCTAAACCAAGTACGAGTCGAATGAACGATTCGTCGACCTCTCATGAGAGAAGTCTGGACGAGATTGTCCAATTAGAGGCGAATCGAAATCCCGAGGGAAATCGCCACCAAGACAACAAACGTAAACAGCGAGAGTACGTCCATTACGACTCGCCGCCACCCACGACTTCGCGCGAAGTAGTGTATACCCCAAGATATAATACGGCCAGAGTAAAACGTACGTTTGTGTCCACGAGAGCCCCCAAACTACAGCCGATGACTGCTCAACAAAGAGCAGCTAATAAGCAAGAAAAGGCACTGCGTCGAAAAGCCGCCTGCGATCGTGACTTAGAATTGGGAATTCCACACGACAATTTGGAGCTCGCAAAGGGCGAAATACCGTGCCCCTTCTGTTTCGGGGTTGGTTGGATGTCCGGCTCCGGGACAGGGTGCCATTTAGCATCATGCGGGAATTGTCTCGGATCAAAACGACGATTGAAAATCCAACCCTGGAACCCCAAGTTTGTTTCATTCGTGGTTAAAGGGTTGTTCGATCCAGTACCCCGAAAATGGGCAACCTGCCACCTTTGTAAGGCTTTACTATCTAACGATGGCAAAGCTGTATACGAGGATCCCGAATTTATGAATTCGCGAAGAACGCCCCTTGGTCTTCAAATGGGTTTGGAAAAAATGCCAAGTGTTGTCTGCGTAGATAACGCGACCCAAACGGAAGAAGCCACATTGGTTCCCATGCCAAATATCGCGGAACACGGGATTTCGAACGAATTCTTAATCGAACCCTACCAAGTTCCCCCGAACACCAAGATAGGACAGTTATTCGTTTGGGAGGTCGAATACTACTACCCCATCGTAGCTCGACTTGCGATAATAATTTCTCGCCAATTGATTACGGGTCTTCCCGATCAAATAACGGTAGGATACGTGACCAGGATCATGCAAATGATCTTGAATCCACGTCGCGTTGAGGGCTTCAACATTTTGGAGCACCTTTGGAATCTGCTCGTGGGAAAAATCGCAGCTGAGATGAAAAACCAAATATGTGAAGGCTGGATTTTGGTTTTGCCCCCGGTGATTGACATCTACGAAGATCTCAAAAAGATGATCGATGAAGAAGACGGATCGACTGATCAGCCTGAAGCAGGGGATAAAGCACCCGAAACGCCCATCGCCACGGAAGTTGTTGCGACCGCTGCATTTTTCATAGATCGGCAACCGGAAGAACCCCTTCCCGCCAAGAAACGTGGCAAAAAGTCTTCTTCAAAGGACAGGCAAAAGCCCGCCACGGAGACCGAAAAAGGTCAAGATTAAGCCATGTTCAAAGTTAAAACAATTAGCAGTTTGTTTGTGTGTTCTGTGATAAAAACAAAAATATAATATGTAACCAGAAAATTCTTTAACGAAGATTTTTGTAAGAAGTGCTTCTTCGTTATACGAAAAGACTTCATGTTTATTGTTTTAATAATAACCAAACTATTTTTATAACCGTCTCTGAAAGGAGAAAATAAAAAAGCATTTTTTGAGCATCCTAAGGATAAGAACATGTTTATTAAAAAACACTCGTGGGCCTTATAAATATTGGAAATAAAATATTTATTGACATGGATGAATTTGACACGAATGATATTCCTAAAGAATAACATAAAATATAAGAGTATATGTTTAGTTATTAAGGGGGATGTGTGACAAATTAGCAATAGATGGCGCCACTAGTACTAGCGGCAAATTCAACCTCGAACTTACTATTTTACATAGAAATGGTTCACAAAACATATTGTTATGTTTGCTATGACTAAATATAAGTTAGATCGATAATATAAAGTTATATTATCAATACTCAATAAGACAAAGCAGGTATTCTTGCTTTATCACGGGTACGCGACCTGAAACCCATTTTCAGAATGTATTTCCGTTCTGTGTATCCATTTCCTGTCCCCGGTATCCCGTTCCGGTTTATGCTAAAAGATTAGCATAATCCCAATTTGCGTCTCCATATCCACTTCCTGCGATACGAGATTGGTGGAACCTAATCCCACCGAGTATAAAACTCCCTGACAACAGGAAGTAAAGCTAGTTCTTGATTTCTGGTTATTTGGTATGTTCCGCATGTCAAATAACTGTTTCTTACTCAGGGCATGGTCCTACCGGACTATGCATAGCATGGCTCTGCTGAGCCATGCAACCCCCGTCAACTGAAGGCGAAGTTCGGACTGTTCATGTTTCCGTCAAACGGTCTTGCCGAGGAGAAAGCCTCCCGCATAAGTATCCTCGTGGTCGGACAATAGAATCACGTGTGATACCAAAGTATTTAGTAACCGTCAGTAGCACTGTTACTGCAAGAGATTGACTCCATCACCTGATGGTGCCAAAGCAGTCTGCATGCAAAACATGCAGTTACCGCCAGTAGCACTATGTGTTTGGGAAAGTTATATCTCTTCGGTGATGGTGCCAAAGCAGTCTACTTATGAGTAGTATCTCGGGTGATTAATTCTGTTGTGCAGAACTGCGGGCTATATCCCCCTGAATACCAGTGCCGTCTCTCACCGCACTGTTATTTAGGGCACGCGCGATACTGTTCTGCTCAGCAAGGCGAACTTTGACGGCAATTGTGTGTTGCGATGTTTAACCTTTATTATATTTTGTAGTTGATAAATACACCTTAATTGTTTAAACTTGGCAACAAGTTAACAACCGAAGTAAGTCACGAGACTTATTTCACTGTATGACGAATCAAATTCGTAACAATAAATTGAATACAATTTATTGAGTTAATTTATTAAACTCACAACATCGCGAATTAAATGTAATTCGCAAGCGGAACCTTGGCGAATAAATGACTTCATTTATTCATTACCAATTTCCAACCCTAGTTGTGGCGGTGCACATGAGTCAACCGCACCTCTCGGATCGAACCAGACAGCATTACACGGACCATTACACGATACGAACCAGGAACGCGAAGGAACCAGTTCCACGATTACGAAGCGCCGACGGAAGCCGCGAGGACACAGCCAGCCCGGCTATCTGATGACATCTATACTCGGTCGAGCGGGCGTTTTGCCGTTCCCGAACCCCGGATCACCAATGACCGTAATCATATTATTTCAGGGCTGTTTTACAGCCAATTTCATGTATAGTTTAACTTGTATTTAACTTGCCAAATGTCGGCATTAGTCATTTGTATAACTTTAGGATTGATTAT
This sequence comes from Strigamia acuminata, assembly GCA_949358305.1. NCBI lineage: Eukaryota > Metazoa > Arthropoda > Chilopoda > Geophilomorpha > Linotaeniidae > Strigamia > Strigamia acuminata. The sequence continues at coordinate 258,068 of OX442319.1, read as the reverse complement.
ATTGTTTAGTAACAATAAATGTCACGTTTTGAGAAACTCTGTTGTCTTTATTATCTCGTATTTTAATCACTTATTCACGCGACTTATACCCGGTACTATCATGCGATAGGAGTTGTGGTCGTCACCGTCACATGGTCCCTTCTATACCCTCTATTTCTGTGTAACATAAATTCTGATACACACTAACAGAAACTTTTTTTCCCTTGTTGAATATTGTTACGGGCGCGAGTCATGCTGTAAACCAGCTGCTTCTTTCGGTGCAATGTTATTGTTTGTGGTGCAGGTGATCACCACCAGATGGCGTGCATTGCAGTGATGCAATGGACTGGCCAATTTCTGTTAACGTTAACTTGGGCGCGAGTCATGCTGTAAACCATATGCCTCTTTCTGCGTTACGGTATCGTATACATATTCTTGTAGTTTTCTTAATTTTCTATAATTTTTTTCATTGCACAGATCAGTATATTCAAGTAGATGTAAGCTTAACTCAAGAAGAGCTAAACTTTTGTTATAGTACAGCCAGAACAATGAGTGAAGTTGTTTTTATCAGAGATTTAGATAAGCCGGTAAGTTTAAGCTTATAAACCACTTATTATAGTAGCTGCATTCAAAAAGTACTTTAGACTAAATATCATCTTTAATCTGTTTGACTAAAGGTTTCTATTGATTAACTTAAAAAATGATGATAATTTTATTACCTTTTCACTCCAGTGGAAATGCACACAGCATTTAAACCACAAATCATGTTTAACTGCAATTGTAAACAGACTTTTTGAATGCAACTAGCAAACTTCAGCAAAGTTATCAGTAAACTTTTATTCAAGGAAATTATTACTTTTATTGGTGAACAACGTAAAACAAAACATACACTAAGTTTAAAAATGTATGATGAAGAAGTTAAGGTAATTGAACAATATTCTTACTTTACAAAAACTATTTCAAGTAGGGTTTGACTGATACTGCTATCGGTATCAGCTGGTGGCCGATATCTGTCAAAATAATTATGCCAATACTGATGTCAAATTGTATGTCCCACTTGATAAAAAGTTGGCATTACATTGTTGGTGCGTTTCTCAAAACATGCAACCTGCATGCTATTTTGACCAAAAATTCTATAAAAATCCAGCAAACTGGCATTATTTTGGAAATTATATTAAAAATCTACTTGGATTGTTTATTCAAATAAATTTCTTTTTAAAACAACACCACATTTTATTTATTTTATTTATAAATAAAACAGTTTTTTTCAACAAATATAAGCAGTTTAAACTAAAATTAATTTTATAAAAAGTATCGGTATCAGTATCATTATCCTCGGCCGATATTTAGGAGGACAATATCGATATTGGCAGGGGTAAGATAATTATGATATCAGTCAAACCTTAAATTCAAGCGATAATATTCCTGATTGGTTCAAGACCATACGACATTGCCAAAATAGCTAATCATCTGCCTGAAGTGCAAAAGTATTTTCATAATTATTCTTGATTTTGAGCCAAATGGAATTTGTTTTAAAAATTTACAGTATGGTATTGTTTGTAATTGCGTTTTTCTTTCTAGGAATGGTTGGAACAAGCTTTAGGAGAGGAATGTTTACCACTATCATAATAGAACAATATCAGACACTTTTCAAAGGGAGGAGGATTCCAGTTTACTGGATTTTAGTCAACCTGAAGTTAGATAGACCTCGTCTTTTGGAAATGTTGTTGATTTGCATTTTTGTCGATTATAATCTAATTGACTTAACACAGGTTCTTGTCAACTTGAAAAATTGAATGCGGTTTGGTCTGTGGTGGTCAAAGTATCCACTGCTTGGAAAAACAACCCAAAAAATAACACCAATAAACCAAAACAATAAACTAAAATCAATTCAAATTCAGTGGACTTATTTTATTCTCCAGTTGGTCGAAATCCATTTGACCAATTGCTGGTCGATTAGATTCTTTTTGATTTAATTCCCAGTCAATTAGATAAATGGTTTCATTAGATTCCTGGTCGATTAAGTTCTTGGTTGATTGGGTTCCTGGTCGATTGGGCTCCTGATCAATTAGGCTCCTGGTCGATTGGGCTCCTGGTCGATTTGGTTACTGGTCAATTGAGTTCCTAGTTGAATGGGTTCCTGGTCGATTAGTTCTTAGTTGATTGAGTTTCTGATCAATTGGGCTCTTGATCGATTGGGTTCCTGGTTGATTGGGCTACTGATCGATTGAGTTCCTGATCTATTAGGTTTCTGGTCGATTAAGTTCCAGGTCAATTAAATTCTTAGTCGACTAGAATCCAATTCATGAATTCAATCCTGCCAATTGAAAGACTAATAAATTGCTCAAATGCAAATCATTCTTGTTTTTATACAGAGAATACGTTTCAGCAAAAACCGTGGAAAAAAAATGATTGCATTCAAAATCTCGTATTGTAAGTGTTGTGGGTACAAGAATTTGTGTTTTGTTTCTTGATGTTAAAAAACACAAAACAGACATCACTAACACGAGTTTTGAATGCCAAATACTGTGTACCGGTAGTTTGTAAAAAAAACCTTTGTAAAAAACCATGTTAAATCAAAATAAATCATGTAAAAGCAGAATTGGATGTAATTAATTGGTGAAATGAATCAATTTATTACTTTTCAGTCAGCTATTAAATTGTTTGTTTTTCGAAGGGGATGTGGGTCTTGGGTTCTTCTTAAAGTATTCATTTTGATGTATTTGGCTTTTATTATTTACATTAAAAACTTAAAACATTTAATCAAATGCTTCTTTATTTGAAACTTTCTTGAATTTGTACAGTTTTTGTTAGCAGACCTAACTTGGGCAGTGAAACATAAAGTACTCACTCTGAGTAAAACATGGGAAGAAGTGTTGCGAGCGCAACAATGGGTTCTCTGGTCGAATCTCTTTTTTACGTGTGGACCGCGGCGTCTCTTGTAAGATCGTTCTGGATTTGGTTTTTGAGAGTTTTTCCGTGTCTCTGCGAACTTCTTCGGCGTCTGCGCATATGGTTTTCGTTGTTGGTACGTGCGGGTCGCTCTGTCGAGCCGCCGCCCGTTAGCTTGCCCGCATTGCCGGGGTTCAAGCGGTCCTCGACTTTGCCAGCAGCTTCGTGCTTAGTTTTTTGCTCTTTTAAGCCTCGTTTCCCGTTCTTTGCTGTTCCCGACTACATCTTCACCGATTTTTGGCTTTTTTTTGGTTTTATTGATGATTCGGCGCTCTTTGGAGCCGTCGCTACGGTTTTTTGCTTGTTTTTTGGTTCGGGGCGTTGCCTAGAACCAGACCGGATATTTTGTTTTCTGTTATTGCGTTGACCCAATACAACGAAAAACATTCATTGCGACACGTTAATATGTTGCTTCAGGTATTAAAATACCTGAGATTTACGAAACATTATTGCATTGATTTGTCCAGATGCAAAAGTGCACTTCTATCCGTGTTCACTGATGCATCTTATGCCACCGATATGGATCAGCGACGAAGCTTTGGCGGGCATATCGTTTTTCTCGGCGGGGTTCCCGTATCTTGGTCATGTAAAAAACAAAAAATGACAACTCTTTCTGTGATGGAAGCCGAATTCATGGCCATCGTGGATGGAGTGAGAGAATTGGTATGGCTGCGCAGATTGTTTGAGATGGCATTGTTGCAGGATTATTTTGGGGTGTTACGCCCATGCGTTCTGACTGACAGCACTGCTGCCATCCAGTACACTAAGAACCATGTAGAGAACAAAGCCAACAAACATATCGAAGTTAAGTTTCACTACATGCGAGATCTGTATAAAGCAAAGATATTTGACATCAAGCATGTCGCAGGGAAGGTCAACATTGCTGATCTATTGACAAAGTGGTTGGCACAGCCAAGACTAACTGAATTGTGTACCCACATTTTTGATACGTAAATCAATTTCCCAGAGGGGGTTTGTTGGAAATGGAATAACATTTCATGGGTTAATCGATTTAGTGATTATTTTACCCGTGCGCTTACGGGCTTAGCACGTGATTACATATTGCACACTTTATGTGTATTGAGTTGTGATTGTTCCTCAATCCGAAGTAATTTGAGTTCTCTAATGTTGAGGTCAACATGATCTATATGTATAGTGTTGTTAGTGTATAGCAGTTTAATGTCAGATGAATTCATCAAGTGTTATGTATTCTGGTTATATTATTAGGGTTAATAATATTGGCAACAACTGCTGTTTTGTTTAGTTGTTATACCGGGTGGCCCACATAAAAGCGGCCCGACAATCCGAGGAGGGTTCCCAGGGTGTCTCCAAAAATCTATGTTTAGTTCAATTAAACATATATTGATCATTAGTTGTGTTTAGTATTTGTTTAATTAATGTTTCTAGTGCAGTTTTTTCCGCTCTTTCATTTGGTGTTTAGTTTTTGACGATCCGAATCTGCGTTCTCGAGATAATTGCGATTTTAATCTATTTTTATCCCAATTCGCACGGTTTGATTGCACTAGTCATTCAATTTCAGATTGTGGTACTTTATGAATTTTTTCAGCGAGATTTTGCAAGATTTTGTGCAATTTTGCTAGGTTTTAGACAATTTTTCTAGATTTTGTACAATTTGGCTAGATTTTGTGCAATTTGGCTAGATTTTGTGCAATTTTGCTAGGTTTTGTGTGATTTTGTGCGATTTTGTACAACTTTGTGAGATTTTATCTAAAGTAGGGTGGTGTGGTACGAGATGCAGTACTTTTTGAAAAGTAGTGTGTATCTGAACCAGTACCGCTGAAGAAATTGCCAAAATCTGAAATTCAGGTACGATTAGTCCAATCACATTTGGCAAATTGGGACAAAAATTGATTTAAAACCCAAATATCTCAAGAATGAAAGCTCGGATCATCAAAAACTAAACACCAAATGAAAGAGCGGAAAAAACTGCACCAGAAATGTTAATGAAACAACACTTCCCGCCACTAATAATTAATATATATTTAATTGAAGAATACATACATTTTGGGAGACACCCTTGCATTGTCGGACCGCTTTTATGTGGGCCACCCGGTATTACATAGTGCATTTATGTTTGTATAAAGTGTATGCTGTGACGGTGACGACCACAACTCCCATTTAACAATGGTACCGGGAATAGATCGCAATAGAATAACAGTGAATATAATACGAGATAAATACAAGACAGTTTTATTGTTGGTGGAACAATATAAATGAGCTAAATTATATTATATATAAGACTAATGCCGACATTTGGCAGGTTTAACTGACTATTTAAACTATACAAAGAATTGGCCAATTGGCCCTAAAATAATATCAATACGGGTCTGGAAAACGGGAGCGGTTTCCCCATCGCTCAACCTGGTTATAGATGTCATCTAAGCCGGATGGCTGTTTCCTGGAGTCCGATACGGCTTCGCTGGTTCCTTGGTTCGCTTGTGTAAATTATCGCACGTCGATAAATCGAGAGATCTGAGAGATGCGGTTGACTCATGTGCACCGCCACAACTTAGGATGGATATTGGTGTAAGTAAATGTATTCATTTACTTATCAATAGTCCGGTTATGAATTATATTTAATTCATAAGTGTTGTGAGTTTCCTGCTAGATATTTTGCTGATAAGTTGTTGTCAACTTATCGGTTACATTGAGTTCAATTGTAAATTGTGATTAAGTCTTCTGGCTTAGTTGTTTAACTTGTATTCAAGTTAATCTTTGCTGTATAAATTGATAAAGATAAATATTAAGCTTCCCGTCGCAATCACGCAGTTGCCATCGATAGAAAACGCCTTGCCATGCAGAACGGTATCAAGCGTCCCCTGCGTCGCAGCGCGGTCGTTCGTCTAGCGATTGACGGCACTACTTCACAGGAGTCGATAGCTCGCGGCTCCGCACAGTAGTTTAGTCCTTCGCGGTACTAATAACAGACTGACTGCTTTGGCACCGAATACCATGAGAATTAGTTTACCAAACACTTGGTGCTACTCGTGGTTACTGTCAAACAGACTACTTTGGCACCATCAGGCGATGGAACCAACTCTCAACAATACCGGTGCTTACTGACGGTTACAGAATGTGTTCATACCGAAAATGACCACTTGGACCTGCCTGGAGGATACTGAGTTGCATGTAAAGCGGGTTCTCCTCGGCGAGACCATAAATTGAAACAGTTATGCTATATAAATATTCAATACGTCGGCTTCAATTGCCGGAGTGACATGATTCGGTAGAATCATGCCGCGGTTCTTTGTGAATAAATCAGCAAAGAACCAAGTGGTTTTTTAGTGGACAACGAATCATATTTCTTAAGTAATAATACCAAACAGAAATAATCAAACAGAGCCGCGAAATGGCCTGTTGTACGGGTTTATATAACCTGACTGGATTAAGGATTAATCCAGTCATCCAATTGGAATATTGGTTCCACGAATCCTACCAATCCCGTATCACCGGATGTGGATACCGAGGAACATTATGCTAATTCTCACCACAACCGGAACTGGATACCCAGGACCGGAAATGGATCCTCCAATCAGATCGATCGGTTGATCGATGGATTACCAAATCTCCATTTCTGCTGAACTAGAGATTCAAATCACTTAGTGTAAACAAGAATCGTTAATATATATTTATATTAATCTTTAATAAAGTGTTGTTTCGTACAAATAAATATATCCTTATATTTATTTACCAGTTTCTTTAACTCGTATTTCGAATTTACCGCTGGAATGTAATCGCGCCATCTAGTGGCGACTTTGAGCATTGACAAATGCGGGCTTTTGCCAAAATACTTAAAATTCGGCCGGGTTATTAATAAATACTACCTATAAACCGTCATAATGCCTTATTTGAACTACTGTAGGTTTGTTTTGTATAGATTCATTCTGTCTAAATGTATTATGTAAACATTATACTGTCATCACGACAGATTGAATGATTTGTTCTACTTTCTTTTGTATGACCAGTGAGGTCACTTGTTCTTAAGTTTATGAGAATAAAACATGGCCGCCCGAATTGTGGCTTTACAAGGCGCACTGAAAAAGCAAACTGACTCACCAGCTTTCCTATATATATTCCACATCAACAGTATTCACAATTTTATAATTATCAAATCTTATATCTTCTTAAATGTTCAAATTTTGTCCATCCATTTGTACATCTCTATATTCTTCCGTTATCATCTTCTCACAATTTTTTAAAATATTCATTTTTATATTTAAAATCTTTGTAAATTCAAGTCCATTTTGATTAAAATCGATGTAGGAAACCCCTACAGTAAGTTTGAAAATGAAGAAATTTTATTTATAAATACTCTTATCCAGTCAGTTTTGCCTTTTTGCCAAAACCCATTGATCGACTTGATCCCAAGTTTTATTCTAAACGTTGTAGCCAGAAATACAACATTCTTTTTGTCAGGTTTGATACCACTTCAAAGTATATGTTAGCCTTAGTTCTAACGTAAATATTAAAGCTAAACCTAGTACTCCCTCTGTCCCAAATTATGGTATACATTTCACTAAAAAATTCTTGATTATCGTTGGTTTTGTATATTTCTAAGATATTTTAACTGAATATCCTTCAAAATTAAGTGTGTTTGCTAACCAATGGATTGCATTATGGGTAATTAGTTTTATCATTCCGTTATTGCCGAGTTGCATCTTCTCAAAATGCACTCAAAATTAAGTGACACCTGTTGTGCTTAAAGTAAAGTGAAAATGAATTCGAAAAATGGCTGTTTCCAAAGAAAAATGACAAAATAGAATAAATTAACTGATAATCAGCAAAATTGTATACAATAGCTCTAGCTGAAACAAAGCATTGTTAGAAATAAGGCACCATTGATGAAATTTGCAGGCAAATTGAAATTACTCCACTAACTATTTCACGAATTCAGCGAGAAGTTAAAAAACAATACAATGAAGGACATATTCCTGCAAAAAGATAAACATAACAATGTATTTTTGACATTGCAATGTTGTATGGAGTCAGGGGTGATAGCAAAGAATGGCAACAATTACAAAATTCACAAATTCAGAGCAATCATTACAAGTTATTGTTATGGAGTATTATTTATTGTTATTGTTTACTTTTTATTTTTTATTGTTATTATTTACTCCATATTATTTATTGTTTACTTAATTTATTTATAATTTAACTTATTTATATTAATTTTGCATTTTTATAATGATAAAAATCGAATAAAACTTGAAATGTATATCATAATTTGGGACAAAAATAATAGTAGAAATGTATACCATAATTTGGGACAGAGGGAGTATTTATTTACCACCTACTTGATGAAGCATTAAATTATTTACTATTAAATATACTAGCAATAATTGTAATCAGTTCTACAATTATATTTTATTTATCAAAGCTTAATTTTCTTCTTTACCATTTAGTCATTTGTCAGCTATCACACAATTAAATATCAACTCAATATGAATTCAATTTTCTAAATACACCCATCAGTTGGGTTGACATTAAAGGTTGGACTGAAAGAAAAGCAAATTTACAATATGAATGCAAAATGGTACAGAATAAAAATAATGATCGAAATTAATGGTTATGGCAGTGAAATATTTGTAAACTAAAATTTCTATAGTTAAATTAAACTAGAAGTTTGATAAAAACTTGCATTCTTTTGATTCAATTAAATTCAATTTCAAAAAATTTCTTCAAAAAACGTCATTTAAGAAATACAAAAAAGAAACCAATTTATATAAATTGTCAAAATTAATTCATAATGAAATCATAATACAAGGGCTTCTGCCTTTTGCTTATTTGAACAATTTAACAAATTACCCCACCATTCCATATGGCACCTAATTTCCACACAAATCACCAATCATTCTTTATGTAAACTGTTCTTCCATGTTTGTATTAAATATCTCTCGAATGCAAATTAGATACAATTTTTTTGGTTGATGATCAAAGCTAAACAATTCTGCGACAAAATGAATTAATTGATCTTGATAATTTTTACTGCATGCTCAGGATTTATGATTTGACGTGAGCCAAGTTAGGCCTTCGTAGAGTCCATCGCCAGTTGTTGCACAAGATGGTTGCACATACCAGTTACGGTCACGTATTCGAGTGAGGCCCAGTTTTTCTTGAATTTCGTGAGGTTTCATTGCTAGAAATGACAAAAATAAATAAAAATCTGATATTTCTGAAAAACCTAAAATCAAGATAATAGATCATTTTTGTTGAATAATATTTTAATGAACCTGTTACATGCGATTGATTTTATTGTTACGATCTAATTTCATAAATCCATACCTAGCAAATTTCTTGCGGTATATACTTAAAAGATGCGTATAGAAGCATTGTGAAGTGTAATCATACTAATGATGCAGTCATGTTAAATTAAATTAAGATAAATTAAACATAATAAAAAGAATTTTGAAACTAACAATATCTTTAAAGGGAGTAAATCATTTTCAATACATTGGGGCCACAAGGCGGCGTGTGGAGTGACGTAGGTCACCGAGGGAGGCCAAGCGGTCACGTCGTGACATTGACTTTTCATGTGTAAGAATGCCTAAATACGTTGAATTTTAAAAAGTACTCCGTAAAATAATATTCTTGGAACAAAAATGGCATATTAATTAGTAAAAAATGATAATTTTTTGGTCTTTGTTCAGTTGACAATAGGATTGTCGAAAAATATTAGGCACATTCAATACCAAATTGTGAAAAACTGACGATAAAAACTTGATTATAAAATTGGTTGTTAACTTTGAACAAGTTAAAAACCGATTCAATAAACGAGTTTTTGATTATCTTGAGCATGCGCAGTTATGACTTAAGTGTTCTGGCATCAAATTCTCTTGATCCTAGAACTAGTTGTGAACAGAAAAATGTTAGTTTATTTAAATTAATAGTATTATTATTATTTATTTAAGACCTGGAAATCGGCCGAACATCGGCCGCATTCGATCGCACCAATGTGGCCGAACATCGGCCACATTCGATCGTACAAATGCGGCCGAACACCAGCTGCATTCGATCGCACTAATGCGGCCGAATACGGGCCGCATTCAATCGCACTAATGCGGCCGAATACGGGCCGCATTCAATCGCACTAATGCAGCCGGTGTTTGGCGAATTCCCCGTTCTTAAATAAATAATAATAGTAATAATAATTTAAATAAACTTACATTTTTGCAACGTGCTTCCACCACCAATCCATTTGATTTCAAAATGGCCGCCAGAAAAACGAGTTAAAATCAGGTCGAAATCCCAAGAATTCACCCGATACGTGGATTACAAGAATTGGTTTTTCAAGAATCCGATTCTAAAAAATATGACACGTTTTGCATCATTTCCACCAGGCAAAATCGAGATAATCGAGAGAATCGATCTTTTCGATTTGAAATTGAACGCGCCTATTATAATTTGTAACATATTATAGTGATGCCACTTGGTCGACAGCAAAGTCAATGTGGCTAAAATTTGTGTACGTTTTACCAGCGTACCATTTTAGGGACAGTAATGATTCTGAACGAGATTTTACGAGGTTTGTCGTGAAAAACACTGCCAACTTTGGTGAAACTAGAACCAATGATCACTTCCTCGCAATGGACTATTTTCGTTTGTTCTTGCAAAATGATGTTATTTTAGTACAACTCGTCGTTTTCATTGTTTTTCATCACACATCTAGTGACATCTCATTCGGGATCACTAATGTGGCTACTTTTTTGGGCAAAAATAGAATGATTTTGGGCAAAAATAGGATGATTTTGGACAAAAATAGAATGATTTTGGGCAAAACTAGAATGATTTTGGGCAAAATTAGAATGATTCTAGACAAAAATATAGTAATGATTTTGGTCCAAGAATGAATAGTCACCCTTGGATCCGCCAGTGGTTCTCATGACTTAGTCAAAACATAATTGGCTACAAAACTTAATTAGGTACAAAAATAAATACTAAACATTACAAATTACAAAATTACAATACATGTCGAGAAGTTTAACTTCTACTTTGTGGTCTTAAGCACACATTCCTTTTATTTGTGCAATGAGATAGTTTTAAATAAAAATCTGATTTTCTTTTAAGTAAAAATGCTACTAGCCGCTGACAGGGGATCCTTCACAGTTTGCCCCATTCGTAGCACCAGCAATATTCATATTTCATAAGTTACAATGAACTTTTCTAATATTATTTGCTACAAAGTTTTGTGCTGATTCTTTTAAAACGCATGATTTTTCACTCCAACGGATTGAAATTTTAACATTTTAAAATCTAATGTAAAATATTATATCTTCACCTGCTAGTCAAGATTTTTAATGACCTTATACAGAAAAATTTGATTCCATAATTATAACTGCGGAATTAAACGATATTTTTTAAAATCTGGATTCCATACACGGATTAGTAGCAAAATGAATGACCGCAGATTAAAAACCGGATATTGAATAATCGCGAATTTGAAAATAGAAAAATTTTCGTTACAAAATTCGATAAGGATAACCTTAAGGGATGAATTTTGTTCAAAAATATTTGACAATGTAATTTGAATTAAATACAGTAAAGCATCAAAAATACGAATTAAATACAATTAGAATGTGCATCCATTCGGTCAAGGGTTAATAATTTGCAAGAATTAAATACAGTAGAGCATACTGTTATGTGAATAAAAATTAAAAACCGTTAAAAAAAACTGTTGAATATTTTCAAAACGGATAAAAAAAACTGTTAAAAATTATTAAAAACCGATAAAAAACTGTTAAAAATTATTAAAAACCGATAAAAAACTGTTAAAAATTATTAAAAACCGATAAAAAACTGTCAAACATTATTAAAAATTGATGAAAATAATCGATAAAGCAATAAAATAAAACCGGATCATAGCTGTTTGGATAATCGATAATTGATGCTTTACTTTAAACAAACCATTCCACAGTTAGGCAACTCAGGAATTGTATAAATGCGGAGTTAGCAAGAAATAAATAACCGCGGAGAAATAAATTAGTAATATTTTTCCGCGGATTTTTCCGTGGCAGGTACAGAAAGCCAAAAAAATCCTACAAATTTCTGTGTATAATATGTGAAATCCACAAGTCTGATAACTAAAGTAGGCTTTTGTAGTTGTATTCTCTGTACGAGACAAAACATATCAGTTTTAAATAAAGGGCACAACACATTCATATTGCTACCTTAAAATAAAACATCTACTGTAATGAACGCGTAAATTATCAAGTTATTGAAATTTATGCTATAATTTCAGTTTGTGGTCTGTAGTATACAAAGAAGAAAAATATTTGGTATTTTAGTTGTTTGAAACTACAGATCATATAATTACCATCCGGCAAATCCTGTTTGTTGGCAAATATCAATATTATAGCATCCCTCATTTCTCTATCATTAATTATCCGATGTAGTTCTTGCCGTGCTTCATCTATTCGGTCACGATCAGCACAATCTACTACAAATATAAGCCCTTGCGTTCCAGTATAATAATGCCTCCAAAGAGGACGGATTTTATCTTGCCCGCCTACATCCTAAAAATAAAAAATTGGTCAAATCAAATAAATTTAAACTCAAACATTGCCATTTTCCATTAGGTGAGTCAAGGCGTTTTGAGAGAACATCAATCATATAAATTAAATAAAACATTCACTTCGTACAGTAAGTTGAATAAGGAAAATGAATGTGTTCTACGACTGGCGAATGATGTTTCTTGTTAACTTACCCACACATTAAATTTGACATTTTTATAGGTGACTGTCTCTACATTAAACCCGACTGTGGGAATGGTGGTTACGGACTGACCTAATTTCAACTTGTATAGAATTGCTAAGAAGAGAATGAATTGGAATTAAATTCACTGAAAATCTTGTCAATTAAAAATAAATAAATAAATAGATAAAAATAATCAAAGCGATGGTGTACTTGTCTTTCCAGCTGCATCTAAACCGAGCATGAGAATTCTCATTTCTTTATTTCCAAATATTTTGGAAAGTAATTTACCCATCCTTCTCAAAGTGCAGGAAGCGATATACTTAAGGAGTCACATAAAACTGCCGAACCGCGATTGCTTAGGCCGCCCTCGTAATGGCGAGGCGGTGGGGAGAAACAATTAGGAACGGCGAGAATGTACGTCGATTACGAAGTGACATCATTTTTATATAAATAGCGCAACATTCTGATAGATTTTGACGTCATTAAATTGGATTAGCTATTCCGAATAAACAAAAGTCAGCGATAATCGTAAGCTTGTTTTTTTTTTCTCATTCAATGACAACTACAACTACAAGCATGACGGAAACCGTTGAATAGGTTTTGCTAATTCGCACTTCTCTAAGTCAGCCGCACTAGACGGGTTGAAGCTTATTGTTGCTGCGAGATTTTTGGCGGGCTCGATCCAGCAAGAATGACATTGAAATGCCATCGTGCGTTATTTGTTTACGACTAAAAACAGGGACAAACAACATGCTTTTCCCCTTCAATTTTGTAAGGTGAAGGAGGAAAAAAAGCTAATGTTTATGTTTATTCAATTTATGCGTACCGGTCTGGTTCTAAGTGGTTCCTATTTGACACTAGAGTTCACTAAACCACCTTGAAGCAGCCAATCCAAAGTTTATAATAAAAAGTTTCGCTTTTGGATCTATTTGGGTGTTGAATATCCGAACTAATCAGTGACATTAAATTGATTTGTTCGCAAAATCGGTCATTAGGTTAAAACGCATACTGTATTGTATATAAAAACAAAAATTGATCATAGTATGTAAAAAGAGAAGTAGCCAAACTCCTTAGTTCCGTTGTTTCTCCTAGTGGTGGCGCCACCGCTGCCAGTTTGTCCCTCTGAGCATAGCATCCCAGTCGTAATGAGATTTCTTTTGTTGTTTTTTTGGCTTAATTTAATATTTTTACACAGGATTTTGAATTTTTATTTAATTCTATTTAACAATTTTTGTGCAAATGTTTAGAACCAAGAAAAATTAATGCAAAATCATTTTTTCTTCAAATTTTAAAAGCAAGAAAAATTATTAAAGGATTTTTTTTTAAAAAAAACATGAAAATTTACTATATGAGTAAGATTATATATTTTTAAAACATGAAAGATTACAACAAGTCATAAAAAAATTAATATACCGGTATATAAGTTCTTTTAGTGAGTGCACATTGTTTTAGCGAATCTCACTTTAGCGCAAAAAAATTCGCTAAAACGAGGAATTCGCTAAAATGAGATTCGCTAAAATGAGATTCGCTAAAACACTCAAATGGCCTAAATTTGAATGATTTGACTGCAGTCCCACAGCTACATATATATCTCTCCATTCGACGAAACGGTGCTGAAACGTTTCGTTAATGCGTTACGTCCTTACGACGCGACGCTATTGAGTCATTCGCTAAAATGAATCATTCGCTAAAATGAGTCATTCGCTAAAACGAGCTTCGCTAAAATGTGTTTTATGCTCTGGCGATTTAATCTCATTTTCGCTAAAATGAGATTCGCTAAAATGGGTTTAAAAAACTTGTTTTTGCTAAAATGAGATTCGCTAATAAGGACGGATCCCCTTTTAGTGATTGAATTTAATGCAATTTGCTCAGTTTTCTGTTTGTTTTGCTTGACACTAGCTGCATTCAATTTTACTTCAATTTTAAACAAAAAATGACATTATTTCCTGTTTAAACGCATGTTAAAATTTAAAATACACTTAAACTAAAATTGTTATTTTAATTTTTTAATGCAGCTACTGTTTCTAAGCATTTCCTTGGTTTTAAAAAACATTCTGGTTTGTATGTAGTACTGAATTAATTTTGGGATTAATTCAGAACTATGTTCTACACAACATCCCATGTCACATGTAATTCTTATTTCATTAATGCCATCTAAAACCTCATAAAACAAATCTGGAGATAACTTTTCATTTTTTAATTTGGTTTCTAATAATTTCTCAATGTCCAGTTCGAGATTATAGAAAATATAAAAAAGATATTTTAAAAATTCACCAAAATCTTTAATTTTGTCAAGGAAGAATTCTCATGGTACTGATGGATTGGTGTAGTCAAAGCTTGAATACTCAGTTCACATATTTTATACTTTAATTTGCATCCAGTAGCAAAGCATGACATATTAAAAATAAATTAAAACAAAAAAAATTATTAAAACCATTGTGAAACCACTTAAATGGTAATATTTACCATGCTCAATCTCTAATTCGGGCCTGTTATAAAGTAAACAAAAGGCTGACCTTGGACGAAGCAGCAACACTAGCGCTGCAGCTTCGAGATTTGGCACAGGCAACAAACACCAACCGTGCGGTAGCGTGTACTTAGATATTTTTACAGTCCATTTGGATGGGCTTTCAAGGCATTTGATATTTTACCAAAGGAAATTGAACCTTTGGTGTTAGTTTAAAATTAATTTGGCTTTGGTAGGTGGTTTTTTTATTTCAGTATCACGATAATTGCTACACATTGCAGAAAAAAATGGCCGCCAAGTTTGGCTACTTCTCCTTTTACATACTATGAATTGATGAAAAAGTGATGAAAAATCGATAAAAATTGACTAAAAAATTGTCACGGCCCGGCATTTACGCGCTTGCATTCCTCACCAAGTTGTTGTGTTTTGTTTACGCGTATCCCGTGTGTTCCTATTGTTTAAAACTCTCAATAAATCCTAAACCTAATATAATTTGAGTTTTGTCCTACCTTCATTTCCTATTCATGTTTATCCCTTGACCTGGTCTGGTGTGGCTCAATTTAGTCACATCAGACTGGTCTATGTTGAGTATTTCCCACTGTTACCCCTCCTAATTTCGTTTAGTTTATCCTATCTAATTTAAATATTTAGTCACTCGCGACTGACTCATCGCGATGATTATTCACGAGCGCGCCTGATTGGCTTACGCGTGCTTGACTCATGGTTTTCCCCTCGTTTTCTGTGATGGACTTGGCCCAAGTTCACTTCTGAGCTGTTTCAGCCAAGTCTGATCAGAAGGCGTAAGACCATGAGCTATCGTAAGTGCCTTAACTGGCCGTTGTGCATTTGGCGACTTTTCCTGTGTTAATTCGCAGTAACTCCATGCAAGTTAACTCTGCGTGTTTGAGGATTTACATTATCATATCGCGTGTCTAAATTCCGCGTATCATCTCCGATTCCTTTCCTTTCGATGTTCTTTTGTGTTTTATGCCGCTGATACGTGCCGAAGGACTAGAAGTTAGATTCAAGTAGCTAATGAGTTGTTTATTTCGTCTTTTGCGCGCGATTAGTGCGCGCTTGCTCGGTCTGGCCGCTCCGCCATTAGGGGCCCCTGCCAGATTAGCTTAAGCCACGTTAGCGTTGTTAAGTCCGCACGTGAGCATTACTTCTTCCACTTTTAAGGCTCCAACAAACTCGGTAATAATTCGTAACATGATCGAATAGGGGGTTAAGCTTGCCGCCACACTTCAGGCTGCTTAACGTTGCCGGGCCCTTATTCGGGACCAGGCTCTCTTGTATCGTAACTGGCGCGCCTTTCAAATGCGGTTTCCAATACCAGAAACAACCGGTTCATGACACGTGGTGCCGAAACCCGGGACCTTGTTGGAGTTTATTCAGTCTAGCGCATATAAACTAGTTACTATTTAACAAGCATTAGTGGCGTTTTTTAGAGACTATTTTGCCGAAAGGAAGGTTTCAGAGTAACTAACTTTTCATAGTACTCGCGTATCGTTTAATTACGGTGCGCATCATTTGCAGTGAGCTGCTATTACCCTTATTATCTCGCTAACATGGCGAATAAGGAAGAAACTCCCGAGAAAAAGAGAGGGATGTTTTCAGACCTCATCGATCGCTGGGATCCTGCGCGTTTACGTGTAGAGAGACAGCGACGTGAGGAAGTTGAAAGATTACGCGGTTTAAGACCGGGCGCTCTTCGTGGAATGTTGGAAGAAATACCAACAGACTCCACTGACCAGCCTAGCTCTATGGAAAGAGATATAAACCCCACATTGGAGGGGCCGATAAGCGTGCATACTGCAACTCCGGCCAGCGTAGTAGCTGAGTTGGAAGAACCAGCGCGTTTGCAAAACATTGCTTCGGCTCCAACAAGAAATGAATCAGAAGCGCCACCGGAGGTGCCTGGTTTGGGGGCTTATCTCCATGATATGGAGGTGGCAATTTCCGCGAGACTGGACCGGGCCATAAATGCACAATTGCATGGTTGGGCCGAGGATACGGTCGAGCGTGTAAGGAAAGTGGTGGAGGACTGTGCTGCTCAACGACCGCCGTTGGCGGTTGGAATTCCGTTAATTCCGCCGCCACAGGAACCTCATATCCTCCTGGGCGTGTCGGGGCAGATGGTTCCCCAAATTGTACCTCGTTCCACTGGAGACGCGTCTGTAATTCTAACGCCAAGTGAGATAATTTTGGGTGGGGCCCGTGCAGCACCCGCTGTGCAGGGGAGAATCCATGTGCAGTCTCGTGAAGTGGATCCAGCCGTTGTCCAAGTTAACAGCGAAATAATGCGATCAATAATTCGCAGTAAGGCATCGGTAGTGGGTGCACCGCCATCCATACCATTGAGCCAGCTGGAGAGGGAGAGAAACTCTCAAAGTGGGCAGCGGCCAAGGCCTAATGTTCCGCTTCAGACTGGTGCTGTTCCACAAATACCTGTATTTCAACAGACAGGACAATTACCGCAACAGCAATGGCGGCAGCAACCACAACAGTTTGCTCGATCTTCCGGTATGAGAATGGGGAAGTTACCGGAGTTCGATGTTGGCAAGGGCGCCTATAACGCAGTGGATTTGTTTCTAACTCAACTGCGAGCCCATTTCTTTACTTCGGGAATGGCGGAGTCGGTATATCTTGAGTATTATGTGCCTCAAGCTTTAAAAGGCGAGGCTCTGGACTGGTATATCGATTTGCTTCCGAAACCTGAGTTTTGGGATGAGTTCGCGCATTTGTTTAAAGACGCGTTCTCTCTCACCGTGGCTGAAGCTACTGTCAATTTGGCGGAAAAGCGACAGGCCATGGGGGAGCCAACTGCAAAATTTTTGCGCGAGACTAACCGATTCCTACAGAAAACAGGGATAGTTGGGAACAGCCAAAAATGGGATATAGCCCAGCGACGACTGCAACCTGACGTTGCGGAAGTCATGCGTCAAATGGGCGTGTTAACCTTGTCGCAAGCCATTGTTAGGGGACAGCAAGCAGATAGCGAGCTGCAACTACGATCTCTCCATAAAAGAGATTTCGACCTGCACGGGGTTAAGCGAGGCCAAATGCCGGTTCCCCAGCATGCAGCTCCTACCAAGCAAGAAGCCGCCGCGAAAAAATCGGAAGAGGCGACTAAGAACCCGACTCGACATTTTTTCACGCGCAATAAGGTTGCGGCCGTGATGGAAGTCTTGGGTGAATTGGAGGATGGGGGCATGTTTGATGATGACAATTAAAGTGTTGTGGCGCAGACAGTCCGAAGTATTATGGCTGTAAAAACTGTGCCCCCGGTTGAAACCAAGCTGCCACCGGTGCAGACTGTTGATAATCATATTTGCAGTCAGTACTACTCGTTCGCTCAGGATCCCGGCCCGCCTAAAGACATTAAATTGCCGCCCGGAGCGGAATGGGCTAAGAACAGGCGCGATCGCTGGTATATGCGTGATATTAAATTGAACGCGCCGCTATGCCCGCACTGTTTTAAACCCTGGGTCGTTCCGGGAAACGAGAGAGGGCCCCCACTGAAGTCCGACGCCAAAGTGGTGGACCCAAAGAAGAAGTAGGTTTAACACCTAAAGCTGTGTCGGAACCGCCGGAAGTGGAGCGCGTGTTGCCACCAAAATCTGTGTTGACCGCGCCTAATACTGACCCAGTACTTCCGAAGTTGACTTCATTCGTGATGATTTCTCCTAAAGAGAAAGATGTGTCCGAGGAGCCAAAAATTGAGATCGGGATTGGAGAGAGAGTACGACGAGATTCCCAATATGTGAAGATCGTCTGGAATGACATCCAATTTATTGCGCAATTTGACTCTGGTGCTCAGACCTGCATCATGGCGCAAGATCTGTATGAAAAGCTGCATGAGAAGATGGGGGTGGATTTGGTTGTGTTGCACGAGACCATTCGCGTTGCCAATAATCAATTAGTTGAGGTTTTGGGAAGCGTGGAAATAACCGTGCGTGCACCTCAAACCCTGATCTCTTTTGTGTGCTTGGTTATAGAGGACTCATCAGCGGACTTGCTGCTCGGACGAGATTTCTGTCGAGCGGTTGGATTATGTACGGACCATGGACTTAATTGCTGGTTCATAAGAGGTTCGGAGGAAAGGCGTAGTTTCATGACTATGAGACAGGCGATGGCCTCCGACCCGGTACTTTTATTACCACTAATCCCCGCCGCCCCTAAGATGGCAGTTCCTGCCCCGATCAGTGAAATAAACTGTGTTTTGTTAAATCATCGCGAGTTACCCGCCGAGATTTTTGAGCTACCGCATGACGATGCGCCGTTCAGGGTTAAGGTGGTGGTTTCGCGTAAGAATGGGGAAAATAAGGACTGGACATTTCTTTGGTCACCTCCGCGACGCGAAAAGTCGCGCAGAACTAAATTCCGCGATACGACACGTGTCTACCGGAGGCCCATGAGTTTTAGCCAGTTCCGACGTTCTAAACGGGTGCGCAGGGCTCGGAAGAGATTGTCGCAGTCTGCAGGGTCGTCTGTTCCGTCAGTTCCTCCCGATTCGGTTATTTCGGATGTGGATGGGAAAGTTGGTTCCACTGGTGGACAGTTTTCTCCTACGACCAATTTTGTTGAACATCTGCCTTGTCCTGATCCGACTAAGTTGGACTGGATTTATGGGCAGTTATCAAATCAACTATCACCAAAACGCATCACTCATTTGATTGACGCGTTAAAACCCGTTTCGAATATTTTCAGAGAAGAAGTTGGGTTGTGCAATAACACTCTTTTTGAGGTGGATCTTAAACCTGACTTTAGGCCAATACACGTGCCTGTTAGGCCGGTAAACCCTGCTAAAAAAGCTATCATTGATCAATACATCGATCAAAAGCTGGCGCAGGGTATTATTCGCCGCTCGAAGAGCGATTGTGCCGTGGCTCCAGTGGTCGTCCCCAAGAAGGATGGCAGATGGAGGTGCGCCATGGACTTTCGCCCTATTAACGCGCAGACGATGCCTGACGTGTATCCCCTCCCAGATATTGATAACATCTTTTCATATTTGGGCGGGGCTAAGTGGTTTTCCATAATAGATGGACGTGAAGCGTTTCATCAGATCGGCGTTAGGCCAGGAGATGAACGTTTTCTCGCTTTTATCACGCATCGCGGACTCTACGAGTATGTCCGCATGCCTTTTGGTCCAATAAATGGCCCTGCAACACTGCAACGCGCTATGAATCTTACGCTTGCGGAGTTTCTTTACAAATGCGTCTTTGTTTACATCGACGACATTATTGTCTTTAGTAAAACATTTGAAGAACATGTAGAACATCTGAAGCAAGTTTTGACACTTCTTGACGCGGCAGGATTCACGATGAATGCCGGCAAGACAGAGTTGTGTAAGCGTAGCCTTGAAGTGTTGGGTCATATTGTTGAAGAAGGAAAGATTCGTCCTACTCAAAAAAAGACCAGCGCGATCCAGTTATTTCCCGCGCCAACTAACGTAAAAGAGTTGCAGCGCTTTAAGGGCATGATTGGGTACTATTCTTCGTTTTTTCCGGGGTACTCGAAGACTTGTGAAGTTTTCAGGCCCTTGATGAAGAAGAACGCGCCATGGAATTAGACGGATGGCTGTCAAGCAGCGTTCGAGTATCTGCGGGACCAAGTTGCGACGTCAACTTTGCAGCGGAGGTTTCCTGACTGGTCGAAGCCGTATATTCTGCAAACAGACGCGAGCTACTCAGGCTTGGGTGCTGCGTTGATGCAATTGGATAATAACGGCATTCGTGTGCCAATTGCATTTGCTTCGCGCGCTTTAAATAGTGCGGAAAAGAATTATAATGTTACGGAGATCGAGTGTCTAGCTGCTGTTTGGGCAGTTAAGCGTTTCCGCAGTTACTTAGAGCTTATGGATTTTTACCTTGAGAGCGATCACAAGTGTTTAAAATGGCTTTTTGCTCAACGCGAACCGAAGGGCAGATTGGCTCGATGGATTCTGTCGATGTCAGACTTTCGATTTACGTTTCTGCATTGCAGTGGCACTAGCAATCGTGTCGCTGATGCGTTGAGCAGAGCTCCTGTAGATCCAGCCATTGAAATTGGCGATGATGATTGTCCGCTCGTTGATGATGCGACATATTGTGCATTCTTTGACGATTTCGCGAGTTGGCCGACCATTGAGATGGTGGAGCTTGGCGAGCATTTCGTGCCTAAACCATCTGGCTCAAAGATCGTTAACGCGGCCAAACTTCGGAAGAAGTCGCGTATTCTTCAAAAAAAACGTGAATTTGAGGAGTTGGAACCGCTTGAGTTGTTTGGGGATTTAAATACCCGACCCCCCAAACCCCCCGGCCCCTTGAGGGGGGGTAGTGTGCCGGCCGACATGGAAAATGCCGTGTTCGGTGCACACCAGCTCTCCGGTGTAATTACGCCTCCAGCTGCCTTGCCGCCAAAAAGGCGTGTTGGAAGGCCCTGTAAGGTCAAAGTGGTTCCTTCTGATCCTGTGCCTAAAAGGAAAAGAGGACGGCCACCAAAACAAAAACGTAAAGTTGGAAGACCCAAAAAGATTGTATCACCTGCAAGAAGTGAGCATTCGTCTTCACCAGCGTCACCAGTTTCGAATAGAGGAAAATCTGGTAGCGAGCGATTTTTGAGTGACCATAGTTCCGACGAATATCGGACTACGGTGCCACCTTTGCCGACGCGACCAAATACGCGTTCGAGGCAGACTCAACAACCTTTGGTGGACGACCAAGTCTCGCCATACGAATCCGAAGATTTGGATGAGGATCGACCGGCTGAGCATCCGGCTTACGAGCTTTTGCCAACTCAGAAAAGAATGAGGGAAGTTCAGTTGGCTGATGGTTGGGCGAAGGGTATTATAATGTATCTGGATACTGGGCATTTGCCGCCTGACGAAGACGAGGCTGAGAAAATTAAAAAGCAATCTGTTGACATGGCCTTGTATCATGGGCTTCTGTGTAGGTACCCGCCAGTAACAATTGGCCAACGCGCTGAATCGCGTCGTATTTACTTGCCAGAGCCTTTGAGACGAATTTATTTTCACTGCCTTCACTTCCCGCCAACTTCTGGCCACCTCGGAATTGAAAAGACCATGATGCGTTTAAAGACGCGTGTTTTTTGGCCAGGGATGAAGAAAGATGTGGCGGAGTGGATCAAGGTATGCGGGCCATGCCAGAGAGCAAAGGTCGAACGGCGTTTGCCAATGGGAGAAATGGAGACGGCAAAACCACGCCGTCGTTTCAGAACCATTTACGTCGACTACTTTGGGAAAAAGTTGAAGTCTAGCCAGGGTAATTGCTACGCGTTCGTGATGGTGGATGCGGCCAGCAGATGGGTTGATGTCCGTCTCACCGAAGCAGCGGATGTTCCAACTACAATTGCGCAAATTGAGGCATTTGTGCAACGTTGTGTTGGCCTTTAATCTTAAATAAGGTGAGTTGAAGCAACTTTCAAGGTTTTGCATTACTAGCACAAATTGTGCCGCCATCTTTAATGCAGTGGAAAAACATATGCAATACAGTATACACGGTTTGAGGTTATTTGACCTCACAAACTATAAGAAGGACAAATCACTATTGTATTCAATTTGATTTGTCCTGTACAATGTTTAAACATAAACAACTTAAAACAGAACAAGTTCTTAATACAAAATGCTCATAAGAGCAGACGACAATTAGACAAATCATTATATAAAGGTAAATCAGTTGTGGTAACGAAACACGCATTAGATAAAAAGCAATAACAACTGATCTGCAATTCCGGGACATAATACAATGATAAACTAATCGCGGGACAATCGTGCTAATCCGGAAACGCACGAAGTAATCTCTACACTACACTATAAAGTCAAGACTGTGACAACATTTGTCCCTAAACTCTATACGTTGGGCCTTCCCAAAGACTTTAATTAGTGACAATGCGCCTACTTTTCGTTCTGCGCGTTTTCAAGCGCACTGTGCGGGAATGGGCATTGTAAATAAGTACATATCTGTGTATCATCCGCAAGGGAATTTGGCGGAGCGCCTGAACCAGTCACTGAAGACCTGCATTCTCGCGTACATCGACGAGCACGTGAATTGGGACCGTCATATTGGCTACTTCATTTTGGCCATTAACGCCAGCTATCAAACATCGCTGAAGTTCTCACCGTATATGATGATCGTTGGACAGGAAGCGCGTTATCCAGGCGACCTCGACAGCGACACCGACGACGGGGATCCGCTCCCGCCGGATGAGGCGAGGTATTTACATCGATACATGCTACGCGTCGGAGCCGAGGCGCGGAAGAACTTGGAGATAGCGAACCTGCGACATAAGCGATGGTACGATCGGAAACGGCGGCCCCACGACTTCAAGCCTGGCGACTGGGTCACGCTGAGGAGCAGGATCTTGTTGTCGGCGGACAAGCAGGTTTCAGCGGGTTTCCAGCAGCGTACCGAAGGGATTTACATCATCCACCGGATCATCGGACCGAATACCGTGCTGCTGATGAAGGAGGACGGAAGTGTTACACAACCCTACCACATCGTGGACCTCCGACATTGGTATCGCGACCCGGATGAAGACGCGAAGGACTCGGAGGATGTTCCGGACCCTTTGGAAGTGCTGAGTGCTGTTGGATACGGTTGCGGCGCTAGTTTTATTTCCCGGGTGGATATGGACGATATACACGCCCGAGTGGACAAATTTAGTGCGGAATCACGTGAGATTTGTATAAATTATTATGCCGAGAACAATATTCGGTATAATGATTGTGAACAGGAAGAGGATCCGCCATAACAGCCTTCTTTTTATGTTTTTAAAGTGTTTATTAATATTTATTCGTTTTTTAGCATTGTTTCAATTTTATAAGAGTTTTGGTGTTCGTGTTGATTTTTGTTTACATTGGGATGAGTGTGTTGTTGTGTTTTTTGATGTATTTTGCACTAATATTTGGTTTTAGAATATTTTTTACTGATTGTTGATATTCGCTGACGTTTCGAGGGGGAATGCGGGATCAAAACTCCATTCTTTTCCCGTCGGAGTGTTTACGCGACTTTGTTTTCATTAACTTTGATTTTGTAAGCACTTGGTGTTGGTTTTCATGCTTGGTGACTGTTGCGCGTGTGTGGTCTTGTTTGCGACAGATGGCGCCGGAGTGTCTAGTGTCATCTGACCAGTGACGTCACTTTTCAATCAGTGTCTGGCTGCCATCTTGTTTTCGCGACCTAACACGGTGCACATCGTCTCCACGCGTTCGGGATATTTTGAACGCGATTTGTGCTGAGAAACTGAGCGTGGGAACACACCAAGGCGCGTTGACTGTTGTAGTAATACTAACCGTGAGTTTTATTGAAGTTTTGAGTGATTTTTGATAATTTTTCGCCGCTCGAGCAAACAAGTGTTTTTGAGTGCCGTGACTTGATTTATTTCTCGCCACGCGCCTCTACGCGAAGTTAGGAGAAGTTTATGTTAGTTTCTCGTTGATTTTATGGTCTTATTTAGTTTTAGAGTCTAATTAACGACAATTTACGCGTGTTAGGAATTTTCTAATGTTTTTCGTGGATGTATTAGTTTCGTTTTGCAAAATGCAAGATGGCGTCGCCATACGCCTTAGATTTTTCTTTCGGGTCACGTGATGTCGTCCATCTTTGTCAAGTGCCCGTATGTCTATAGATGGACTTAGCCAATTTTTGAGCTTGTGCATTTTGCTTTGCTACGCGATAGACTTTGTTCGTTCGCGTGTCGCTCATTAATTGAGTTTAATTGTTACGATGAACTTTATGTTGGAAATAAGTTTCTTTTGTAGGCAAATAAGTTGCATGTCCGAGTATGTTTACCTTACCAAGCGTGTTAATTGCGCGATGATATCTGGCGCGAGTTTATGGTTTATTGCGCCATTAGTACAACGTGCCTTTAATTGTTCAGTGTATTTGTATTACCTGCCCTGAGTTGCGAATCTGTATAATACGCAGGAATACTGTACGTGCATTTAAGTGACATTGTTGTTAAATACATTTGTGTATTTATATGCGTTAAGTTTATGTATATTATCTGGCATTTGTAAGATTATAAATGCCATGCCAAATGTATTTCCGTATTGTTTGCATTTTACATGATTTGTTCTATGTTCAACATTTATGTGATCATAAGTCACCTGATCAATGATTCTATGTAACATATAAATGATTTGTTCTGTATGCACTCTTAAGTTGAAAACCATGATTAAACATGGCCACCGCCTGTGCGGATTTTCGGCAAAGCCAAATATGCTGTTTTGGACTTACACCATCATTTATTTTCCACATTGGTAGCAGAGGGTGGTTCTCTGTAAGTCCAGCGTGAGTTTCGTGGCCAGATTCGAACTCAGCCCGAAATTCTGACCAGGAACGCATATTTTCGGCAACCACGGACATCGCGCACGACCCGGGCGGACCGTAGAGACAGAAACCAGGCATCGACGAACGTCTGAAGTGCGTCGTTTAGCAGCCAAGCCAAGTTCGGGCGGCAACGACGGAATTATTCGTTTTTGGACGGTTTTCAAGCGATTTTCAACGCTGGAACCCGAGCGTTTTCATTAAGAACAGTGAATATAATGTACTATTATTATTTTTCGTTATATTTAACAGTGGGAAACTGTTAAATCACGTCGAGTTGCGTTTACTTCACGAATCCAGTTTTTCGGAAATCCAAGATGGCAGCGCCCGTCTGGTAGTGGTTTGTGCAGCAAATTTACCGTGAATTCGTGGTTTTTGGATGAGAAAGGACACACACAACAGTAAATATAAGTTGTATGAAGTATTAATGCTCTTTTTGTTTATTTTTGACGTGAATTGCTGCGGATTTCGGCAATTTCTCCACGTATCAATACGCACGAAGATCGTCGGCAATTTAGCGGCGACTCGACGACGTACGACGTACGTTTCTTCGCGCACACGTTTCGACAACGTGCTTGGAAGCTCCGTGGACACTCCCAGGAGCATTTACGAACGTGAAACGTTCATATTATCCACTGGAAAAGCCGCAATTTGCACAACGGCAATTGCGAAGTCGCGAACGATCGCGATTGTGTGCGAGGAAGGAAATTCCGCACACACACGAGCCTGTACCCCGGCGTACTATCGTGCTACGAGGGAGCGACCAGCTGCCAGCTTGGGGATCGTTTTGCGACGCACAGTCCCGCAAATACACGAATCATCTCAACTTTGCCAACTTCACATCGATTTAAGTGCATTTAGGGGTTCGAAATTACTTGTCATTAGTTATTTAAGGTTTTGTTTGGGCCCTTTAGTGTGTTTGGCACCCTCTAGTCAGTCGACTAGTGCCATCCTATTTCCACACAGGCTTTCCCTGGCCACCGAGTGTCCCGCGGTCCTAGGAGTCCGGTCGGAACTCGGGGGATACTGTGTGGAGTTTTGCATCTCACTTAGTGAGATTTGTCCTAGGGTGGATTGTGATATTTCGCCTAATTTTTGGGGGAATTTACTGTGTCTTCAGATTATTTTTGTGAAAGTGTTTGTGCAAAGTGAATTGTGCTACGGTATTATTTTGAAATTTGATCATGGCAGCCGGCGATTGGAAATTTGACGACTTTTCAAAGCCATTCGCCCCTAATATACGTAAACTTGATGGGACGAATTATGAATCGTGGGCAACCAACATGCAGCTAATTCTAGAGCAACAAGGCACGTGGAATCACGTGGTGGGCGATGAGCCAGCGTTAACGGCTGCGGCCACACCACGCGAGATACGTGACTTTAAGACACGTGAACATAAAGCACGTTCCTCGATTTGTTTAGCTTGCGCAGAAGCGCAAAAGGTTGTTGCTGTTGCTCATGCGACTTCTAAAAAGGCATGGGACGCATTGAAGGAAGCCTACCAACCCACGACCATGGCTAGACAAGCAAGGCTTAGGAGAGAATTTCTACAAATGAAATTGGCACCCGATGAGGAAATGGTCGTGTTTACGGCACGTATAGATAGAAAGGCGGCAGAACTTAAAGACGTTGAAATTGTTTTGGAAGACAAATTTATTGCATTTCAATATTTGGATTTCTTGGGTCCAGAATGGGAAGGACTCAAGCAACAAATATACCACTGGGACAAAGCCGATTTCACGACGGCAAAAGTGCGTGAAAGGCTTTTAGCGGAGTACAACCGCACCCACGCGGGATCTTCTGATAGTTCTGCAGTGCCGTCGACAGGAGCTTTTGCTAGTGGACAGCCACAACAACAAGGAAAAGGACTTATTTGTTTTAATTGTGGCGGGAGGGGCCATTTCTCGCGAGATTGTCCCACCCCGAAGCAACAAGGCTCTGCACCGATGCAGAAAGTGAGCTCGAATGTCGCACAGTCGCGCGGCCGTGGTCGTGGACGCGGTCGATCACGTGGCAAGAAGGCTAATCTCAGCGCATCTGAAGAATTGGTGAACTTTTACACGTCGCTTCATCAAACTGTCGGACAATCTTCGATGCCAGTTGCCTCATTTGTTTCTTCGGGCCACAAAGACATGTCGTGGTACATAGATACCGCCGCGACCGACCACTTTACATTTTGTAAACACGGGTTTATCGATTTCAAACCGCTTACCAATTATACTGTTCGCCTTGGAGAAGGATCCTCCAAGATTGAGGGTGTAGGCAGTATTAGACTGGAATCAGCTACTAAGGCTGATGGCCACCCATTTGTATTGCGCAACGTTTTCTATGCGCCAAATTTTTGTAAAAATTTAATTTTGTTGGGGCGAACAGACGAAGCTGGTTTCATCACCCGTGTTGCAAATGGGAAATTGGTCGTGTTTAAAGAGAAGATCACCGAGCCAGTACTGACTGCGTGGCGGCAATCAGATAGAATGTATAAAAGTTCATGTCAGATACCGGCTCTTACTGTAAACACAACTGCAGTTTCGACGCCCTCGAATGCAGTTGCTGTGGGTGATCAATTGACTAACACACTTAATATTGTTGAAAATGCTAATGTTGTTAACCAGAGTGCACTAATTTCTCCAGCGAGTGTGAGCGTAACGCAGCAAACGAGTGATAGTGCGAAGCCAGCGTATAGTGAGGTGCTTAAAGCACCGCCGCAAGCGAAAGGGGCAGCGGATACCGACACGGTCGCGAATTCCACTAACGACTTGGGGTTTTTGCAAGCAAATGCAACGGGGAATGCACTCCAGCAGGAGAAAGCATTAGATATCTCTTACTGGCATAGCCGGATGGGTCATTTTCATACAGCGGGCATTTTAGAAATGCAGAAGTCCACAGACATTTTTGGTGTTAAATTGACAAATGGGAAATTGAACCAATGCGACGCATGTATGCGCGCTAAGAAGACTAGGGCCTCTTTTCCTCCTATTGGAGTTATTGCCACAAAAGACATCTTAGAACTAGTCCATATGGACGTTTGGGGCGCATCTCAAACCAGATCCCTTGGAGGGGGCACTTTTTATTTAATAATTATAGATGATTTTTCGCGCTTTATGTGGATTAGAATTCTTAAGAAGAAAAGTGATGTTCTGGATGTTTTCAAGACGTGGCAACGTGAGATTGAGAGGCGAACCTCGAGGAAGGTTAAGACAATTAGGACCGACAATGGGAGTGAATTTGTCTCCAAGGCCTGGGATGATTACGCGGGTCAGGAGGGGATAAAGTGCAAGCGCACTAATGCGTACACCCCCGAGATGAACTCCATTGCCGAGCGTGCAAACCGGACAATTTTAGAGGGGGCACGTGCAATGATGTTTGAAAATGACTTCCCTAAACGATTATGGGGGGAAATGGTGGTCACGATTGTCTACCTTAAGAATCTCCTGCCGCATCCTAAATTGGGCAATAAATCACCATATAATGTATTACATGATAAGAAGGTATCTGTTCGACATCTGCGCTGTATCGGGTCAAAGTGCTATGTGCACATCCCTAGCCAACAAAGAAAGAGCAAGCTAGAGGAGAGGTCTTGGTGTGGGGCCCTAGTGGGTTACAGTACAGAAACTCAGGGTTATAGAGTTTGGGACCCCATTCGCAATAGTGTACATTCGTCAAAACACGTGACTATCAATGAGGAACAGTTTTGGTATGAGAAGAGTACCAATGGGGCTCCTATTCCACACATGAGTAATAATGAGGATTTAGTCCCTGACCTAATGGGAGATGATTCCGATGAAGAGATTCTAACCACGGGTCCCCCAGTACCTCAAGAGGAAATCCCAGCCAAACGGCCTATAAGCCCACATAATGAGATATTTAATCTGATACCGGATAATTTGGTTTTACCAATAGTGGCGCCACCACTACCAGATACCCCAAAACCTTTGAAGGGACCCCAACCTAAGCCAAAGCTGATTGAATTTGAGCCTAGGTTTGATTATGTAGATGAATATGAGGACGAAGAGTTGTTTCAAGAAGCACTGTTGGCTTCTCCTAATGTAAGAGGGGGTCAACAACAAGCTGCTGCGGGAGGGGTACCTTTATTGAAACTAGACATGAATTTATGGCAAGTGAAAGGATACGTGCGCTTGACAGGCAGGGATGCCGGTGTGAAATATGCTCACTACATCGCACCCGACAAAACACTTATCAGAAGCCGAGTAGAAGCATTGCGCTGGTGTGAGAAAACCGGACACGAGTATGATCCGGAACTTTTTAACTTCACGGGCAAGTCCCTCGACCAAGAAGTTCCCAATCCCTTTGCAATGTTTTGCGCATTAGAACCAAACACCTATGAAGAGGCCATACAGAGTCAATACAAAGAGGATTGGAAAAGCGCAATGCAAGAGGAGGTTGACATTTTTCAAGAGAGAAAAGTTTATGAAGAAGTTGATTGTCAAGCCAACCAACCTCTGTTAGGGAGCAAGTGGATATACAAGCTCAAAAGGGACGATACAGGGACAATTAAACGTCACCGAGCTAGGCTCGTGGCCCAGGGCTTCAAACAGCGTCCTGGGATTGATTACAACGAGGTTTTCTCCCCCGTTGTAAATTTTGTGTTAGTCCTTGTATTCTTTTGTATGCTCGTGATCCTCATGGGTTGGCGGGACGTACATATCGACATCAAAGCGGCCTATCTCTACGGAGATTTGGACGAGCCCCAACTAATGTCCATCCCAAAGGGTTTCCAAACAGCTGAGAACGCTGGAAAGTGTTGGCGACTGGTGAAAGCATTATATGGGCTTCACCAGTCGGGAAGAATGTGGTTTGAAAAGCTACATGAAAAGCTTTTGGAAATGGGGTTCCGACCGGTTCCTGGTTTCAATTGTGTCTACACAATGGACCGGGATGTGGTTTTAATAGTATACGTGGACGATATCGTCATATTTTCTCGAAATGAGTCTATTGAAACTGACGTACTTTCTTGGATTGCTAAGTATTTCGAACTAGTAAACCTTGGACCGGTCACCCTACTTTTGGGAATCCAATTTGACAGGTCGAACGGCAAGATTGTTATCCATCAACAGAACTATATTCAAAAGCTTTGCAAGCAATTCGGAGTTGATGGTTCCAATCGTGTTCGCTTGCCGGGAGCAGTGGGAACTGAGATTGTTGGAGTTAAGAAAGATGAAATACCTGAGGTTAAATTCCCGTACCGATCATTGATTGGTAGTTTGTTATTTCTGGCATCGAGAACAAGACCAGACATTCTGTTCTCCACAATTGTACTTTCACAGTACAACGAGGCCCATTCCCAAAGACATGTGAACATGCTCATGCAAGTACTCAGGTACTTGAAGACAACAGAGCACTATGGCATCAATTTGTCCAGATGCAAAAGTGCATTCTTATCAGTCTTTACAGATGCGTCTTACGCAACTGATGTTGAACAGCGGAAGAGTTTCGGAGGCCACATCGTGTTTTTAGGCGGCATTCCAATTTCTTGGTCATGCCGCAAACAGAAAATGACAACTTTGTCAGTTATGGAGTCAGAGTTTGTTGCCATCGTTGATGGTGTACGAGAACTTGTTTGGCTCCGACGTTTTTTCGCTGTGCCCATTATGCGCGACTATTTTGGCGATCTAAGACCGTGCGTAATGGCGGACAGCACTGCCGCCATTCAATATAGTAAGAATCGCGTAGAGAATAAGTCAAACAAGCACATCGAGGTGCGCTTTCATTTTCTGCGCGATCTTTACGAGGCGAAAGTGTTTGATATCAAACACATAATGGGCAAGCTCAATACAGCTGACTTACTGACGAAGTGGTTAGCAAGCCCGAGGCTTACACAATTATGCGACAACATTTTCGACATGTAAGCTTGTTTGCTAAGAGGGGGTATGTTGGAAATAAGTTTCTTTTGTAGGCAAATAAGTTGCATGTCCGAGTATGTTTACCTTACCAAGCGTGTTAATTGCGCGATGATATCTGGCGCGAGTTTATGGTTTATTGCGCCATTAGTACAACGTGCCTTTAATTGTTCAGTGTATTTGTATTACCTGCCCTGAGTTGCGAATCTGTATAATACGCAGGAATACTGTACGTGCATTTAAGTGACATTGTTGTTAAATACATTTGTGTATTTATATGCGTTAAGTTTATGTATATTATCTGGCATTTGTAAGATTATAAATGCCATGCCAAATGTATTTCCGTATTGTTTGCATTTTACATGATTTGTTCTATGTTCAACATTTATGTGATCATAAGTCACCTGATCAATGATTCTATGTAACATATAAATGATTTGTTCTGTATGCACTCTTAAGTTGAAA
The DNA here is from genome assembly GCA_949358305.1 of Strigamia acuminata. NCBI lineage: Eukaryota > Metazoa > Arthropoda > Chilopoda > Geophilomorpha > Linotaeniidae > Strigamia > Strigamia acuminata. The sequence goes on along the minus strand of OX442319.1, from coordinate 226,305 downwards.
ACCATGATTAAACATGGCCACCGCCTGTGCGGATTTTCGGCAAAGCCAAATATGCTGTTTTGGACTTACACCATCATTTATTTTCCACACTTTATACATTTGTGCGAAGATTTTGTATTGTTATTAGATTTTTTGATTAATGTTTTTTCTGTTATTTTTAATTTTTGTTTTGGGTTATTGCGCATTGGTATTTCGCTCATTTTGATCGTGATCCCATTTCACGCGCTTTGTTTCCTAATTTTCATAACATCAGTGATTTTTAATTGCGAGTACCTTTTTTGGCTAAGTTACGAGCTGTTACTCGAATTGTATCGCGTAATTTTTTATAATCCGCGTTATTAGCTGTTTAGTTTTGTATTTTTTGTTTATTCTTGCTCGAGTGGTGTAATTTTTGTCATTTGTTGTTTGTATGATTTTTTGATTTGTTTTTGTTACTTCTGATTTAGTGACTAGATTTGTGATATGACCGGACGTGGTAACGGATCGCGACCGCCGTCGCGTGGTGGAAGGGGCCACAAGAACAAAACACCCGTCGAAACGCGCCGCCAGCGACAGGCGCGTGAGAAATACGTGTGCCCCTACCCAGTGCCCGGATTATTTGAGCGAGGCCCGGTTTTGATGCCGAACTATCATCCCGACCACCCGATGTGTCGGGCCTTCCCCAATCGAGAGTTGTGCCCGGTGTGTTCGGGCTGGGGCCACCTTCGCGATGGTGCAGAAGAATGTTTCGTGTGCGAAGGGTTTGGGAATTTGAGACGCGCTCAATTCCGGATTTGGATGCGGCGCGTGCAGGCCCTGTGTTTGGGGCGGACCATCGCGGATGGACGGGACATTTCGCGTTACGTGCTCCCGAGGATTTTCCAGCCTTTACTCGGTTCCGCCTCTGATTGTAACCGCTTCGTTATACAACATGAAGCGTACTGGAGGAATACGATGCAGATGGCCGCTCGCGCTGGATTCCGTCCGCACAATTGGCAGTACCCACCGTTGGGGTGCCTGGTGTTGGCATCTGGGGTGACGGCGCCGCCATTACCCTCATTTTTTCGACGTTATGCGCTGAGGGAAGCTCCGGTGGCTCCAAGAGCGGAGAGGCTTCCGTCCGTGACCCCGAGACTCCATTCTACGGCTCATAAAAAGCGCGATGATCCAAACGCTTTTATTGCAACGGGGGCGGCGCGATTCGATGAGGAACGAGATCGACTCCGAGGAATCGAGGAGCGTAATGAGAATTTACTCCAGGACATCGCGCATTTGCAGGACTTTCATCGCTTTGTGCGAACGGAGATCGCTGCGTGTGGTGCTGCTACTGCCGCCAGTTCTTCGGCGATGCCGGCGATTCGACCTGTTCCTATATTGGAGTTGGTCCCCGAGCCTGCTGGGCCTTCCATTGAGACCGAGGTGCCGCCGCCGATTGACGAGGTTGCGTTGTCCACGGCCTTGTTGCCGGCTGGTTTGTTGATCTGCGAGATGGATGAGATGGCGACGCCATTTGGTGTCGATTTGCGTCGCGATTGGGCCGAGAGTGACCTCGACTACCTCATCCGGTGCCACGACGAGGCTGCGCGTCGCCGAGAAGTTGCTGGTTCGAGGGGGATGATTCCTCATTCTTCCCTTGAACAAATGGAGGACTCAATGGACAATGTGGGTGAGTTGCCCAACCTCCGCGTGTGTTTAACTGAAGCCGGCCGAGGAGTCGAGTATTTGCCAGCGGGCGAAGAGTCGGACGATGATGAGGATTCCCGACCGCGGCGACAGCTTTTGCCGCTGTTTACTGGCCGTCAAGCCCAGCGTGACTTGCCTTTTCCGACTCAGCCCGAGGATTTGACCGCTGCCGTTCAAAAGTTGGTGGCTGATCAGCACAAGAAGCGCGACTTTGTGACGCTGCGAGAGCTCGAGCTGTATTTTGAGACGATAATGGCGCGTGCTCATTTTGATGTGATTTTTCCCATGGGAACCCTGGAGTGGGAGGGTCCGTCCCGATGGCGTAACGACACCTACTTGGAGGCAGATTCCACCCGGTGGCGCGAGTTTTTCTACGGAATTATTAAGCGCGAACTTGGACTTTCGGAGAGCATGGCGGCCCTTGTGCACCTTCTTTCGGAGGGGCACATCATGACCCTGCAACGACTGATCGCCAACGTTTTGACTGAGTTTCGTCCGCGAAAGGAGCGCCAGTTGGGGGATGTCGTGACGTACCGCGCCATCAGTCTGATGAAAGAACTCATTACGGCCATCACGGGCTATGAGTTCTGAGTGTTGTGCCTTTGTAAGTGACATTTTTTCCCGAACGAGACTTTTTTCGCTTAGTTCTTCGCGAAGTTAGTGTTGAACGCGAACTTTTCTTTTGAACAATACCAGTGATATTGACATTTTCCTGAATCGTGATTGTTTTATTTTTTGTGTTCTTTGTCGCGCTGCTTTCGCGACTTTGAATTTTGTTTTTGATATTTAGTGTAGTGCATTTCTAGTGTTTAATAAGTGTCGAGATGCCCTTATGGCGTGATTTAATGCGATTAACGCATTCTTGGCCTGGCGCTTATGCTAGTAGTTTTTCCTGTTATTGTTTAGTTTTTAGAGCGTTTAACGCTTGCGTTGTTTAGTCCGCGCGTTAGTTATTTAATGAGTCCACGCGATAATTTCTCGCGCCTCAAAGTGTTGAATCATTCCAATTGTTATTTGATTTTTTTTTTCGTATCGCATTTTTATTTCTTTTTGCAGATTTGAACAGAGAATAAAAACACTCTGGTCCGAGGGGCGTGTCACGGCCCGGCATTTACGCGCTTGCATTCCTCACCAAGTTGTTGTGTTTTGTTTACGCGTATCCCGTGTGTTCCTATTGTTTAAAATTCTCAATAAATCCTAAACCTAATATAATTTGAGTTTTGTCCTACCTTCATTTCCTATTCATGTTTATCCCTTGACCTGGTCTGGTGTGGCTCAATTTAGTCACATCAGACTGGTCTATGTTGAGTATTTCCCACTGTTACCCCTCCTAATTTCGTTTAGTTTATCCTATCTAATTTAAATATTTAGTCACTCGCGACTGACTCATCGCGATGATTATTCACGAGCGCGCCTGATTGGCTTACGCGTGCTTGACTCATGGTTTTCCCCTCGTTTTCTGTGATGGACTTGGCCCAAGTTCACTTCTGAGCTGTTTCAGCCAAGTCTGATCAGAAGGCGTAAGACCATGAGCTATCGTAAGTGCCTTAACTGGCCGTTGTGCATTTGGCGACTTTTCCTGTGTTAATTCGCAGTAACTCCATGCAAGTTAACTCTGCGTGTTTGAGGATTTACATTATCATATCACGTGTCTAAATTCCGCGTATCATCTCCGATTCCTTTCCTTTCGATGTTCTTTTGTGTTTTATGCCGCTGATACGTGCCGAAGGACTAGAAGTTAGATTCAAGTAGCTAATGAGTTGTTTATTTCGTCTTTTGCGCGCGATTAGTGCGCGCTTGCTCGGTCTGGCCGCTCCGCCATTAGGGGCCCCTGCCAGATTAGCTTAAGCCACGTTAGCGTTGTTAAGTCCGCACGTGAGCATTACTTCTTCCACTTTTAAGGCTCCAACAAACTCGGTAATAATTCGTAACATGATCGAATAGGGGGTTAAGCTTGCCGCCACACTTCAGGCTGCTTAACGTTGCCGGGCCCTTATTCGGGACCAGGCTCTCTTGTATCGTAACTGGCGCGCCTTTCAAACGCGGTTTCCAATACCAGAAACAACCGGTTCATGACAAAATCGATAAAAATTGACTAAAAAATCGATAAAAAAAAATTGTATCTGGTTCTTGGCTTCACCGTTCTCCCCGATCTGGTGATGTAGAGGGGAGTTGGAATGGGAACCGGTGGTGCCTCGATGTTCGCCTCTGGCTCGCCGTGTTTGTCCTGGGTGACGTGTGTGTTCCTTTCGTCTTCAATTGCTGGAGTCTCGTCGTCCAAAGGCGTACTGTCGGTGTCGTCGAATGGCGTATTATCTCCTAATGGCGTACTATCTTCTTCTTCCTCCCTGGATTTTGGGGCGGGGAACAATTTCAGATGGAAACGATTCCTTCGGATGAGCCTGCCGTTGGAATTGATGACGTACGACCGAGGTGTTGGGCCCAATGATACGACTGAGCCCGGTCGCCGAAGATCAATGATCCAGACCGCGTCGCCAACGTCGGTCGTAGTTCTCCTTTTGTGTGTGTTGTCTAATTTCCTCTCTTCCAAACAAAATTCCGCGATCAGGTGTCTTCGGGTCCAACTTTGCGCTGATTATCGGGACGGTTGTCCGGATGACTCTCCCGTTCAGTAATACGGCCGGAGAAAAACCGTTTGCGAGTGGTGTTGATCGATATATCTGTAGCGCGCTTCACGATATTCACGGCTGCCTCAACGAATCCGTTGCTCTGTGGGAATTTAGGGCTGCTTGTGATGTGAGCAAATTTCCACTCTTTTGCAAAATTCTGGAAGCTTGATGTCAACAGTGGCCCGAAGTGAGTCCCGTTGTCGCTGTATATCACTTCTGGGTTTCCCTGTTGTGCAAACAAAGACTTCAGGTGTGCGATGGTTGTTTCCTCGTGTAGGCTCGTCATTGGAAAAATGAAGGGAAAACGAGAATAATAGTCCGTCACGAGCAGGTACCATCTGGATTCCAATTTGAACAGATCCATCGCGACCTTCTGCCACGGTCTGACTGGAAATTCGGACGGTAGAAGCGGTTCGTGTCGATTCGCGGACTCCTTGATGCATTCCGGGCAAACCTTAATCATTTCTTCCAACTGTTTCGAAAGTCCCGGCCACCAGACGGATTGTTTCGCCAATGCACGGCACTTTGTAATTCCCAAGTGAGCGCTGTTGTTGGAAAATTTACTCCTTTGGATCAAGCACCAAATGGGCAATTCATCATTTCAGGGACCAAATTAGAAGTCTAAGGAAGTGGTGGTTTGAGGGCGGGAGAATGAGGATGTTTAGGTTAGGTTAGGTTAGGTTAGGTTAGGTTTAGGTTAGCCAGCGCCATCTATTATCAAAATTGGCTACTAAAAGTCCCAAATTTGGCCCGAGGGCAAAATGGACAAAATGGCGGACGTTTATATACGGGTTTGACCAGATGGTCAAATTTCGTTACGATCGGTCCAAAAAAATGGTTGTGTGTATGAACCGGTCACTCGTCATGCCCTCGGGCAATAGCTTCTGTGTTGACACGTGTCGGCGCCATCTACTATCAAAATTGGCTACTAAAAGTCCCAAATTTGGCCCGAGGACAAAATGGACAAAATGGCGGCCGTTTATATACGGGTTTGACCAGATGGTCGAGTTTCATTAGGATCGGTCCAAAAAAATGGTTGTGTGTTTTTCACCGGTCACGTGACGTGTCTCACAGGCAATGACTCAGATGGATTTCAGGAGCATAAAAAAATGATGCTTACTCTTCAAATTTTTTTTCACGAGTGAAAAGATATTTAATTGCGTGATGTCATACGGTTCCAAACCGGTTCAAACTGGTTTTGGAGGGGATTCCCCGTTTTGCGATATATATAAGGAGTGAATTTTTATTATCTCTTATTTCTTCCTGGATTGTCCTTGATTGGAATTTTCTAGAATTTTTATTATTTCTTATTTCTTCCTGGATTGTCCTTGATTGGAATTTTCTAGAATTTTTATTATCTCTTATTTCTTCCTGGATTGTCCTGGATTGGAATTTTCTAGAATTTTTATTATCTCTTATTTCTTCCTGGATTGTCCTTGATTGGAATTTTCTAGAATGTTCTGTGATGACTCATCACTTCCGGTTTTGTGGGTATATAAGGCGTGACAAATCAGAATTTTTTCAGTTGATCAACGACTTTGAACCCTGTCGGAGTGGGGTACCTATGCCCAAATTTTTGATTTTTTTCAAAAAAAAACTTTGAAAAATTTTTGAAAAAAAAACTTAGTAAAATTCACAATAAAACAAGAAAGGACAAGAAAAGACAAGAAAAAACAAGAAAGGACAAGAAAGGACAAGAAAGGACAAGAAAAGACAAGAAAAGACAAGAAAGGACAAGAAAAGACAAGAAAGGACAAGAAAGGACAGAATCATACCGTTAACCGATTGCTTCTTCCTGCTCTGTTTACACCTTTAATCCATCTAAAACTCACCAGACGGCGCTCACTACGGTTACGCAACAGGCAGGTCACTTGCAAAGCAGGTTTTTTCAGTGAATGGTGCGGCTGATAGCTGGAGGCAGTGGAAGCCAGGTGAGTGAACTCGTGGTTGAATAGACGTGTGTCAGTGCCATCTACTAACAAAATTGGCAACCAAACTGAAAATTTTTCAAAGTTTTTTTTGAAAATTTTGAAAATTTGGGCATAGGTTCCCCACTCCTTCAGGGTCCAAAGTTGAAGATCAACTGAAAAAATTCTGATTTGTCAGTCCTTATATACCCGCAAAAGATCATTCTAGAAAATTCATGGTTCCAAAGCGGTTCAAACCGGTTCAAACTAGTTTTTAATTGATTTTTTCTAGAATGATCTTCTGTGGGTATATAAGGAGTGACAAATCAGAATTTTTTCAGTTGATCAACATCTTTGGACCCTGTTGGAGTGGGGTACCTATGCCCAAATTTTCAAAATTTTCAAAAAAAACTTAGAAAAATTTTGAAAAAAAAAAAAAAACTTTGAAAAATTTACAACAAAGCGATGTAAGGACAAGACAGGACAAGAAAAGGCAAGATAGGACAAGACAGGACAAGAAAAGGCAAGATAGGACAAGACAGGACAAGAAAAGGCAAGATAGGACAAGACAGGACAAGATAGGACTAGATAGGACAAGACAGGACAAATCGGGACAAGAAAAGACAAGATAGGACAAGATTTTCAAGGTAAGCAAGAGTCAGAAGTGACTGAAGTGACGGAACTAATGATGTCGGCCAGCTGATGGTACGGCTGACTTAGCTCTGGCATTCAGTTGATGTGTGTTAATTGAGCAGTTGATGATTTGTGGCTGCTGGTTGAATTGTCTGCACCCCCCCTCGAGTGGTGTTTGTTTGTTTGTTTGTTTGATCAGTCAGGCTAACAAAGTCGGCCTGTTTATGGCACGGCTGGCTTAGCTCTGGCATCATGCTTAGTGTTTGTTTAATTTATTTTATTTCTTAAATTATTTTTATATAAAAAAATGAAATCCATTTAGATTCGCTCTGTGCTTAAGATGAATAGATACAAAGTCAAGAAATGTGTAGAGTTTTTAAAAGGAAAAAGAGAAAGTGGACAACTATCTAAGGATTTTAAGTTACACATCAAGTTGGAACAACTCTTGGCAAAATGCCGAGAATATGATGATTTTGTGAACATTGAACCTCGGCCGTATTACCTTTTCAAAAATATCTTTGACGGACAAGTGCTTGATTACATTGTCGAATTCGACGAAAGGATTTTTGACATAGAAGACGTGATGAAAGACGCCACTCCAAATATCCGTGCATTGGCAGCAGAAGTTGCAGCCAGCATGAATTCGTGCAAAGTGAGCGTTATGATGCTATTGAGATATCGGCATTCCCTGAGGACGTCGACTGATCAACATTATTGGTACCGGGCCGATCCGTTCGTGATGCATTCGGACGATGTTGACCACATTCTGGATTCAGCTGCGAAACAACTGGCCATACAAAATGCCGAATTTGTCGAAACTCACGACTATTTATATTACCTTTGTGTGGACGAGATTAAAATTTGTTTTGCTGCTTTACACCAGAAAGGTGGATGGTACAAAGATGTTCCGTCATTTCCGTTGAGTTTGAACAACGATTTGCCGGCCGTCATTTGCAATAAGAAAGCGGTGTTAACATTTAAAATTGAGTTGCAAAAGTCTTTTGTTTGGGCCGTTCTTGCATCTTTACATCCTGTAGCCATTCATGCTGAACGCATAATTAATTATTTGAAGTATGAGCACGAATTGAACTTGCAAGGCTTTGAATTTCCGTTGACTTACAGAAACGTAGAAAAATTCCAGTTGCAGAATCCCGATATCGAAGTGACTATTTATTTTTGGGACAGCAATCATGTGCAAAGATATGTGACCGTACACAGAAACAGGAAACATCACGTCGATCTATTCTTCTATGGTAACAACTGCTACGGACTTGTGAGGAATCTAAAACGTTTGCTCGGTTATTTTCCGTGTCACTACTGCGATAACCAATTCAAGAGCATTGTGGGCAGAGACAAACACCTAACGGTATTCCACTCCGTTCCCGAAGAAGAAGAATCGTCATATCAGGAACTGAATGAACATCTGCGCAACAAAAAGGCAGTGGTAAATGTCCAGAACTCGGATCAGAAAAGTTTTTTGTGGTCCATATTGGCTGCCTTGTATCCGGCACCCGATAATGTATGCAGAACGGGTTATTACGTACAGTTTATGGACAAACTCAATCTCGAAGGGCTAGTTTTTCCCGTGGGGCCGAAAGGAGTGCTTAAATTCGAAAGACGAAATGAAAGTTTGAACATTAATGTATTCGAGTTGCTGCCCACGTCATGGATTGTTCCAATAAAAGTGAATATTCACACGAACCGCCTTACCACTATTAACCTACTGAAGAAACGAAATCATTACATGTGGATCAAGGATTTCTCACGACTCATGAGCGTCAGCGATGGCAACAAGCGGTATTATTGCATGAATTGTATGAACGGGTATTCCAGTGCCAAAGTGCTCGTTAAACATAAACATTACTGCGGAAAAAACACTCCTTCCGCCACTAAATGTCCTAAAGAAGGAACAATCTGTACGTTCAAGAGTGAGAAAAAAAAATATCCTATACTGTACGTTTGCTACGCTGATTTCGAAGCATTCTTAGTGCCTGAAGTGGAGACCGAACCCACTTTACATTCGGACACCATTAATTCTCACGTTCCATGTGGTTATTCTTTTAAAGTGGTGTGCACGGAGAACGAAGCTTATTCCAGACCGTTACAGCTGTACAGAGGTCCGGATGCCGTCGATCATTTTTTGAAATCGTTGCGTGCAGAAATTAAAGCCGTGGTTTGTCAATTTTCTCAATTGGAAACACAATTCGATACCAAAATGATGACTCCGCTTCAATGGAACGAGTATAGAAATGCAACAACTTGTTTCTTATGCGATGGCGAGTTCTCCAAAGCTGAAGGATGGACTAAAGTCTTGGATCACAACCATTTCACTGGAAAGTTTCGCGGAGCCGCACACGGCAAATGTAACCTCAACTACCATTGGCGGAGATCTGTGCCGGTAGTTTTCCATAATGGGAAAAGGTATGATTTTCATTTGATATTCCCACATTTGACCGTCGAGACAGAAAAAGTGACCGTCATCGCCGAAAACTCGGAATTATACAAATCATTCACGCTGAGAATCAATACCAGCGATGATCCAAAAGTGCCCCGTAAAGTTACGTTAATATTCTTGGATAGTTTCCAATTTCTCGCGAGCAGTTTATCCAATTTGGCTAAAAATTTAGAGAAGTCGCAGTTCGTTGTCTTTCGGAGCGAGTTTAAGGGTGAGGAAATTGATTTTTTTTTGAGGAAAGGAGTATACCCGTACAAATATATGACTGGTTGGTCAAAATTTCTAGAAGATAAACTTCCGCCGATAGAAGAATTTGAGAACATATCCGCCGACGAATACCAATATGCTCAGTTAGTTTGGAAAACGTTGGGAATTAAAGACATGGGCGAATATCACGATTTATATCTGAAGACTGATACTCTGTTGTTGGCGGATATATTTGAGCAGTTTAGGAAAATGTGTTTGAATCACTACAAGCTGGACCCCTGTCATTATATCACGTTTCCGAGTCTGTCTTGGGACGCAGCACTGCTCATCACCAAAGTTAAATTGGAGCTTCTGTCTGATCCAGATATGTACATGTTTGTCGAACAAGGAATAAGAGGCGGTGTTGCCACGATCAGTCAACGCTACGCCAAAGCTAATAACCCTCTTCTGGCATTGGGATACAATTGTGAGAAACCAGAGAGTTACATCGTCTATTTGGATGCGAATTCCATGTATTCCTGGGCAATGAGCAAACCGTTACCTGTTGGCAACTTTGCCTTCGACGATAATTTAGCCGAATGGACGCAAGAAAGGATTTTGAAAATGGGAGAGAACGATACGATGGGATGCATCTTGGAAGTGGATTTGGGATATCCGCAAGAACTGCACTTGTCCCACAATTGTCTGCCTTTGGCTCCGGAAATGATCCGTTCAGCGGACGACACTTGCCCCAGATTAATCCCGCATTTGCAAGGTCGTTGTAATTACATTCTACATTACAGAGCTCTGCAATTGTACTTGTCCCTGGGCATGACGTTGATGAAAATAAAAAAAGTGCTGACGTTTGAGCAAAAACCATGGTTGGCCAAGTATATCAAACTGAATATTGAGAAACGGAAGTATGCTACCAGTGATTTTGAGCAGGAATTAGCGAAATTAGCTAACAATTCGGTCTTTGGAAAAACCTTGCAGGACGTGAGGAAATATAGACAATTTTATCTGGTGAATAATCAGAAAGACTTTGATAAACACCTCAACCACGCCGGATTCAAAGGATATAAAGCTTTTACTAGTGGTCTGATGTTGGTTGAACGTCGAAAGCTGGAATTGACGTTAGACAAACCTATTTACAGCGGTTTAACTATCCTGGACTTGTCTAAATGCTTGCTGTATGACTTTCATTACAACGTCATGAAAAAAAAATTCTCAGACAAGCTGAGATTGCTGATGACGGATACGGATAGTTTGATGTATGAAATAGAAGCTCCTTCGGTCTACTCGTTCTTCAGAGAAGAAATACCAGAAGTGATGGATCTGTCCAATTACGACCCACCCGATGGCAGAAACAGGCGTGTCATAGGATGCTTCAAAGACGAGACTGCCGGCGAACCGATAGAAGAGTTTGTAGGGCTAAGAGCCAAATGCTACGCCTATAACGTGAACGGGAAAACGAGCATGCGATGTAAAGGCATAAAGAAGGCCGTCGTGGAGCAAGAGCTGGACTTGGAGGCGTACAAGAAGATATTGTTCGGAGAACAGAAGGCCCACAGATTGAAATTTGAAACGATCAAATCTAAATTGCACAATCTCACAACGGTCGAGGTGGACAAATTGGCATTGTCGGCAAAAGACAAGAAACGAGTTATATTAGAGGATTGTATTCATACAAAGGCTTATGGTTATGTTGAGTAAAATGTTAATAAAACAATTCGAAGGTTAAAAATAATTTAGTATCCTGTATATATTGGTTAGCTAATTCGTTCTTTCCCTGAATATGGATTCTATCTAAAATTTCAAATTGTATTGGAGAATCGAGAACATGTGATTTCATTGTACTGGCACTATCAGTAGGTAAATCACCTATATGAAAAACCTCTTTCCCTTCAGGATTTTTCTCATTTGTAAGTAAAACAGACACATCCATACTGCTGTCTAGATGAAGATACCCATCTTTGTGTTTATGCATTTGGTTTTGGAAAACATCTATATAGGACAACTGACATTTTCTAAATACACAAAAATGAGATTTAAAGTAGGGAGAATGATAATTGGGAAAAATATCTGTTGCAAGACCAGGAACATATGGAAAACCAGGAACAAATAACACTTCTTCATCATCAGTTGCTATCTCTAATGATTGAAATTTTACAATATATTTATCAACTTTTATAACTTTATGAAACACAACATTTATAATGTCTTCTATTTCGACTTTATTTTTATCTATGTCTGCTCTAATTTGCTCAGTGCCTCCTTTTTGTATTGTCTGTTTGATGTTTTCTATTTTTGCACTCATTTCAGCCTTATATGCTTCTAGCATTGCTTTAACTCCCCCATCATCCTGTAAACTCTGTTTGTTGCGCTTTATTTCTGCAACCATTTCAGCCTTATATGCTTCTAGCATTGCTTTAATTTGCCCATCATCCTGTAAACTCTGTTTGTTCCGCTCTATTTCTGCAACCATTTCAGCCTTATATGCATCTAGAATTGCTTTAATTTGCTCATCATCCTGTAAACCCTGTTTGATGCGTTCTATTTCTGCAGTCATTTCAGCCTTATGTGCATCTATGCTGACTTTAATTTGCTCTTCATCCTGTAAACTCTGTTTGATGTGCTCTATTTCTGCAGTCATTTCAGCCTTAATTTGTCCATCATCCTGTAAACTCTGTTTGATGTGTTCTATTTCCATATCCATTTCTGCCTTATGTGCATCTATGTTCGCTTTAACTCGTTCATCGTGCTGTAAACTCTGTTTAATATGGTCGTCGACTCGAGATTTTATATCTTCCATAAGCACTGCAGAACCTGCAGCAGCCGGGTCTGGTATTCCAACGTCAAAATCTTTTTTTAGTTGAGCGATATCGTTTCTGTGGCCGAACACCATTCGCCTAATCTGTTCTTGTTCGTCATGCGTTAAATTACTTCCATCTCGTTTGGCAATTTTGCGCGGGGTCAGACCAAATCTGTGCACTGGATTTAAGTGGAAGTCGTCTCTCGCCTTATTAACGCTCCCCATTTTTTTAATACGAACAAATACAAATGTCCGCACGTGACTTCGTCAAACGATTGATATTGATAAACGTTATATTTTATATTGTCTCCCAGGTAACGGTACAATTCAATAGGAGGGGGTAGATCGCCGAAACTATCAAAGTATAATTTATCTCGCTTATTTTTAGCGTACGCCACCCAATGGCTACCACTTTGCAGATGCTTATTCAAATTAACAATCCCACATTCGAAGGGTCTGGCTTTGACGGGCAACGTGTCTCTGGAGAACACGCCTCTGAAGAATGGAATATTCATTCGTCTAGCCAATTTGCCCAATTGCAGGGAATCCAGCGGTTGAATTATTGCCCCATCTTTCCCGCCGCCGACGAGCTGTACGGTTTCAAGTAGAAACCTTTTCCAGTTTTGCGAATCCGTAATTTTTTTTTTAACGACTGTCGTAGACCTTTGCCTTCAGTGGCTAAATTGTGGCGCTTGGCTCACTGGAAAAAAAATCAGATTTACTCACTTGTAAAGAATTGTAAATATATAGGTAGATGGATTTTACAAGTTTGTAAATTAGATTTACAAACAATTGAAAATAAGTCTTTTCCAAACATATTTTCAATCTGGAAAGAGACCATTTCCGTGACTTTTTTTACAATCACTTTACAAACATTTTCAATTGTGTAATTATAAAATTTCATAATATATTTCCAATCTATTTCCAATATATTTCCAATATATTTCCAATAAAAAATCTACTACCCTCCATTTTGAAAAATTTAAATACATGAACTCAATTTTTTTTTTTAAACTGTTTGATTTTTTTTTCAAACACCATTCAACAATTAGTTTTTATTGATTTGATCACAATTTGCATTTTTATTAACAGTTTTATTTAAATTTATTTTAATCTTATAGTTTTCTTTTTTCTTACCTTGACCTCTGCTGGAATTGAACCTGGGACCCTTCGTTCTAAAGCCCACTGCCCTATCCACTAGGCTAGTATGGCTTGTAATAGTTTAATGCATAACTTCCTATAAATAGTAACTTCTTTGTTAAATAATCTATTTGAGATTCATTGTATTAAAAATACAATCAATCTCACATTGATTACCGTCGATGAAACAATCCGACTCCTGGAGTCGGATTGTTTCATCGACGGTACGTTTCATCGACACGAATTTTTCCGTCCCTGCGCCCTGATTGGCCCGATTTCATATTGTCCATGTCGGTTCGAAATTGGACCGTTTTATACATTATTTTATCTTCTGAGTTGAAATTTGATACAATTTTATTGTTCCTGACTGTATTTTACCTTGTTCTTGTTACATTTCAGATATTTAAATGTTACATTTAAATTTCAGGTATTTTCTTGCTTTTACATTATTTTTACAATCATTGTGAAATGAAGTTTACAATACATATCCATCCAAAAGAAAATTGATTGGAAACAACATTTCAAACAACAGATTTACAACTAATTGAAAATATGACTTTTCATCTCTAGGATTTACTACCCATTTTCAGAAGTTTGGAAATATATAAATATTTCCAACATATTTCCAAAAAATTTCCGCATCATAGTAAATTCAACTTTTCCATATAAATTTTCAACTTAGAAATGTTTGGAAATATGCTTTTTTTTCCAGTGGCTTCATCGACCATTTCCTTATTTGTTTTTGCCGAGTCTACGGCTTTAGCGATGCCTGCCGCACCTCCAGCCAGTCCACCCAATGCCCCCAATAATGGAAGCAGCAATGGAAAGAATCCACCAGTTTGTCTAACCTGTTTTGTAGGTATGCTTAAAGTCATTCCTTTCTTTTTAGAACCGGCCTTTTTGATCTTATTTATCTGTCTATCAGTAAGAGACAAGCTATGATTGCCGTTCAGTTGTTTATACTTCAATCTTAAATGTAAGGGTATCCTTTTTTTGATGGATTTGGATACCTTTCGTTGCTGATTGGGGGTTAACGCTACCTTATGTATTTTATACATCTCTTATTTTTTTATAACTTTAATATAACACTTCAATTTTGCCTTTGTCCAATTTCATATTCATCAACCTGTCGCCTATTATCAAAGCGTAGGCTTTAGTATTGGCCGGGACTGCCGTTTCAAATTTCATTTTTATTTGCACGTCAATTATGCCAGTTTTCAGCCTCTCGCTCTGTTTCGAGCAATCGATCACGATCAGCGGGTACAGTTTTGCATAATCCCATGCATTGAACATTATATCGGATGCGCCGTAATAATCTTTCCTAAATTGGATGCATGATTCCAGAAACCTACTGAAATTGCTATTTTCAAAGTTCTCGTTTGAGTCTAAATAGGGGTACCGCTCGGAGTTCAGGAACGCATGAACTTCGTTGACTTTAACGGTGTCGAATATCGCCGTATTTTTGGTTTGGTCGTTTCTTTTATCGGTCTGAAATCCGACGATGATGTACCGCGGTTTTTCGGAAGTGCTGGTGGTTACCACTCGCCAGGCATGCTCCGTGGTTTGGGGCAAGTCCGACATTTCGAACGACCAATGGCGAAACGCTAATGGAATATTCACGCCTCTATCCATGGCTGCGAGCAGTCGACTCTTTTGCACGTCGGATGGAATAACGTGCGGCATTAACCAATACAATTGTTGGAGAACTATTTTACCTTCGGGTATGGCTACCTGGGCTCCAGCCGTGGTTTTGGTCGCGGCTTTAAAAATGGCATCATCGTTGTGCGTTCTCATCAAAGTTAAAACTTGTTTCGCGCCGTAAATGACTTTGTTATAATCTTCGAAAAATCCCATCATTTGGGTCAGTGGCACTAACAATGAAAAGGTACCGTGCTTTTTTGGCAGCAAGTTGTATAACCTGCGCCGTTCCTCAAATCCGGGATTGTCGAGATCCACCGATTTGCCGGACTTGTGGTCGGGTAACCAGCCCATATTTTCAATCGCGTTTTGGTGATTGTAATACGTCAAAGCGCCTTTCATAGTAGTGGCATAGCCTGGATAATTAATTTCGTCTATTAGTTTATCACCGATGTGATATTTCAGGTTGCTGAAGAGAAAAGGCATGAAATTATTCACTAGCGTTGCCGCATCATCGGTGTCTTTTCCCTCCGACGCATATTCCGTCCCATCATTCTTTGTCAACTGCCCCGTTACGCATACGTAACTTTTATGGGGATGTGTCCAGATATCTTCGTTCTGTATGATTAGGCGAATTTCAGAGTTCACATTATTCAAATTTGTCCCAATAATCGGGTGATACTCGTGGTATCTGTATGCATTTACGGATTCGTCGATGACGAACGGTTGTTCGACGTCTAAATAATTTTCAGCGACTTGCATAGTTGCTATTTTTTAATTACGTAATATATATATATATATTTTTTTTAAAAAGAGTTTATGTAATCTCGGTTATCAGGACGAAGCGAAGCTACTTTCATTTCCACATTGCCACCGCCTCTCATAGCCTGTTCTATTGTAGGGTTCTCTTTCGTGACGACATAATGCGTCGTAATATTTTTTTTCTTAAATATAATCGGCATCTTATTTTTTTAAACGGACGTTTTTCTTCTCAAATGGAACCGCGCGGTAAAAACTTCCCCTCTGAGATCGATGGGTTTACTATCTTGATCGGTCAACCATATCCTGACTTCGTGAATTTTGGATTGATTTTTTACCGGCAAGTACAGTATGTTATTCGGCATTTCGACTATTTTGAAACCGGCCGGAACGTTCGGAAAAAATGCGTAAATAATCGGAGATGCTACACCGTTCAAGTACGAATCGGTAATTAAATCGCAGTGCACTAGTATGGTGTTTATGTGGAAAATGTTAACGGGATTGACCGACTCGGTGGTTCCAGCCGTATATTCACGTTTTTCAAATCCAAATAAATGAGCCATGTTATTCTCGTGCGTGAAATCTATGGCATATTCCATTTGACTTATCGTCAACGTCGTGGATAAAGTGTTAATATTCTCTTTTATGTCGATGAACGGTAGATCACTGTTTTGGTCCCAATGTCCTCTCGCTTTCATCTCGGTATGTAATCGAGCGATAATGTCGACAAGTTCATAACTACCGGGTGGGAAAGTAATGATTAGCGATGTTTTTGTTTTATCGATCGAATACACGAATACGTTGTTTTCCTCGGTGATATTTGGCATTGAATTAAAAGTCTCCAGACTTACTAATCCCAATTCAAATTCATCCTCGCCCAGTAATAAAGGCGACGAGAATGTGGTGAGAAAATCGGTCTTTGTGCTACTCAATACAATAGACATGTTGTTTTTTTTAATTCGCGAGAATTTTCTTACGCATGTTTTCAAACTTGGTTTTATCGAGAACTCTTTCCTCTTTCAGTTCCATAAGTATTTCTACAATTTCGTTGTCGTGAGACTGGTTTCCGGCATCCCGTGATGCGTGCAACAATCGCAGCCTGTCTATTAATTCATCCGGGTTGTTGTAATACTTGTAGTCTACGGAGTTCTGCGGACGAAACGTTTTTGTAATGCCTTGGCCCGATTGTAGATATTGTGTTTGATGTTTTTTGTAGTGTTGCCAAATTGGTTTAATCACTTTCAGATACTTCTCTCCTTTAGAAGATTTTGGCCTATTAGTTGCTGGATCATGACGACTAAATAATGCTTTAGTTTTGATTAGAATGTCGGCATAATTATTTAATGCCTTCTGATTCTGATATGGATCCAATGCTGGAATTTTGTTCAAGAGGAAATCCTTTAATTCTTTATCGAATCTATATGTTTTATTTCTTACAGAAATATGACCCTGGATAAATGTAACTTCTTCGACTCCTATTTTAAATTTTAAGTCTTTAGTATCAAATCTGGTTCCAAATACACGGTCTATATTACCCGCATTTGCAGAATAATAACTTATAAAAGATTGCAGATACGTGTCTTCCGGATCTGTTTCTTTCTTTTTCCATTCGAGACTTTTACGTACTTCCGTGCGATATTTATCAGAAACATCATCAGCATCAGCATCGTCACCAAGATTTGCTTCTTCTTCTTCCACACTTCGAAGTGATGTATTGTTCGCTTCATCGTGATCAACTAAACTTTGAGGAGTTCCACGATGACTAGAGGACAAGCTTTGGCGTAAGAACTGTCCTTTAATGGATGCATTTTCCCAATTTCTGACGGGTGTCTCTATATCCATTTTTGACATTGTCTTCTTAGGCTCGCTTTTAACGGTAGTGGAAGGTGACGGATTGAAAGACATGGGTTGGGGTGGAGATACTTGCTGCTGCTGCGGCAGGCTATGCAATGCTGTAGTAACCGGTTTGAAGAATGCACCGAGCGCTTCATCTTCGGATCCTCTGTTTAACTTATCTTGCAGAAACTTTTTTTTCAAGCTCTGTTTTAATTTCTCGTAATTTCCACGCTGCTGTTTATTCATGTTCATTTTTTAAAAATGGGGAAAATTTATTTTTATATCTCCCGCTCGACATAGACTTGGTCTTGTCAATGGTGAGAAAGCCAAACGTATCATCATCCCAACACGACTTACACACGTCTCTGAATCGAACGTACGTCATGTCCGTTCCAACATGGTTGTCAAAAACGTGTTTCATGTTTCTTTCGTCTTGTCTGAACATGATTATTAAATTGGCATTGTCTCTTATCACCTGTTTTGGGATTCGGCTATAAGTCTGACACAAGTAAAAAGAGTCTACGTTACTATGACAGCCCTGGGCAAAATATTTCTCAATATTATGTTGCTTGTCGGTCATCACATCATCAAACACAAAAATAGACTTGTTCACAGTTTTATCAAAAAGTTGTTCGGGAGACAGCACATCTTCGTTGCTCGGGAAGAAATGAGCTACCTGTTCGCCCAATTCCGATTCTAGATCCTCGAACAACTCTCTTAACCGCTCGTATTTTGGTTGAAATAAAGTTTTAGAAAACACCATCAGCTTGTCAAACCGTAACCAGTGCAGGAAGTTTAGCAACAGATTCGTTTTCCCACATTCAGCCGGGCCACACATGATGCATCTTATGTTTTTCGGCAAAATTGACTTATCGCATTTATCCAAACGCCCTGTGTCAAAATTTATGACATTCATTTTTTATATTCCCGTAATAAAAAAAGAAGACAAACATGTTTTGCGTTAAATGCAAAAAGTCTACTCCTACCGGCACGTTGGAAATGGGTGTCACTAAGAACAACAGAGCCTACAAAAGAGGCAAATGCTCCAAATGTGGGACCTTGAAATATCAGTTCATTAAAAAAAAAAATCTCCAGCAACCGGCAAAGGACTTTTCAATAAACTAATCAATAAACTACCGGTAGAAGTGCATATCCCCGGGTACAACTATTGCGGTCCAGGCACAAAATTGGATAAACGTCTAGCTAGAGGAGATAAAGGCATAAACCCATTGGATGAAGCGTGCAAGCTGCACGACATTGCTTACATAAATGAGAACTTAGAAGCCAGACACGAAGCAGACAGAAAGTTGGTTGAAGCATGTGTTTTAATCATCACCGATCCAACAGTCAGTTTAAGCACAAAATTAGTCGCCAAAGCAATCAAAGCAACGTTCAATACCAAACTTAAACTGGGAATGGAACTAAAAAAAAAAAAATGCCCGATATAGAGCAACTGGTATCTGAATTACATAAGCCGGCACGTAGGCATTACGTCAGACGTCCGGTCGTATCTTTTGCAATCAACGACTTATGGCAGATCGATTTAGTCGAATTGATACCTTTTTCCTGTGTAAACAAAGGTTATAAATACTTATTAACGGTTATAGATGCGTTCTCTAAATATGCGTATGCGGTTCCCATCAAATCAAAGACTGGCAAAGACGTAACCGCCGCATTTGAAAAGGTGCTTGTCAAAGCGGGGAATAAGGGGCCGGTCAACATGGCATCCGATTGGGGGAAAGAATTCTACAATTCCCATTTCAAGGCACTTGTCAAGAAGTTCAACATCAACCATTTTTCCACACACTCACCGCTGAAAGCGAGCATGGTCGAGCGGTTCAACCGTACACTCAAAGAGCGCATGTACAGGCATTTTACTTTGAAAGGTTCGAGGAATTGGATTACTATCTTACCCCAATTGATGACCCGTTATAACTCTTCGGTTCACCGTACGACCAACATGAAACCCAAAGATGTGGCTCCCAAACATGAAAAGGCGCTCAGACTAAAATTACTTCCCGAACCAGCAACGTCCAAGCCTAAATTCAAAGTGGGCGACCGAGTGCGTATTTCCAAATCCAAATCCATATTTGACAAAGGGTTTTTGCAAAATTGGACTAATGAAATCTTTACAATTGATAAAGTGGATACGACGTATGAACCTCCAATTTTCAAATTGAAAGACAGTTTGGGAGAATCGATCAAAGGTTCCTTTTACCGTGAAGAACTGCAAAGAACTGAAACCAGGGTAGATGATCCCTACTTGATCGAGAAAGTCATTAGAAAAAAGAAAAACAGCGATGGATCATGGAAGTACCTAGTGAAATGGGTCGGCGACAATCAGAAGCATAATTCATGGGTGGATGATCTCATCGACATTAAAAAATGAATAACGTGGAAATTTACAACTGGGCGAAGAATAAACTACGTATCGCTCACTTCAACAACGTGTTGCCCATCGATTGCTTGAAACCGCTCGCGAATCACCGGGGCAAGAATGAAAGCTTCGTCATCAATTTAGACCCTTCGACGGGTGGTGGTACCCATTGGGTGAGCTTGTATCTTTGCAATGACAGAGGCATATACTTTGATAATTTGGGAAACGTTCCACCTAAAGAGATCATTGATTTTGTCGGAAGAGACGTTACCCTAGATTATGCTACAAAAGAAGTGTATTCGTTGACAAAAGAGGATTCTTGCGGGATGTTTTGCCTCTTTGCGCTCTATTTAGCAGCCAATCTTAATCTCAGGCAGAATACAATCATTAAAATCATTCGAGGAATGAATAATCTTGAGTTGTTGTAAAGTAAACCCAATT
Organism: Strigamia acuminata; assembly: GCA_949358305.1. NCBI lineage: Eukaryota > Metazoa > Arthropoda > Chilopoda > Geophilomorpha > Linotaeniidae > Strigamia > Strigamia acuminata. The sequence continues at coordinate 205,829 of OX442319.1, read as the reverse complement.
TCCATTTTTAACAAAAAAATGAAATTATTTAAGAAGTTAAAACGATCCTAATTTGAAATCAACAAAGATTCGCACAAAACCTTGCGGAAAGTCTGCAAACAAGCACGGGCATGTGTTAAAGTCCGTGTCAAATCAAAAATGAAACCGTAACAAAAATTTTCTATATATAAAAAAAAGCAACATTATTATATTCACTTCAATTTGAGAAAGAAAAGAATTAAAATGTATCTCTTTGAACTCCAACAGAACAAAACTACCGATGAAAGGAAAATAATTTTGAAACATTTATCCTTATTTTTATTGGTCAATTATGGTGGCTCAATAGATGAGAGAACCGATTCGTTACTTTTGTGGCGACCGGCATTTCAGATTAAAATCCAAACCCTGCTGGAAAAACTTGGAAGATTTTCCAGTGAGAATATTGAACACGTCAAATACGTACATGACAACGTAACTATAGCAGAAATCCAGGAATTGGCCGAGATAAGCCATTTATTCGGATAGACAAAGAAAGAAAATAAAAAAAAACAAAAAAAAAAGAACAAAACTTAACCTTTTCGCGGATTGGCTTCCGCGAAATCCGCATTTCGGGGGTGACTATTCTGGGAATTCCGGGTGGACCATACTCTTCCGAAAAATGTCCGGGGTGGTGTTGGGAGTGTCGATAGACTGTTTTGTGTCAAGGTTGCCAATTTTCATGTAAGTATTGGAAGATTCATTTCTGTGCATTCTCATATATTTTTTTCACAGGAGCAACGAGGCGCGATGAAGGGGGATCAAGCGAGAGTGAATAAAATAAACTCGTTTTTGTCTCAAATGCGCGTTTGCGTTTGTAAATTTGGTTGTCTTGCAACGCGGTGGCGCGTTTGAGTTTCGTGTTGCGATACAAACACGCACGGGTGCGTATTGGAGTCGTAAACGACTTTCTGTCGCAATGCAATCGCGTATTTGACAAATTTCTGCAGATTTTTGCCAATATTTGACAATTTTCAGACAAATTTCAATTAATTTTAGAAATTTTTGAGAGATTTCAATAAAAGTTTGAGGAATTTCTTATGCTGACGCTAAAATGCCAAAAGGAGTCTTAACTCAGAAGAGCACTTTTCCGACCACTTAGGTGTCGGAAAAGCACTTCCAAAGGTCGCAAAACGTGCTCTACGCGTTTTTTGACATTAGAACGGTCGAAAACGAGTCTAAAACTGCTAAGCTGGCGCCTGTAACTTGGCGCATTCGCTGGGTCGCTCGAAAATGAGATTCGAGCGAACCGAAACCTATGAGAGAAACGCGCCGGCGGAAATATTCGTTTTTACCAATGAATACTTAATAAATCTTCATGGGAATTTAATCCCAATCTACTGTAGGCTTAGGAACCTTGAATACCAAATAAAAACAAAGGAGCAAAGGCGGGAAACAAAGAACAAGGGCCCGACGCCCGTAAATCACCAAAATGGCTATCTGCCAGACACGCTAGTGGCCTTGAGCCACTTCTAACTTCGTTTTCGAGGTCGTGGGTCTCGAAAACGACTAAACCGAGTGGTGGGAACGATTCCCCGAGGTCTTTTTAGTCAATGTCGCCCAAAACCCGAATCAACAAGCTAACTTTCAACGAGAAACGAAGACTGGAGCCGAATGCGGTGATAAGCGCTCATTCCAGACTCGTGTAAGCGATCTCCGCTTAAAGCCAGTTGCTCTGAGCAGACGACGCAATCGCTTACCAAGGAAAAAGACGGGTTTATGGGCTCAAAACCCGACGAAACACTTAAACAGGATCCAGAAATTACCAAGCGAGTTGGTAAGCTAAACTAAAACTGTAAAATAAGTTGGGGACTTGGTAAAATGCGAGTCTCTCAAACTTTTGTTGCGTCCTGCTCGCAACACGCGCGATGTACGCGCGTGGCCGCGTGTTGAACGTGCGCACTACGCGCAAGAACCGTACAAACCGAGCTAAAACGAATTAAACACATATCTAATGCAAAAACAATTATTAAATACATCATTCTTGTTGCTGTTTGCAAACTTGCAAAACTTGCACCGAATTTGGGCAATTTTTTACAAATTTCAGCAGATTTTTGTCTATATTTGACAAATTTCAGCAGATTTCCTCAATCCTCAAACATTTGCTGATATTTCTCAAACATTTTCTAAAATTAATTGAAATCTGTCTGAAATTTGTCTTGAATGTGTCAAATATTGTCAAAAATCCGTGGAAATTTGTCAAATACTGGCAAAAATCCATGTAAATTTGTCAAAAATTGCCATAATTTGGTGCAAATTGTGTTAGATATTGGAAAAATTTATTTTAACGCTTCCAACGCGCCAGTAAATCGCGCGTGCACACGCGTGGATTTTTCGTCATAGTTGGATGCGCGCAAACCTCACGTAACTTGCGCCAAAATTTGGCAATTTTTGACAAATTTCAGCAGATTTTTGCCAGTATTTGACAAATTTCCACTGATTTTTGACAATATTTGACCCAACAACTGCGCCACGTTCCAGGCGCCGGTTTAGGCATTTTAGACCCGTTTTAGACCGTTTTAGATGGCGAAAACGTTCTCTCCATCATTTTCTACCCCTGGGTGAGGTTTTCAGCGTTCATGATTGATGAAAAAGCTGTTTTCTAACTAGCTGTCCCATTGCTAGTTTTGGCGTCAGGTTTTAGCAACCTTCCAATCCGACTCTGTCGTCTGCACGACCTCCAAGACCGTTTTAGGGTTAATTTGAGTCAAATAATTCATTCTGGGGGTTGTTTTGGGTTTTTTACAAGTGTGTTTTTGTAGTTTTTATTGGTTTCAAACATTGTCAATTCTTTATACAAGTGTAACTTTCATTTCTCTGTATTTTGAGAACTTTGCATTGCAGCAAAGTTCATTTCTTGCCCCTTAATTATTGTGTAATTGTTGGTTTTCAAGCCCGTTTTTTAACAATAACTTTATTTGAAGTGCCTATTGTTTCAGTCACGTGCTTCCACGTGCCTTTTATTGTTGAGCAATTTCTTGGGCAGTTGCGCTCCTGTTGCTAGCATTGCCGCGCGTTTCGCATCACACACATTCGGGTTCAATGGCCTATCGCGGCGGCACATTGTGTGGCATAGCGCGCCACGTTGCAATTACGTGACGTGGCACGTTGCTGTTACGTGACGCGATAGCCAGTATTTAAGCAGGGGATTCCATCATCGTTTACACAAATGCGCATTGCAACGTGGAGGCGCATTCGAGTCCTTTTCCCAAGCGAAATTTGTCCTTTTTCAACGCGAAATCGTATGCGATTCGCTTTCGAATCGAATACGAGTTTTGTCCTTTTTTTAACGCGAAATCGTATGCGATTCGCTTTCGAATCGAATGCGAATTTTGCCCTTCTTCAACGCGAAATCGTATTCGACTCGCTTTCGAGTCGGATGCGAATTTTGCCCTTCTTCAACGCGAAATCGTATTCGACTCGCTTTCGAGTCGAATGCGAATTTTGCCCTTCTTCAACGCGAAATCGTATTCGACTCGCTTTCGAGTCGAATGCGAATTTTTCCCTTCTTCAACGCGAAATCGTATTCGACTCGCTTTCGAGTCGAATGCGAATTTTGCCCTTCTTCAACGCGAAATCGTATTCGACTCGCTTTCGAGTCGAATGCGAATTTTTCCCTTCTTCAACGCGAAATCGTATTCGACTCGCTTTCGAGTCGAATGCGAATTTTGCCTTTCTTCAACGCGAAATCGTATTCGACTCGCTTTCGAGTCGAATGCGAATTTTTCCCTTCTTCAACGCGAAATCGTATTCGACTCGCTTTCGAGTCGAATGCGAATTTTGCCCTTCTTCAACGCGAAATCGTATTCGACTCGCATTCGAATCGATTACGATTTTTGTCCTTTCTCAAGGCGATCTCGACTTTGATTCGTATTCGAGTCGTTACGAGTTCGTATTTTGATCGTATTCGTATTCGAATCGAATTCGAATCGAATACGAATCGAATTCGAGTCGTATTCGAGATAGTCGATGACCCGTTTCCGGACTTTGACTCGTACGACTCGTATTCGAGATGTATTCGAGATGTATTCGAATCGTATTCGAGTCGCATTCGAGATGGTCGATGATTTCCACTCGCTCGTATACGGGTTGTATACGAACTCGTAATCGTAAACGAATCGTTTACAAGCCGTATACAAGTTGTATACGACTTGTATACAGTTCGTATACGAGTGAAGTTTGTGAAAACACAATTTCTAAATAAGACGTATGTGACTACTATGTGTTTTCATGTCGTAGTAAGTATTTGGTGGATTTTCCAAACTTCGTTCGTATACGAGTTGTATACAAGTCGTATACAACTTGTATACGACTTGTAAACGATTTGTTTACGATTACGAGCTCGTATACAACCCGTATACGAGCGAGTGGAAATCATCGACCATCTCGAATGCGACTCGAATACGATTCGAGTACATCTCGAATACATCTCGAATACGAGTCGTACGAGTCAAAGTCCGGAAACGGGTCATCGACTATCTCGAATACGACTCGAATTCGATTCATATTCGATTCGAATTCGATTCGAATACGAATACGATCAAAATACGAACTCGTAACAACTCGAATACGAATCAAAGTCCGGAAAACAAAAATCATCGACCATCTCATATACGATTCGAATGCGAGTTGAATTCGATTCGAATACGATCAAAATACGAACTCGTAACAACTCGAATACGAATCAAAGTCGAGATCGCCTTGAGAAAGGACAAAAATCGTAATCGATTCGAATGCGAGTCGAATACGATTTCGCGTTGAAGAAGGGCAAAATTCGCATTCGACTCGAAAGCGAGTCGAATACGATTTCGCGTTGAAGAAGGGCAAAATTCGCATTCGACTCGAAAGCGAGTCGAATACGATTTCGCGTTGAAGAAGGGAAAAATTCGCATTCGACTCGAAAGCGAGTCGAATACGATTTCGCGTTGAAGAAGGGCAAAACTCGTATTCGATTCGAAAGCGAATCGAATACGAGTTTTGTCCTTTTTCAACGCTTGGGAAAAGGACTCGAATGCGCCTCCACGTTGCAATGCGCATTTGTGTAAACGATGATGGAATCCCCTGCTTAAATACTGGCTATCGCGTCACGTAACAGCAACGTGCCACGTCACGTAATTGCAACGTGCCGCGCTATGCCACACAATGTGCCGCCGCGATAGGCCATTGAACCCGAATGTGTGTGATGCGAAACGCGCGAGTACGCGCGCGGAGAACGCGCGGCAATGCTAGCAACAGGACCGCAACTGCCCAAGAAATTGCTAAACAATAAAAGGCACGTGGAAGCACGTGCCTGAAACAATAGGCACTTCAAATAAAGTTATTGTTAAAAAACGGGCTTCAAAACCAACAATTACACAATAATTAAGGGGCAAGAAATGAACTTTGCTGCAATGCAAAGTTCTCAAAATACAGAGAAATGAAAGTTACACTTGTATAAAGAATTGACAATGTTTGAAACCAATAAAAACTACAAAAACACACTTGTAAAAAACCCAAAACAACCCCCAGAATGAATTATTTGACTCAAATTAACCCTAAAACAGTCTTGGAGGTCGTGCAGACGACAGAGTCGGATCGGAAGGTTGCTAAAACCTGACGCCAAAACTAGCAATGGGACAGCTAGTTAGAAAACAGCTTTTTCATCAATCATGAACGCTGAAAACCTCACCCAGGGGTAGAAAATGATGGAGAGAACGTTTTCGCCATCTAAAACGGTCTAAAACGGGTCTAAAATGCCTAAACCGGCGCCTGGAACGTGGCGCAGTTGTTGGGTCAAATATTGTCAAAAATCAGTGGAAATTTGTCAAATACTGGCAAAAATCTGCTGAAATTTGTCAAAAATTGCCAAATTTTGGCGCAAGTTACGTGAGGTTTGCGCGCATCCAACTATGACGAAAAATCCATGCGTGTGCACGCGCGATTTACTGGCGCGTTGGAAGCGTTAAAATAAATTTTTCCAATATCTAACACAATTTGCACCGAATTATGGCAATTTTTGACAAATTTACATGGATTTTTGCCAGTATTTGACAAATTTCCACGGATTTTTGACAATATTTGACAAATTCCAGACAAATTTCAGACAAATTTCAATTAATTTTAGAAATTTTATGAGAAATTTCAGCAAATGTTTGAGGATTGAGGAAATCTTCTGAAATTTGTCAAATATAGGCAAAAATCTTCTGAAATTTGTCAAATACAGGCAAAAATCTGCTGAAATTTGTCAAAAATTGCCCAAATTCCGTGCAAGTTTTGCAAGTTTTGCGCGCATCAAATCGTATGCGCGCCTATACTATTGCACGAGCGCATTGACGCGTGATGAACACCGACCACGTTTACGAAGTGAATTCGAGCTACAAAAGTATCGAGTCGCCATTCTATGATGGAAAAAAAAAATTAGGTGTAAACAAACAAAATAAAAACTTTAATATACAAGAAACGTACAATTCCACTCAACTTTGTTTCAAATTTTATTTATTGGATCATTGAAAATAAACAGTAGTGTTGTGCACTGTACGCTTAAGTGTATACCGGCGATGCGTTGTTTTGTGGTGGGGATTTGCCTCGATAATTGATCTTTTCTCTTTGTTTGCAATATTTTTTTGGCCTTTTTTGTTGATTTTTCGGTTTGAAATTGTTTTTTTCCGGTGTAATTTAAGTGGTGGAAGGTTGTTGGCGTGTGTTGAGGGTAATTTTGGCGGTTTTTGGGTCGGGATTAGTGTTTTCTGCGATTTTTTATCGGTATTTGGGGTTTGATGCAGCGGATAGCGCATGCGAATTGCCGTCGACCGTAGCATTAGCAATTGCAACGTGCCGCGCTATGCCACACAATGTGCCGCCGCGATAGGCCATCGAATCCGAATGTGTGTGATGCGAAACGCGAGTACGCGCGCGGAGAACGCGCGGCAATGCTAGCAACAGGAGCGCAACTGCCCAAGAAATTGCTCAACAATAAAAGGCACGTGGAAGCACGTGCCTGAAACAATAGGCACTTCAAATAAAGTTATTGTTAAAAAACGGGCTTGAAAACCAACAATTACACAATAATTAAGGGGCAAGAAATGAACTTTGCTGCAATGCAAAGTTCTCAAAATACAGAGAAATGAAAGTTACACTTGTATAAAGAATTGACAATGTTTGAAACCAATAAAAACTACAAAAACACACTTGTAAAAAACCCAAAACAACCCCCAGAATGAATTATTTGACTCAAATTAACCCTAAAACAGTCTTGGAGGTCGTGCAGACGACAGAGTCGGATCGGAAGGTTGCTAAAACCTGACGCCAAAACTAGCAATGGGACAGCTAGTTAGAAAACAGCTTTTTCATCAATCATGAACGCTGAAAACCTCACCCAGGGATAGAAAATGATGGAGAGAACGTTTTCGCCATCTAAAACGGTCTAAAACGGGTCTAAAATGCCTAAACCGGCGCCTGGAACGTGGCGCAGTTGTTGGGTCAAATATTGTCAAAAATCAGTGGAAATTTGTCAAATACTGGCAAAAATCTGCTGAAATTTGTCAAAAATTGCCAAATTTTGGCGCAAGTTACGTGAGGTTTGCGCGCATCCAACTATGACGAAAAATCCATGCGTGTGCACGCGCGATTTACTGGCGCGTTGGAAGCGTTAAAATAAATTTTTCCAATATCTAACACAATTTGCACCGAATTATGGCAATTTTTGACAAATTTACATGGATTTTTGCCAGTATTTGACAAATTTCCACGGATTTTTGACAATATTTGACAAATTCCAGACAAATTTCAGACAAATTTCAATTAATTTTAGAAATTTTATGAGAAATTTCAGCAAATGTTTGAGGATTGAGGAAATCTTCTGAAATTTGTCAAATATAGGCAAAAATCTTCTGAAATTTGTCAAATACAGGCAAAAATCTGCTGAAATTTGTCAAAAATTGCCCAAATTCCGTGCAAGTTTTGCAAGTTTTGCGCGCATCAAATCGTATGCGCGCCTATACTATTGCACGAGCGCATTGACGCGTGATGAACACCGACCACGTTTACGAAGTGAATTCGAGCTACAAAAGTATCGAGTCGCCATTCTATGATGGAAAAAAAAAATTAAGTGTAAACAAACAAAATAAAAACTTTAATATACAAGAAACGTACAATTCCACTCAACTTTGTTTCAAATTTTATTTATTGGATCATTGAAAATAAACAGTAGTGTTGTGCACTGTACGCTTAAGTGTATACCGGCGATGCGTTGTTTTGTGGTGGGGATTTGCCTCGATAATTGATCTTTTCTCTTTGTTTGCAATATTTTTTTGGCCTTTTTTGTTGATTTTTCGGTTTGAAATTGTTTTTTTCCGGTGTAATTTAAGTGGTGGAAGGTTGTTGGCGTGTGTTGAGGGTAATTTTGGCGGTTTTTGGGTCGGGATTAGTGTTTTCTGCGATTTTTTATCGGTATTTGGGGTTTGATGCAGCGGATAGCGCATGCGAATCGCCGTCGACCGTAGCATTAGCAATTGCAACGTGCAGCGCTATGCCACACAATGTGCCGCCGCGATAGGCCATCGAATCCGAATGTGTGTGATGCGAAACGCGAGTACGCGCGCGGAGAACGCGCGGCAATGCTAGCAACAGGAGCGCAACTGCCCAAGAAATTGCTCAACAATAAAAGGCACGTGGAAGCACGTGCCTGAAACAATAGGCACTTCAAATAAAGTTATTGTTAAAAAACGGGCTTCAAAACCAACAATTACACAATAATTAAGGGGCAAGAAATGAACTTTGCTGCAATGCAAAGTTCTCAAAATACAGAGAAATGAAAGTTACACTTGTATAAAGAATTGACAACGTTTGAAACCAATAAAAACTACAAAAACACACTTGTAAAAAACCCAAAACAACCCCCAGAATGAATTATTTGACTCAAATTAACCCTAAAACAGTCTTGGAGGTCGTGCAGACGATGAAGGGCAGCAGAGGAGAGCGGCGCAAATTCGGTGAATACCGAACGTGGAAGCGAATGACGGCGTCGTGCGATTCGTACAAACGTGAACGCAAATGCGACGAGACAACTGACGAAGGCGCGCGGCTTATGGCCGCTTATATGCGCTTGACTAAGCACAAAAGGTGCTCTAATAAGTAAGACTACTGTCTAAAACCATAAAACATTTATTAAATAATAGAAAACTTACAAAATGACTCCTTTTCAGAGTTGACAAAGTGAGAAAGCACATATCGCTGTGCGTGGCCATCTTGGATGGTGAAAAAGAAAATACAAGAGCGACACCCTGTGTCGGAATTAGGCGTTACATAAAATTAAAGCGTGTGAAAACACAAACAAAAAATTAGGAAATGCATGGTACTCCATGCTTAAATACATAAAATGAGGTAAATGTATAAATAATCATAAATAAGACCGAGAATTGAATTATCACAACAGATACACTTGGATAATTAATAAATAAAAAAAACAAATGTGATCCTATATCACATCGACACACTTTGGGCTATTTTAGACCAACAATTCCCCCTTTCGATGGAAATAGGATCTGGGAAAATAACAATCAGATACTGGAATTACAGTGTACATGAGATCGAAAAAAGGAAAATAATAAAGTCGAATCATCGAGCCGGGTACTGTTGTTGAAGAACGCTACGAAAGCCCGAAAATTCCCACTGGAACTCGATGATCCTCAATGTCGGGTAAAAACTAAAGAGTGTCACGAGAAAGTCACGGTGAAAGTTCAAAGTCGGAAGATCTTGGAGATTAACGATCGCAAACGCTCAGAACTGAGCCATTTGGTAAAAATGTCCGCAATGTTCTGTTCACCGGAAACTTTGTGTAAACTGAAACATCCCGCCGTATACCACTCTCGTAGCCAATGATATTTGACGCGGATATGTTTAGTCTTGGAATTCTCCACGTCATTCGAAGTAAACTGGATGGCAAGAACAGGTGAGCAAGTGAATATGTACAGGTGTCGAGGCTATTTGCACTCGATCTAAAAGTAGAACAAATCATCCTGATGGAAAGGTTGATTTGTTCTTTACATAACCAAAGTAAAGATAACTCAAAGCCAGCATTAACACTGGATAATGCACTGGGGGAAATAATAGATAAACTAAATCATAGCAGACGACAACTCGAAATCCATTGTGAAACATGAGCCAACTGGAATGCCAAGCATGTATTGAAACAATCCAAAGCAGTTGGCTCTCGATTTCGGGACATTAAACAATGCGACACGAATTCCGCCTTTATCGCACTTAACCGGAAACGGTGCGACGTTAACTACGTGAAATGAAAACTGCTTTGACCCAACAGAACCCCCTCTAAACAGTTATCCATTTCAATCAAAAATGTGATCGCATAATGCGTCAAGACGTGGGCGGGAAACCCACTTGGTCATAATGTCTGCGATGTTCAGCGCAGACTTTGTTCCGATCGAAGATGTAAATCCCCTTAACCATTTCCTTGCCCCAATCCTCATTGCTGAGACCAGTCATGGTTTCTCCTAAGGTACCTTGTTTTAAGTAACAAAAACTAGCGAATGGTAGAGGAACTTGTGCCCGCGGTTTCGCTTTAAAGTCGAATAACCCTGCATCATATTCGTAGTCTTCTTCCTCACACCACCTCACTACATCGATTCGACTTCTAAATCGAGTGCCCGTTGGCGCAATGTAGTGAATGAAAACATGTCCGGCTTGTGCTCCGGATTTCCTAATATATTCTACTCGTTTCCATTTCGTGATATCAATTTGTTGTAATTCAACTCCCCCAACTGCCCCAGTATGCCTGCCCCTTACATTTGGAGACTGTGCCACTGCCTCTTCATATCTGGCATCATCGTCACTGCCTTCACTTGGAGTAGCATCTCCTGCAGTGTGAGCAACATCCTCTGGTAGATTAGGGTCTAATTGGGGTAATGGAGCAGGTTGAGACGTAGATGCCTCATCCTCTGGCTCTGTCGTCGTTGCAGGAATAATCTGCGGCGTGGGAAGTCTAACAGTTTGTTGCGTTGTCGACACAGGGGGATTTTGAGGAACTTCCTCCTCTTCTGCTTCGGACTCGCTAATTAGATGAATGTACTCATCAGATCCAAACCCCCTCTTAGCCTTAACACTTCCCAATCCTTTTGGAACTGCTTGTGTTCCCTCGTACCAATATTGATTCTCATCGATTTTCACATGTTTCGATGCAAAGACTTTGTTCTTGTGTGGGTCCCAGATCCTGTATCCAGCTGTGGTTATTGCATAACCAATTAGGGCCCCCGACCAAGCTCTGCTGTCTAGTTTGCTTTTCCGAGTTTGCGCTGGGATGTGCACATACACTTTCGACCCAACACAGCGCAAATGTCGCACCGACATACGACGTCCGAAAAATACATTGTAGGGAGTCCGTCCCTGTAAACTCGAGTGAGGGTATCTATTTTTCAAATACACAATGGTATTTGCCAACTCAGCCCATAAAAAGTGTGGAAACCCATTTTCCAATTCCATAGCTCGCACCCCCTCTATGACGGTGCGATTCGATCGCTCCGCGACCGAATTCATCTCGGGGCTGTAGGCGTTGGTCCGTTCACACTTGATTCCGCAAGATTTAGTGTAATTATCCCATTCTTTGGACACAAACTCACCCCCCCTATCTGTGCGGATCGTTTTAACCTTTCTAGAAGTCGCACGCTCGACTTCTGCTTGCCATACTTTAAAATGGGCAAAAGTTTCACTTTTATGCTTTAGAAAACTGATCCACATATATCTGGAGTGGTCGTCCACAATAATGAGATAATACTCAGCCCCCCCTAAGGATTTGCATGATGCGGCCCCCCAAAGATCCATATGAATTAAGTCTAAAATTCCCTTGGACTTGATCTCAGCTATTGGAGAAAAGGTTGCTCTAACCCGCTTGGCCCTATTGCACGCATCACAAGGAGAAGCCAATTCATTGCTTAATTTAACGCCAAAAACTTCTGTGGATTTTTGCATCATCACAATGCCCTTCGAATTTAGGTGGCCCATTCTGCCATGCCAAAAATCCATCGGTATCGCTTTATCATTGTCTAATTTCTTCCCATTATTATCGTTATTATCAGCTGCTAAAGCTGTTTTAACCGGTCCCACTACTGTAGGTTTAGTCTGTTTCACTCCAATCTGATTAACCCCCTGTACCACATTACTAAACGTGCGCGCATTGTTCGCATTGCTCGCATTATTCACTGCGCCATTTGTTGCAACAATCGTTTTCCCATTCGATTGCACATTAGAAGTGGTTAGTTCACACTTAACTCTAGGCATGGTTAATACAGTTTGTTTTACACAATTAGTTATGCCAACTGCCTCCTTCTGCGCAGGGATGGCAGTTGCATTTACAGAGGTGACAGACACATGTCCGTTAACTTTATATAGACGATTACTAAGTCGTACCGCTGTTATCGATGGGTCTTCAATCCTTTTCCGAAATAAAGTCATTTTGCCGTCTGCAACGTAAGTGCGTAAGCCAGCCTCATCAGTGCGCCCCAGAGAGATAAGATTCTTCCGAAAATTCGGAGCATAATAGACGTTGTTCAAAGTAACAACTCTACTCCTGTTGCCATATGTGGAAATTAACTCCACAGATCCAATCCCTTCTATTTTAGAGGTCCCTTCCCCTAACTGCACTGTGTAATTGAGAGGCTTAAAATTTGCAAACCACTCTTTGCAAAAGGCAAAATGGTCAGTAGCACCGGTATCGACGTACCAAGCGGTGTCTACTGGGCCATTTGACAAAAATGACGATACAGGAGGCGGTGGCTCCTCCACTTCCATGTAGAGTGAGTCCGGGTCGTCAATCCAATTGTCGACTAAATTGGCTTTGCGCCCACCACGTCCTCCTCTTCCACGATTTTTCCCACGTGGTTGTCCTCTAAATTGAGACGTTGGTCCAGCGTTGGACGACTGCGGATTCTGTCCCGTTTTCTTTTGCGAGGGGCATTCTCTCGAGAAATGACCCGAACCGCCGCAATTATAACACATCACGTTAGGTGATTTGACAATTTTCCATTGCATTGCTGCGTAGTGTGCCAATGGTTGCTGCACACACGAAGCCCCCAATCCACGGTCCTCATCTCGTTCATCTCCACTTGAGAAATCTGTGTCCGATGAGGTGTCCATCGGTTGGACCGGCGGGGGATGCAATCTGTCATATTCGTCTAGAAATTCTTGCCGAATCCTCTCTTGGGTAATTTTCTCCTGGAGCCATTCATCAATTCTCAACTTGCAGGCCTCGTATTCAGGCCCTACGCCATCCATATATTGGAATATAACGAAAATTGGAGTTAATTCCAGGCCCGCTTCGTTAACCTCGACCGCTTTCTGATCCACACGGTCCAAAAACTGTCGCATTGTCTCGTTATCGTTCATTCTTAAGTCTAGAAACTGCCGTCGCAGTTGAGCTCTCTCAAATCTCGGAGCTACTGCCATTTTGCAGGAGATGTAGCACAAAACACAAAATTCACACAATTCGTAGCACTTTGCACACAAACAAATACGCTTTCCCACCAAAATGAAGGCGAATAATATACACTACTTCCCGGGGTGCAGCTCAATAAGTGAGCACAACTAACTTGACCAGTCGCTACAAGGGCTTCCGTCCGACACACCTGGGGTCGCGGGATCGCCCCCTTGCTTCGAGCAAGCCTGGCCAAGAATAGGATGACACTAGGCGAATGCCTAAAGGGTGCCAAACAAACAAAAGGTCCCAAAAGCAAAAACTTAAATTTATACAAAGTAATTTCGACCCCGAAAATGCAATAAATAATACGCTGTGAAGGTGGCACGTTGTTTTCCGTTGTTGGCGGGAGAAATTCGTCGCCAAAATTCCAACGGCGATCCACCGACGACGTACGGTGCTCCAACGTAGCAAACGGGCGTGCGCGTATGCACTAACCCGCCCAGAATACGAATTTAGCGTGTATTCTGGTTCCACCAACTTCCTGGTCTTCACTATTGCACTCGTACGTGCAAATAGTGGCTCTTGATCCCGACAATAAACGTCGTTTGCGCGTGCTCGTCTTGTACGATGCAACGCACACGTAACTCGCTTCGAAAAATGTCCGTCTCGTTCGTTTCGCCAAAATTCCGCCTCGAAATAAATGCCTGCTTGCTCCAGACGATTCCCACGACGATAATTAGTCGCCACGTTGTGTTTTCCTTCGCTGGAAAACTCCACGACGTGAAGAAACGGCCCAAACTCTGCTTAAACTCGCATCGCACTGGGGGCCGCCATCTTGGAAAAGGTCGGCAGCGAAGCTCGACGAATGGCCATTTTCGCTTAAAATGAGCCAAAAATACACGATTAATATTCGAAATAAATTGCTTACTGTTCGTAAATGTCCTTTCCAACGCCCAAACACTCGTTGGAACACAGAATCGGCGATGTGAACGTAAATACGACGTTCGCTCGTCGCGTCAAAGCGCGGATACGGTTCCGCCCAAATTGACGTGTCCGGCGTCGATTTCGTTATGAAATCCGCTAGAAAACTTCACGATTCGGCCATCAACCATCCTCTGCTACCACTGACGATGATAAGTGAAGTTGTCAACGCCGGGAAATAAACTGGAGACGAAACGAAAGTCATTTTGTGCCTGAAAACCGCACAAACGCGTCGGCCATCTTTATTCAGGCAAGAACAGGTGAGCAAGTGAATATGTACAGGTGTCGAGGCTATTTGCACTCGATCTAAAAGTAGAACAAATCATCCTGATGGAAAGGTTGATTTGTTCTTTACATAACCAAAGTAAAGATAACTCAAAGCCAGCATTAACACTGGATAATGCACTGGGGGAAATAATAGATAAACTAAATCATAGCAGACGACAACTCGAAATCCATTGTGCAACATGAGCCAACTGGAATGCCAAGCATGTATTGAAACAATCCAAAGCAGTTGGCTCTCGATTTCGGGACATTAAACAATGCGACACGAATTCCGCCTTTATCGCACTTAACCGGAAACGGTGCGACGTTAACTACGTGAAATGAAAACTGCTTTGACCCAACAGGGTTAACACGGTGTCGGAAGCGTAGAACAGTACGATGTCATCGACGTATACCAACATAACGGCACAATTGCCGTAAATGTACACACAATTGCACGCGGGCATCTTCCGAAAACCGAGAGCTCGAAGCGTTCCATCCAACTTTTCGTACCATTCCCTCCCTGATTGGTGAAGTCCGTAGAGGGATTTAACAAGTAGCCAGACGTTTGCGGGGTTCGAACAAGTTGCACCTGCGGGGATGCGCATGTATACCTTGTGCTTCAGGTCCCCATACAGGTATGCACTTTTGACGTCGAGGTGAGCATCCTTCCATCCTCTGAGGACGACTAGAAGACAGAAGAACAGTCGGATTAAAACGAAGTTCACGACCGGACTAAAAACCTCGTCGTAATCAACCCCGATGGTTTGGCGAAAGCCTTGTGCGACAAGTCGAGCACGATAACGAGTTATTTCGCCGCTTAGATCCGTCTTCAGTTTGAAGATCCATTTACAGCCTAAGACTGTAGTGTCGGGCGGCCTCGGAACTTCTTGATAAATCTGCCTTTCCTTGAAAATGTCCAATTCTTCGTCAATGGCTTCGCGCCACTTCGGAGCGTCCTGAAATTTCGGAATTTCCGCATAAGAAGACGGTTCGGTTCAGCAGAGGTGAACAACATGTCGCACTGCTCGGATCGTAGGTATGGTATGTTCTATGCTTCCGAAAAAGAAAAGTTCCGAATCGTATGGAAGGTCGTTCATGGTACAAAACTCTTCGACCTCTTTTCTGGATCTAAGCCGTAGATTCGGTTCCGGAAAGTAGTAAACATCAGTATCGATACAATCGGGCCGCTGATCCTTTCGTAAATGTTCTTCGCGGACCCATCGACGGAAAATGGTGTCACCACCGATATAACGCCAGTAGAAAGATGTTCTGCCGACCGAGGGTGCTTCGACAAACGTTGCACCTTGGGGTAACGGAGACATTGCACTTTGGTCGAAGATAGGCATCGTGTGGTGCAAAATATTCTGGCCGGCTCTCCTACGTGTAGTTACGAAACGCAACGGTGAACCAGGTGGTGAAAGACCAGGAGAACTTGCTTGTGATTCTGCTGAGACATGCTGAGATTGAGATTGCTCAAGCATATCCGGTTGGATTGCCTCTTCGCCGATCTGTTCAACATCTTCATCAGTGTCTTGGCCTTCCTCTTGATAAAGGATAGGATACGATATTGATCGTCCCATACTCGCTGAATCTGGTAATGCCAGTGCACACGCCTCTATTAATTGACGTTCAGGCGTTCTCAACGGAGAAAGGCGAACACAGGGAATCGATATCGATTTCGAAACCGATCCATTCCCATTATTATCATCGTCATCATCGTCACTCGATGAATCACCATCAGATTCGGCTTTTGGCCAATCCAAATAAATGGTGTCGTCAAACGACACTCGTTGTTGTTGTTGACCAACCTCGGGTTCTGTGAATGTCTCTTGACGATGACCATTCCGCGTTTTAAGCGACTTCCGATATGACTGATGTTCATCAATGCGTATATGGATTGATTCCGTTACGCTATTGTCCACAGGGTTCCATACTCGATAACCACGTGTGCCAGTGGCGTATCCCACGAGGAAGCCTTCCCAAGCACGGGGGTCGAGCTTTTTGCGTCCCGGTGCGGTGAAGTGCACCCAGCACTTAGATCCGATTTTTCTCAGATGACGCAGGGAAAGGGCACGTTGTCGCCAAAGTATGTATGGCACTTGGTTATTCAAACGGGAATGTGGACTTCGGTTTTTGATGTATGCGAAATTGACAGCGATTTCGGCCCATAAACCGGCAGGAAGTTTGGTTTCTTCAAGAACAGCCCGGAGATGGTCAGCCATCGTTCGGTTGATCCTTTCGGCTGTGCCGTTCATCTGAGGGCTCGAAGGGTTAGTCCGCTGACCCTGGATCCCTCTTTCCTTTAGATATTGCAGAAATTCGTTGGACATGAATTCGCCGCCCCTATCAGATCGAATGGCTTTCACTTGTGTGTTTGCGACACACTCGACTCGGGCGACGAAGTCCTTAAAACATGAGAAGACTTGGGACTTCTGGGCTAAAGGCGTGATCCATGTATATCGCGTCGCGTCATCAATAACCGTAAAAACGAATCGGGCGCCACCAAATGAAGGAACCGGATTTGGTCCCCAGACATCCATGTGCAGGAGATCAAGTGGCTTTGAAGTTGAAGGATGCAGATCAGGCTTGTGAGAAGCCCTTATGGACTTTGCAAGTCGGCAATCATTGCACGCCAGTTCCTGAGATACTTCCGCGGGTTCGAGTCCATATACCTGATCGTTGTTCGCCAACAATCGCATCGCGTTGGTGTGTAAATGGCCAAGGCGACTGTGCCACAAACCAGTTGCATCTTTCACAGAGGCAGGATTGGCAAGGGTTTTCTTTGGCGTTTGAACAGGATTTGGAATGACCTTCTTTTGTGATTGAGAAGGGTTACCAGCGGATTGGATAGGAAGAGGAGATGTAACAGGTGGAGGACTAGACGGAATGTGCTGAAGAGCGTTGGCATAGGATTGGATTGGAGGGTTGATGTGGATGGGCAAGGATTGTGGCACGGGTAAAGGATTAGCGGCAACAGAAATTGACGTTGGCACCTCAGTCGCAGGCAATGGCGGCATTTGAATCCTAAAATCCGTGATGTTTGGTTGCATAGCCTTCTGCTTCTTCGGCTTTGGAATATTCACGAAGTCAACTTCCGTCGTGACGAATGTCTGTACCGGCGGTTGTTGAATTATCGGTGAAGACGTAGCTGCAACAGTTGGATTTGTACACAACCCATCCAGGTAATACAATCCTCCTTTTTCCTTTGCTCTTAGAATTGTTTCAGTAATGTTCGATTTGTAAATATTAATCTCCCCGTTGTAGGTATGGATATGGTGATTAGTCTTATCGATCCTTGAGACGGAGATTAAATTTGCCTCGAAATTGGGTGCATAAAGCACATTCGATAATGTCACATTGCAATGAGAATTGTCCACACGAGTCTGCAATAGGACATTTCCTCGGCCAGTCACTTGTGATTTCCCTTGTCCCAACTCGATGTCAAAAGGGACGATGTCTGAGAAATCGGAAAACCACGACCGTACGTGGGAAACATGGTCTGTGGCACCGCAGTCGACTATCCATTCATGTGACTGCATCAGATGGGCAACGGGACGTTCAATCATCGGCGGAGCGTTCACGAAAAACACTGCGTTGCGAACCGGATGAGAACTTCCTCTCGGGCGATTGTCCTCGGGTTTGGGAGCCGAGTTCTTGCCACGCTTCTTGCTCTTGCTGCGAGAGCGTTGAAAAGAAGCTGCCGGTTGTTGATTCCGGTTGTCGCGTTTTGGATATGGGCACTTATTCGCATAGTGGCCCATTTCGTCACAATTAAAGCATTTGACCTGCGATAATGGACGACGCGGACGAGACCCTTGACGAGATTGTTGTGGATTTTGATTAGCCGCGTGAGCTGACGATGACACGTTATGTAGTCCTACGGATTTGAGGCGAAGGTACTCGGATATGAGCTGTTCGGATACTTTGTCCGGTGTAAAATTTGCCACGGGCCAATTGTATATCGCAAACGTGGCCTGAGCATATTTCGGAGGTAAACGATGTAAGTACTGGTAAGCATGATGCTTATCTGACACTTCTTCTTCCATGTCTCGTAGTTGGCGTACGTGCAGATTAACGCGACTCACGAAATCGACCATATCCTCGTTTGGCTCGAGGTGTAAGCCCAAAAATTGCCATCTCATGGCTGCTTGACGAGCCAGAGAACTGGGAGCGAAGATTTTCGACAAAATGTCCCAAGCTTCTTTCGGGGTATTGGCGTTGTCCAGTGTGGAGCGTTTTGCTTCGCTCACGTGACAATAAATGTGTCCCAACGCCTTGTCTTTCTTCAGTTTGTATTTCTCAGTCTCTTTCGGGGTTAATGTCAATAAATATTCGGCCTCTTTTTCTTCGGTGACATGTCTCCAAAGGCCTTCTGACTTTAGGAGCATGCACATGGAACGACGCCATTGTTCGTAGTTGTTTATTCCTAACATCGGACATTTCCCAGCCGATGGTTCCGCGTATCCGGATTTCTGCATCCTGGCGTGAAAATCCTTCGACCTTGCACACCGCGAAAACACAAAGGCGTAGAGAGTGGTACGGGCGTAGTAGAAGACACTCGTAGCACTTCACAATCCGACGTCACGATCACAAACACTAACCGAAGCACAAGCACTTTCGAGGCGGAAAACCACAAATTGGAAGCCGATGCTACAATCAGCTGATAACCTAGAGTGAGTGTCCCCCTAGTGTCCTTTGAGATCGCCTGGGATCGCGGGAATACTAGGTGGCGCAGGGCTCAGCCTCACTCTAGAATACAAATGCAGCTTGGACAGACTTGTCCGAAGGGCTGCACCGATTCTAATAGGAAACCAACCAAAAGCCTTAAATAATATCTTATAATAACAAAGTTTCACGACAGGGAAGGAGAAAAGGCGATGAATCTCTCGCGTTACGTCACGCGAGCTCGTGATAAAGGCACGAGCGGGTTTTCTCGAAAAACCCGTTAAAAGCGCTAATTTGGATTCGAAAATCCAAATTCTTCTCATTAAATGAGGCTCTTCACAAAAATGCACTGAAAATAAATAAATCGTCGTGAATTCGTCGATACTATATACACGCCGCGGTGTATAAAGCGAGAAACGTCTCGTTTCCGTTGAAAATCGTCGTATAAACGTCGTCGAGACGAAAATCCGTCGAAAACTGAAAATAGATGAAAAATTCGTCGCAAAAACCGCGAGACCGCGAGATTCTGGACGAAATTAAACGTGGAATCGTGTGGTGGACGTATCCAAACGTCGGCGATACGTCGTCGAAGCGAAAATAGGCCCGAAGATCGTCAAAATCTGCAAAAACACAAATCGCCGCGAAAATTCGCGAAATTCGCGAAATTTTTCGGCGATAAAAAAAAAAAATGGTTATACAGAGAAAGCAACCATCCTCTGCTACCAATTGAAGGGCAGCAGAGGAGAGCGGCGCAAATTCGGTGAATACCGAACGTGGAAGCGAATGACGGCGTCGTGCGATTCGTACAAACGTGAACGCAAATGCGACGAGACAACTGACGAAGGCGCGCGGCTTATGGCCGCTTATATGCGCTTGACTAAGCACAAAAGGTGCTCTAATAAGTAAGACTACTGTCTAAAACCATAAAACATTTATTAAATAATAGAAAACTTACAAAATGACTCCTTTTCAGAGTTGACAAAGTGAGAAAGCACATATCGCTGTGCGTGGCCATCTTGGATGGTGAAAAAGAAAATACAAGAGCGACACCCTGTGTCGGAATTAGGCGTTACATAAAATTAAAGCGTGTGAAAACACAAACAAAAAATTAGGGAATGCATGGTACTCCATGCTTAAATACATAAAATGAGGTAAATGTATAAATAATCATAAATAAGACCGAGAATTGAATTATCACAACAGATACACTTGGATAATTAATAAATAAAAAAAACAAATGTGATCCTATATCACATTGACACACTTTGGGCTATTTTAGACCAACAGACGACAGAGTCGGATCGGAAGGTTGCTAAAACCTGACGCCAAAACTAGCAATGGGACAGCTAGTTAGAAAACAGCTTTTTCATCAATCATGAACGCTGAAAACCTCACCCAGGGGTAGAAAATGATGGAGAGAACGTTTTCGCCATCTAAAACGGTCTAAAACGGGTCTAAAATGCCTAAACCGGCGCCTGGAACGTGGCGCAGTTGTTGGGTCAAATATTGTCAAAAATCAGTGGAAATTTGTCAAATACTGGCAAAAATCTGCTGAAATTTGTCAAATACAGGCAAAAATCTTCTGAAATTTGTCAAAAATTGCCCAAATTCCGTGCAAGTTTTGCAAGTTTTGCGCGCATCAAATCGTATGCGCGCCTATACTATTGCACGAGCGCATTGACGTGTGATGAACACCGACCATGTTTACGAAGTGAATTCGAGCTACAAAAGTATCGAGTCGCCATTCTATGATGGAAAAAAAAAATTAGGTGTAAACAAACAAAATAAAAACTTTAATATACAAGAAACGTACAATTCCACTCAACTTTGTTTCAAATTTTATTTATTGGATCATTGAAAATAAACAGTAGTGTTGTGCACTGTACGCTTAAGTGTATACCGGCGATGCGTTGTTTTGTGGTGGGGATTTGCCTCGATAATTGATCTTTTCTCTTTGTTTGCAATATTTTTTTGGCCTTTTTTGTTGATTTTTCGGTTTGAAATTGTTTTTTTCCGGTGTAATTTAAGTGGTGGAAGGTTGTTGGCGTGTGTTTAGGGTAATTTTGGCGGTTTTTGGGTCGGGATTAGTGTTTTCTGCGATTTTTTATCGGTATTTGGGGTTTGATGCAGCGGATAGCGCATGCGAATCGCCGTCGACCGTAGCATTAGCAAGTGCGCGCGCAAGTTAAATGTGTACAGGACTGTGAGAA
Organism: Strigamia acuminata; assembly: GCA_949358305.1. Taxonomy (NCBI): domain Eukaryota; kingdom Metazoa; phylum Arthropoda; class Chilopoda; order Geophilomorpha; family Linotaeniidae; genus Strigamia; species Strigamia acuminata. Next base: position 184,289 of record OX442319.1, on the reverse strand, counting down.
AATAAAACGTGTGTGGAAGAGTAAATGTTCTTTGGTGATCGCCATGAGTTCGTACTTTGTCGTGGGCGCGAAATGTGTGTGATATATATGCTACTATGCGTGATGTAGCGCCGTCAGCGCGTTTCAGCACGCGATGTAGCGCCCTGAGCGCGTCCAAATGCGTACAGGTGTTCGACAGATGTGCCAGGGCTTCACGTGCATACACGAAACATAAACATGAAGAAAACAGAAAAAACCGTTGTGTGTGATGTTTATAAAGACACATTACACAAAGAATACTACTCTTCATACAAAAAGCAATAAACTTTATACATATTGCAATAAACTTACAAAATGGTAAAAATAAAATACTGGAAAACATGGCCTTGAATAATAGTGGAAAACATGGCGTACTGCCTTGAATACCCCCTTGAATACGTCGCACCGCATCATCTCGCCTCACTTCCCGTCTTGGAAATAAATAAACGCCCCGGCGTTTATTCGAGGCAATGTCCAACTTGGGCTTTCATTCGCGCCTCACATCCCGCCTTGGTAATAAATAAACGCCCCGGCGTTTATTCGAGGCACATCACCCACACCTCCCCGGCGTTCAAACGAGTAGCTGCGCGTATTTGACCCCGGTTTTTATTCTTTCAAATTGTCGTGTGTTTTCAAAGTTCTTAATTTGTTCAAAAACAAACAAAATGGCTATTTGTTGATTTTTAATTGATTTTATCGATTTCTGTTCGTTTTTTGCTGGTTTTTAATCGATTTTTCTGTATTTTTGATCAATTTTTGCCAATTGTAATCGTTATTTGTCATTCTGAATTGATTATTGTCAGGTTTCAGTCGATTTTTGTCGATTTCTGATCAATGTTTATACATTTCTTATCATTTTGTGTAGATTTCTGTTGAATTTTAATCATATTTCTTCGTTTTTATTCAATTTTTGTCCCATGCTCCGCGATCAGTTCGAATAATTGACACCATACTGTGCTTTTACTCATATTCAAGATGGCGTCGCAAACTCAAGGTCGAATTCCGCTGAATTCATTTATTGCGACTGTTTGCGCTCCATACATGCGAAAAGGATTATGGGAAAAATCCTCAATGCAGGTCATTTTGGTGTCAAATGAGCGAGGAAGGCTGGAGATAAGGAAAATTGGTGAAATTTCAAAAAAAAGCTAAACAATCAAAATTTACATGAAGCTCAATTTTTCTAACTGGAAATGCATGTATCGTCAATTTCGGGATATTTTAGGGGTGAAATTGACTGGGAAGGGACCCCCACATTCCACATGCGTCAACGCGCGCGTTGACGAAATTCAAATCCAGGTTTTCACACAGCCCCACGTTATTTTCGGGTTCCAATTGCCGTATTGCCGTATTGCCTCAAATAAACGCCGGGGCGTTTATTAATTTTCATTAATTTTCCAGACCGGAAATGAGGCGAGGTGATGCGGTACGATGCAAAATTGCGAGATGTAGTTTGCTTTATTTGTTAAAACAAATTAGGCGTCACTAATTCACCTGTATTAGGGTTTCAATGTGTGAAATTTCAAAATTTATCGGTTCCGTCAAAACGCCATTGAAAAGTTACATTTTTATAACGTTTCAATGATGAAAACGGCCATTTTTGATGAAAAACAGCCATTTTTTATAGAAAAAACGACGAAGAAAGCCATTTTCACTATGAAAAATGGCTGAAAATGACCATTTTGACGAAAAACGGCCATTTTTACTACGAAAAATGGCTAAAAATGCCACTTGAGTGAGTGCAAGTACATTTGGTGATGTACTATCGCGAGCGCGCGCGTTTTTGTGCAGTACAATGTGCTGATTAAACCAACAGCATTATAGAGTGATTACATTGTTCATTTGTGTTTTTAAGTTACAAAATGGTACAAAATCATAAAATAAACTTGTAAAGTGCAATTTCTGCGGATTGATCAAAATCCGCAAAATCCGCCGCAAAATTGCGAACAGGGAATCAGCATATAGGCAGCCGTAATGTTAAAAATGGGGTCCCTTTCGCACTCCGCAAAATCCGCATGCGCGCCATAAGGTTAAGCACTCCAGAAGCGTGTGTCGCACGCGTCGGCGCGCCGCTAAAAACATATGCACTCCAAAAGCGTGTGTCGCACGCGTCGGCGCGCCGCTAAAAACATATGCACTCCAGAAGCGTGTGTCGCACGCGTCGGCGCGCCGCTAAAAACATATCCTTTTCGCGGATTGGCTTCCGCGAAATCCGCATTTCGGGGGTGACTATTCTGGGAATTCCGGGTGGACCATACTCTTTCGAAAAATGTCCGGGGTGGTGTTGGGAGTGTCGATAGACTGTTTTGTGTCAAGGTTGCCAATTTTCATGTAAGTATTGGAAGGTTCATTTCTGTGCATTCTCATATATTTTTTTCACAGGAGCAACGAGGCGCGATGAAGGGGGATCAAGCGAGAGTGAATAAAATAAACTCGTTTTTGTCTCAAATGCGCGTTTGCGTTTGTAAATTTGGTTGTCTTGCAACGCGGTGGCGCGTTTGAGTTTCGTGTTGCGATACAAACACGCACGGGTGCGTATTGGAGTCGTAAACGACTTTCTGTCGCAATGCGATCGCGTATTTGACAAATTTCTGCAGATTTTTGCCAATATTTGACAATTTTCAGACAAATTTCAATTAATTTTAGAAATTTTTGAGAGATTTCAATAAAAGTTTGAAGAATTTCTTATGCTGACGCTAAAATGCCAAAAGGAGTCTTAACTCAGAAGAGCACTTTTCCGACCACTTAGGTGTCGGAAAAGCACTTCCAAAGGTCGCAAAACGTGCTCTATGCGTTTTTTGACACTAAAACGGTCGAAAACGAGTCTAAAACTGCTAAGCTGGCGCCTGTAACTTGGCGCATTCGCTGGGTCGCTCGAAAATGAGATTCGAGCGAACCGAAACCTATGAGAGAAACGCGCCGGCGGAAATATTCGTTTTTACCAATGAATACTTAATAAATCTTCATGGGAATTTAATCCCAATCTACTGTAGGCTTAGGAACCTTGAATACCAAATAAAAACAAAGGAGCAAAGGCGGGAAACAAAGAACAAGGGCCCGACGCCCGTAAATCACCAAAATGGCTATCTGCCAGACACGCTAGTGGCCTTGAGCCACTTCTAACTTCGTTTTCGAGGTCGTGGGTCTCGAAAACGACTAAACCGAGTGGTGGGAACGATTCCCCGAGGTCTTTTTAGTCAATGTCGCCCAAAACCCGAATCAACAAGCTAACTTTCAACGAGAAACGAAGACTGGAGCCGAATGCGGTGATAAGCGCTCATTCCAGACTCGTGTAAGCGATCTCCGCTTAAAGCCAGTTGCTCTGAGCAGACGACGCAATCGCTTACCAAGGAAAAAGACGGGTTTATGGGCTCAAAACCCGACGAAACACTTAAACAGGATCCAGAAATTACCAAGCGAGTTGGTAAGCTAAACTAAAACTGTAAAATAAGTTGGGGACTTGGTAAAATGCGAGTCTCTCAAACTTTTGTTGCGTCCTGCTCGCAACACGCGCGATGTACGCGCGTGGCCGCGTGTTGAACGTGCGCACTACGCGCAAGAACCGTACAAACCGAGGTAAAACGAATTAAACACATATCTAATGCAAAAACAATTATTAAATAAATCATTCTTATTGCTGTTTGCAAACTTGCAAAACTTGCACCGAATTTGGGCAATTTTTTACAAATTTCAGCAGATTTTTGTCTATATTTGACAAATTTCAGCAGATTTCCTCAATCCTCAAACATTTGCTGATATTTCTCAAACATTTTCTAAAATTAATTGAAATCTGTCTGAAATTTGTCTTGAATGTGTCAAATATTGTCAAAAATCCGTGGAAATTTGTCAAATACTGGCAAAAATCCATGTAAATTTGTCAAAAATTGCCATAATTTGGTGCAAATTGTGTTAGATATTGGAAAAATTTATTTTAACGCTTCCAACGCGCCAGTAAATCGCGCGTGCACACGCGTGGATTTTTCGTCATAGTTGGATGCGCGCAAACCTCACGTAACTTGCGCCAAAATTTGGCAATTTTTGACAAATTTCAGCAGATTTTTGCCAGTATTTGACAAATTTCCACTGATTTTTGACAATATTTGACCCAACAACTGCGCCACGTTCCAGGCGCCGGTTTAGGCATTTTAGACCCGTTTTAGACCGTTTTAGATGGCGAAAACGTTCTCTCCATCATTTTCTACCCCTGGTTGAGGTTTTCAGCGTTCATGATTGATGAAAAAGCTGTTTTCTAACTAGCTGTCCCATTGCTAGTTTTGGCGTCAGGTTTTAGCAACCTTCCAATCCGACTCTGTCGTCTGCACGACCTCCAAGACCGTTTTAGGGTTAATTTGAGTCAAATAATTCATTCTGGGGGTTGTTTTGGGTTTTTTACAAGTGTGTTTTTGTAGTTTTTATTGGTTTCAAACATTGTCAATTCTTTATACAAGTGTAACTTTCATTTCTCTGTATTTTGAGAACTTTGCATTGCAGCAAAGTTCATTTCTTGCCCCTTAATTATTGTGTAATTGTTGGTTTTGAAGCCCGTTTTTTAACAATAACTTTATTTGAAGTGCCTATTGTTTCAGGCACGTGCTTCCACGTGCCTTTTATTGTTGAGCAATTTCTTGGGCAGTTGCGCTCCTGTTGCTAGCATTGCCGCGCGTTCTCCGCGCGCGTACTCGCGTTTCGCATCACACACATTCGGATTCGATGGCCTATCGCGGCGGCACATTGTGTGGCATAGCGCTGCACGTTGCAATTGCTAATGCTACGGTCGACGGCGATTCGCATGCGCTATCCGCTGCATCAAACCCCAAATACCGATAAAAAATCGCAGAAAACACTAATCCCGACCCAAAAACCGCCAAAATTACCCTCAACACACGCCAACAACCTTCCACCACTTAAATTACACCGGAAAAAAACAATTTCAAACCGAAAAATCAACAAAAAAGGCCAAAAAAATATTGCAAACAAAGAGAAAAGATCAATTATCGAGGCAAATCCCCACCACAAAACAACGCATCGCCGGTATACACTTAAGCGTACAGTGCACAACACTACTGTTTATTTTCAATGATCCAATAAATAAAATTTGAAACAAAGTTGAGTGGAATTGTACGTTTCTTGTATATTAAAGTTTTTATTTTGTTTGTTTACACTTAATTTTTTTTTTCCATCATAGAATGGCGACTCGATACTTTCGGCAATTTCTCCACGTATCAATACGCACGAAGATCGTCGGCAATTTAGCGGCGATTCGACGACGTACGACGTACGTTTCTTCACGCACACGTTTCGACAACGTGCTTGGAAGCTCCGTGGACACTCCCGAGAGCATTTACGAACGTGAAACGTTCATATCATCCACTGGAAAAGCCGCAATTTGCACAACGGCAATTGCGAAGTCGCGAACGATCGCGATTGTGTGCGAGGAAGGAAATTCCGCACACACACGAGCCTGTACCCCGGCGTACTATCGTGCTACGAGGGTGTTGCAAGACAGCGTGGAAGAATTGTTGTGCTGAGATTGTGTCAATAAATATTACTAATTGCTTTGATTTGTTTAATTTTCCTTTAGTGTTTTATTTTTCATAATTAACTGATATTTTTCACTTTACAGGAATTTTGACTTATTAAAATGTTTTTCACTGATTTTTATTGTCACTTTTCGATTTAATGTAGTGTTAATACCTTGCTATTATTTTATTCGTGTCTTTTTGAGTGCATTTATGAACCTTTCTATTAATTTCCCTTGATTTTGTGTTTATTGCGTGCAGTTCTAATGTTTTCTTCGTTTTCTGGCATACATTTGCGATGCTCGATACGTCATTTTTCGGTTCCTAGCGGACTTTTGCTTCCGTCTTCTAACCTTTCGTTTTGTGTTTTAGAATTCATTTGGATTTCTTTTTACATTTGTTTCTGACTATTTCGAGTCTGTTCTTTCTTTCTGGATGCATTAGAACTGCCCAAAATGCTTCGATCGGTTGTTTCGAACGTTCGTTGTCGGCTGCCGTAAAAGCGTAGCCGAGAATGTTCGGTTCGATCAACATTTTCGTATTTATTAAACTTGTGTTTATTCATTCCGTATTTTGTGATGAGAATTAATAATTATTCTTGTATTTTAATAGATACTTTATTTGTTATTTACATTAAGTGCTTTATATTCCAATTTCAAATTGTTTTGACGCTTTTGCAATGTTCGCCGGACGCCATGTTTGATCCAATACCTTTGTTATGTTCGCCGGTCGCCATGTTTGTCCCAAGCGACGATTACACAATGTAACCGTTATTTTTGTATTTTATATTCTTATAATCTGCATTTACTATTTCATTTCGAAGTGTTTTCACCTGTATTCTTTGCTATTTTTGCATTTTTATTCCGTTCGGAATTCAAATGTTTTGATTGCATCATTTTGCTTGACGCTGATTGGCTGTCTCGATCGTCTGCTTGACGATCATTGTTTTGGCTCCGTTTGCACTGTTTTACTTTTTAGATCTTATTGTTGTGATTAGATTAAATATTCCTGGTATTCTTGTGATCATTTTAGTTTATCACAATCTTTATTTCGTGCAGTTTTTATGTAACTACAACTTTGCTGTGATTTCGTTTCCTCCGTTGCTATGACAACGGAGTTTCTTTTGTTTTTGTATTTCGCCGCTATCGGCTTGGCGTGTGCCATAACGGGCACTGCGCATGTGCGGTTCCTCAGGAACCAATGTAATCAGTGTATTTTATTCAGTTCTCAACTAACTTTTTAATAAACAAGTTGTTTTTTGTTTACTCCCGTGTTTTCTATTTTCAACCTTAGTTTTCAATGTGTTGTGAGTAGTTAAGCCTTTCCCTGGATTAGCCATTGATTCAGCACTCCATTGGATATTAATCAACGGTGTTCCCATCAATGCTCCATGCATTCAACAATAGTTTTCAGTGCGGATTTGTGTTCTCAGCGCGGTTTTCGTACGAATTTAACAATACGATTGTCACGGGCAGGTTACCCACCCTTCTTTTTTATTCATTTCTAACTTAGACTGACCCAATCTTAAGTTTTCTTATTTTTTCCCAATCTTTCTTTTCATCTAACATCGATGAATCATCTCTAAATATATGCGCAGCTTCATTGCGCGCATCTTATTATTTTCAACAATTAACCTTATTTTATACCTTCCACCCCCTCACCCACTCCAATCGACCTGGTCACATGACTCATGTTTACCTGGTCGCTACTTTTATCCATAATACACACTTCTCATACCTCTTTCAACGAGTTAACACCTCTTAGATTGAATTGAGTTTGTCAATCTTTATTTTGCGCTTTAACACGCGCCCCTTCTAATTTAACACTTAATAGCGCCTCTTTTTGCCCACCTTTTATCCCTTCGCATGCCTGTGACATCCTACGCCCACCCGCATACGAATATCACTGCGCATACTCATTCTTTTTAAACGTAAAGACCCACAACGTGAGATTGAGCCCGTCGAATATAAATAATGTGTGTTACAGCGAGTTAGGTTTATTCACCGTCCGATATCCGCATATGACGATGGCACAAACAGAGTAAATCTACGAACTTTGCCCGCTGATTTGCGCTAACATCACTTTGCGCGTAAATTCAGATCAAATCAATTAAACATCTAAGTTGATTCGTAACAAACATGGCGAGCCTGACAGGATTCGCTCTCACCTATAAGGCTTAAACGCGCGAAAAGGTTAGTTTTTTGAGTTATTTATTTAATCATTTCACATTTTCTTCATCATGTCGAGACAGTTGGGAGGTGACGGAATTCGTCCCGTCACGCGCGATCCATTTGATTTCAGTGAGTTAGAAATGGAGCAGGAATGGCAACAGTCCGAACGGAGGAGTGGTGTTCGCCGGGAAGAAGAAAGGGAATTTCGAGAGTGGCAGCAACACGACCAATTACGAAGAAGTCGTATCGAACAACAGGAAACGCTTGTGAGTATTGCGCAACAACAGCCAGCCCCATCAAATCATATCATGACAATGGCTGTTGCAAATTCACGAGCGCAACCTCAAGTAAATTTTGCCACGTCAACACCCGCTAACTTTTTGGCGGCGCCATCTTTTTTCGATTCAACTCAGCCTAGAGCATTAGTAGACCCCGTCACATTAAATACGGAAGGTTTGCTGATGTCCGACTTGCGCAACCAATACTATGCTCAAACACGAGGTCTAGTAAATGAGATTCGCGAAATATTCCAACAAGGCCCTCGCTCTCTACGAACAGGGACCGCACGGTCTCTAGACGGTGGATCCTCGCATGGCTCCATAAGAGTTAAAGGCACCTCGGCACCATATGATTTAGGACTTCCCACAGCATGTCCGCACCAGCATCGGGAAGTTGAACATCGAGGCCAGCAGACGAGAATGTCCGCGCAGGCTGCGCAAATTGTTTACACAACAACCACGCCGCCAATGCCGACGATGGCAACGATCTATACCCAGGCTCCATCACAGGAATCTGCTCATTTGGACCATTCAACACGAGCAAATCGAGATTTAATGAGCTCGATGCTATACTCCAAGATGGGATATCCTCGGGACAGATCCGACACCAAGGCAAAGTTGTCACTGCCATCAGTAAGAGCGCAACACGCAAGTAAAGATAAAAATTGTTTCAAGCCTGGAAAACCACCTTTGTTTGATCCAGATAAAGCTGATCTTGATTACATTAATCTTTTTCTTGCGCATTTGTACGCGCACATGTATTCTATGCAGGCCCCGGTGGATGAATATTTAAAAGTATTTGTCATTCAAGCAACGCGTGGAAGAGCGCAGCGATGGTGGTTATCACTAAAACCAAAACCAAAAACATGGGAGGACTTTGAGATATTATTTCGACGAGCTTTCGCCATGAATTCGGCAGCGGCCAATGTGAAGCTATCCAAGCGAAAGCAACGAAATGGAGAATCTACGATGTCATTTTTAAGTGAGATTGTATATTATCTTCAAGTTGCAGGATATACCGACCCAGAGCTCCAATGGGAGAAAGCTCAGAACATGATGCAAACCGAGGTTGTTCATCTCTTGCGCGCATGGAACGTAAACTCGCTGGACGAGGCGATCCAAAGAGGAAACGACATCGACAATCGTCTACAGCTGGACACCATTCGAGCAGACGAATACAAAGATCTGGGTATGGCTGATCAACGAATGCCCTCTCTGCGTGATGCGCAACGCCCCACAGTGCTCAAGGCTGCGGAGAAGTCCAAAGGAGACGATGATGTCAAATCTCTCGTGTCCCAGGACGTCAAACGTTTTGCGAGGTATCGAAAACAATTCTTAATCGAGTTAGCTGCAGTGCAGGCGAGACCAGAACAATCTCCACCTGCGCAGGAACCCGATACGAGTAGTAGTAGCAGCGACACGGATGCTGAACTTGAAATTAAGAAGAGCACAGTCGCCGAGGCGGCTCAGAAGGCAACAATTAAAATAAATTTAGCTACTCTGACACCTCCAGCAGACGTCCCAAAGGACCATGTGTGCTCCACGTCAATTGTCACGTTTCCACCAGCGCCAAAACCACCATTAACCGTCAAATGTCCTGAGAAAGGCACAGCCTGGAGGAAAACACCGAAGGATTGGTGGTATTTGGTAGATACAGCAACTTGGCATCCGCTGTGCCCCATATGTTACCAGCCATTTAGGAGACCGGAAAACTCCGAAGGCCTGAAGTTCGGGAAGCCGGTGGAACCAGGCCGCAAATGAGTCGACCGGCCCTTCGCGCAAAACGTCTGAAATCCAAACGACGCGCTTCACCTTTAATTAACTTGAAAGAGGACAATCCTTCACAGGTTAATTCAACAACATCTCCTACTGTTATTACTCTTTCAGAGTATAAACCTGTAAGTAGTGTTATTTCCTCATCATCTTCCATCATCACCTCAGCTACAAAGGCGTCAGATCTGCAGACTGCCGTTCCTGAAGCTGTAAAGGACGAATTGCCGAAATTAACAGATTTGCAACCTGTAATTTCGAAGAAAAACCCGAAAGTGACAATAGTGAGTAAAATTACTAAAACTTTACCAATAATTAAGTCTACTTCCAGTGCAACAACGACTGAGGCTCCAAAGGAAGTGATCTCTCCTATGAAGGTATCTTTCGTAATGTTGACGCCAGAGGAACTTAAAGAAACTCAAGAACCCATCATTGAGATAACGCGCGGGGATCGTTTGTGCAAGAAAGCACCTTGCGTAAAGATTTCCTGGGCTAATGTAGCTTGTACTGCGCTTCTAGACTCAGGCGCACAAACATGTGTAATGAGTGAGGACGTGTTTCAACAACTACACGAAAAAATGGGTTTAGACTTCGTGAATCTCCATGAGCGGGTGCAGGTCGCGTCTGGTGACATAGTAGATTCCACCAAGTCGATGCAGCTCGCTTTGCGCGCCCCGATGGGCATAATAAAATTCATTTGCATGGTTTTACCCGATGCCAAAATGGATATGCTCCTTGGACGTGACTTCTGCACAGCGGCCGGAATCGACATCGACCATGCGAGACAGCAGTGGAGCATGGTGGGCTCAAATGAGATTCGCAAATTCATGACTTATGAAGAAGCAAAAAAGTCAGAGTCAATTCTGGTTTTGCCATTTGCGCCAGAAGAAACGCAGGATCCATCCAACCCACCGGCGGCCATTAGTGAGATCGTTCCGACGAAAATACTAAGGAAACCGGATCCGGTGAGTGAAATTAACTGCCTCCTCCTGGCGCATAGACCCTTGCAACAAGAAATATTCGAGTATCCACATGACGATGCGCAGTATCGAGTTAAACAAGTTCGACATCGTGCGCAACGCAAATGGTCGAATATTTGGTCCCCAAAGAGGAAAGAAACTTCTAAAATTTCCTCCAATTTAAAAAAGACAATTTTACGTAAATTAACTTTGAGTCAGTTCCGACGACTACGACGTTTACGACGAAAAATCAATGTTATTCGTCCAATTGCCAAACAACTCGTTGCGCAACGTGCTAAAGACATCAATGCCAAGAAGGAGTCGAAAATCAGCATCTTTTCGATTGCGCAACCTGACAATGGTGGGAATAACTCTAAAATGAACATTAATGACATTAATTTTTTGCAGTACCAACCTAGTGGAGATCCGACCGATTTAGATTGGATTTACCACCAGTTGTGGAACCAATTAACAGTGCCACAGATAAAACTATTAATTAAAACATTGCAGCCCATTTCGCAAATCTTTTGTGAAGAAATTGGTTTATGTAATAACACCGAGTACGAGGTGAACCTGAAACCGGATTTTCGTCCAATTCATGTCCCTGTGCGCCCGGTAAACCCTGCGAAAAAGGCGATAATTGATAAATATATCGACAAAAAGCTGCAGCAAGGTATTATTCGGCGATCCCAAAGTGATTGCGCCGTTGCTCCAGTCGTCGTACCCAAGAAGACAGGCGAATGGAGAACTGCTATGGATTTTCGCCCTATTAATGCGCAAACAATTCCGGACGTTTACCCACTTCCGGACATTGATAACATCTTTGCCTATTTGGGAGGTGCGCATTGGTTTTCGATAATCGACGGACGCGAAGCTTTCCATCAGATCGGCGTGCGCAAAGGTGACGAACGGTATTTAGCTTTTATAACACATCGAGGTTTATTCGAATATGTGCGCATGCCTTTCGGACCTATTAACGGACCCGCTACACTCCAACGAGCGATGAATAAGACTCTTGCGAAATATCTTTACAAATTTGTATTTGTGTATATTGATGACGTGATTATTTTTAGCCGAACTTTCGAGGAACACGTGCAACATTTGCGCCTCGTTTTAGAGGAATTGTTCAACGCTGGATTCACCATGAACGCCAACAAGACTGAGCTTTGTCAAAAAAGACTCGAGGTTTTGGGACACATCGTGGAATCTGGCCAGATTACACCAAATCCAAAGAAAGTGGTTGCTATTCAAAATTATCCCGCGCCAACCAATTTGCGCGAATTACAACGATTTAAAGGCATGGTAGGTTATTACCAATCATTCATTGCAAATTTTTCCAAAATTAGCGAAGTTTTCCGACCATTGCTTAAAAAGGACGCAAGTTGGATTTGGACAGATGCGCAGCAATTGGCGTTCGAATATCTGAAAGACCAGATTGCGATACCAACACTGAAAAGACGTTTTCCCAGTTGGAAAAAACCATTTATACTGCAGACCGATGCTAGTTATTCTGGATTAGGTGCTGCTTTAATGCAACTTAACGATGAAGGTGTGAGAATTCCTATCGCATTTGCCTCTCGTGCATTAAACAGCGCTGAAAAGAACTATAAAGTAACCGAAATCGAATGTTTGGCCGCGGTTTGGGGTGTCAAACGCTTTCGTGCATATCTCGAGATGATGCCATTCTACCTCGAGAGCGACCATCAATCTCTTAAGTGGTTATTTCAGCAAAGGGAACCAACTGGACGTTTGGCCCGTTGGGTGCTATCGTTAAGTGATTATAAATTCACGTTTTTGCACTGTTCAGGATGCAAAAATAAGGTAGCGGATGCACTAAGTCGAGCTCCTGTCGACCCACCTGAAGTCGATGATGAGGATGATAGCCCGGAGGTCGACGAGGCGTGCTACCTTGCCTATTTTGATGATTGCAACGAGTGGCCGGCACTTAATATCATCAAGGAATTGCCAAAAGACATTAATTTGCAGTTTCGAAAGTTGTTTAAATCTAAATTTAAAAAAGTGCCTCTCATTGCAGCATCTTCACCGATTAAGAAGAAAAATAAGAAAAAATCTCTTATTCCTCGACCAACTGGTAAAGGGAAAGTGACTGGAAATGCGCCGACTTCAGGTGCGCAAATTCCATCTTCTACTGGCGTAGCTACTCCTCCAACGAGGGCACCGCCGGTTACAATCCCTCCGGTTGCACCAGCCCCAGTTGTGCAACCAACTGCAACACCAAATGCATCAGTTCCAGTTGCGCAACCAACCTCACAAGTAAAAACTCCTAATTCATCACCAGTTCGTGTTTCAGTGCCTTTACGAACCCGCCGACAGCGCTCTTTAATCCCAATTCTGATAAAGAAACGAGGAAGACCACGTAAAATTAATATTGTGCCAATTTTATCTCCTCGTGCTAAACGAGCAATAGCCACACGAACTCGAGCTAGATTAAAGGATCCATCTTTGATTCCTAAAACACCACCATGGCTACCACCCAGGTATGCAGGAACTATTAAACAGTGGACATTTCCAAAGTTATTGAAATCTCAGCAAGTAGGAAAATTGAAGGCAGTGCGACGTAAATCCGCTATTCCTTCCCATGTGATGAAACCCAAACCTAAATCAGTTTTAATTCCACCACCCTTACCTATTCCTACCCCTCCTGCAACTCCAATATCCACTCCTATTCCTAGTTCCATTCCTCCTTCGGCAATTATTCCAACCAGAATTCCTGCGCCAATAAATCTGTCTAGTTTTAGAAAAAAGACTGCTTCGGCACCATCACAATTGCCGACACCTGGAACTTTGGTGGATAAAATACGACGAAATTTCCGTCGAATCACTGGAGTCCCCGCACCAATAATTCAACCTGATAGCCACCGAAGGCCTACTACTAAACCTTCTCCTGAAATTCCAAATTTACCAACTCCTTCCCCAACTCCTTCAATTCCTATCACTGATTTTCCTGTTATTTCTCCGCGTCAACATTCTGAACCAGTGATGTATGACGATGCGGCGGGACCATCAGGACAGCAGAGGCCAGAGGGATATACTTCGGACCCGGATTCTGACTCTACATCATCTGAGGACAGTTTTGGACCCATTCGTGACATGTCGCCACCAACAAGGAATTATTATGCGCCTCCAACATCAGCGCGAAGAACTCCGTCGAGATTGCGTCCGCGACGGGAAAGGACAGTAATTGAGGATTCGAGGACTGAAGCAGAGAAGCAAGCCGAATTGGAGCACGATCCACCAATCGAACATCCTCCGTTCGAGCTGTTGCCTACTGCTGCTGAAATCATTGCTGCGCAAAGACAGGATCCCTGGTCGCGTGAGTTGATATTTTATTTAACTGCCCAAATGTTACCACTTGATCCAGATGAGGCTGCCAAAATTGTGGCTGACGCGCAAGATTTCGGCATGTATAAAGAGATGTTATGTCGCTTCCCTCCTGTCCATATTAATGAAATTAGAAAGAGGCGCCAAATATATCTCCCATTTGAACTTAGAGAAAGATATTTCCGCGCAATGCACTATCCTCCCGTAGTTGGGCATATGGGGCAAGAACGAACACTCCATCGCATTAAATCGCGCGTATTTTGGCCAAAAATGCGCGAAGATATTCGAACATGGATACAGGTTTGCGAAGCGTGTCAAAGAGCTAAACCTCTTAACAGACTCCCATATGGAAAAATGATAATGTCCAGATCGCGCCATCTTTTCTCTGCTATCTACATCGACTATTACGGCAAGAAACCTCGATCCACAGAGGGGCATTGCTATGCCTTTGTGATGGTCGACTCTGCTAGCCGATGGTTAGACGTACGTCTAACCGAAAACTCAAATATAGCCACTACGGTGAAACAAATTCAGAAATTCTGCAAAAGATGGGGTTTTCCCAAGATAATTATTAGCGATAATGCGCCTGCTTTTCGCTCACCAGAGTTTCGTAGCCAAATCCAGCAACTTGGCGCAATAAATAGATATACCGCCGCATATCACCCGCAAGGTAATATTGCGGAAAGGCTTAACCAATCATTAAAGAACTGTATATTAGCATATATTGATGATGACCATACTAGATGGGACGTCAACATTGGCTATTTCGTGCTCGCGATTAATTCAGCGTATCAAATTTCTTTAAAGTATTCACCCTTTAAAATGGTAACAGGCCAGGAAGCTCGATTTCCGGGCGACCTGGATAGCGACACGGATGACGGAGAACCGTTGCCGCCCGTGGAAGCTGAGAATTTGCACGAACATATGCGTAGAATGCGAGAAAGCGCGATTAACAACTTGCGCGAGTCCCAAATTCGACACAAAAAATGGTTCGATTTAAAACGGCGCCCCCATGACTTCCGTCCTGGCGACTGGGTAACTTTGCGCAATCGGCAACCTTCATCTGCCGATAAGCAATTCGCAGCAGGTTTACGCCAACGGACTGAAGGTGTATATATTATACATAGATTGGTGGGCCCCAATACAGTAATCCTAATGGATGAAAACGGCCAAAAAACCCAGCCTTATAATGTCGTGGAATTACGACATTGGTTTTTTGCCGAGGCCAACTTTTTAACTTTAAAAGACGTTGAAATTATTGATAAACATGTTGAAATTTTTGCTGTCAACACTTTAGATATTTTTTCTGCCTATTTTCTTTCATTTAAGTAATTTTCTTTGATTTTCTAAACAAAAAAAAAAAAAAACAAAAAAAAAAAAAACCAAGTGTAATCCGGTGTAAATCTATCTTTACTACCTATTTTGTTTAAAAACTATTTTTTCCTTTCATTCTAAATTTATTCATCCTAATTTTTATGTTTTATGTTATTTTATATTTTCTTCATATTTTATATTTAATGTTTTGTGTTATGTATTTTATGTTCATATTCGGTCACTCGAAAATGACTAAGTCCATTTCAATCAGGGACTATTTGTGTCACCAGAGTGCGCGATGCCAATTAACCTCTAAACAATAGCACGTGGCTATTTCCACAATTCATTTAAATTATTCAATTAATATAATTTATGCGCACTTTATTTAAATTAATATTATGTGTTCCGAATTATTACTTGTTTATCTCACCATCTTTATTTAATCACTTTGAAACAAGAGTTTTAAGCGAAGACAACCTTCGCTAACTTCTGAATTCCAACACTGAATGTCGCACTTCTATTGTAATTAGTTAGTGTCTAACCTCGAACCCGACTTTATTATATGTGCGAGTTTTCAATCGTTCATCGAAGCTTCTCGAAGCCAAGTTTTACGACTCGTTACATTCCTAGGAATATTCTTTAGTCCTCGTTGTTTGTTTCGTTCTGTGCGCGTTCGTGTTGTTGCGCTTGATAATTGTGAGTATCGTTTGTCCAACGTATTATTTGTTTTGTGTATTTATATAAGCATTGCCTCCACCAACTTAGGCGCATTATACTCAACATATATTGAAACCAACATGGCTTCCAAGCGGGACGAGGAACCTTTCGGAGAAGCGTTTCATATGGGTTTGCCAAGCCATGAGATATGTCCCGTCTGCTCAGGTCATGGTTTGGAGGAGGATCCGCCGCAGGCCCCACGCAACTGCCGAGCGTGTAACGGGAATGGAGATTTGCCACGAGACCTATTCGCAATCTGGATGAGACACATTTTCGGCTGGGTTTTACATCGACGTCGGCAGGATAACATGGACATTAGTAACATTGCATTTCCACCATTTAGAATGCTCAACGGGAGCCCGGCTTCAGTTCTGCGATTTGAGACAGTGCATCGCTGGTATTGGCAGCGTGCGCGACGAGTGGCGCAAACAAATCATGTTAACCTTCGTCGGTGGATTTATCCTGGTACCAGCATCGCCCAACTTCTTGACTCGCCGGCTGAGGATCCACTACATCATGAGCAGCCTGCAACACGTGCAATAATGGGACGAGAAGTTATGTCATCTCTTCAGGGGACTACCGATAGTCATGTACACCAGGTTCAAGAGGCTATTGCGCGGGCTGTTGCGCATTTGTCGGATTTGCCAGTCGAATCTGATGATAGCTGGAGCAGTGGTGACGATGATGATGCGTTATTTGCAAGCGCCTCGTCGCGGTTTGAAGCGCAACCCAGCCTGACACCTGTATCCCCGGATTTGACTTTGAATTTATGTTGTGAATGCGACAGTGCAGTATTGGACAGAATGATAGAACAGGAAAACGAGGAGATTGAGCGGGAACGGGCCAGCACGCCGCCAGTTCGAGACTGTGGATCTGAGTTAAGTATTACTCCGCCTTTATTGGGACCAATCAATGAGGTAGTCATTGAGACACCTCCTGATCAAGTTATAAATGCGCAAGGACCTGAGAAGAAAGCAAGGGATCCGCGTACAGTCAATTTGCCACAATCCCCAACCAGAAGACCAATCTCAGGTGAACTGAGTAGGCGAGCAACAGTAAAGATTGCACCTTGTGAGACTTCGCAAAAATCCAAAATTCCTGTCCTTGTATCCCATTTTCGAGTGGTACCAAATGCACCCCCAGGAAATACTAGCGCAATTATACCTCCTAATAGTACAGTAACTGTCTCTGATCGATTATACCTGACAGGGTCTCATTTAGAATCAGCGCAACCCCAGCTGGGCGATGGTACATCAACCGTTATATCAGCTACTCATTGTGATTTATCCACAGATAGATCTGGAATTAGCACAAAACCGGTGCATACATTTGAAGTTGTCTACGAGTTATTAAACCGATATGAGGTAAATGTATATGCGCGAGATGTGCATTTCTCACCATCCAGATTCTATTTGGAGCGCCGAGGTTGGATAGCTTTGATAAATTTTATGATGGACCGTGATTTTAATATCCTACAAGCCGATTTCCAAGAAGTATTTAACGAAATGCTTCTACGCATACGTACCATGTCCAACCAGATTCAGCATCGCTTGAGTCAATGTGACCTTTACGACCGCGTAAATGCGCTGGAGTTATTAATATGGGTGATGCATGAGGAAGTCTCCCAAGTCCTTCACCAGGTTTTAAGGCGACGTGAGCAACGCGAGGGAGGCAACGAACGACGAAATCTGGAATATATGCGACGATATGAAATGGAGATAGAACGGCTCGGCGAGCGACATTGGGCAGATAGACGAGCAGTGGAGGAGGCTAGTGAGGAGGAATTCAGACGAAATCGGGAGCGGACCCGTTTAACCGAATTGCGCGAAATACGGTGTTCGACCGTCTATCGTTACGTGTTCCTGCCTCCTGCCCCACGCACAAGACGAGGTGAGTGGGATGCAACCCAACCATTTATAACTCTGGAACTTCTTCCAAGTCTGATGCCCCCCACCACGATTTGCTGTAGCTTTGCTGAGGGAGAACGAGGATGTCTCCAGTTTGATATGTCGATTCGGGCTCAGCGACAGCTTTTCCGATCTTTAGCCATTGCGGACCTGCATATGTTTCGTTCGGAGGCTGACCCGCTGTTGCATCTTCTCTACCGGAGGTATGGAGAATACTTTTTGGCTCACTGTCTTTTTGAAATAAATCGTCAGGGCGCACGTACCTTCCAAGATGCGCGACGTGTTGTGGTAGAAGTGGCATTTAATATGCTAATCTATTTCCGAGATCCTCAACATCGTCAAACCTTGGAATTCGAGTGAACAACAATCCTAAACGTGACTTTGTGTGCGCAAGTTTTCTGCGAATTGAAGTCGGGAGATCACATCAATGGGCGCTTCGTAAAATTCCTCCGCTTTGGCGTTGAGTTGAAGGACTTGATGCGAGGATCCTGGTGATTTGCGAAGACTTTGTGCGCACTTCAACCTACTATTCATCATTATTTTGTGTTTTCATCATCATTTAACCCGAATTGTGTCCAAAATGCGCCGCCAGATCGTGGATCTCTGGTAAATGCCCTAATAAAACATCTCCGCATTTGTGCGTTGAGTTTGGGCTGGCCTGCATTTAAATATCCTCACGGTATCCACAACCAACATTCATCATCATCTTTAAATCTTCATCATTTTCCCGTTCCGCCATGCGATTCCATTGATGAGGCGCTCCGTAAAACATCTCTCGAGTTGGAGGACTTGATGGAACGAGCTTGGGCAGCGGTAATGTGTTGATTTGAAGAACAAATAATTATTATTAGTGTTTCATCATAAATGTTATTATTTTTGCGCAACTTTTCAATTGTGATAATTCTCACTGATAATTTATATTTTTATTTAATTATTTTTACGTTTTTAGTGCTTTAGAATCGGACAATTGGATTTTTAGTACTACAATTATATTTTATTTAAGTGCAATTATGATTTTTATAATTTTCTAGTTATATTATTGAAATATTTATTTTAGTTTAATGATTTTGATATCTTTTTGTGCTATAATCATTCCAGAATTATCTTCATTTAATTATGATAATTTCTTCCGAAGTTTAGGAATTTAATTTCGTTTAATTTTTATTTCCATTGTTATTTTTAGCGCAATTATTCTGGAATGATTCAAGTTAGTATTCAATGTTTTCATTTATTTAATGAATGTTTTTTCTATGGATATTTAATATTTAATCAAGATTATTATGATATTTAACTAATTTTTCATGATTACTTTAATTCTGTGATATTTAAGATCAACGAATTTAACTCCGTGGCAATACGAGTTGTATTGTGCGCGCGGGTATTTGTTATATTTCTAATATTATATTTTTGTTTTCCATTTTCATTCATAGAATTAATAACCTAATTATCCTTGCGCAAAGTTTCGCGCATCCATTTAAAAAAGTTCCTATTAATCTGAAATCATACTTACCTTATGCAGATTGCATAATTATGTACCTTACCTTTATTTTGTGTTTGTTTTGCGCAATTACGCGCATCCTACCATAACATAAATACCCAATCTGATTTAATAAATCCCATCACGATTCCTGATAATTCTCATGTGTCGGTTCTTTATTTTTGTTTAATTTAAAATTGTTTATTCGATGATTTTTATACAGGAAGCAAAAGTTTGTTTATACAAAAAGTAAGAGTGTTTAAAATTTTTATTTCATAAATTGTTTGGGTAAAGTGTATAGACTCTCGTCCGTCCTAGGTATCGTCGGCCCCTTTAGGTTTAGTGTTTGCCCTCCTTGTGTCGTCCCTGTTTCGTTTTGTGATTTCGAGTAGAATGATTTAAAATTTACCATTGTGACTTTACAAAAACTTTAGTTTAAATTTGTTTTCAAAAGCCATGGTGATTTATTAATTCTTTGCTTTTGATAATTTAATTAATCTTTCATATTTAATCTAGTATTGTTTAACTTTAGTTTATTATTTTGACAAGGTTGTTGAATTTTTGCACAACGTGCATTATTTTAGACAGAGTTGTTAAGTCTTTGCGCAAACGCGCATCATTTTTGTTTAATTTATTTTAGTTTATTTTTGTTTACTTTTGTGAAAATTTGTGTAATTTTTGCGCATGGCGCATTATTATTGTATGACTTTCCTTGTCTCTTATCCTTTTATTCTCTTCGATAAATCTCGAATAATAAAAGCCTAAGGGGGGAGGGATGTCACGGGCAGGTTACCCACCCTTCTTTTTTATTCATTTCTAACTTAGACTGACCCAATCTTAAGTTTTCTTATTTTTTCCCAATCTTTCTTTTCATCTAACATCGATGAATCATCTCTAAATATATGCGCAGCTTCATTGCGCGCATCTTATTATTTTCAACAATTAACCTTATTTTATACCTTCCACCCCCTCACCCACTCCAATCGACCTGGTCACATGACTCATGTTTACCTGGTCGCTACTTTTATCCATAATACACACTTCTCATACCTCTTTCAACGAGTTAACACCTCTTAGATTGAATTGAGTTTGTCAATCTTTATTTTGCGCTTTAACACGCGCCCCTTCTAATTTAACACTTAATAGCGCCTCTTTTTGCCCACCTTTTATCCCTTCGCATGCCTGTGACATCCTACGCCCACCCGCATACGAATATCACTGCGCATACTCATTCTTTTTAAACGTAAAGACCCACAACGTGAGATTGAGCCCGTCGAATATAAATAATGTGTGTTACAGCGAGTTAGGTTTATTCACCGTCCGATATCCGCATATGACGATGGCACAAACAGAGTAAATCTACGAACTTTGCCCGCTGATTTGCGCTAACATCACTTTGCGCGTAAATTCAGATCAAATCAATTAAACATCTAAGTTGATTCGTAACACGATCCCTTGAGTTTTTAGAAGCGGGAAATTCAAATAGCCCCGACCCCATTCATGGCTGTTTGGTGTTGACAGACCGCAACATCGAATACGTTTTTATGGTGCACGTGACCAGGATTCCGTCTGAAATCTGTGAGTTTTTCCGGTTTGTTTTGGATACGTTTCTTCGCGTGTTTGTTGCGACGGGAGAACAATACGTTCGTGATTCGTCGTCTGCTACGAGTGTCGCCGTTCAACGTGACAACAGTCACGACTGGGACAGCTCTTGCGTCGAGTGCGAACTTTTGTGTGTCATCAGCGGGATTCTACGGTCGCCATCTTGGATTTGGATAACACAACGCGCTGTGCTGAGAAGTCGATTCGCCCCTGGATTTATTGCTTTTCTTGTGTTTTATCATTCAGTGCATTTATTTTGGAGGTTTTGTTTGCATGAGGGTATTGTTTTGGGTATTCTTTTTGGTGTTATTGCTGTTTCATATGCTAATCTTAAGGGAAATTTAGTAAAAAGTGAATTTTATTGCAAATTGTTTTAGTGTTTTCTTTAATTTTATGCATGCATCTCCATATAACTGGCATAACCAGGGGAGATTTAGATTTTTTGAAGCTAGTTGCTGGTCAGTCTCTCATTGCAAGGGCTGTCAGTTATTAACGTTAAAATTTAATAGTGGTTTTCGTGCGAATTTCGTTCCAAACGAATCGCCGAAAATATTTCAAACTTGTGTAGGACTTTTTGAGTCACGTTTTTCATACGTGATCAAGGTCGCTCGTTTGTTTTGGCATCCTTGATTGTCAAAACACTCGATATTCTTGTGCATTTTCAATTGATTTTTTGTCATTTGGGCAATTAAACGTTGAAAAATTCTGTGTATTTTTGGGGGATAAAATTGAAAATTTTATTCTTTTAAAAATTGAAAGCGAAGTGTTTTTTGTCAAACGAGATTTTATCTTCCTTTTCGCAATTTGCAGCCGTGAATTTGTGAGAGGAGAGAAAACATGGCAGATCCTTCCGTGCAAAACATGATTACTCTAGAACAACTCGAAATTCTGGAGACAAAATGGGAAGCGCTACTCACTTCGCTCTCCGCTTTGCTGACTGTATCGGAGCAGACCAGCGACCCGGGAGAGTTGGAGGCGCTGCTATCTACAGCAAATATTCGAGAGACACGTGCTGTCAATGAACTCAATGATCTTCAAATACATTCTGAACATGGATTTTATCTTGAAGCCATTGAAAAACTCGAAGCAGTTCAAACAAGAGTGGATCTTCTCCGCGGACGTTGGGAAGTATCGAAACGGTCCCTTCCTACACTGGGAGGACGACTAAATATGTCAACTGCATCTGGCGGTCATACGACAATGAATGCTTTTTTCCGAAAAATCCAGAAGTTGCCAAAATTGGAGTCTGTGAAGTTCGATGGGGACATTTTGAAGTACAAGACCTTCAAAAGTAACTTCAAAACTTCAGTACATAAGGACCCAGACTTAAGCGATGTGGAAAAGCTTCAATATCTACAAACAATGTGTGTTGGCGAAGCAGCCACTTTGATTTCAACTTTTCCCTTGATCGAGGAATCATACCATTTGGCTCGTGAAGAGTTGGAGAGGAACTACGGGGATGAGGACGCACAGCAAACTGCCCTCATCAGATCAATTAGAGAAATGAAAATTGTTACGAGTGTCTATCCAACTAAAGCGTTAAGAACAAATTTAACCAAAATTTCTTCCACCGTCAGACTCCTTGAGCAGTTGAAAATACCCATACAAACTTCAGGTGCTTTTCTCATGCCGGATATTATTAGCAAATTTCCAACTCAAATGGCATTGCGTTTTTATCAGGTGCATGGAATTCAAAACAAGAACATTATGACACTACTTGACTTTTTCTTGAAAGAAGTAGCTATGGCGGAAAGAACTGACAATTCTTCTCATTCTGAAAAAGTGAAGAAGGAGAAAACTGAAGTCGAAAAAGGCAAGCAAAAGGGTTCCATGACCACGTGTGCTGCGACTCAAGATTCTAAACCGCAATCAAATGCTAAAGTGAAGTCCGGAGAGTCCAAACAAGACAACAAATCTTCCAACTCGAAGACCATCAAGTGTATTTTTTGTGAAGAAGACCATTTGAATGGTTCCTGCAAAAAGGAATTCGAAGTTAATGCGAAGATTGAAATCATAAAAAAGAATAGACTTTGCTTCAATTGTTTTAGAACAGGACATCGCGTCGGGGACTGCAAAGTGAAATTTTCCTGCAAACATTGTGGCAGAAGACATCACTCCACCATTTGCAGGAAGTCGGATACAAAGAATTCATCAAGCGTTGTCGAGAAGCCCAAGGAGCCACAAATGACAACACACGTCTCGTGCGCGATCTCCGCGACTCTTCAATTAATAATCTTCACTGCCGATCTTAAGACAAGAAATGGTGGTTCACATCACATCAGAGGCATGATCGACCCAGGAAGCCATCGATCATTTATTACGACAGAACTTGTGCATAGACTGAAATTGACAAAGTGCGGCTGTATTTTTGCAACCACGCAACGGTTCAACGACTCAAAGCCTGCTGCCACAGACTATGACGTGTTTAATGTTATTTTGCAAAGCAAGAATGACAATCAGGACTTGAAATTGTCGATGCTTTCAGTTGAGAATTTGCCAAAAGTACAGGGCATTTTAAATGCGTCGGTAATAGACAAAGTGAAAAAATTGAATCTGGAACTTGCTGAAGACCTACCCGCGAAGACTTCCCAAATAGACATTCTTTTAGGAGTCGACGTGTGGTGGAAGGTCGTTAAGGATGGCAAGAAAAAAGTCAACGCCGACCTTGGACTAATCAACACTTTATTTGGATGAGTTCTGACAGGAGCGGCAGGAAACACAGATTTGTTTGATGATGAAGCCGATTTAACCACGTGTTGCAACACTTGCAACGTTGATATAAATGAGAAGTTGGACAAGCTTTGGAATCTGGAGGCAATCGGGATAGATTCGGGAGAAAAGGATTCCGACTTTATTCGAGACCGATTCGAATCCACGACAACACGTTTGGAGGACGGAAGATATGAAGTGATGCTTCCCTTTAATGGACAAGAAACTGACTTAGATTCCAACTGGGAACTCGCCATGAACCAATTAGCCAACACGCTTAAACGAATCGATGCAAATGAGGACTATAAAAAACGTTACGACAACTCAATGTGGCAGTACATCGAGGAAAATCACGCGGAGGAAGTCCCAAAGGAGGAACGTTTTCTCAAGAAGAGGATATATAATATACCTCACCACCCCGTCATAAAAGAGGATCGAGATACTTCTAAATTTAGAATAGTATTCAACGCGTCTTCATCCAAGAAGGGAAAACTTTCCCTCAATGACTGTTTATTTCCGGGACCTTCCCTCAACCCTGACTTAATTCTTGTTATTGTGAGATTTCGTCTCTATTGCATCCCGATAATAGCAGATATTAAACAAGCATTCTTGCAAGTTATGATTAACCCGACTCAAAGAAACTTTTTACGCTTTCTGTGGGTGGCTCGTGATTATTTTAAACAGCCTTATTCGTGGCAAAACCTGTGGAACAACATTATGATCCTGAGAATGATCGTCGTGCCCTTTGGTGTTATTTCCTCACCATTCCTCCTATGCGCAACCATTAGAAAACATGCAAAACAATTTGAGAAAACACACGTCAAAGAAGTTGATGCGTTAGATGATGGAATTTTTATGGATGACTTAACATCTGGAGGAGATTTTCCAGCCGACACGACGACACATTGCGAGAGATTAAAAATGATTTTAGACAGCGGAAAACTTCCCCTTGTGAAGTGGGCGACTTGCAGTAAAGACGTCTTCGAGAACTTGAAAAAAGAGGGATTCCACATGCGGGGCGAGGAGTTTTCTAGTCTTGGAATCATTAAAATGCTCGGCATACTTTGGGACACAGAAAAGGACATGATAATGTTTAAAATACCGAAAATTGAAAAAATTCCGATTACGAAGCGAGAAGTTGTCTCATTTTTAGCTTCAATTTTCGATCCCATGAGACTCTTGGCTCCTGTGATTCTTCAAATGAAATTGCTCATTCAAGCGATCTGGGCTCGGACGAAAAAATGGGATGAAAAGATTCTTGATTCAGAGAAAAAAGAAATTGAAGATTGGAATTCCGACATCCAACAACTCAAGGAACTAAAAGTTCAACGTTGGTTAAATACTTATTCAGGTCAGGAAATAACCCTAGAAGTTTTTTGTGACGCCAGCACAAAAGCATTTGGCTGCACGATTTTTGTCGTCAACGTGGAGGGCAAAAGAACATTGTTGTTAAGTAAATGCCGCATTGCGCCGGCCAAAAAGGTTACTCTTCCTCGACTCGAATTAACAGCAGCAGTGGTTGGAGTCAGAATGACAAAATATCTGCTCGAGAACTTTCTTCCTGGATACCCTGTCACTGAAGTTCGTTACTACTCGGACTCGACTATCACACTCGCCTGGATTAATTCAGACAAAAACGTTTGGAAACCGTATGTCTCAAACCGTGTTCAGGAAATTATTTCCTTTTCCAAGCCTGAGCAATGGTCTCATGTGCCAACCGAATTCAACCCAGCTGACTTATTGACCCGTCCACACAACTCAAAAACATTGATGAACAACAAACTTTGGTGGGATGGAGTTGATGTATCAAAACTGGAAAAGAAAGAAGTTATACAGGAAAACCCACCCGATGAAGAGAGAAAATTAATTGTTATGACTATTCAAGTAAAAGAGAATTTTATTTACAAATTTTTCCGACGTTTTAGCAACTACAACCGACTTTTGAGAGTGTTTTCCTACATAATGAAATGGAAAAGTCAACTTGTTCGCGGTGAGCCCCTCTCGCCACTCGAGTTGGAGGCAAACCAACTGAAGATCCTAAAACTTTCGCAGAAATTACATTTTTTGGAGGAAGTTGAGGATGTAAAAAACAAAAGGGAATTAAGCAAACATTCCACTTTAAGGAATTTCGAACTCTTTATTGACGAAAACGGATTACTGAGACTTCGAAGCCGTTTGAAAAAATCTTTGTTGACATTTGATGAAGTCTATCCCATTATTTTGCATTACGATAGTTGGATAACACGACTGTTGATCAGAAAAGCACATCTAGAACTACTTCACGGTGATATTAGTGAAACCCTTTATCACTTACGTGAACAATTTTGGATCATAAGAGGAAGAAAAACAATTCAGACAGTGATTCGAGAGTGTGCAATTTGCAGACGTGCTAAACTTGCGAGAAATAACCCTTCTACTGGTGACCTTCCCACTGAACGCGTAACTCCAGCGGCTCCATTCCAACACACTGGAATTGATCATCTTGGACCCATTTATGTTGGCAACAACAAAAAGGAACGGAAAAAGGTTTATATTCTTTTATTCACGTGCATGGTGACGAGAAGCTTGCACTTGGAAGTGTCCGAAGATCTTTCTGTTCCCAAGTTTTTGTTAGCAATGCGACGATTTGGTGCTCGTTTTGGCTATCCTGCCAAAATATTCTCCGATAATAGCAAAACATTTGAACGTGGTAGTGTGGAGTTACAATCATGGGGCAAGCTCATTGGTCACAAGGACATACAAACTTTCCTATCGGAAAAAAGAGTGTTATGGACTTTTATTCCACCCCTGTCCCCCTGGATGGGAGGGGCATGGGAACGCCTTGTCCGTTCAGTTAAAGATAAACTTCGAAAAACTTTGCTTCGATATACCGTTGATTTGGAGACTCTTCAAACCTTAGCTTTGGAAATTAGTTTCGTATTAAATTCAAGACCTTTATCCTACGTTCCCGACAGTGTTGATGGAGGCAGAATTTTGGCGCCTGAAAATTTTTTAACCGGTGGTTTACCAAAATACCTTATAAACAAAAAATTGAGTGCCATCAAAAAGACAGATTTAAGAAAATTAGACATTAAACGCAGACAGTTCATTTGGGAATTTTGGAGAGTGTGGAGAAAAAGTTACCTTACGCAATTGCGAAATTTTTATGAAACCAAAGGCGATAGAAATTTCAAAAACCCCAAAGTGAATCAGATCGTGTTGTTAGAAAAAATAGGAACAAATCCCTATTTTTGGCCACTTGCCCGGATAAAGGAGATTTTTCCAGGTGAGGATGGTTTTACTCGAGTCATTAAAGTAGTGCTACCAGATGGACGTGAACTGAAAAGATCAGTTAAGCATGTGAGAGCTCTTGAACTGGACTGATTTGTTTGAGCTCGTTGTGTTTTCTCTTCTCTGTTCTCTCGCCGGCAATTCGCTGTTGCAAGACAGCGTGGAAGAATTGTTGTGCTGAGATTGTGTCAATAAATATTACTAATTGCTTTGATTTGTTTAATTTTCCTTTAGTGTTTTATTTTTCATAATTAACTGATATTTTTCACTTTACAGGAATTTTGACTTATTAAAATGTTTTTCACTGATTTTTATTGTCACTTTTCGATTTAATGTAGTGTTAATACCTTGCTATTATTTTATTCGTGTCTTTTTGAGTGCATTTATGAACCTTTCTATTAATTTCCCTTGATTTTGTGTTTATTGCGTGCAGTTCTAATGTTTTCTTCGTTTTCTGGCATACATTTGCGATGCTCGATACGTCATTTTTCGGTTGCTAGCGGACTTTTGCTTCCGTCTTCTAACCTTTCGTTTTGTGTTTTAGAATTCATTTGGATTTCTTTTTACATTTGTTTCTGACTATTTCGAGTCTGTTCTTTCTTTCTGGATGCATTAGAACTGCCCAAAATGCTTCGATCGGTTGTTTCGAACGTTCGTTGTCGGCTGCCGTAAAAGCGTAGCCGAGAATGTTCGGTTCGATCAACATTTTTGTATTTATTAAACTTGTGTTTATTCATTCCGTATTTTGTGATGAGAATTAATAATTATTCTTGTATTTTAATAGATACTTTATTTGTTATTTACATTAAGTGCTTTATATTCCAATTTCAAATTGTTTTGACGCTTTTGCAATGTTCGCCGGACGCCATGTTTGATCCAATACCTTTGTTATGTTCGCCGGTCGCCATGTTTGTCCCAAGCGACGATTACACAATGTAACCGTTATTTTTGTATTTTATATTCTTATAATCTGCATTTACTATTTCATTTCGAAGTGTTTTCACCTGTATTCTTTGCTATTTTTGCATTTTTATTCCGTTCGGAATTCAAATGTTTTGATTGCATCATTTTGCTTGACGCTGATTGGCTGTCTCGATCATCTGCTTGACGATCATTGTTTTGGCTCCGTTTGCACTGTTTTACTTTTTAGATCTTATTGTTGTGATTAGATTAAATATTCCTGGTATTCTTGTGATCATTTTAGTTTATCACAATCTTTATTTCGTGCAGTTTTTATGTAACTACAACTTTGCTGTGATTTCGTTTCCTCCGTTGCTATGACAACGGAGTTTCTTTTGTTTTTGTATTTCGCCGCTATCGGCTTGGCGTGTGCCATAACGGGCACTGCGCATGTGCGGTTCCTCAGGAACCAATGTAATCAGTGTATTTTATTCAGTTCTCAACTAACTTTTTAATAAACAAGTTGTTTTTTGTTTACTCCCGTGTTTTCTATTTTCAACCTTAGTTTTCAATGTGTTGTGAGTAGTTAAGCCTTTCCCTGGATTAGCCATTGATTCAGCACTCCATTGGATATTAATCAACGGTGTTCCCATCAATGCTCCATGCATTCAACAATAGTTTTCAGTGCGGATTTGTGTTCTCAGCGCGGTTTTCGTACGAATTTAACAATACGATCACTTGAGTTTTTAGAAGCGGGAAATTCAAATAGCCCCGACCCCATTCATGGCTGTTTGGTGTTGACAGACCGCAACAACCAGCTGCCAGCTTGGGGATCGTTTTGCGACGCACAGTCCCGCAAATTCACGAATCATCTCAACTTTGCCAACTTCACATCGATTTAAGTGCATTTAGGGGTTCGAAATTACTTGTCATTAGTTATTTAAGGTTTTGTTTGGGCCCTTTAGTGTGTTTGGCACCCTCTAGTCAGTCGACTAGTGCCATCCTATTTCTGCACAGGCTTTCCCTGGCCACCGAGTGTCCCGCGGTCCTAGGAGTCCGGTCGGAACTCGGGGGATACTGTGTAGAGTTTTGCATCTCACTTAGTGAGATTTGTCCTAGGGTGGATTGTGATATTTCGCCTAATTTTTGGGGGAATTTACTGTGTCTTCAGATTATTTTTGTGAAAGTGTTTGTGCAAAGTGAATTGTGCTACGGTATTATTTTGAAATTTGATCATGGCAGCCAGCGATTGGAAATTTGAGGACTTTTCAAAGCCATTCGCCCCTAATATACGTAAACTTGATGGGACGAATTATGAATCGTGGGCAACCAACATGCAGCTAATTCTAGAGCAGCAAGGCACGTGGAATCACGTGGTGGGCGATGAGCCAGCGTTAACGGCTGCGGCCACACCACGCGAGATACGTGACTTTAAGACACGTGAACATAAAGCACGTTCCTCGATCTGTTTAGCTTGCGCAGAAGCACAAAAAGTTGTTGCAGTTGCACATGCGACTTCTAAAAAGGCATGGGACGCATTGAAGGAAGCCTACCAACCCACGACCATGGCTAGACAAGCAAGGCTTAGGAGAGAATTTCTACAAATGAAATTGGCACCCGATGAGGAAATGGTCGTGTTTACGGCACGTGTAGATAGAAAGGCGGCAGAACTTAAAGACGTTGAAATTGTTTTGGAAGACAAATTTATTGCATTTCAATATTTGGATTTCTTGGGTCCAGAATGGGAAGGACTCAAGCAACAAATATACCACTGGGACAAAGCAGATTTCACGACGGCAAAAGTGCGTGAAAGGCTTTTAGCGGAGTACAACCGCACCCACGCGGGATCTTCTGATAGTTCTGCAGTGCCGTCGACAGGAGCTTTTGCTAGTGGACAGCCACAACAACAAGGAAAAGGACTTATTTGTTTTAATTGTGGCGGGAGAGGCCATTTCTCGCGAGATTGTCCCACCCCGAAGCAACAAGACTCTGCACCGATGCAGAAAGTGAGCTCGAATGTCGCACAGTCGCGCGGCCGTGGTCGTGGACGCGGTCGATCACGTGGCAAGAAGGCTAATCTCAGCGCATCTGAAGAATTGGTGAACTTTTACACGTCGCTTCATCAAACTGTCGAACAATCTTCTATGCCAGTTGCCTCATTTGTTTCTTCGGGCCACAAAGACATGTCGTGGTACATAGATACCGCCGCGACCGACCACTTTACATTTTGTAAACACGGGTTTATCGATTTCAAACCGCTTACCAATTATACTGTTCGCCTTGGAGAAGGATCCTCCAAGATTGAGGGTGTAGGCAGTATTAGACTGGAATCAGCTACTAAAGCTGATGGTCACCCATTTGTATTGCGCAACGTTTTCTATGCGCCAAATTTTTGTAAAAATTTAATCTCGTTGGGGCGAACAGACGAAGCTGGTTTCATCACCCGTGTTGCAAATGGGAAATTGGTCGTGTTTAAAGAGAAGATCACCGAGCCAGTACTGACTGCGTGGCGGCAATCAGATAGAATGTATAAAAGTTCATGTCAGATACCGGCTCTTACTGTAAACACAACTGCAGTTTCGACGCCCTCGAATGCAGTTGCTGTGGGTGATCAATTGACTAACACACTTAATATTGTTGAAAATGCTAATGTTGTTAACCAGAGTGCACTAATTTCTCCAGCGAGTGTGAGCGTAACGCAGCAAGCGAGTGATAGTGCGAAGCCAGCGTATAGTGAGGTGCTTAAAGCACCGCCGCAAGCGAAAGGGGCAGCGGGTACCGACACGGTCGCGAATCCCACTAACGACTTGGGGTTTTTGCAAGCAAATACAACGGGGAATGCACTCCAGCAGGAGAAAGCATTAGATATCTCTTACTGGCATAGCCGAATGGGTCATTTTCATACAGCGGGCATTTTAGAAATGCAGAAGACCACAGACATTTTTGGTGTTAAATTGACAAATGGGAAATTGAACCAATGCGACGCATGTATGCGCGCTAAGAAGACTAGGGCCTCTTTTCCCCCTATTGGAGTTATTGCCACAAAAGACATCTTAGAACTAGTCCATATGGACGTTTGGGGCGCATCTAAAACCAGATCCCTTGGAGGGGGCACTTTTTATTTAATAATTATAGATGATTTTTCGCGCTATATGTGAATTAGAATTCTTAAGAAGAAAAGTGATGTTCTGGATGTTTTCAAGACGTGGCAACGTGAGATTGAGAGGCGAACCTCGAGGAAGGTTAAGACAATTAGGACCGACAATGGGGGTGAATTTGTCTCCAGGGCCTGGGATGATTACGCGGGTCAGGAGGGGATAAAGTGCGAGCGCACTAATCCGTACACCCCCGAGATGAACTCCATTGCCGAGCGTGCAAACCGGACAATTTTAGAAGGGGCACGTGCAATGATGTTTGAAAGTGACTTCCCTAAACGATTATGGGGGGAAATGGTGGTCATGATTGTCTACCTTAAGAATCTCCTGCCGCATCCTAAATTGGGCAATAAATCACCATATAATGTATTACATAATAAGAAGGTATCTGTTCGACATCTGCGCTGTATCGGGTCAAAGTGCTACGTGCACATCCCTAGCCAACAAAGAAAGAGCAAGCTAGAGGAGAGGTCTTGGTGTGGGGCCCTAGTGGGTTACAGTACAGAAACTCAGGGTTATAGAGTTTGGGACCCCATTCGCAATAGTGTACATTCGTCAAAACACGTGACTATCAATGAGGAACAGTTTTGGTATGAGAAGAGTACCAATGGGGCTCCTATTCCACACATGAGTAATGATGAGGATTTAGTCCCTAACCTAATGGGAGATGATTCCGATGAAGAGATTCTAACCACGGGTCCCCCAGTACCTCAAGAGGAAATCCCAGCCAAACGGCCTATAAGCCCACATAATGAGATATTTAATCTGATACCGGATAATTTGGTTTTACCAATAGTGGCGCCACCACTACCAGATACCCCAAAACCTTTGAAGGGACCCCAACCTAAGCCAAAGCTGATTGAATTTGAGCCTAGATTTGATTATGTAGATGAATATGAGGACGAAGAGTTGTTTCAAGAAGCACTGTTGGCTTCTCCTAATGTAAGAGGGGGTCAACAACAAGTTGCTGCGGGAGGGGTACCTTTATTGAAACTAGACATGAATTTATGGCAAGTGAAAGGATACGTGCGCTTGACAGGCAGGGATGCCGGTGTGAAATATGCTCACTACATCGCACCCGACAAAACACGTATCAGAAGCCGAGTAGAAGCATTGCGCTGGTGTGAGAACACCGGACACGAGTATGATCCGGAACTTTTTGACTTCACGAGCAAGTCCCTCGACCAAGAAGTTCCCAATCCCTTTGCAATGTTTTGCGCATTAGAACCAAACACCTATGAAGAGGCCATACAGAGTCAATACAAAGAGGATTGGAAAAGCGCAATGCAAGAGGAGGTTGACATTTTTCAAGAGAGA
Source organism: Strigamia acuminata (assembly GCA_949358305.1). Classification (NCBI taxonomy): domain Eukaryota; kingdom Metazoa; phylum Arthropoda; class Chilopoda; order Geophilomorpha; family Linotaeniidae; genus Strigamia; species Strigamia acuminata. Next base: position 151,867 of record OX442319.1, on the reverse strand, counting down.
AAAGTTTATGAAGAAGTCGATTGTCAAGCCAACCAACCTCTGTTAGGAAGCAAGTAGATATACAAGCTCAAAAGGGACGATACAGGAACAATTAAACGTCACCGAGCTAGGCTCGTGGCCCAGGGCTTCAAACAGCGTCCTGGGATTGATTACAACGAGGTTTTCTCCCCCGTTGTAAATTTTGTGTTAGTCCTTGTATTCTTTTGTATGCTCGTGATTCTCATGGGTTGGCGGGACGTACATATCGACATCAAAGCGGCCTATCTCTACGGAGATTTGGACGAGCCCCAACTAATGTCCATCCCAAAGGGTTTCCAAACAGCTGAGAACGCTGGAAAGTGTTGGCGCCTGGTGAAAGCATTATATGGGCTTCACCAGTCGGGAAGAATGTGGTTTGAAAAGCTACATGAAAAGCTTTTGGAAATAGGGTTCCGACCGGTTCCTGGTTTCAATTGTGTCTACACAATGGACCGGGATGTGGTTTTAATAGTATACGTGGACGATATCGTCGTATTTTCTCGAAATGAGTTTATTGAAACTGATGTACTTTCTTGGATTGCTAAGTATTTCGAACTGGTAAACCTTGGACCGGTCACCCTACTTTTGGGAATCCAATTTGACAGGTCGAACGGCAAGATTGTTATCCATCAACAGAACTATATTCAAAAGCTTTGCAAGCAATTCGGAGTTGATGGTTCCAATCGTGTTCGTTTGCCGGGAGCAGTGGGAACTGAGATTGTTGGAGTTAAGAAAGATGAAATACCTGAGGTTAAATTCCCGTACCGATCACTGATTGGTAGTTTGTTATTTCTGGCATCGAGAACAAGACCAGACATTCTGTTCTCCACAATTGTACTTTCACAGTACAACGAGGCCCATTCCCAAAGGCATGTGAACATGCTCATGCAAGTACTCAGGTACTTGAAGACAACAGAGCACTATGGCATCAATTTGTCCAGATGCAAAAGTGCATTCTTATCAGTCTTTACAGATGCGTCTTACGCAACTGATGTTGAACAGCGGAAGAGTTTCGGGGGCCACATCGTGTTTTTAGGCGGCATTCCAATTTCTTGGTCATGCCGCAAACAGAAAATGACAACTTTGTCAGTTATGGAGTCAGAGTTTGTTGCCATCGTTGATGGTGTACGAGAACTTGTTTGGCTCCGACGTTTTTTCGCTATGCCCATTATGCGCGACTATTTTGGCGATCTAAGACCGTGCGTAATGGCGGACAGCACTGCCGCCATTCAATATAGTAAGAATTGCGTAGAGAATAAGTCAAACAAGCACATCGAGGTGCGCTTTCATTTTCTGTGCGATCTTTACGAGGCGAAAGTGTTTGATATCAAACACGTAATGGGCAAGCTCAATACAGCTGACTTACTGACGAAGTGGTTAGCAAGCCCGAGGCTTACACAATTATGCGACAACATTTTCGACATGTAAGCTTGTTTGCTAAGAGGGGGTATGTTGGAAATAAGTTTCTTTTGTAGGCAAATAAGTTGCATGTCCGAGTATGTTCACCTTACCAAGCGTGTTAATTGCGCGATGATATCTGGCGCGAGTTTATGGTTTATTGCGCCATTAGTACAACGTGCCTTTAATTGTTCAGTGTATTTGTATTACCTGCCCTGAGTTGCGAATTTGTATAATACGCAGGAATACTGTACGTGCATTTAAGTGACATTGTTGTTAAATACATTTGTGTATTTATATGCGTTAAGTTTATGTATATTATCTGACATTTGTAAGATTATAAATGCCATGCCAAATGTATTTCCGTATTGTTTGCATTTTACATGATAAGTTCTATGTTCAACATTTATGTGATCATAAGTCACCTGATCAATGATTCTATGTAACATATAAATGATTTGTTCTGTATGCACTCTTGAGTTGAAAACCATGATTAAACATGGCCACCGCCTGTGCGGATTTTTGGCAAAGCCAAATATGCTGTTTTGGACTTACACCATCATTTATTTTCCACATTCGACTCGCTTTCGAGTCGAATGCGAATTTTGCCCTTCTTCAACGCGAAATCGTATTCGACTCGCTTTCGAGTCGAATGCGAATTTTTCCCTTCTTCAACGCGAAATCGTATTCGACTCGCTTTCGAGTCGAATGCGAATTTTGTTGTTTATCAATGCCAAACAGTCCTCCGTACTTGTTTTGCACATTTCTTAAAGTATTAATGCATTATGCAGCCTAGTGTATTTATTAGGATTTATTTCATTGTTTAACATTGGGCATAATGCTGCCTGCATCATGTTAGTTTTAGTTTACTTTTTCCAACACCAGATGGTGTCACTTGTATGTTTTCTCTCAATCACAATGGCCGCTTGCATGCCAGCAAGCACTCATGTATTTTCTCCATCTAAATGGACCAAATTATGTAAGCATTTTCGTTTTTATTAAACATTTAGTTTATTTTACATTGCGTTTGCTATATATGAGCACTTTAGAGTGCAGTGACTTCATTTTCCACCATTTTCAAGCGCTGGAGGTGCGCGCACGTCATTGCGCTCATGTTAGCCGTGTTTCGGCATTTAAACTCGCTTCCACACACAGTATTTTATACTGTGAGCGCACTCCTCTGCTACAAGTGGTAGCAGAGGGTGGTTGCTATCCTTGCAGCACGCCGAAACCGCTAATCTTTATCGCCATTTTCGCGAAATTCGCGAATTTGCGATAAATTTTCTATTTGCAGATTACGCCGATTTCCGCGACGATTTTCGTCTCTAGAACGTTCGAGACGACACGCCGACGTTCTCACGTAGTCTGCACGACCAACTCTACGATTTTTCATTTAATTTCGTCCGAATTTCTGCGGGTTTCGCAATTTTCGAGACGAATTTCAATTTATTTTCAGATTTTCGCCGTTTTCCAACGAGATTCAACGTTGGAAACCCGCTTTACACAGCGTGAACGACGATTTGTTGGATATCCCGACCTCGTACACAGTGTACGGTCGTTGTTACGACGATTTTCCAGGATTTTCGCATTTTAAATGCGCAACAACGCCATTTTCGATTCTCGAATATTGGCGCAACGTCTCATCACACTAATTAATACTTGCCTTTCAGTTGTCGTAATTAGCTTGTTAGTATTTAAGGTCGTATTAAGTTTTTGTGGGTCCTTTAGAATAGTTTTTGCTCTTCTGTTCCAGTCGGAACTACCGCATTAACTCATTCCTAGCCAGTGCTTACCGTGGCCAACAGGTACTCCCGCGCCTCCAGGCAGGCGAACGGACCCCTGTGTGTTGGCTGGCTAGGGTTATTTGGCCACTTCAGAAGTGGTCGCCCAATTCGATTGATATCCGCTTTGACAGTGCTTCGATCAGTGCGCCGTATTTGTGTTGTGCAACGCGATATTGTGCTACGAGACCGTCAAGTGCTCCAATTGTACCATTCTCCATCCGGTGTGTTTTGCTACGGATAGTTTCGTAACTTCACGTCATCATGTCCAAGTCCGTCGAAGGAAACTCCGGGCGACTTCCCATTCTCAGCGTAGGAAACTACGAACTATGGCAGCGCTCAATGCGCATGGTGCTGAGAAGTGAAGAATTGTGGGAACATGTGACGGAAGAAGAAGAGGCAGATTTCCTTAAAACCGCCGGAGATAAGGAGAAGAAGAAATACAAGCGTCGTAAAGCCAAAGCTTTAGGTTTAATATACTGTTCTATAAGCGAGGCGAAGAAGTCTGCGCTGGATGATTGTAAAACCCCGAAGGAAGCATGGGACATCTTAGCCAACATTTATGCGCCATCATCTCGTGCGCGACAGGCAGCCATGCGCCGCGAATTTTTGAATTTGCGCCTGGAGCAGGGCGAAGATATGGCCGACTTCTTAGGACGCGTTGACTATCATGTCCGCCAAATGAAGGATATCGGAGAGATAACTTCGTCTGATCACCACGCTTACCAATACTTGGACTTATTGCCTCGTGAATATTCACAGATTTCATTCACGACATATCACTTGCCCAAAGGAGAATTTACACCAAAGAAAGTGTCTGAACAGTTGCTCGCGGAACATATGCGACTCAAAGCTATGGATTCGCGCGACATAGACAATTCTAAATCTCCACGTGCCTATGCTGGTGAAAAACAGCAACGTGGGAGAAATCGTTCTCGTCCCTCTCGACCGTTGTCTTCGGTGCAGTGCTTCAACTGCCAGGAATTTGGCCATTACGCAAATAAATGTCCTTTACCGCCGCGCCGAGATGACAAAAATCAACCGACAGCTTCACTTCAAAGGAAGCCAAGAAGTTCTAGTCGCAAACGCAACAAGAACTCAAACCGTGATGATTCGAGGCCAAGGGGGAATTCCAGCGCAAGACGGGAAACGAACTTTTTCGCCAGTGCGCCTCAACCAATGCCCACAATTCACTTCATGCAATCACATGAATGGATAGTGGATTGTGGGGCAACGGATCATGTATGCCACGTCCAGGCTTGGTTTCAGGACTTTGTTAAAGTTGTGCCCTTTAACATAGCATTAGGTCAAGGACATTCCGAAGTTCTTGGAAAGGGCAAAGTCCAGATTATCTCCATGATTAACAACGTAGAATGTGTCGTAAATCTCCAAGATGTGTTGTATGCGCCAAAATTTGAGGCGAATTTGATTTCAGTGTCAAAAATGGATAAAACTAAACATCACATCCATATTTGGAATGGAGACGTTTATGTCTACAAATCCGACATTAAGCATCCAATGCTTCGGGCCAAAGAAAAGGGCGGCCTTTACTATGTTGACGGCTTGTGCCCACCTTCAACGTTGATGTCAACAGTGGATGTACCTATTGCGCAGTCAATCGCTCCGACCCGAACATTAGTCACGACAGAAGAGGATTTCATCCAGTATCCAAGGGCAAAGAAAAAGTCGAAAGATCCTGAACTTTTTACTGATTTTCGGCTCGAATTCCCTCCTTTGCCAAATGAAATTCCTCCACCTGCACCAATCAAAGTAACCCAGTCCAAGACACCTCCTGTACCTGTTCCTACCAATCCATTACCTCAAGTCCCATCCTTTGCCGACACATTAAAGGCAATTCCACCAACTTCCAAACCGAATCCAAAATCGGCGAATCAAAAGAAAGTTGCAGCGCCTACGGTTAAAAAGGATGCGACTGGGATATGGCACAGCAGATTGGGTCATCTTCATACCAATGCTATGAAACTTTTGGCCGGAAATGAACAAGTTTATGGAGTGACACCGGCAGAAGTGAACAAGGAACTTTCGTGTAATCATTGTCGAATTGCGAAATCAACGTGCATTTCCCATAAACCTGATGAACATCCTATTTCTACAAAGGCTTTAGATCTCCTACACATGGACGTGTGGGGAGCGTCAAGAACGACTTCCTACGGAGGCGCGCGTTATGTGCTAACGATTATCGACGACGCCACGCGCTATGCCTGGATATTTCCGATGGCTCAAAAATCCCAAGTATTTGGATTGTTCAAAGACTACGTCACACGAATCGAACGAGTGACAGGCAAACGAGTGAAGGCCATCCGAACTGACCGAGGAGGGGAGTTCTTATCAAACGAATTCGACCGCTATTTAAAGGAAACTGGGATTCAAGCCCAACGGACCAATCCACATAGTCCCGCTATGAATGGCACAGCGGAAAGAATAAACCGCACCATGGCGGATTACACGCGTGCCATCCTAGACGAAACCGGACTTCCGAATGAACTTTGGGCGGAATTCGCAGTAACTTTCTCTTATATAAAGAACCGGTGCCCTCATTCTCGTCTCAAAAATGAGGTGCCCTATATTTTGTGGCGACGACGTGCCCTTTCGCTCCGACACCTCCGGAAGTTAGGCTCCAAATGCTGGGTACATCACACGGCTCCTGGCAGGGACAAATTGGATCCACGAGCTTGGGAGGGCTATTTGGTTGGATACGCCACGACAACGCGAGGTTATCGCGTCTGGAATCCAACAGATAACAAAGTCATCGAATCCATTCACGTCCAAATTGACGAACGGCAATCCTACAAACGTTCCAACCATTATCGAGGTCCGCAGCAACCGTGGATGGGACCAGATGAGGACCAATCGCATCAAACATCGCAAACTTATAAACCATTGCGCATTTCACAACCGCAAGTGAGGTTTGAAGACGACGGTCTACAATATACTGATTGGCCCAAATTTCCGGATTCAGAGGATGAATGTGATACGGACTATGACTCTGACGATTCGACCCCAGCGGGTGCTCAATTCCGGACTCCACCAGCCACTCCAACTCCGGGATCTCCTATTCGAGCTCCTTTGATTACTCCAGTAATAACACCAGTGCCGAGTCCAGTTATTACTCCCGGCAATACACCAAGTCATACACCACCTGGTTCACCTCCGAGTTTTGTAAATGCTCGTCGAGGCTCTCGTGGAAATGCGCCACAAGCTCATCAAGCAGCCCACCATGGTCCACCTCCAACTGGAGCTGCAACTGCATATAAATGGCGTTACATTGGTGGAGATACTGAGTGTAGACACTGGAAAAGGGAGGAACATTTGCGCAAAGTACAGGAACCTGGAAAACTCAAAGTCGATGTTTATTATTTCCCAGAAGCAGGACTCCGATTACGTTCTAGAGGTGACGTTGAGGAATTCTGTCACATGAACAACATTCCTTATGATTCTGAACTGTTTTATTTTGGCAATATGGAATATGAATTGGAGGATCTTCCACAACCACTTCCCAGAGTGCACCTTTGTCGTCGTGATCCCACTAGTTACGCAGAGGCTGTAAGATTTCCGGATTCAACCAAATGGCAGGAAGCCATTAATGAAGAGTTAGACACTTTTGCAGAAAGAGGCGTCTATGAAGAGGTCCCTAAACCGGAAAATACAACCATATTAGGGTGCAAGTGGCTCTTCAAACTGAAGGAAGATGCTCTAGGCAAACCAGCCAGATATCGCGCCAGATTAGTGGCACAGGGCTTTCGCCAAACTTTAGGTGTAGACTACGATAAAGTCTTTAGCCCTGTTGTCAACTTTGTTCTCATACGCCTATTTTTCTGCCTATTAGTAGTCCTCAAAGGGTGGAAGGACGCGCATTTAGATGTGAAGTGCGCGTACCTATACGGCGATCTTGCGCACAAAGTATATATGCGCATTCCAGCTGGCGCAACATGTTCAAATCCAAATCATGTATGGCTCCTGATAAAGTCGCTCTATGGTCTCCACCAGTCCGGGCGCCAATGGTTTGAGAAATTGGATCAAACATTGCGCGATTTAGGATTTCGCAGATTACCAGGATGCAACTGTGTATACATATACGGAACTTCCGCCGTGATGCTAATATACGTCGATGATATAGTTCTATTTTACGCGACGGATAACGTCCTTACACAATTAATTGCGCTCATCAGCACCAAATTCGATGTCGTGAATTTAGGACCAATTACGAAACTCTTAGGTGTAGAGTTCATCCGTACTCCCAAAGGAATCTTCATCATCCAACGTACATACATACAGAAGATTCTCAAGAAATTTGAAATTATCGCCGATAAACTCATCAAGGTCCCAGTAACACCAGGAACGACGCTCGTCAAAGGGTCGAAAGAGGACTTGCCAGAATTTCCTTATCGTTCGTTAATTGGCTCTCTTCTCTTTCTCGCATCGAGGACACGACCTGATATATTATTCTCAGTTATAATGTTGTCACAGTTCAATAATTGCTACAACCACACTCACATCAAAGCGCTCATGCAGGTTGTGCGCTACGTAGGCAATACTTTGGATTACGCAATTGAACTGTCAAATTGTTCCAATGGACAACTATGGGGATATACCGACGCGTCCTGGGCCACCGAAGTCAGCACTTCTTTGAGTTTCGGCGGATATATAGCCTATATTGGAAACGTCCCCATCGGATGGAGTTGTCGTAAACAAACCAGCGTGGCGTGCTCAACGATGGAGGCGGAGTTTGTCGCCCTCGTTGAGTGCGTCCGTGAGCTGTATTGGCTCGATTACGTCTACAGTTCCGTACCGATGCTGAATAGATCAACACCACCTTTAGTGTTCTCCGATGCGCTTTCTTCCATCCAATTCACATCAAATGACGTGGAGAACAGTAAAACGAAACATATCCGAGTGAAATTTCATTGGATTCGGGAATGGTACACAGCAGGTGCATTCCAATTGCGCAAAGTCCCCGGATCAATGAACGTGGCAGACATTTTTACCAAATGGTTGGGCTCATCTCAACTGCGTCTCCTGATTTCCCGGATTTTCAATTTCAACCTATCGTGACATTCTTAATTTAGTTTTACCCGAATTTTGAGGATCATCGAGTTCTAGTGGGAATTTTCGGGCTTTCGTAGCGATTAATTTAACAGTACCCGGCTCGATGTTCCGAATTATTATTTCCATTATTATTATTCTATGTAAAGTTACATTTAAAGTTTTCCCCTTAACTTATTATTTATTTTTGCGGCTATTTGCCATCGAAGGGGGAAATTGTTGTTTATCAATGCCAAACAGTCCTCCGTACTTGTTTTGCACATTTCTTAAAGTATTAATGCATTATGCAGCCTAGTGTATTTATTAGGATTTATTTCATTATTTAACATTGGGCATAATGCTGCCTGCATCATGTTAGTTTTAGTTTACTTTTTCCAACACCAGATGGTGTCACTTGTATGTTTTCTCTCAATCACAATGGCCGCTTGCATGCCAGCAAGCACTCATGTATTTTCTCCATCTAAATGGACCAAATTATGTAAGCATTTTCGTTTTTATTAAACATTTAGTTTATTTTACATTGCGTTTGCTATATATGAGCACTTTAGAGTGCAGTGACTTCATTTTCCACCATTTTCAAGCGCTGGAGGTGCGCGCACGTCATTGCGCTCATGTTAGCCGTGTTTCGGCATTTAAACTTGCTTCCACACACAGTATTTTATACTGTGAGCGCACTCCTCTGCTACAAATTTTGCCCTTCTTCAACGCAAAATCGTATTCGACTCGCTTTCGAGTCGAATGCGAATTTTGCCCTTCTTCAACGCGAAATCGTATTCGACTCGCATTCGAATCGATTACGATTTTTGTCCTTTCTCAAGGCGATCTCGACTTTGATTCGTATTCGAGTCGTTACGAGTTCGTATTTTGATCGTATTCGTATTCGAATCGAATTCGAATCGAATACGAATCGAATTCGAGTCGTATTCGAGATAGTCGATGACCCGTTTCCGGACTTTGACTCGTACGACTCGTATTCGAGATGTATTCGAGATGTATTCGAATCGTATTCGAGTCGCATTCGAGATGGTCGATGATTTCCACTCGCTCGTATACGGGTTGTATACGAGCTCGTAATCGTAAACGAATCGTTTACAAGTCGTATACAAGTTGTATACGACTTGTATACAGTTCGTATACGAGTGAAGTTTGTGAAAACACAATTTCTAAATAAGACGTATGTGACTACTATGTGTTTTCATGTCGTAGTAAGTATTTGGTGGATTTTCCAAACTTCGTTCGTATACGAGTTGTATACAAGTAGTATACAACTTGTATATGACTTGTAAACGATTCGTTTACGATTACGAGCTCGTATACAACCCGTATACGAGCGAGTGGAAATCATCAACCATCTCGAATGCGACTCGAATACGATTCGAGTACATCTCGAATACATCTCGAATACGAGTCGTACGAGTCAAAGTCCGGAAACGGGTCATCGACTATCTCGAATACGACTCGAATTCGATTCGTATTCGATTCGAATTCGATTCGAATACGAATACGATCAAAATACGAACTCGTAACAACTCGAATACGAATCAAAGTCCGGGAAACAAAAATCATCGACCATCTCATATACGATTCGAATGCGAGTTGAATTCGATTCGAATACGATCAAAATACGAACTCGTAACAACTCGAATACGAATCAAAGTCGAGATCGCCTTGAGAAAGGACAAAAATCGTAATCGATTCGAATGCGAGTCGAATACGATTTCGCGTTGAAGAAGGGCAAAATTCGCATTCGACTCGAAAGTGAGTCGAATACGATTTCGCGTTGAAGAAGGGCAAAATTCGCATTCGACTCGAAAGCGAGTCGAATACGATTTCCCGTTGAAGAAGGGAAAAATTCGCATTCGACTCGAAAGCGAGTCGAATACGATTTCGCGTTGAAGAAGGGCAAAACTCGTATTCGATTCGAAAGCGAATCGAATACAATTTTGCGTTGAAAAAGGACAAAAATCGTATTCGATTCGCTTTCGAATCGAATACGAGTTTTGTCCTTTTTCAACGCTTGGGAAAAGGACTCGAATGCGCCTCCACGTTGCAATGCGCATTTGTGTAAACGATGATGGAATCCCCTGCTTAAATACTGGCTATCGCGTCACGTAACAGCAACGTGCCACGTCACGTAATTGCAACGTGCCGCGCTATGCCACACAATGTGCCGCCGCGATAGGCCATTGAACCCGAATGTGTGTGATGCGAAACGTGCGAGTACGCGCGCGGAGAACGCGCGGCAATGCTAGCAACAGGAGCGCAACTGCCCAAGAAATTGCTCAACAATAAAAGGCACGTGGAAGCACGTGCCTGAAACAATAGGCACTTCAAATAAAGTTATTGTTAAAAAACGGGCTTGAAAACCAACAATTACACAATAATTAAGGGGCAAGAAATGAACTTTGCTGCAATGCAAAGTTCTCAAAATACAGAGAAATGAAAGTTACACTTGTATAAAGAATTGACAATGTTTGAAACCAATAAAAACTACAAAAACACACTTGTAAAAAACCCAAAACAACCCTCAGAATGAATTATTTGACTCAAATTAACCCTAAAACAGTCTTGGAGGTCGTGCAGACGACAGAGTCGGATCGGAAGGTTGCTAAAACCTGACGCCAAAACTAGCAATGGGACAGCTAGTTAGAAAACAGCTTTTTCATCAATCATGAACGCTGAAAACCTCACCCAGGGGTAGAAAATGATGGAGAGAACGTTTTCGCCATCTAAAACGGTCTAAAACGGGTCTAAAATGCCTAAACCGGCGCCTGGAACGTGGCGCAGTTGTTGGGTCAAATATTGTCAAAAATCAGTGGAAATTTGTCAAATACTGGCAAAAATCTGCTGAAATTTGTCAAAAATTGCCAAATTTTGGCGCAAGTTACGTGAGGTTTGCGCGCATCCAACTATGACGAAAAATCCATGCGTGTGCACGCGCGATTTACTGGCGCGTTGGAAGCGTTAAAATAAATTTTTCCAATATCTAACACAATTTGCACCGAATTATGGCAATTTTTGACAAATTTACATGGATTTTTGCCAGTATTTGACAAATTTCCACAGATTTTTGACAATATTTGACAAATTCCAGACAAATTTCAGACAAATTTCAATTAATTTTAGAAATTTTATGAGAAATTTCAGCAAATGTTTGAGGATTAAGGAAATCTTCTGAAATTTGTCAAATATAGGCAAAAATCTTCTGAAATTTGTCAAATACAGGCAAAAATCTGCTGAAATTTGTTAAAAATTGCCCAAATTCCGTGCAAGTTTTGCAAGTTTTGCGCGCATCAAATCGTATGCGCGCCTATACTATTGCACGAGCGCATTGACGCGTGATGAACACCGACCACGTTTACGAAGTGAATTCGAGCTACAAAAGTATCGAGTCGCCATTCTATGATGGAAAAAAAAAATTAGGTGTAAACAAACAAAATAAAAACTTTAATATACAAGAAACGTACAATTCCACTCAACTTTGTTTCAAATTTTATTTATTGGATCATTGAAAATAAACAGTAGTGTTGTGCACTGTACGCTTAAGTGTATACCGGCGATGCGTTGTTTTGTGGTGGGGATTTGCCTCGATAATTGATCTTTTCTCTTTGTTTGCAATATTTTTTTGGCCTTTTTTGTTGATTTTTCGGTTTGAAATTGTTTTTTTCCGGTGTAATTTAAGTGGTGGAAGGTTGTTGGCGTGTGTTGAGGGTAATTTTGGCGGTTTTTGGGTCGGGATTAGTGTTTTCTGCGATTTTTTATCGGTATTTGGGGTTTGATGCAGCGGATAGCGCATGCGAATCGCCGTCGACCGTAGCATTAGCAATTGCAACCTGCCGCGCTATGCCACACAATGTGCCGCCGCGATAGGCCATCGAATCCGAATGTGTGTGATGCGAAACGCGAGTACGCGGGCGGAGAACGTGCTTAGCAACTGTTGTTTTTACTTGTTCTCATGCTTGCATGAGATGATTAAATCTTGTTCTTTTACTCACTTTTGGCCTGGAATTTGTTCATCAATCCATACTTTCAACATGGTAGCAGAGGATTAGAGTTCATTCCATCACTGTGAGTTGTTCATGTTGAATTTTGGCCAAGTTTTTGTCAAAATTCCATGAATTTTCGTTCATCTTATCCTGCTGATCGATTACTCGCTCCTGGCAAAATGGCCGACCTCGTTTCTTCATGCCTGCTCACCCGACGATTTTGATGCTTTTTCTGCAATTTGCAACGGATTTGAACGCTGCAAATTTTCGTGGGTACTGTCCTGAGCTTGTAGAAGGATCGTGGGTACTTTTCCTGATGGATTTCCGTGAATTTTCGCCGATGATCGCCGCAGATTCGCCCGATCGCGATGCACCAAATTCCGAGTGATTTTCGCCGACGATTTTCGCGTATTTCATCGAGTTTTTGACTGTGCCATCCAGTATCTGCTTGTGTTTAGCAGTGTACGTCTTATACACACGATTGTGAGTACTTTTCATCATGTTTTCCACGTTTCTCGGGCCGATTTTCGTTGTTTTTGCGCCATATACCCGTGCGCTTCACGAGGATCTTCTCGCCGAATTTTAACGTGCTTTGCATCGAATTTAGTGCTTTTTCGTCGATACTGTGTTGTGCCAGGGATTACTGGATTATTCCACTTGTTTCTACAAGTGTTGTGAGTACTTTGGGATTTGTTTCAAATTTTTTTTGTGTCCGTTACGTCGATTACGAACACGAGAGCAGCAGACGCATTTTGTGACTGTTTTTTCAAGATTTTCGTCGATTTTCGAAGATCTTTGAAGATTTTAAACATTGAATTGAATTCTCATGTACTTTTTCGTGTTTATTTTTGCAGATTTCGTCAGGTTACGTCGATTTTTGCGTGGATTTCCGTGTGAAATCAGACACGAAGTGGCAGAAGTTTGCCAACCAATTTGCAGAGATTTTCAAGAAGTTTTGATCGAGTTTTCCAAGAGATTCTACCAGATTCTCCTCATTTTTTTTCATGAAACTTTGTTAAATATTAAGTTTCGTGAAACTTTGTATAAGATTAAGGTTTTTGGTAGGGACCTGGTGTAGGATCCTGGATTTGTATTTGTTAGTGGATTTAATTGCCCTAACAGATACAAATCTTTGCCTCGGTCATTGCACTTTGACCGTTGTATTAATTTGCCGTGCCCGACAGTGGAGTATCCGGGGGCCATAGGGCCATTATTTCCCGACAACTCCTAAACGGCCACTGTTTAGTTGGGTTGGCTAGCAACCTGAATAGTCCAATTCTGGTTTTCCGCCTCGAACAACGATACCGCGCGTTCTCCTGTCACCTCGACCAAACTTTTCGCAGAACCGCTCACTTATATCGTCATGGCGGATTCCGGCAAATCTCACCAATTTTCAATTCCACGACTGAACTCTGATAACTACGAATCTTGGTCCCGAAATATCCAATTTTTGCTCTTGGAAAAAGGAGTAGATGATTTCATCTCAGAGAATCCTCCGGTCAGAGACGAAGCCTGGGATCAGCCTCGAAAACAGCTTCACGACGACCGTTCAAAGCGTGCAAAAGCCTTGCTTGGCTTGTTTGTCGAGTCCCAATATCAGGACATTGTTCTTGCTGCGGACTCCGCACGTGACGCCTGGGTAGCCTTGAAAGCGACATTTCAGCCGACTTCTCTTGCCCGAATTGCTAAACTCCGCCGAGATTTCCTGATGATGCGTTTACTTCCGAATGAAGACATGTCAGTTTTCATTAGCCGTGTCACCAAAGCCCGTGCAGTTTTGAAGGACTTGGAAGTTACATTTTCGGATTCGGATGTCGCTTATCAACTTTTGGATTTGTTACCGGATTCATACGAGGCGACCGTGCAAACGATTTACCATTGGTCCAAAGCGGATTTCACATTAAAGGGAGTCTCCGACCATCTTCTCTCCGAATTTAATCGTTTGAAGATGAAGAATGCAGATTCGGGGTCATCGACTAGTTTACAGTCAGCGAGTTCGTCTTCGAGTGCACCGACGAGAGTTTTCAAGCCCTTGTCACAAATTCAGTGCTTTAATTGCAAGGAAATGGGACACTATGCGAACAAGTGCCCCAAACCTCGAGTCCAGGGCGTTGCCTCTTCCAACTCGTCTACCAATCGTGGTCGCCGATCTTCGTCTCGGAACCGCAAAAGTGGACGCGGTAATGCAACACCACCTGCCCCGAGTGCTCAAAGTGTTTCAAGTGCAAGGTCCGGTTTAGGTTTCTTTGCACGGTCAGAATCCAACGTCGCATCGACTTCGTCTTTGGAATGGCTAATTGATTCGGGTTCATCTGATCACGTGTGTTGCCGTCGTGATTCTTTTTCGACGTACAAGCCCGTTTCGAATTATTTCATCATTTTGGGTGAAGGCCGTTCACGAGTTGATGGTATAGGTGACGTGGTTTTGCGGATTGGTCGTGGTGGCGCGAAAGGAGAATTTCCCGTCACAATGCATAATGTTCTTCATGCCCCCGCTTTTTCGCGTAATTTAGTCAGTTTGTCAAAAATTGATCGCGCCGGACTACATTTTGTGGCTTCAAATGGTTTAATGACCATTTTTGATCCGTCCGACAAAGCCAAACAATTTCTTTTGCATGCCAAACTGAAGGATGATTTATATTCCCTTCAGCATGTCTTGCCCGCAGATCCTACATCTGCGCCGCTTCCTGCGCTTACGGCCACCTCAGTGGTCAAGCCGGTCCTCTCTGCGCAGACTATAAAGCCTGCTCGGCATGTCACTTTTGCCGAGGGACCTGCTTTATCCCCTCCTTGTAAGCCCCCGAAGGGGAAGTTATCCGATTTAGAGCTTTGGCACCGGAGATTTGGGCATTTTAATACCGAAGGTTTACACTTTTTAGCGAAATCTCCGAATGCTTCCGGAATCGATATTTCGACTTCCGCATTTCCGGCATGTGCCGTGTGTGCTCGTTCTAAATCCACCCGAGCCTCGTTTCCGAGTGCAAAGAATAGAATTTCCAGTAAGAAGCCTTTGGATTTAATCCATATGGACGTTTGGGGAAATTCCCCAACTACTTCCGTGGGTGGCGCTCGTTATTTATTAACGATCGTGGATGACTTTTCTCGCTATTCCTTTGTTGTCCCTATGAAAACGAAGGGGGAAGTTTTTGAAGTTTTTAAACTTTTCCATGCTCGGATGGAAACATTATGGGGGGCTGGCTGCATTAAAGCAGTCAGAACCGATAACGGGATGGAATTTTGCTCTAAAAATTTCGAAAATTTCTTGCTCCAGCGTGGCATCAAGGCACAGCGCACGAATGTTTATACACCTGAGCAGAATGGCGTTGCGGAACGCCTTAACCGCACCTTATTTGAAGGCGTGCGTTCCTTGTTTTTGATGACGTCTTTGCCTCGAGAATTGTGGGCTGAGCTCGCGGTTTCAATGATTTATCTCAAGAATCGCTTTCCACATAAATCTCTGAACAACCTTATCCCCTATTGTCTGTGGTACAATAAGGCTGTTCCACTCAAGCACTTAAAAGTGATTGGGTCAAGGTGTTTCGTGCACATACCACAACAGGTCCGTGGTTCAAAATTCGAGTCTCGAGCCTGGACGGGTGTAGTTGTTGGCTATGCTTTGCGCACGCGAGGTTATCGCGTGTGGTGCCCGAAGCGCCGTGCAGTGTTTGAGTCAAAGCATGTTCGTTTTGATGAAAACTGCATGTGGGGACATCCTCGTTTTTATGAGGGTACTGAGGTAACTGATGAGGGAGCTATATCGGTGACATTAGATTCGGATTTCGATTCCGATCCACCTCTTCCTCCACCTCCTCCTCAACGTCCCCCCAATCTTCCTCCGCTTTCTTATCCTCCTCCACCTTCTTATCCTCCTCCTCCACCGCCTGTGGTTACTCGACCTTCGGCGCAAGCGCATCCGTTGCCTACACCACCTACTATTGCCTCGCCACTAAATCAGCCTCAGCCTTCTACTTCGGCTGTGGGGGGCAAGTGGACTCGCTCCGAGGTGATTCGGCAGTCTGGTGCGACTATGGGAAACACTGATGTGTATTTTTATCCCCCGGATCATACCAGATTACGGAGTCATGTTGACGTTGCGCAATATTGCGCAGATCATCGATTAGCATATGACCGGGATAATTTTGACTTTTGCACCCGGAACGTGCCTGTTTGCACGGTTGATCCCCCTCCGGCAGATCCAACTGCTTTTCCTCTTCCTAGTCCTACGGCTTCAGAAGATGAAGCATTAGGGGATTGCTATTCTGCTACACCACGGTACGCGCACTCCTTATTTGCCCAGGTTCCTCGCACCTATAAGGAAGCTATTGCAAGTCCCGACCGTGTCCATTGGCAGAAAGCCATGGAGGAAGAGCTTTCACTCTTCCGTGAGCGAGGTGTTTACGAAGAGGTTGAGAAACCTCCTTCTAATGTGAACATTGTGGGGAATAAATGGGTTTACTACATCAAGCGCGATGCAGAAGGCGTCGTGCGCCGTTTTAGAGCGATGTTGGTTGCCCAGGGCTTCAGCCAAAAGTTCGGAGTCGACTATTCCGAGGTTTTCAGTCCCGTGGTTAACTATGTGCTCATACGCCTGTTTTTCGTGCTTCTAGTAGTCGTTTTAGGCTGGCTAGATGCACATCTCGATGTCAAGGGTGCTTATTTATATGGCAACTTAGATGAAGCTATCTTCATGAGAATTCCTAAGGGCTGGGAAACTCCTCAGAATGCCGGTAAGGTATGGAGGCTTCATAAGGCCCTTTATGGCCTTCATCAGAGCGGACGGCAATGGAATTTCCGCCTAGTTGAGGCTTTGCTAGGGATTAATTTCCACAAGCTTCTTGGGATTAATGGCGTATTTATTTCCAACACTTATGATGCTGTCATCCTTGTTTATGTTGATGACATGGTACTTTTCACCAAAGGACAAGATCCGCGTGATCGAACTGTTAAGGCCCTTCGTGCAATTTTCACGATAACAGATTTGGGTCCGGTATCGAAGTTGTTGGGCGTCCAATTTGATCGCGATGGTGGTAAAATCTGCATCCATCAGCGCGATTACATTGATAAGATTGCTGAAGACTACGGAATTTCCTCCGAGCATTTGTGCAAAGTCCCGATTACCGTTGGCACGATGGTCAATTGTGCTAGAGATGGTGAACGTGTTTTGAGGGATGATGAATTCCCATATCGGTCTCTCATTGGGTCTCTGCTCTTTCTAGCTTCTCGAACGCGTCCCGATATCCTCTTTCCAGTTATCCTTATGTCACAATATAACACGTGCTTTACTGGAAGGCACGTGGCCCTTTTGCTACAGATCCTCCAGTATGTGAAGAATACGCGGGAATATTCAATTCAGCTTTCCGCGGTCACTGGAGATATTCTATCAGGGCACTCCGATGCTTCTTGGATCTCAGATCGAGATACAAGAAAGAGCTTCGGAGGTTATACGATTTCGGTGTTCGGGGTTCCCATTTCCTGGGGTTGCTGTAAGCAACGCTATTGCGCCTTGTCCATTATGGAAGCGGAATTCCTAGCGCTTTTGGACGGTGCAAAGGAAATTGTCTGGCTTCATGGTGCGATTGAGCGGACCCGGATTTTTCAACTTCCGGCCCCAACCATGTTCTCTGATTCTCTGTCGACGATTTTTTTCACCCGCAACGATATAGAGAATCGGAGGACAAAGCACATTGACGTGAAATTCTTTTTCCTGCGGGATTGGCTAAATGAGGGTGTTTTTGTTTTGAGGAAAGTTTCAGGTGAATTAAACCCTGCGGACATCTTCACAAAATTTTTCTCGCCCGCCCGCATTCGATATTTATGTCAACATTTTTACAGTAGTTTGCGATAGGTTTTCGCATTTACTTTTGTTATATCTTGTTATATGATTGAGTCATGTCTCGGAGAATGGGGGGCTCTGTTGGCTTTTGTTCTCCGAGATTTGTGATATGCAATTGATTATTGATGTTACACATGTTTGATTTGTATAAGATTAAGGTTTTTGGTAGGGACCTGGTGTAGGATCCTGGATTTGTATTTGTTAGTGGATTTAATTGCCCTAACAGATACAAATCTTTGCCTCGGTCATTGCACTTTGACCGTTGTATTAATTTGCCGTGCCCGACAGTGGAGTATCCGGGGGCCATAGGGCCATTATTTCCCGACAACTCCTAAACGGCCACTGTTTAGTTGGGTTGGCTAGCAACCTGAATAGCCCAATTCTGGTTTTCCGCCTCGAACAACGATACCGCGCGTTCTCCTGTCACCTCGACCAAACTTTTCGCAGAACCGCTCACTTATATCGTCATGGCGGATTCCGGCAAATCTCACCAATTTTCAATTCCACGACTGAACTCCGATAACTACGAATCTTGGTCCCGAAATATCCAATTTTTGCTCTTGGAAAAAAGAGTAGATGATTTCATCTCAGAGAATCCTCCGGTCAAAGACGAAGCCTGGGATCAGCCTCGAAAACAGCTTCACGACGACCGTTCAAAGCGTGCAAAAGCCTTGCTTGGCTTGTTTGTCGAGTCCCAATATCAGGACATTGTTCTTGCTGCGGACTCCGCACGTGACGCCTGGGTAGCCTTGAAAGCGACATTTCAGCCGACTTCTCTTGCCCGAATTGCTAAACTCCGCCGAGATTTCCTGATGATGCGTTTACTTCCGAATGAAGACATGTCAGTTTTCATTAGCCGTGTCACCAAAGCCCGTGCCGTTTTGAAGGACTTGGAAGTCACATTTTCGGATTCGGATGTCGCTTATCAACTTTTGGATTTGTTACCAGATTCGTACGAGGTGACCGTGCAAACGATTTACCATTGGTCCAAAGCGGATTTCACATTAAAGGGAGTCTCCGACCATCTTCTCTCCGAATTTAATCGTTTGAAGATGAAGAATGCAGATTCGGGGTCATCGACTAGTTTACAGTCAGCGAGTTTGTCTTCGAGTGCACCGACGAGAGTTTTCAAGCCCTTGTCACAAATTCAGTGCTTTAATTGCAAGGAAATGGGACACTATGCGAACAAGTGCCCCAAACCTCGAGTCCAGGGCGTTGCCTCTTCCAACTCGTCTACCAATCGTGGTCGCCGATCTTCGTCTCGGAACCGCAAAAGTGGACGCGGTAATGCAACACCACCTGCCCCGAGTGCTCAAAGTGTTTCAAGTGCAAGGTCCGGTTTAGGTTTCTTTGCACGGTCAGAATCCAACGTCGCATCGACTTCGTCTTTGGAATGGCTAATTGATTCGGGTTCATCTGACCACGTGTGTTGCCGTCGTGATTCTTTTTCGACGTACAAGCCCGTTTCGAATTATTTCATCATTTTGGGTGAAGGCCGTTCACGAGTTGATGGTATAGGTGACGTGGTTTTGCGGATTGGTCGTGGTGGCGCGAAAGGAGAATTTCCCGTCACAATGCATAATGTTCTTCATGCCCCCGCTTTTTCGCGTAATTTAGTCAGTTTGTCAAAAATTGATCGCGCCGGACTACATTTTGTGGCTTCAAATGGTTTAATGACCATTTTTGATCCGTCCGACAAAGCCAAACAATTTCTTTTGCATGCCAAACTGAAGGATGATTTATATTCCCTTCAGCATGTCTTGCCCGCAGATTCTACATCTGCGCCGCTTCCTGCGCTTACGGCCACCTCAGTGGTCAAGCCGGTCCTCTCTGCGCAGACTATAAAGCCTGCTCGGCATGTCACTTTTGCCGAGGGACCTGCTTTATCCCCTCCTTGTAAACCCCCGAAGGGGAAGTTATCCGATTTAGAGCTTTGGCACCGGAGATTTGGGCATTTTAATACCGAAGGTTTACACTTTTTAGCGAAATCTCCGAATGCTTCCGGAATCGATATTTCGACTTCCGCATTTCCGGCATGTGCCGTGTGTGCTCGTTCTAAATCCGCCCGAGCCTCGTTTCCGAGTGCAAAGAATAGAATTTCCAGTAAGAAGCCTTTGGATTTAATCCATATGGACGTTTGGGAAAATTCCCCAACTACTTCCGTGGGTGGCGCTCGTTATTTATTAACGATCGTGGATGACTTTTCTCGCTATTCCTTTGTTGTCCCTATGAAAACGAAGGGGGAAGTTTTTGAAGTTTTTAAGCTTTTCCATGCTCGGATGGAAACATTATGGGGGGCTGGCTGCATTAAAGCAGTCAGAACCGATAACGGGATGGAATTTTGCTCTAAAAATTTCGAAAATTTCTTGCTCCAGCGTGGCATCAAGCCACAGCGCACGAATGTTTATACACCTGAGCAGAATGGCGTCGCGGAACGCCTTAACCGCACCTTATTTGAAGGCGTGCGTTCCTTGTTTTTGATGACGTCTTTGCCTCGAGAATTGTGGGCTGAGCTCGCGGTTTCAATGATTTATCTCAAGAATCGCTTTCCACATAAATCTCTGAACAACCTTATCCCCTATTGTCTGTGGTACAATAAGGCTGTTCCACTCAAGCACTTAAAAGTGATTGGGTCAAGGTGTTTTGTGCACATACCACAACATGTCCGTGGTTCAAAATTCGAGTCTCGAGCCTGGACGGGTGTAGTTGTTGGCTATGCTTTGCGCACGCGAGGTTATCGCGTGTGGTGCCCGAAGCGCCGTGCAGTGTTTGAGTCAAAGCATGTTCGTTTTGATGAAAACTGCATGTGGGGACATCCTCGTTTTTATGAGGGTACTGAGGTAACTGATGAGGGAGCTATATCGGTGACATTAGATTCGGATTTCGATTCCGATCCACCTCTTCCTCCACCTCCTCCTCAACGTCCCCCCAATCTTCCTCCGCTTTCTTATCCTCCTCCACCTTCTTATCCTCCTCCTCCACCGCCTGTGGTTACTCGACCTTCGGCGCAAGCGCATCCGTTGCCTACACCACCTACTATTGCCTCGCCACTAAATCAGCCTCAGCCTTCTACTTCGGCTGTGGGGGGCAAGTGGACTCGCTCCGAGGTGATTCGGCAGTCTGGTGCGACTATGGGAAACACTGATGTGTATTTTTATCCCCCGGATCATACCAGATTACGGAGTCATGTTGACGTTGCGCAATATTGCGCAGATCATCGATTAGCATATGACCGGGATAATTTTGACTTTTGCACCCGGAACGTGCCTGTTTGCACGGTTGATCCCCCTCCTGCAGATCCAACTGCTTTTCCTCTTCCTAGTCCTACGGCTTCAGAAGATGAAGCATTAGGGGATTGCTATTCTGCTACACCACGGTACGCGCACTCCTTATTTGCCCAGGTTCCTCGCACCTATAAGGAAGCTATTGCAAGTCCCGACCGTGTCCATTGGCAGAAAGCCATGGAGGAAGAGCTTTCACTCTTCCGTGAGGATGATTTTATAGTTTATTATCATGTAAACATTGATGTATCAATTGGATTACCGTAGTTGGAGTTGTTTTTTAACTGCTTAGCAACTGTTGTTTTTACTTGTTCTCATGCTTGCATGAGATGATTAAATCTTGTTCTTTTACTCACTTTTGGCCTGGAATTTGTTCATCAATCCATACTTTCAACAGTGACGGAGACTTCACGTTTGACAAAGTTTCCGCAGCATTGCTTGCCGAGAGTGCACGTCGTCGATACACAACAGGAACGAGTGCACCAACAACGGAATCCAGTGCTCTCAGTGTCAGTGCTTCCAACAATCAATCAGGATCGAGGAAACAAGACAACAAAGGCGGTAAGAACAATTTTTCAAATATTCTTTGTTACAATTGCCACGAAAAGGGACATATTGCACGGAATTGTCAAATGCCAAATACAAAACAACAGGACAACACTCGTGGACGTGGCAAAGGGCGCGGACAGCCCCAACGAGGCAAAGGATTACGTGGAGCCTTTTATGCATCATTTTTGGGAGAAAGTGTATCTAAATCCATTGAAAAAATCTGTGATGAGGACGCATGGTTTGTGGATTCCGGCGCATCAGACCATGTATGTGGAAAATTGGAATATTTTCAGACTTTCAAGTCATTACCTCCAACCAAATTACAATTGGGCCAGGGCACAGCTAGTATTACTGGCTGTGGTGCTGTAAACATCAGCACATTTGCGAATGGAATCCACAACCATGTGGACTTAATAAATGTGTATTTTGTCGAGGGTTTCAAACGCAATTTAATTTCGAGTGCTAAAATTGATGAAGCAGGGTTCAATCAACACATTTACAATGGTGTGTTAAAAGTGTATTTACAAAACAACAAAGAGTGTTTATTGTTAGCGAACAGGCAGACAGATGGATTGTATCGTGTCCAAGGCCAGGTTCAAATGAATCAAAATGTGTCAAATACCATTGTTAATTCAATTTCACAAAATGTTACCCAAGTTTTACCATTGATTGAACAAAATGTTGTAAAACGAATTGAGCAATTGCAGAGCAAGAGTCCTAGTTATGAAATTGTTTCCCAACAACCTGCACCTGTTGTGCAAAGTTTTGCAGTTTCTGTCGACACGTGGCATAAGCGTTTTGCCCACATGCATGTTCAGGGGCTAGCCACGTTGTTGAAAAGTGAGGAGACCACGGGATTAGATTTCACAGGAAATCTAAACAATTTTGCGTGCGATTCATGCAGAATTGCAAAATCAACCCGTGCTAATTACAAAGTTAGAGATGATCGCGAGCGTGGGGAACCGCTTGAATTGTTGCATATAGACGTGTGGGGGCCCAACCCCACAACATCACTGGGTGGTGCACGTTATCTGTTGTGCATTGTTGATGATGCAACGCGTTTTTCGTGGGTTTATCCTATGAAAACAAAAGATGAGGCCTTTCCGATTTTTAAAACATTCTTGGCGCGCGTTGAGCGTCGTTCAAATAGGAAAGTTCATGAAATTAGAACGGATCGGGGTGGAGAGTTCTGCAGTAGGGATTTTGATTCTTTTCTCGAACAGAAGGGCATTGGTGCCCAAAGGACCAATCCGTACTCAGCCCAAATGAACGGCGTTGCAGAGCGATTAAACCGCTCAATATTAAACAATGTGCGCGCAATAATTGAGGATACAAATTTGCCGTGGATTTTGTGGGCAGAATTGGCTGTCAGCTACATTTATTTAAAGAACAGATATCCACATTTATTTGCGAAGGGACAAATTCCTTACATTAAATTCAGACAAAGCAGCATGGCAGTGAAGCATTTACGTGCAATTGGCTCGTTATGTTTCGTACATATTCCCAAACCCAAAAGAGATAGCAAACTCGACTCAAGAGCATGGAAGGGCATACTGGTTGGGTATGCATTCACTACAAGGGGTTATAGGGTTTGGAATCCAATTACAAATGAGGTGGTCGAAACAAAACATTTAGTCATCGATGAGTCCAGGGACTGGAAGTCCTTTAATGCTGTGGACATGAATGTTCAACAACCAGATTTGGATACAAATGGTTACGATTCGGATGAGAGTGGGTTGTATCAACAGGAATTCCATGATCCGATGCCACCCACTACACCACCGGGTTCTCCCCCCGTTATGCGTAAAGCTTCAGCACCCCATGCGCAGGTTCCACCACAAGTGGGACCAATAGCCCAAGCGCCCATTCCCACACAGCCAGTCCAAGGTGGGGCAAAAGCAAAGAAACCTCGAATTGCCACCCGAACCACAGATGCAGATGGGTGGGATAGGGAGCAAGTGACCAGGCAAGGAGGTGTTACAGCTGGGAGAGTTGATGTGCTGTTTTACGCACCAGATGGCACAGGGCCTTTGAAAACAAAGAAAGATGTTGAAGCGTATTGCCGGGGAAATAGGATATTTTTCAATCCATTAAAATTCGATTTCACCCCAGTGAAGGAGCCCATCAACACAATCGAGCAATCGTCCGACGAGGAACCAATGGAGACGGTTCTCACTGCAACGACACCTCCCATCAGCGTGTATTGTGCTGTCACGCAGCCCAAAACATACGAGGAGGCAGCTTCCTCGCCTCAATCTAAAGAATGGAGAGAGGCGATGGAAGAGGAGATTGAAACATTACAAGAAAGAGAAGTGTACGAGGAGGTGCCGCGACCGAAGGCCAAGGTCTTGGGTCACAAATGGGTATACAAGTTGAAACCAGACGAAGATGGCAATATTGTGAGATATCGTGCGAGGGTAGTCGCACAAGGGTTTAGACAAACGCAAGGTGTGGACTACACCGAAGTGTTCTCGCCGGTCGTAAATTTCACATTAATCCGACTGTTTTTCTGTTTACTGGTGATCTTGC
The DNA here is from genome assembly GCA_949358305.1 of Strigamia acuminata. Lineage (NCBI taxonomy): Eukaryota > Metazoa > Arthropoda > Chilopoda > Geophilomorpha > Linotaeniidae > Strigamia > Strigamia acuminata. The sequence continues at coordinate 127,428 of OX442319.1, read as the reverse complement.
GTGGCTGGGTCGACGTCCATCTGGACGTCAAATGCGCGTACCTTTACGGCAAATTAGATTGTCCCATACATATGGAGATCCCGCAAGGATTCAAAACACCGGGAACGGACAATGTTTGGCTCCTGTACAAATCATTGTACGGATTACACCAATCCGGCAGGATGTGGTTCGAGGAGTTAAATACCAGTCTGCTGGATTTGGGTTTCACCAAAGTGATTGGATGCAATTGCGTTTACACTTTTGATCGCAATGCCGTCCTCTTGATATACGTGGACGACATGATTTTGTTTGCAAAAGATGTGGAAACCCAGAGCGCCCTAATTGACCTCATTAAACAAAAATTCAACATTGTGAACTTGGGTCGGATCACAAAATTGCTAGGTGTGAAATTTTATCGTGAGAATGGGAAGGTATGCCTCCACCAGAAGCATTTCATAGATAAGTTGGCTATGAAATTCAACTTGACTCCAAATACGAAAGTGAGAGTTCCCATTGCAGCCGGGTCAACGTTTAATCACAATGTTAAAGAAGTTGATCCAAACTTAGACTTTCCATATCGATCGCTGGTCGGGAGTTTGATGTTCCTCGCGTCCAGGACAAGGCCGGACATTTTATATTCCACAATATACATGTCCCAATTTAACACAAGCTACACTCAGAAACACGTCAAGGCTCTTGTGCAAATTGCTCAATACGTTGTGAATACTAAAAATTATTGTGTTAATTTATCAAAGTGTATAAATACAGATTTGCGCATTTACACCGATGCTTCCTGGGCGACGGACCTCCATCACTGCAAGAGTTTTGGGGGGTTTGCATTGTTTATGGGCGATGCCCTCATTAGTTGGGGTTGTCGGAAACAAAGTTCCGTCGCGTGTAGTACTATGGAGGCGGAATATTTGGCGTTAGTTCACGCCGTCCAGGAAGGATATTGGCTGTCCAGCATATTCGAAAGTTGTGTACTTTTTGACTATATCAACATGCCAATAGTGTATTCGGATTCATTGTCATCGATACAATTTGTAGAAAATGATCTTGAGAATTCCAAAACAAAACATATCCGAATACGCTATTGTTTCTTAAGAGACTGGTTCGAGAAAGAGTATTTCTCAATTGAGAAAATTCCATCAAAATGGAATCTAGCTGACTTATTCACAAAGTGGCTGCCTCAGGACCGGTTAAAAGATTTGTGTGCAGAGATGTTGGATGTATAAATTAGGACATAACGTGTAACATTTTAGGAGGTGATTGTTATATAGAGTGATAATTATTACACGTCCATATTGGTTTATTGAAATGTATAACAATGTATAAATTCGGAAATTTGTTGTTTTTAGTCGAAATATATAAAGTGCATTTTTCCTTGTAAATGGATTGATGTGTGTTGATCGTTTATTGTAGGATTTGATTGTATTTCGGCTTATTTCCAGTATTTTGTCAAAGTATTGTCGCTTGTTTGCGATACGAGAACGCCACACGCCATGTGATAACGTTCTCGTAACGTATCAGTCTGTGGTGTTGATGTCAAAGGCATGACATCATCAAGTTGAGAGATTTCTTCTCTATTTATTCTTAATTTCATTTTGTTAAAAGATTTGTACTGTGTATAAATTCTGTGACATCACCTGAATAAAGGTTATTCATTCTGTGTTAGTTTTCAACCGTGTACGTGTGTTTTCCTTCTGCCAGAAACCTCATTATACATTCATGAAAATAGGCCCAGATTGGACCAACTTCACCTATTTTCTAGGCATGGAAAACTGACAGTTTTGGACATTACATTTGAGACTCAACTGCATTTGAATACAACTTGGATTGCGAAACACAGACATTTGTTTCACATCAGGACAATATGTGACAATACAACATTGTCACATGTGAGTACATTTACACACATATTTATAATTATTTTCGTTATATTTTTCGTACGATACACGTCGCAACCGGCGCACGTTACGACGACGTAAATTCCGTCGATTCTCTCGCAACGTTGGAAAGCCAAACCGCGCGCCGCCCGACGATATTCTATAAAGCGGATAGGACATTCTTTCATCGGGTATTCGATAATTTCCACTGCGTTCAATTTAATTTCGAGAGTGTCCTACACACCGACCACGTTTACGAAGTGAATTCGAGCTACAAAAGTATCGAGTCGCCATTCTATGATGGAAAAAAAAAATTAAGTGTAAACAAACAAAATAAAAACTTTAATATACAAGAAACGTACAATTCCACTCAACTTTGTTTCAAATTTTATTTATTGGATCATTGAAAATAAACAGTAGTGTTGTGCACTGTACGCTTAAGTGTATACCGGCGATGCGTTGTTTTGTGGTGGGGATTTGCCTCGATAATTGATCTTTTCTCTTTGTTTGCAATATTTTTTTGGCCTTTTTTGTTGATTTTTCGGTTTGAAATTGTTTTTTTCCGGTGTAATTTAAGTGGTGGAAGGTTGTTGGCGTGTGTTGAGGGTAATTTTGGCGGTTTTTGGGTCGGGATTAGTGTTTTCTGCGATTTTTTATCGGTATTTGGGGTTTGATGCAGCGGATAGCGCATGCGAATCGCCGTCGACCGTAGCATTAGCAATTGCAACCTGCCGCGCTATGCCACACAATGTGCCGCCGCGATAGGCCATCGAATCCGAATGTGTGTGATGCGAAACGCGAGTACGCGGGCGGAGAACGCGCGGCAATGCTAGCAACAGGAGCGCAACTGCCCAAGAAATTGCTCAACAATAAAAGGCACGTGGAAGCACGTGCCTGAAACAATAGGCACTTCAAATAAAGTTATTGTTAAAAAACGGGCTTCAAAACCAACAATTACACAATAATTAAGGGGCAAGAAATGAACTTTGCTGCAATGCAAAGTTCTCAAAATACAGAGAAATGAAAGTTACACTTGTATAAAGAATTGACAATGTTTGAAACCAATAAAAACTACAAAAACACACTTGTAAAAAACCCAAAACAACCCCCAGAATGAATTATTTGACTCAAATTAACCCTAAAACAGTCTTGGAGGTCGTGCAGACGACAGAGTCGGATCGGAAGTTTGCTAAAACCTGACGCCAAAACTAGCAATGGGACAGCTAGTTAGAAAACAGCTTTTTCATCAATCATGAACGCTGAAAACCTCACCCAGGGGTAGAAAATGATGGAGAGAACGTTTTCGCCATCTAAAACGGTCTAAAACGGGTCTAAAATGCCTAAACCGGCGCCTGGAACGTGGCGCAGTTGTTGGGTCAAATATTGTCAAAAATCAGTGGAAATTTGTCAAATACTGGCAAAAATCTGCTGAAATTTGTCAAAAATTGCCAAATTTTGGCGCAAGTTACGTGAGGTTTGCGCGCATCCAACTATGACGAAAAATCCATGCGTGTGCACGCGCGATTTACTGGCGCGTTGGAAGCGTTAAAATAAATTTTTCCAATATCTAACACAATTTGCACCGAATTATGGCAATTTTTGACAAATTTACATGGATTTTTGCCAGTATTTGACAAATTTCCACGGATTTTTGACAATATTTGACAAATTCCAGACAAATTTCAGACAAATTTCAATTAATTTTAGAAATTTTATGAGAAATTTCAGCAAATGTTTGAGGATTGAGGAAATCTTCTGAAATTTGTCAAATATAGGCAAAAATCTTCTGAAATTTGTCAAATACAGGCAAAAATCTGCTGAAATTTGTCAAAAATTGCCCAAATTCCGTGCAAGTTTTTTAAGTTTTGCGCGCATTAAATCGTATGCGCGCCTATACTATTGCACAAGCGCATTGACGCGTGATGAACACCGTGTTATATAGAGTGATAATTATTACACGTCCATATTGGTTTATTGAAATGTATAACAATGTATAAATTCGGAAATTTGTTGTTTTTAGTCGAAATATATAAAGTGCATTTTTCCTTGTAAATGGATTGATGTGTGTTGATCGTTTATTGTAGGATTTGATTGTATTTCGGCTTATTTCCAGTATTTTGTCAAAGTATTGTCGCTTGTTTGCGATACGAGAACGCCACACGCCATGTGATAACGTTCTCGTAACGTATCAGTCTGTGGTGATGATGTCAAAGGCATGACATCATCAAGTTGAGAGATTTCTTCTCTATTTATTCTTAATTTCATTTTGTTAAAAGATTTGTACTGTGTATAAATTCTGTGACATCACCTGAATAAAGGTTATTCATTCTGTGTTAGTTTTCAACCGTGTACGTGTGTTTTCCTTCTGCCAGAAACCTCATTATACATTCATGAAAATAGGCCCAGATTGGACCAACTTCACCTATTTTCTAGGCATGGAAAACTGACAGTTTTGGACATTACATTTGAGACTCAACTGCATTTGAATACAACTTGGATTGCGAAACACAGACATTTGTTTCACATCAGGACAATATGTGACAATACAACATTGTCACATGTGAGTACATATACACACATATTTATAATTATTTTCGTTATATTTTTCGTACGATACACGTCGCAACCGGCGCACGTTACGACGACGTAAATTCCGTCGATTCTCTCGCAACGTTGGAAAGCCAAACCGCGCGCCGCCCGACGATATTCTATAAAGCGGATAGGACATTCTTTCATCGGGTATTCGATAATTTCCACTGCGTTCAATTTAATTTCGAGAGTGTCCTACATGGTAGCAGAGGATGGTTCTGCTAAAACCCGATATCGACGGAAAATAGCGACGATACGACGGAAAAATGGCGTCGAAGGGAAGCGCGGCGTCGGCGGCGGCAGGAATCGCGCCGCTTGACAAAAACAACTACGAGACGTGGAAAGTGGACGTTCAATTGTTGCTTCAGGAACTCAATTTGTGGGGATTCCACGACCAAACAATTAAACCGCCGCCGGATGGAACGTCGGCAGCGGATTTGGCGAAATACGAGAAGCGGAAAGCTCGTGCACGTGGAATTTTGTGCAACAGCGTCGCAACCAGACTGAAACCGTCGCTGTTAAAGCTGGATACATCGAAAGAGGTATGGGATTACCTGAAAAAGCTGCATGAACCCACGTCAGTCGCGAGAAATGCAAAGATTCTCGAGGATTTCTACACGATACGTTGCGGCGAAAAGGAAGAAGTGGATACATTCATCACACGCGTGGAATTAGCAGCGGACGAATTAAAGTCAATCAAACAAGAACCGAACGATAAAGTAAAAGCCTACACTTTAATAAATAGAATTCGTAAAGATTACGAACATCAAGTGCAGGCTATTTATCAATGGAGTGACGGAGACTTCACGTTTGACAAAGTTTCCGCAGCATTGCTTGCCGAGAGTGCACGTCGTCGATACACAACAGGAACGAGTGCACCAACAACGGAATCCAGTGCTCTCAGTGTCAGTGCTTCCAACAATCAATCAGGATCGAGGAAACAAGACAACAAAGGCGGTAAGAACAATTTTTCAAATATTCTTTGTTACAATTGCCACGAAAAGGGACATATTGCACGGAATTGTCAAATGCCAAATACAAAACAACAGGACAACACTCGTGGACGTGGCAAAGGGCGCGGACAGCCCCAACGAGGCAAAGGATTACGTGGAGCCTTTTATGCATCATTTTTGGGGGAAAGTGTATCTAAATCCATTGAAAAAATCTGTGATGAGGACGCATGGTTTGTGGATTCCGGCGCATCAGACCATGTATGTGGAAAATTGGAATATTTTCAGACTTTCAAGTCATTACCTCCAACCAAATTACAATTGGGCCAGGGCACAGCTAGTATTACTGGCTGTGGTGCTGTAAACATCAGCACATTTGCGAATGGAATCCACAACCATGTGGACTTAATAAATGTGTATTTTGTCGAGGGTTTCAAACGCAATTTAATTTCGAGTGCTAAAATTGATGAAGCAGGGTTCAATCAACACATTTACAATGGTGTGTTAAAAGTGTATTTACAAAACAACAAAGAGTGTTTATTGTTAGCGAACAGGCAGACAGATGGATTGTATCGTGTCCAAGGCCAGGTTCAAATGAATCAAAATGTGTCAAATACCATTGTTAATTCAATTTCACAAAATGTTACCCAAGTTTTACCATTGATTGAACAAAATGTTGTAAAACGAATTGAGCAATTGCAGAGCAAGAGTCCTAGTTATGAAATTGTTTCCCAACAACCTGCACCTGTTGTGCAAAGTTTTGCAGTTTCTGTCGACACGTGGCATAAGCGTTTTGCCCACATGCATGTTCAGGGGCTAGCCACGTTGTTGAAAAGTGAGGAGACCACGGGATTAGATTTCACAGGAAATCTAAACAATTTTGCGTGCGATTCATGCAGAATTGCAAAATCAACCCGTGCTAATTACAAAGTTAGAGATGATCGCGAGCGTGGGGAACCGCTTGAATTGTTGCATATAGACGTGTGGGGGCCCAACCCCACAACATCACTGGGTGGTGCACGTTATCTGTTGTGCATTGTTGATGATGCAACGCGTTTTTCGTGGGTTTATCCTATGAAAACAAAAGATGAGGCCTTTCCGATTTTTAAAACATTCTTGGCGCGCGTTGAGCGTCGTTCAAATAGGAAAGTTCATGAAATTAGAACGGATCGGGGTGGAGAGTTCTGCAGTAGGGATTTTGATTCTTTTCTCGAACAGAAGGGCATTGGTGCCCAAAGGACCAATCCGTACTCAGCCCAAATGAACGGCGTTGCAGAGCGATTAAACCGCTCAATATTAAACAATGTGCGCGCAATAATTGAGGATACAAATTTGCCGTGGATTTTGTGGGCAGAATTGGCTGTCAGCTACATTTATTTAAAGAACAGATATCCACATTTATTTGCGAAGGGACAAATTCCTTACATTAAATTCAGACAAAGCAGCATGGCAGTGAAGCATTTACGTGCAATTGGCTCGTTATGTTTCGTACATATTCCCAAACCCAAAAGAGATAGCAAACTCGACTCAAGAGCATGGAAGGGCATACTGGTTGGGTATGCATTCACTACAAGGGGTTATAGGGTTTGGAATCCAATTACAAATGAGGTGGTCGAAACAAAACATTTAGTCATCGATGAGTCCAGGGACTGGAAGTCCTTTAATGCTGTGGACATGAATGTTCAACAACCAGATTTGGATACAAATGGTTACGATTCGGATGAGAGTGGGTTGTATCAACAGGAATTCCATGATCCGATGCCACCCACTACACCACCGGGTTCTCCCCCCGTTATGCGTAAAGCTTCAGCACCCCATGCGCAGGTTCCACCACAAGTGGGACCAATAGCCCAAGCGCCCATTCCCACACAGCCAGTCCAAGGTGGGGCAAAAGCAAAGAAACCTCGAATTGCCACCCGAACCACAGATGCAGATGGGTGGGATAGGGAGCAAGTGACCAGGCAAGGAGGTGTTACAGCTGGGAGAGTTGATGTGCTGTTTTACGCACCAGATGGCACAGGGCCTTTGAAAACAAAGAAAGATGTTGAAGCGTATTGCCGGGGAAATAGGATATTTTTCAATCCATTAAAATTCGATTTCACCCCAGTGAAGGAGCCCATCAACACAATCGAGCAATCGTCCGACGAGGAACCAATGGAGACGGTTCTCACTGCAACGACACCTCCCATCAGCGTGTATTGTGCTGTCACGCAGCCCAAAACATACGAGGAGGCAGCTTCCTCGCCTCAATCTAAAGAATGGAGAGAGGCGATGGAAGAGGAGATTGAAACATTACAAGAAAGAGAAGTGTACGAGGAGGTGCCGCGACCGAAGGCCAAGGTCTTGGGTCACAAATGGGTATACAAGTTGAAACCAGACGAAGATGGCAATATTGTGAGATATCGTGCGAGGGTAGTCGCACAAGGGTTTAGACAAACGCAAGGTGTGGACTACACCGAAGTGTTCTCGCCGGTCGTAAATTTCACATTAATCCGACTGTTTTTCTGTTTACTGGTGATCTTGCGTGGCTGGGTCGACGTCCATCTGGACGTCAAATGCGCGTACCTTTACGGCAAATTAGATTGTCCCATACATATGGAGATCCCGCAAGGATTCAAAACACCGGGAACGGACAATGTTTGGCTCCTGTACAAATCATTGTACGGATTACACCAATCCGGCAGGATGTGGTTCGAGGAGTTAAATACCAGTCTGCTGGATTTGGGTTTCACCAAAGTGATTGGATGCAATTGCGTTTACACTTTTGATCGCAATGCCGTCCTCTTGATATACGTGGACGACATGATTTTGTTTGCAAAAGATGTGGAAACCCAGAGCGCCCTAATTGACCTCATTAAACAAAAATTCAACATTGTGAACTTGGGTCGGATCACAAAATTGCTAGGTGTGAAATTTTATCGTGAGAATGGGAAGGTATGCCTCCACCAGAAGCATTTCATAGATAAGTTGGCTATGAAATTCAACTTGACTCCAAATACGAAAGTGAGAGTTCCCATTGCAGCCGGGTCAACGTTTAATCACAATGTTAAAGAAGTTGATCCAAACTTAGACTTTCCATATCGATCGCTGGTCGGGAGTTTGATGTTCCTCGCGTCCAGGACAAGGCCGGACATTTTATATTCCACAATATACATGTCCCAATTTAACACAAGCTACACTCAGAAACACGTCAAGGCTCTTGTGCAAATTGCTCAATACGTTGTGAATACTAAAAATTATTGTGTTAATTTATCAAAGTGTATAAATACAGATTTGCGCATTTACACCGATGCTTCCTGGGCGACGGACCTCCATCACTGCAAGAGTTTTGGGGGGTTTGCATTGTTTATGGGCGATGCCCTCATTAGTTGGGGTTGTCGGAAACAAAGTTCCGTCGCGTGTAGTACTATGGAGGCGGAATATTTGGCGTTAGTTCACGCCGTCCAGGAAGGATATTGGCTGTCCAGCATATTCGAAAGTTGTGTACTTTTTGACTATATCAACATGCCAATAGTGTATTCGGATTCATTGTCATCGATACAATTTGTAGAAAATGATCTTGAGAATTCCAAAACAAAACATATCCGAATACGCTATTGTTTCTTAAGAGACTGGTTCGAGAAAGAGTATTTCTCAATTGAGAAAATTCCATCAAAATGGAATCTAGCTGACTTATTCACAAAGTGGCTGCCTCAGGACCGGTTAAAAGATTTGTGTGCAGAGATGTTGGATGTATAAATTAGGACATAACGTGTAACATTTTAGGAGGTGATTGTTATATAGAGTGATAATTATTACACGTCCATATTGGTTTATTGAAATGTATAACAATGTATAAATTCGGAAATTTGTTGTTTTTAGTCGAAATATATAAAGTGCATTTTTCCTTGTAAATGGATTGATGTGTGTTGATCGTTTATTGTAGGATTTGATTGTATTTCGGCTTATTTCCAGTATTTTGTCAAAGTATTGTCGCTTGTTTGCGATACGAGAACGCCACACGCCATGTGATAACGTTCTCGTAACGTATCAGTCTGTGGTGATGATGTCAAAGGCATGACATCATCAAGTTGAGAGATTTCTTCTCTATTTATTCTTAATTTCATTTTGTTAAAAGATTTGTACTGTGTATAAATTCTGTGACATCACCTGAATAAAGGTTATTCATTCTGTGTTAGTTTTCAACCGTGTACGTGTGTTTTCCTTCTGCCAGAAACCTCATTATACATTCATGAAAATAGGCCCAGATTGGACCAACTTCACCTATTTTCTAGGCATGGAAAACTGACAGTTTTGGACATTACATTTGAGACTCAACTGCATTTGAATACAACTTGGATTGCGAAACACAGACATTTGTTTCACATCAGGACAATATGTGACAATACAACATTGTCACATGTGAGTACATTTACACACATATTTATAATTATTTTCGTTATATTTTTCGTACGATACACGTCGCAACCGGCGCACGTTACGACGACGTAAATTCCGTCGATTCTCTCGCAACGTTGGAAAGCCAAACCGCGCGCCGCCCGACGATATTCTATAAAGCGGATAGGACATTCTTTCATCGGGTATTCGATAATTTCCACTGCGTTCAATTTAATTTCGAGAGTGTCCTACACACCGACCACGTTTACGAAGTGAATTCGAGCTACAAAAGTATCGAGTCGCCATTCTATGATGGAAAAAAAAAATTAAGTGTAAACAAACAAAATAAAAACTTTAATATACAAGAAACGTACAATTCCACTCAACTTTGTTTCAAATTTTATTTATTGGATCATTGAAAATAAACAGTAGTGTTGTGCACTGTACGCTTAAGTGTATACCGGCGATGCGTTGTTTTGTGGTGGGGATTTGCCTCGATAATTGATCTTTTCTCTTTGTTTGCAATATTTTTTTGGCCTTTTTTGTTGATTTTTCGGTTTGAAATTGTTTTTTTCCGGTGTAATTTAAGTGGTGGAAGGTTGTTGGCGTGTGTTGAGGGTAATTTTGGCGGTTTTTGGGTCGGGATTAGTGTTTTCTGCGATTTTTTATCGGTATTTGGGGTTTGATGCAGCGGATAGCGCATGCGAATCGCCGTCGACCGTAGCATTAGCAATTGCAACCTGCCGCGCTATGCCACACAATGTGCCGCCGCGATAGGCCATCGAATCCGAATGTGTGTGATGCGAAACGCGAGTACGCGCGCGGAGAACGCGCGGCAATGCTAGCAACAGGAGCGCAACTGCCCAAGAAATTGCTCAACAATAAAAGGCACGTGGAAGCACGTGCCTGAAACAATAGGCACTTCAAATAAAGTTATTGTTAAAAAACGGGCTTCAAAACCAACAATTACACAATAATTAAGGGGCAAGAAATGAACTTTGCTGCAATGCAAAGTTCTCAAAATACAGAGAAATGAAAGTTACACTTGTATAAAGAATTGACAATGTTTGAAACCAATAAAAACTACAAAAACACACTTGTAAAAAACCCAAAACAACCCCCAGAATGAATTATTTGACTCAAATTAACCCTAAAACAGTCTTGGAGGTCGTGCAGACGACAGAGTCGGATCGGAAGGTTGCTAAAACCTGACGCCAAAACTAGCAATGGGACAGCTAGTTAGAAAACAGCTTTTTCATCAATCATGAACGCTGAAAACCTCACCCAGGGGTAGAAAATGATGGAGAGAACGTTTTCGCCATCTAAAACGGTCTAAAACGGGTCTAAAATGCCTAAACCGGCGCCTGGAATGTGGCGCAGTTGTTGGGTCAAATATTGTCAAAAATCAGTGGAAATTTGTCAAATACTGGCAAAAATCTGCTGAAATTTGTCAAAAATTGCCAAATTTTGGCGCAAGTTACGTGAGGTTTGCGCGCATCCAACTATGACGAAAAATCCATGCGTGTGCACGCGCGATTTACTGGCGCGTTGGAAGCTTTAAAATAAATTTTTCCAATATCTAACACAATTTGCACCGAATTATGGCAATTTTTGACAAATTTACATGGATTTTTGCCAGTATTTGACAAATTTCCACGGATTTTTGACAATATTTGACAAATTCCAGACAAATTTCAGACAAATTTCAATTAATTTTAGAAATTTTATGAGAAATTTCAGCAAATGTTTGAGGATTGAGGAAATCTTCTGAAATTTGTCAAATATAGGCAAAAATCTTCTGAAATTTGTCAAATACAGGCAAAAATCTGATGAAATTTGTCAAAAATTGCCCAAATTCCGTGCAAGTTTTGCAAGTTTTGCGCGCATCAAATCGTATGCGCGCCTATACTATTGCACGAGCGCATTGACGCGTGATGAACACCGACCACGTTTACGAAGTGAATTCGAGCTACAAAAGTATCGAGTCGCCATTCTATGATGGAAAAAAAAAATTAAGTGTAAACAAATAAAATAAAAACTTTAATATACAAGAAACGTACAATTCCACTCAACTTTGTTTCAAATTTTATTTATTGGATCATTGAAAATAAACAGTAGTGTTGTGCACTGTACGCTTAAGTGTATACCGGCAATGCGTTGTTTTGTGGTGGGGATTTGCCTCGATAATTGATCTTTTCTCTTTGTTTGCAATATTTTTTTGGCCTTTTTTGTTGATTTTTCGGTTTGAAATTGTTTTTTTCCGGTGTAATTTAAGTGGTGGAAGGTTGTTGGCGTGTGTTGAGGGTAATTTTGGCGGTTTTTGGGTCGGGATTAGTGTTTTCTGCGATTTTTTATCGGTATTTGGGGTTTGATGCAGCGGATAGCGCATGCGAATCGCCGTCGACCGTAGCATTAGCAATTGCAACCTGCCGCGCTATGCCACACAATGTGCCGCCGCGATAGGCCATCGAATCCGAATTTGTGTGATGCGAAACGCGAGTACGCGCGCGGAGAACGCGCGGCAATGCTAGCAACAAGAGCGCAACTGCCCAAGAAATTGCTCAACAATAAAAAGCACGTGGAAGCACGTGCCTGAAACAATAGGCACTTCAAATAAAGTTATTGTTAAAAAACGGGCTTCAAAACCAACAATTACACAATAATTAAGGGGCAAGAAATGAACTTTGCTGCAATGCAAAGTTCTCAAAATACAGAGAAATGAAAGTTACACTTGTATAAAGAATTGACAATGTTTGAAACCAATAAAAACTACAAAAACACACTTGTAAAAAACCCAAAACAACCCCCAGAATGAATTATTTGACTCAAATTAACCCTAAAACAGTCTTGGAGGTCGTGCAGACGACAGAGTCGGATCGGAAGGTTGCTAAAACCTGACGCCAAAACTAGCAATGGGACAGCTAGTTAGAAAACAGCTTTTTCATCAATCATGAACGCTGAAAACCTCACCCAGGGGTAGAAAATGATGGAGAGAACGTTTTCGCCATCTAAAACGGTCTAAAACGGGTCTAAAATGCCTAAACCGGCGCCTGGAACGTGGCGCAGTTGTTGGGTCAAATATTGTCAAAAATCAGTGGAAATTTGTCAAATACTGGCAAAAATCTGCTGAAATTTGTCAAAAATTGCCAAATTTTGGCGCAAGTTACGTGAGGTTTGCGCGCATCCAACTATGACAAAAAATCCATGCGTGTGCACGCGCGATTTACTGGCGCGTTGGAAGCGTTAAAATAAATTTTTCCAATATCTAACACAATTTGCACCGAATTATGGCAATTTTTGACAAATTTACATGGATTTTTGCCAGTATTTGACAAATTTCCACGGATTTTTGACAATATTTGACAAATTCCAGACAAATTTCAGACAAATTTCAATTAATTTTAGAAATTTTATGAGAAATTTCAGCAAATGTTTGAGGATTGAGGAAATCTTCTGAAATTTGTCAAATATAGGCAAAAATCTTCTGAAATTTGTCAAATACAGGCAAAAATCTGCTGAAATTTGTCAAAAATTGCCCAAATTCCGTGCAAGTTTTGCAAGTTTTGCGCGCATCAAATCGTATGCGCGCCTATACTATTGCACGAGCGCATTGACGCGTGATGAACACCGACCACGTTTACGAAGTGAATTCGAGCTACAAAAGTATCGAGTCGCCATTCTATGATGGAAAAAAAAAATTAGGTGTAAACAAACAAAATAAAAACTTTAATATACAAGAAACGTACAATTCCACTCAACTTTGTTTCAAATTTTATTTATTGGATCATTGAAAATAAACAGTAGTGTTGTGCACTGTACGCTTAAGTGTATACCGGCGATGCGTTGTTTTGTGGTGGGGATTTGCCTCGATAATTGATCTTTTCTCTTTGTTTGCAATATTTTTTTGGCCTTTTTTGTTGATTTTTCGGTTTGAAATTGTTTTTTTCCGGTGTAATTTAAGTGGTGGAAGGTTGTTGGCGTGTGTTGAGGGTAATTTTGGCGGTTTTTGGGTCGGGATTAGTGTTTTCTGCGATTTTTTATCGGTATTTGGGGTTTGATGCAGCGGATAGCGCATGCGAATCGCCGTCGACCGTAGCACTAGCAATTGCAACGTGCCGCGCTATGCCACACAATGTGCCGCCGCGATAGGCCATCGAATCCGAATGTGTGTGATGCGAAACGCGAGTACGCGCGCGGAGAACGCGCGGCAATGCTAGCAACAGGAGCGCAACTGCCCAAGAAATTGCTCAACAATAAAAGGCACGTGGAAGCACGTGCCTGAAACAATAGGCACTTCAAATAAAGTTATTGTTAAAAAACGGGCTTCAAAACCAACAATTACACAATAATTAAGGGGCAAGAAATGAACTTTGCTGCAATGCAAAGTTCTCAAAATACAGAGAAATGAAAGTTACACTTGTATAAAGAATTGACAATGTTTGAAACCAATAAAAACTACAAAAACACACTTGTAAAAAACCCAAAACAACCCCCAGAATGAATTATTTGACTCAAATTAACCCTAAAACAGTCTTGGAGGTTGTGCAGACGACAGAGTCGGATCGGAAGGTTGCTAAAACCTGACGCCAAAACTAGCAATGGGACAGCTAGTTAGAAAACAGCTTTTTCATCAATCATGAACGCTGAAAACCTCACCCAGGGGTAGAAAATGATGGAGAGAACGTTTTCGCCATCTAAAACGATCTAAAACGGGTCTAAAATGCCTAAACCGGCGCCTGGAACGTGGCGCAGTTGTTGGGTCAAATATTGTCAAAAATCAGTGGAAATTTGTCAAATACTGGCAAAAATCTGCTGAAATTTGTCAAAAATTGCCAAATTTTGGCGCAAGTTACGTGAGGTTTGCGCGCATCCAACTATGACGAAAAATCCATGCGTGTGCACGCGCGATTTACTGGCGCGTTGGAAGCGTTAAAATAAATTTTTCCAATATCTAACACAATTTGCACCGAATTATGGCAATTTTTGACAAATTTACATGGATTTTTGCCAGTATTTGACAAATTTCCACGGATTTTTGACAATATTTGACAAATTCCAGACAAATTTCAGACAAATTTCAATTAATTTTAGAAATTTTATGAGAAATTTCAGCAAATGTTTGAGGATTGAGGAAATCTTCTGAAATTTGTCAAATATAGGCAAAAATCTTCTGAAATTTGTCAAATACAGGCAAAAATCTGCTGAAATTTGTCAAAAATTGCCCAAATTCCGTGCAAGTTTTGCAAGTTTTGCGCGCATCAAATCGTATGCGCGCCTATACTATTGCACGAGCGCATTGACGCGTGATGAACACCGACCACGTTTACGAAGTGAATTCGAGCTACAAAAGTATCGAGTCGCCATTCTATGATGGAAAAAAAAAATTAGGTGTAAACAAACAAAATAAAAACTTTAATATACAAGAAACGTACAATTCCACTCAACTTTGTTTCAAATTTTATTTATTGGATCATTGAAAATAAACAGTAGTGTTGTGCACTGTACGCTTAAGTGTATACTGGCGATGCGTTGTTTTGTGGTGGGGATTTGCCTCGATAATTGATCTTTTCTCTTTGTTTGCAATATTTTTTTTGCCTTTTTTGTTGATTTTTCGGTTTGAAATTGTTTTTTTCCGGTGTAATTTAAGTGGTGGAAGGTTGTTGGCGTGTGTTGAGGGTAATTTTGGCGGTTTTTGGGTCGGGATTAGTGTTTTCTGCGATTTTTTATCGGTATTTGGGGTTTGATGCAGCGGATAGCGCATGCGAATCGCCGTCGACCGTAGCACTAGCAATTGCAACGTGCCGCGCTATGCCACACAATGTGCCGCCGCGATAGGCCATCGAATCCGAATGTGTGTGATGCGAAACGCGAGTACGCGCGCGGAGAACGCGCGGCAATGCTAGCAACAGGAGCGCAACTGCCCAAGAAATTGCTCAACAATAAAAGGCACGTGGAAGCACGTGCCTGAAACAATAGGCACTTCAAATAAAGTTATTGTTAAAAAACGGGCTTCAAAACCAACAATTACACAATAATTAAGGGGCAAGAAATGAACTTTGCTGCAATGCAAAGTTCTCAAAATACAGAGAAATGAAAGTTACACTTGTATAAAGAATTGACAATGTTTGAAACCAATAAAAACTACAAAAACACACTTGTAAAAAACCCAAAACAACCCCCAGAATGAATTATTTGACTCAAATTAACCCTAAAACAGTCCTGGAGGTTGTGCAGACGACAGAGTCGGATCGGAAGGTTGCTAAAACCTGACGCCAAAACTAGCAATGGGACAGCTAGTTAGAAAACAGCTTTTTCATCAATCATGAACGCTGAAAACCTCACCCAGGGGTAGAAAATGATGGAGAGAACGTTTTCGCCATCTAAAACGGTCTAAAACGGGTCTAAAATGCCTAAACCGGCGCCTGGAACGTGGCGCAGTTGTTGGGTCAAATATTGTCAAAAATCAGTGGAAATTTGTCAAATACTGGCAAAAATCTGCTGAAATTTGTCAAAAATTGCCAAATTTTGGCGCAAGTTACGTGAGGTTTGCGCGCATCCAACTATGACAAAAAATCCATGCGTGTGCACGCGCGATTTACTGGCGCGTTGGAAGCGTTAAAATAAATTTTTCCAATATCTAACACAATTTGCACCGAATTATGGCAATTTTTGACAAATTTACATGGATTTTTGCCAGTATTTGACAAATTTCCACGGATTTTTGACAATATTTGACAAATTCCAGACAAATTTCAGACAAATTTCAATTAATTTTAGAAATTTTATGAGAAATTTCAGCAAATGTTTGAGGATTGAGGAAATCTTCTGAAATTTGTCAAATATAGGCAAAAATCTTCTGAAATTTGTCAAATACAGGCAAAAATCTGCTGAAATTTGTCAAAAATTGCCCAAATTCCGTGCAAGTTTTGCAAGTTTTGCGCGCATCAAATCGTATGCGCGCCTATACTATTGCACGAGCGCATTGACGCGTGATGAACACCGACCACGTTTACGAAGTGAATTCGAGCTACAAAAGTATCGAGTCGCCATTCTATGATGGAAAAAAAAAATTAGGTGTAAACAAACAAAATAAAAACTTTAATATACAAGAAACGTACAATTCCACTCAACTTTGTTTCAAATTTTATTTATTGGATCATTGAAAATAAACAGTAGTGTTGTGCACTGTACGCTTAAGTGTATACCGGCGATGCGTTGTTTTGTGGTGGGGATTTGCCTCGATAATTGATCTTTTCTCTTTGTTTGCAATATTTTTTTGGCCTTTTTTGTTGATTTTTCGGTTTGAAATTGTTTTTTTCCGGTGTAATTTAAGTGGTGGAAGGTTGTTGGCGTGTGTTGAGGGTAATTTTGGCGGTTTTTGGGTCGGGATTAGTGTTTTCTGCGATTTTTTATCGGTATTTGGGGTTTGATGCAGCGGATAGCGCATGCGAATCGCCGTCGACCGTAGCACTAGCAATTGCAACGTGCCGCGCTATGCCACACAATGTGCCGCCGCGATAGGCCATCGAATCCGAATGTGTGTGATGCGAAACGCGAGTACGCGCGCGGAGAACGCGCGGCAATGCTAGCAACAGGAGCGCAACTGCCCAAGAAATTGCTCAACAATAAAAGGCACGTGGAAGCACGTGCCTGAAACAATAGGCACTTCAAATAAAGTTATTGTTAAAAAACGGGCTTCAAAACCAACAATTACACAATAATTAAGGGGCAAGAAATGAACTTTGCTGCAATGCAAAGTTCTCAAAATACAGAGAAATGAAAGTTACACTTGTATAAAGAATTGACAATGTTTGAAACCAATAAAAACTACAAAAACACACTTGTAAAAAACCCAAAACAACCCCCAGAATGAATTATTTGACTCAAATTAACCCTAAAACAGTCTTGGAGGTTGTGCAGACGACAGAGTCGGATCGGAAGGTTGCTAAAACCTGACGCCAAAACTAGCAATGGGACAGCTAGTTAGAAAACAGCTTTTTCATCAATCATGAACGCTGAAAACCTCACCCAGGGGTAGAAAATGATGGAGAGAACGTTTTCGCCATCTAAAACGATCTAAAACGGGTCTAAAATGCCTAAACCGGCGCCTGGAACGTGGCGCAGTTGTTGGGTCAAATATTGTCAAAAATCAGTGGAAATTTGTCAAATACTGGCAAAAATCTGCTGAAATTTGTCAAAAATTGCCAAATTTTGGCGCAAGTTACGTGAGGTTTGCGCGCATCCAACTATGACGAAAAATCCATGCGTGTGCACGCGCGATTTACTGGCGCGTTGGAAGCGTTAAAATAAATTTTTCCAATATCTAACACAATTTGCACCGAATTATGGCAATTTTTGACAAATTTACATGGATTTTTGCCAGTATTTGACAAATTTCCACGGATTTTTGACAATATTTGACAAATTCCAGACAAATTTCAGACAAATTTCAATTAATTTTAGAAATTTTATGAGAAATTTCAGCAAATGTTTGAGGATTGAGGAAATCTTCTGAAATTTGTCAAATATAGGCAAAAATCTTCTGAAATTTGTCAAATACAGGCAAAAATCTGCTGAAATTTGTCAAAAATTGCCCAAATTCCGTGCAAGTTTTGCAAGTTTTGCGCGCATCAAATCGTATGCGCGCCTATACTATTGCACGAGCGCATTGACGCGTGATGAACACCGACCACGTTTACGAAGTGAATTCGAGCTACAAAAGTATCGAGTCGCCATTCTATGATGGAAAAAAAAAATTAGGTGTAAACAAACAAAATAAAAACTTTAATATACAAGAAACGTACAATTCCACTCAACTTTGTTTCAAATTTTATTTATTGGATCATTGAAAATAAACAGTAGTGTTGTGCACTGTACGCTTAAGTGTATACTGGCGATGCGTTGTTTTGTGGTGGGGATTTGCCTCGATAATTGATCTTTTCTCTTTGTTTGCAATATTTTTTTTGCCTTTTTTGTTGATTTTTCGGTTTGAAATTGTTTTTTTCCGGTGTAATTTAAGTGGTGGAAGGTTGTTGGCGTGTGTTGAGGGTAATTTTGGCGGTTTTTGGGTCGGGATTAGTGTTTTCTGCGATTTTTTATCGGTATTTGGGGTTTGATGCAGCGGATAGCGCATGCGAATCGCCGTCGACCGTAGCACTAGCAATTGCAACGTGCCGCGCTATGCCACACAATGTGCCGCCGCGATAGGCCATCGAATCCGAATGTGTGTGATGCGAAACGCGAGTACGCGCGCGGAGAACGCGCGGCAATGCTAGCAACAGGAGCGCAACTGCCCAAGAAATTGCTCAACAATAAAAGGCACGTGGAAGCACGTGCCTGAAACAATAGGCACTTCAAATAAAGTTATTGTTAAAAAACGGGCTTCAAAACCAACAATTACACAATAATTAAGGGGCAAGAAATGAACTTTGCTGCAATGCAAAGTTCTCAAAATACAGAGAAATGAAAGTTACACTTGTATAAAGAATTGACAATGTTTGAAACCAATAAAAACTACAAAAACACACTTGTAAAAAACCCAAAACAACCCCCAGAATGAATTATTTGACTCAAATTAACCCTAAAACAGTCCTGGAGGTTGTGCAGACGACAGAGTCGGATCGGAAGGTTGCTAAAACCTGACGCCAAAACTAGCAATGGGACAGCTAGTTAGAAAACAGCTTTTTCATCAATCATGAACGCTGAAAACCTCACCCAGGGGTAGAAAATGATGGAGAGAACGTTTTCGCCATCTAAAACGGTCTAAAACGGGTCTAAAATGCCTAAACCGGCGCCTGGAACGTGGCGCAGTTGTTGGGTCAAATATTGTCAAAAATCAGTGGAAATTTGTCAAATACTGGCAAAAATCTGCTGAAATTTGTCAAAAATTGCCAAATTTTGGCGCAAGTTACGTGAGGTTTGCGCGCATCCAACTATGACGAAAAATCCATGCGTGTGCACGCGCGATTTATAAATTTTTCCAATATCTAACACAATTTGCACCGAATTATGGCAATTTTTGACAAATTTACATGGATTTTTGCCAGTATTTGACAAATTTCCACGGATTTTTGACAATATTTGACAAATTCCAGACAAATTTCAGACAAATTTCAATTAATTTTAGAAATTTTATGAGAAATTTCAGCAAATGTTTGAGGATTGAGGAAATCTTCTGAAATTTGTCAAATATAGGCAAAAATCTTCTGAAATTTGTCAAATACAGGCAAAAATCTGCTGAAATTTGTCAAAAATTGCTCAAATTCCGTGCAAGTTTTGCAAGTTTTGCGCGCATCAAATCGTATGCGCGCCTATACTATTGCACGAGCGCATTGACGCGTGATGAACACCGACCACGTTTACGAAGTGAATTCGAGCTACAAAAGTATCGAGTCGCCATTCTATGATGGAAAAAAAAAATTAAGTGTAAACAAATAAAATAAAAACTTTAATATACAAGAAACGTACAATTCCACTCAATTTTGTTTCAAATTTTATTTATTGGATCATTGAAAATAAACAGTAGTGTTGTGCACTGTACGCTTAAGTGTATACCGGCGATGCGTTGTTTTGTGGTGGGGATTTGCCTCGATAATTGATCTTTTCTCTTTGTTTGCAATATTTTTTTGGCCTTTTTTGTTGATTTTTCGGTTTGAAATTGTTTTTTTCCGGTGTAATTTAAGTGGTGGAAGGTTGTTGGCGTGTGTTGAGGGTAATTTTGGCGGTTTTTGGGTCGGGATTAGTGTTTTCTGCGATTTTTTATCGGTATTTGGGGTTTGATGCAGCGGATAGCGCATGCGAATCGCCGTCGACCGTAGCATTAGCAATTGCAACGTGCCGCGCTATGCCACACAATGTGCCGCCGCGATAGGCCATCGAATCCAAATGTGTGTGATGCGAAACGCGAGTACGCGCGGCAATGCTAGCAACAGGAGCGCAACTGCCCAAGAAATTGCTCAACAATAAAAGGCACGTGGAAGCACGTGCCTGAAACAATAGGCACTTCAAATAAAGTTATTGTTAAAAAACAGGCTTGAAAACCAACAATTACACAATAATTAAGGGGCAAGAAATGAACTTTGCTGCAATGCAAAGTTCTCAAAATACAGAGAAATGAAAGTTACACTTGTATAAAGAATTGACAATGTTTGAAACCAATAAAAACTACAAAAACACACTTGTAAAAAACCCAAAACAACCCCCAGAATGAATTATTTGACTCAAATTAACCCTAAAACAGTCTTGGAGGTCGTGCAGACGACAGAGTCGGATCGGAAGGTTGCTAAAACCTGACGCCAAAACTAGCAATGGGACAGCTAGTTAGAAAACAGCTTTTTCATCAATCATGAACGCTGAAAACCTCACCCAGGGGTAGAAAATGATGGAGAGAACGTTTTCGCCATCTAAAACGGTCTAAAACGGGTCTAAAATGCCTAAACCGGCGCCTGGAACGTGGCGCAGTTGTTGGGTCAAATATTGTCAAAAATCAGTGGAAATTTGTCAAATACTGGCAAAAATCTGCTGAAATTTGTCAAAAATTGCCAAATTTTGGCGCAAGTTACGTGAGGTTTGCGCGCATCCAACTATGACGAAAAATCCATGCGTGTGCACGCGCGATTTACTGGCGCGTTGGAAGCGTTAAAATAAATTTTTCCAATATCTAACACAATTTGCACCGAATTATGGCAATTTTTGACAAATTTACATGGATTTTTGCCAGTATTTGACAAATTTCCACGGATTTTTGACAATATTTGACAAATTCCAGACAAATTTCAGACAAATTTCAATTAATTTTAGAAATTTTATGAGAAATTTCAGCAAATGTTTGAGGATTGAGGAAATCTTCTGAAATTTGTCAAATATAGGCAAAAATCTTCTGAAATTTGTCAAATACAGGCAAAAATCTGCTGAAATTTGTCAAAAATTGCCCAAATTCCGTGCAAGTTTTGCAAGTTTTGCGCGCATCAAATCGTATGCGCGCCTATACTATTGCACGAGCGCATTGACGCGTGATGAACACCGACCACGTTTACGAAGTGAATTCGAGCTACAAAAGTATCGAGTCGCCATTCTATGATGGAAAAAAAAATTAAGTGTAAACAAACAAAATAAAAACTTTAATATACAAGAAACGTACAATTCCACTCAACTTTGTTTCAAATTTTATTTATTGGATCATTGAAAATAAACAGTAGTGTTGTGCACTGTACGCTTAAGTGTATACCGGCGATGCGTTGTTTTGTGGTGGGGATTTGCCTCGATAATTGATCTTTTCTCTTTGTTTGCAATATTTTTTTGGCCTTTTTTGTTGATTTTTCGGTTTGAAATTGTTTTTTTCCGGTGTAATTTAAGTGGTGGAAGGTTGTTGGCGTGTGTTGAGGGTAATTTTGGCGGTTTTTGGGTCGGGATTAGTGTTTTCTGCGATTTTTTATCGGTATTTGGGGTTTGATGCAGCGGATAGCGCATGCGAATCGCCGTCGACCGTAGCATTAGCAAGTGCGCGCGCAAGTTAAATGTGTACAGGACTGTGAGAAAATAAAACGTGTGTGGAAGAGTAAATGTTCTTTGGTGATCGCCATGAGTTCGTACTTTGTCGTGGGCGCGAAATGTGTGTGATATATATGCTACTATGCGTGATGTAGCGCCGTCAGCGCGTTTCAGCACGCGATGTAGCGCCCTGAGCGCGTCCAAATGCGTACAGGTGTTCGACAGATGTGCCAGGGCTTCACGTGCATACACGAAACATAAACATGAAGAAAACAGAAAAAACCGTTGTGTGTGATGTTTATAAAGACACATTACACAAAGAATACTACTCTTCATACAAAAAGCAATAAACTTTATACATATTGCAATAAACTTACAAAATGGTAAAAATAAAATACTGGAAAACATGGCCTTGAATAATAGTGGAAAACATGGCGTACTGCCTTGAATACCCCCTTGAATACGTCGCACCGCATCATCTCGCCTCACTTCCCGTCTTGGAAATAAATAAACGCCCCGGCGTTTATTCGAGGCAATGTCCAACTTGGGCTTTCATTCGCGCCTCACATCCCGCCTTGGTAATAAATAAACGCCCCGGCGTTTATTCGAGGCACATCACCCACACCTCCCCGGCGTTCAAACGAGTAGCTGCGCGTATTTGACCCCGGTTTTTATTCTTTCAAATTGTCGTGTGTTTTCAAAGTTCTTAATTTGTTCAAAAACAAACAAAATGGCTATTTGTTGATTTTTAATTGATTTTATCGATTTCTGTTCGTTTTTTGCTGGTTTTTAATCGATTTTTCTGTATTTTTGATCAATTTTTGCCAATTGTAATCGTTATTTGTCATTCTGAATTGATTATTGTCAGGTTTCAGTCGATTTTTGTCGATTTCTGATCAATGTTTATACATTTCTTATCATTTTGTGTAGATTTCTGTTGAATTTTAATCATATTTCTTCGTTTTTATTCAATTTTTGTCCCATGCTCCGCGATCAGTTCGAATAATTGACACCATACTGTGCTTTTACTCATATTCAAGATGGCGTCGCAAACTCAAGGTCGAATTCCGCTGAATTCATTTATTGCGACTGTTTGCGCTCCATACATGCGAAAAGGATTATGGGAAAAATCCTCAATGCAGGTCATTTTGGTGTCAAATGAGCGAGGAAGGCTGGAGATAAGGAAAATTGGTGAAATTTCAAAAAAAAGCTAAACAATCAAAATTTACATGAAGCTCAATTTTTCTAACTGGAAATGCATGTATCGTCAATTTCGGGATATTTTAGGGGTGAAATTGACTGGGAAGGGACCCCCACATTCCCCATGCGTCAACGCGCGCGTTGACGAAATTCAAATCCAGGTTTTCACACAGCCCCACGTTATTTTCGGGTTCCAATTGCCGTATTGCCGTATTGCCTCAAATAAACGCCGGGGCGTTTATTAATTTTCATTAATTTTCCAGACCGGAAATGAGGCGAGGTGATGCGGTACGATGCAAAATTGCGAGATGTAGTTTGCTTTATTTGTTAAAACAAATTAGGCGTCACTAATTCACCTGTATTAGGGTTTCAATGTGTGAAATTTCAAAATTTATCGGTTCCGTCAAAACGCCATTGAAAAGTTACATGATGAAAACGGCCATTTTTGATGAAAAACAGCCATTTTTTATAGAAAAAACGACGAAGAAAGCCATTTTCACTATGAAAAATGGCTGAAAATGACCATTTTGACGAAAAACGGCCATTTTTACTACGAAAAATGGCTAAAAATGCCACTTGAGTGAGTGCAAGTACATTTGGTGATGTACTATCGCGAGCGCGCGCGTTTTTGTGCAGTACAATGTGCTGATTAAACCAACAGCATTATAGAGTGATTACATTGTTCATTTGTGTTTTTAAGTTACAAAATGGTACAAAATCATAAAATAAACTTGTAAAGTGCAATTTCTGCGGATTGATCAAAATCCGCAAAATCCGCCGCAAAATTGCGAACAGGGGATCAGCATATAGGCAGCCGTAATGTTAAAAATGGGGTCCCTTTCGCACTCCGCAAAATCCGCATGCGCGCCATAAGGTTAAAGAAGAAAAAAGCTACATTCATATATTCCATTTTTTGCACACAAACGGCCACCATTTTAGCCATTTGACCCTCAGGCACACAAACACTAAGCATGATGCCAGAGCTAAGCCAGCCGTGCCATAAACAGGCCGACTTTGTTAGCCTGACTGATCAAACAAACAAACAAACAAACACCACTCGAGGGGGGGTGCAGACAATTCAACCAGCAGCCACAAATCATCAACTGCTCAATTAACACACATCAACTGAATGCCAGAGCTAAGTCAGCCGTACCATCAGCTGGCCGACATCATTAGTTCCGTCACTTCAGTCACTTCTGACTCTTGCTTACCTTGAAAATCTTGTCCTATCTTGTCTTTTCTTGTCTCGTCTTGTCCTGTCTTGTCCTATCTGGTCCTATCTTGTCCTGTCTTGTCCTATCTTGCCTTTTCTTGTCCTGTCTTGTCCTATCTTGCCTTTTCTTGTCCTGTCTTGTCCTTAGATCGCTTTGTTGTAAATTTTTCAAAGTTTTTTTTTTTTTTTCAAAATTTTTCTAAGTTTTTTTTGAAAATTTTGAAAATTTGGGCATAGGTACCCCACTCCAACAGGGTCCAAAGATGTTGATCAACTGAAAAAATTCTGATTTGTCACTCCTTATATACCCACAGAAGATCATTCTAGAAAAAATCAATTAAAAACTAGTTTGAACCGGTTTGAACCGCTTTGGAACCATGAATTTTCTAGAATGATCTTTTGCGGGTATATAAGGACTGACAAATCAGAATTTTTTCAGTTGATCTTCAACTTTGGACCCTGAAGGAGTGGGGAACCTATGCCCAAATTTTCAAAATTTTCAAAAAAAACTTTGAAAAATTTTCAGTTTGGTTGCCAATTTTGTTAGTAGATGGCACTGACACACGTCTATTCAACCACGAGTTCACTCACCTGGCTTCCACTGCCTCCAGCTATCAGCCGCACCATTCACTGAAAAAACCTGCTTTGCAAGTGACCTGCCTGTTGCGTAACCGTAGTGAGCGCCGTCTGGTGAGTTTTAGATGGATTAAAGGTGTAAACAGAGCAGGAAGAAGCAGTCGGTTAACGGTATGATTCTGTCCTTTCTTGTCCTTTCTTGTCTTTTCTTGTCCTTTCTTGTCTTTTCTTGTCTTTTCTTGTCCTTTCTTGTCCTTTCTTGTCTTTTCTTGTCTTTTCTTGTCCTTTCTTGTTTTATTGTGAATTTTACTAAGTTTTTTTTTCAAAAATTTTTCAAAGTTTTTTTTTGAAAAAAATCAAAAATTTGGGCATAGGTACCCCACTCCGACAGGGTTCAAAGTCGTTGATCAACTGAAAAAATTCTGATTTGTCACGCCTTATATACCCACAAAACCGGAAGTGATGAGTCATCACAGAACATTCTAGAAAATTCCAATCAAGGACAATCCAAGAAGAAATAAGAGATAATAAAAATTCTAGAAAATTCCAATCCAGGACAATCCAGGAAGAAATAAGAGATAATAAAAATTCTAGAAAATTCCAATCAAGGACAATCCAGGAAGAAATAAGAGATAATAAAAATTCTAGAAAATTCCAATCAAGGACAATCCAGGAAGAAATAAGAGATAATAAAAATTCACTCCTTATACAGGGTGGAACAAAAGTCTGTTCCCCTCAAATATTTCCTGAGCAATTGCATCTAGGCCAACTTTGATGAAGCGAATGTATAGGAAGTTGGCAGAGAGCAATTTAATGATGTCATCAAATTTGACCTTGAAGGCCATTTTCAAGGTCATTCACTTGCTAACTTCTAAACCAATCAGGTTAGAGCAAAAAAGTCAATTACAAAGTTGTAGAGCACCAGCAAATTAGTACTATCCAACTTATCTTAGTCATCTTAAGTTAAATGTTTTCTTTTTAAAAAGGAGACAAATCAGAAAAAAATCAGCAAAGTGAAATTTTTTTTATCTTGTGATAATTATCGAGGCATTAAAAAAAGGCAGTAGGTGCATTCAAAAACTCTAAAACGCCTCTAAAACTCGTTTTGTGTTTGTACGTGTAACGTCATTCCCATTAAATAACATGGGAATAACGTTACACGTACAAACCCAAAATGAGTTTTAGAGGCGTTTTAGAGTTTTTGAATGCACCTAGTGGTTTTTCTTGTTTACTTGCATAATAATGCACATTTGGATACGTTTATTTAAGTAATTCAGTATTTTTGTAATAGAAATTTAAGTTTTGTCACAATGGCTGGCTTTATTTCAGCTGATTTGCCCCCTTTTTAAAAAGAAAACAGTTAACATAAAATGACTAAAATAAATTGGATAGTACTAATTTGATGGTGCTCTACAACTTTGTAATTGACTTTTTTGCTCTAACCTGATTGGTTTAGAAGTTAGCAAGTGAATGACCTTGAAAATGGCTTTCAAAGTCAAATTTGATGACGTCATTGGATTGCTCTCACCCAACTTCCTATATGATTGCTTCATCAAAGTTGGCCTAGATGCAATTGCTCAGGAAATATTTGAGGGGAACAGACTTTTGTTCCACCCTGTATATATCGCAAAACGGGGAATCCCCTCCAAAACCAGTTTGAACCGGTTTGGAACCGTATGACATCACGCAATTAAATATCTTTTCACTCGTGAAAAAAAATTTGAAGAGTAAGCATCATTTTTTTATGCTCCTGAAATCCATCTGAGTCATTGCCTGTGAGACACGTCACGTGACCGGTGAAAAACACACAACCATTTTTTTGGACCGATCCTAATGAAACTCGACCATCTGGTCAAACCCGTATATAAACGGCCGCCATTTTGTCCATTTTGTCCTCGGGCCAAATTTGGGACTTTTAGTAGCCAATTTTGATAGTAGATGGCGCCGACACGTGTCAACACAGAAGCTATTGCCCGAGGGCATGACGAGTGACCGGTTCATACACACAACCATTTTTTTGGACCGATCGTAACGAAATTCGACCATCTGGTCAAACCCGTATATAAACGGCTGCCATTTTGTCCATTTTGCCCTCGGGCCAAATTTGGGACTTTTAGTAGCCAATTTTGATAATAGATGGCGCTGGCTAACCTAAACCTAACCTAACCTAACCTAACCTAAACATCCTCATTCTCCCGCCCTCAAACCACCACTTCCTTAGACTTCTAATTTGGTTCCTGAAATGATGAATTGCCCATTTGGTGCTTGATCCAAAGGAGTAAATTTTCCAACAACAGAGCGCCATGGAGCTTTGCCAGAATGTCAGTGCGAAGCGACGTTGGAATGATGATTCTCGACGCTTTGAGCAGTATTCTACAGTCCACTGTCATGTCTGTCCGATGTTGCCAAAATTCTGTTGCTGCTGTTGGAATTTCGTGTTTCGTGGGCCACCCGGATTGGGTGTAATCGATGAGTGTGCGACAGGTTTCGTCAGCCTGTTGTGCCTCGATGATTTTGTTGTTTATCGATGCCAAACAGTCCTCCGTACTTGTTTTGCGCATTTCTTAATGTATTACTGCATTATGCAGCCTAGTGTATTTATTAGGATTTATTTCATTATTTAACATTGGGCATAATGCTGCCTCTATACTGTTTACATTTGTATTACTTATTATCAACACCAGATGGTGTGCATGTATGTTTTTCACAATCACAATGGCCGCTTGCACGCCAGCAAGCACTCATGTATTTTCTCCATCTAAATGGACCAAATTATGTAAGCATTTTTGTTTTTATTAAACATTTAGTTTATTTTACATTGTGTTTGCTATATATAAGCACTTTAGAGTGCAGTGGCATTATTTTCCAACCGTTTTCAAGTGTTGGAAGTGCGCGCACGTCATTGCGCTCACATTTGCCGTGTTTAGGCATCTAATCACGCTTCCACACACAGTATTTCGTACTGTGCAGCGCACTCCTCTGCTACAAGTGGTAGCAGAGGATGGTTGCCACATAAAACGACCATTCTTTGCGTAATTTTCGACGTAACATTCGCGAAATTCGCGTTTTTGCGCCGAAATTTGTTTAATTTCAGGTATCGACGATTTTGCTTCGAGTTTCGTTTTGCGAGCGTTCCCGACGAACAGCCGACGTTCCCACGCAGTCTGCGTGCACGATTCCACGATTTTTCATTTAATATTGTCCGAATTTCCGCGGGACTCGCGATTTTCGAGACAATTTTCGCATATTTTCAGATTTCCAACAAGATTCGACGTTGGAAACCCACTGGACGCAGTGTGAACGACGAATTGAGGAATATCCCGACCTCGTACACAGTGTACGGTCGTTGTAACGACGATTTGAGATTTTTCGGAGATTTAATCGACGAATTACGACGATTTTTGCATTTAAATGCACAACAACGCCATTTTCGATTCTCGAATATTGGCGCAACGTCTCATCACACTAATTAATACTTGCCTTTCAGTTGTCGTAATTAGCTTGTTAGTATTTAAGGTCGTATTAAGTTTTTGTGGGTCCTTTAGAATAGTTTTTGCTCTTCTGTTCCAGTCGGAACTACCGCATTCCTAGCCAGTGCTTACCGTGGCCAACAGGTACTCCCTGAAGAGCGTATTTGGACCTGAAGCACGCGGAAATAACTTGCAAACCGATTATAAAGTGCGGTTAGTTCGCAACACGCGACCGCCATCTTTATTCACCGAGAAAACATAAAACAGTATTGATCTGGGTTGAGGCTATTTGATCTCAACTCAGGTTACAAATCAAAAGGGAGAATAAATCTATTATTACAATTGAATAGATTTATTCTTTACAATGACAAAGTAAAGACTAAAGCAATTGATAAATAATGCCAAACATAACTAAGGAATCGCTGCTTAACAAGCAAACGACGGGACGCGCGTTATCACATCGACACAGCCAGTTGGAGTACGAAACAAGCGTAGTTTAAAAAGCAGAATCAACTGGCTGACCATTCGTAACAATATATGAAGTAACGCGCCTATTGTGCCTATTCGGAAATGCACAACAAATATGATTATCGCAAATAATTCATCGCAAACCAACACTCCCGCGCCTCCAGGCAGGCGAACGGACCCCTGTGTGTTGGCTGGCTAGGGTTATTTGGCCACTTCAGAAGTGGTCGCCCAATTCGATTGATATCCGCTTTGACAGTGCTCCGATTAGTGCGCCGTATTTGTGTAGTGCTACGCGATATTGTGCACCGAGACCGTCAAGTGCTCCAATTGTACCATTCTCCATCCAGTGTGTTTTGCTACGGGTTGTTTCGTAACTCCACGTCATGTCGAAGTCCGCAGACGGAAATCCAGGACGTCTTTGTTGGGTCAAAGCAGTTTTTCATTTCACGTATTAACGGCGCACCTTTTCTGGCTAAGTGCGTTAAAGGCGAAATTCGGGTCGCATTGTTTACTGTACTGGAATCGAGAGCCAACTGCATCTGACTGTCGCAATGCGTGTTAAATACTACAGTTGGCTCATGTTTATCAATGGATTTCGAGTTGTCGTCTGCTATGATTTAGTTTGTCTATTATTTCCCCCAGTGCATTATCCAGTGTTAATGCTGGCTTTGAGTTATCTTTACTTTGGTTTTGTAAAGAACAAATCAACCTTTCCATCAGGATGATTTGTTCTACTTTTAGATCGAGGGCAAATAGCCTCGACACCTGTAAATATTCACTTGCTCACCTGTTCTTGCCTGAATAAAGATGGCCGACGCGTTTGTGCGGTTTTCAGGCACAAAATAACTTTTGTTTCGTCTCAAGTTCCTTTCTTGGCGTTGACAACTTCACTTATCATCGTCGGTGGTAGCAGAGGATGGTTGATGGCCGAATCGTGAAGTTTGTAGGAACACGCTATAAAACCAATAAAACGCAGTGGAAATGTCAAAATAAATCGTATACGCGTGTATCCTATCCGTAATGAACTTCGGGCAGCGTGTGTAGTACGGCTGTCCTGCGGTACGTTAACGCGACGTATCGTTCATGTGCATTCGGCTGCGACGTACGACTCTCGGAATATTTAACGAAAATAAATGTTATAATATAAATAAAGTACTCACGTGTGATAATAGTCTTATTATCACACTTAATCCTTGGTGAAAATCAATCCAATCATGATGTTTTCACAAAACTGTCCAAGTAAATGTAGTTGGGCCTAAGTGATGTTGGAAAACACACTGCTCACATGCTCTGGAAAGTAGGTGAAGTTCATAAAAAATAGCCCTAACTTGATGAATGTATAATTAGGTGTAAGACCAAATAAAACACGATGTTGCCTTATTGGAAAACAAAAACAGAGTGAAGTTTTATTCACGTGATGTCACATAACATATTTACACAGAACAAATCATACAGTTAAATCCCCAATTATTACATAAAGAAATAATCACTTCGTTTGATGATGTAATCATTGTGACATCATCAATCTCGACTAGTGCAACGCAAGTACGCTATGGATTTACACATTGCGCCCTCACGCAGCAAACAATCAACAAATTTCACAGATACTATGCCAAATACACCGAAATTAATATATAATCACAACAATATACATTTTGGAACATTGAATCATTATTACACACTAAATACGTCATATATATTCGAGTGCCTTCAACATTTCGGCTAAAACAAACATAATATCTCGAATTCAAATTTATTAAACACGATTGTCGTGTAGCTTTAACATGAGGTCAACGTGGGACATTTACGCAATTCCCAACAAGCACCCCCTTAAATGTTACACTTTGTACAAACATTTCAATTTCCATCCTCTGAGGTATCCAGCATACTTGAACACAACTCCCTCAGTCTATCCCGTGGCAGCCATTTGGTAAATAAATCTGCCAAATTCCATTTACTCGGAATTTTCTCGATCGAAAAATATCCTTTTTCAAACCAGTCTCTTAAGAAACAATAACGAATGCGAATATGTTTTGTTTTGGAATTTTCTAAGTCGTTTTCCACAAATTGTATGGACGACAAAGAATCTGAATACACTATTGGCATATTGATGTAATCGAACAAAAAGCAGTTTTCAAATATGCTTGATAACCAATATCCTTCCTGGACTGCATGGACCAAAGCCAGATATTCCGCCTCCATTGTGCTACATGCCACGGAACTTTGTTTCCGACAGCCCCAGCTGATTAGGGCATCTCCCATGAATAATGCGAATCCCCCAAAGCTTTTGCAATGGCTGAGGTCCGAAGCCCAGGAAGCGTCTGTAAAAATTTTCAAATCAGTATTAACACACTTGGAAATATCTACACAATAACCCCTAGTATTTACCACATATTGAGCAATTTGTATTAGTGCTTTTACGTGTTTTTGTGTAAAGCTTGTGTTAAATTGGGACATGTAAATTATTGAATAGAGGATGTCCGGCCTAGTTCGGGAAGCAAGAAACATCAGGCTCCCGACCAACGAGCGATATGGGAAATCTGAACCCGGATCAGTTTCATTGGGCTTCAAGTTAAATGTCGATCCAGCAGCAATTGGAACTTTGACTTTTGTATTCGGTTCCAATTTGTATTTCATTGCTAATTTATCTATATAATGCCTTTGGTGCAGGCAAACCTTCCCATCACTACGACTAAAATTTACGCCAAGCAATTTTGTAATTCGCCCCAAATTCACAATATTGAATTTCCGTTTGATCAGGTCTATTAACGCGCGCTGTGTCTCTGCATCCTTCGCAAATAACACCATATCGTCCACGTATAATAAAAGGACGGCACTGCGCTCAAAAGTGTAAACGCAATTGCAACCAATAACCTTGGTGAAACCCAAATCCAGCAGACTGGTATTTAACTCCTCGAACCACATCCTGCCGGATTGGTGTAATCCGTACAATGCTTTGTACAGGAGCCAAACACTATCTGTCCCCGGTGTCTTGAAACCTTGAGGTATTTCCATGTGGATTGGGCAGTCCAACTTGCCGTACAAGTATGCACATTTCACGTCCAGATGGACGTCCACCCAACCACGCAAGATCACCAACAGACAGAAAAACAGCCGGATTAATGTGAAATTCACGACTGGTGAAAACACTTCTGTGTAATCAACCCCTTGCGTCTGCCTAAAACCTTGTGCGACAATCCTTGCGCGATATCTGACGATATTGCCATCTTCGTCTGGTTTCAGCTTGTAAACCCACTTGTGCCCCAAGACCTTTGCCTTTGGTCGCGGCACCTCCTCGTACACCTCCCTTTCCTGTAAAGTTTCGATCTCTTCCTCCATCGCCTCTCTGCATTCTTTCGACTGAGGCGAGGAAGTCGCCTCCTCATATGTTTTGGGCTGTATGACAGCACAATACACACTGATGGGAGATGTCGTTGCTGTGAGGACCGTTTCCATTGGTTCCTCATCGGACGACTGCACGATTGTATTGATGGGCTCCTTCACTGGGGTGAAATCGAATTTTAAAGGATTGTAGAAGATTCTATTCCCCCTGCAGAAAGCCTCGACTTCTTTCTTTGTCTTCAACGGCCCTGTCCCATCTGGTGCGTAAAACAGCACATCAATTCTCCCAGCTGTAACACCTCCTTGTCTGGTCACTTGCTCCCTATCCCATCCATCTGCATCTGTGGTTCTGGTGGCAATTCGAGGCTTCTTGGCTTTTGCCCCACCTTGGACTGGTTGTGTGGGAACGGGCAATTGAGCTACAGGTTTCACCTGTGGTGGAGCCTGTGCGTGAGACATTGGGACTTTGTGTATTACGGGTGGTGAACCCGGTGGCGTAGTAGGTGGCGTTGTTTCGTGGAATTCCTGTTGATACAACCCACTCTCATCCGAATCGTAACCATTTGTATCAGGGTCCGGTTGCTGAACATTTTGGTCCACTGTATTAACCTTGGGGTATGTGTGCGGATTTTGTCGGGGGCGAAAGGGTCCCGCTTTTTAACATTACGGCGGCCTATACGTTGTTTCGTTGATCGCGACTGCGATGCGGAATTTGCGGATGTTGTTTTGGCCGAGTAGTTCGTGCGACCGAGCGCGTTTTGTTCGTTGCTTTTCGGTGTTCGGTGGGTTTTGTGACCGGTCAAGGGTTTCGCTAAAACGTGGTTTTTGTGACGGGAGGGAGGGGGGATCGGTTCATGTGCTCCGAACGCGCCGCGACGCGCCGTGACTTGGGCCAAAAACGACCCGGTCGGAAACCGGGTCCCGGGCTTCGTCGAGGCGTGGTTTTTGAGAACGGGGGGAGGGGGGGATCGGGTCGCGTGCTCCGAAAGCGCCGCGACGCGCCGTGACTTGGGCCAAAAACGACCCGGTCAGAAACCGGGTCCCGGGCTTCGTCGAGGCGCGGTTTTTGAGAACGGGGGGAGGGGGGGATCGGGTTGCGTGCTCCGAAAGCGCCGCGACGCGCCGTGACTTGGGCCAAAAACGACCCGGTCGGAAACCGGGTCCCGGGCTTCGTCGAGGCGTGGTTTTTGAGAACGGGGGGAGGGGGGGATCGGGTCGCGTGCTCCGAAAGCGCCGCGACGCGCCGTGACTTGGGCCAAAAACGACCCGGTCGGAAACCGGGTCCCGGGCTTCGTCGAGGCGTGGTTTTTGAGAACGGGGGGAGGGGGGGATCGGGTCGCGTGCTCCGAAAGCGCCGCGACGCGCCGTGACTTGGGCCAAAAACGACCCGGTCGGAAACCGGGTCCCGGGCTTCGTCGAGGCGTGGTTTTTGAGAACGGGAGGAGGGGGGGATCGGGTCGCGTGCTCCGAAAGCGCCGCGACGCGCCGTGACTTGGGCCAAAAACGACCCGGTCGGAAACCAAGTCCCGGGCTTCGTCGAGGCGTGGTTTTTGAGAACGGGGGGAGGGGGGGATCGGGTCGCGTGCTCCGAAAGCGCCGCGACGCGCCGTGACTTGGGCCAAAAACGACCCGGTCGGAAACCGGGTCCCGAGCTTCGTCGAGGCGTGGTCCCGATCGGGACAAACTCTTCCGGAAAATGTCCGGTGGAATGTTGAGAGTGTCGATGGACGACGTTCGAGTTTATATCGTAAGTAAGTAAGTAAGTATCTGACAAAACTTGCACAGAATTTTGTCAACATTTGATAAATTTCCACAGAATTTAACGTTGTTTTGCTAAAACCTGCGGAAACGTGTCTAGTCGGGCAGAAACGTCTCGTAAAATGTTGCTGAAATTCCGTGGAAATTTGTCAAAAATTGACAAAAGTTGGTGACCGACCCACATCGCGTTGCGGCGCGGTCGGAGCACGCAACCCGATCCCCCCCCCTCCCCCCGTCCCCAAAAAACCACGCCTCGAGGAACCCCGAGGTTCGGTTTCCGACCGGGTCGCCTCTTGATCCGACCCGGGGCGCGTCACGGCGCGGTCGGAGGACGGCCCTCGCCCCCAAAAACCACACTCCGGGTCACGTGGTCTCGCACCCGACTCTTTCAGTTTTCCCGTTTTCAGCCCGTTACGGCCAAGGGCCGCAACGGGCCGTTACGGGATCATGACGGGCCGTTACGGGATTGTGACGGGACCGTCGGCGGCCCGTTAACGGCTTGTACGGGCCGTTACGGGATCGTGACGGGACCGTCGGCGGCCCGTTAACGGCCCGTGCGGGCCCATGCGGGCCGTTGACGGGCCGTTGACGGGCCGTTAACGGGCCGTTAACGGCCCGCATGAGGTCGTACGGGCCGTCGGCGAGCCGAAGTCCGGGAACGAAGGCCGTTACGGGATCGTCACGGGACCGTCGGCGGCCCGTTAACGGCCCGTGCGAGCCGTTACGGGATCGTGACGGGACCGTCACGATCCCGTCAACGGCTTGTACGGGCCGTTAACGGGCCGCCAACGGGACCGTCACGACCCCATCACGGCCCGTACAAGCCGTTGACGGGGTCGTGACGGGACCGTTACGGGACCGTCGGCGGGCCGTTACGGGCCATATACGGTATTTTTGCGGAGTCGCGGTCGCGCGAGATTCGTCGCGGTAAAAGCGAATTCATTTACGGTCTCGGCTACCACTCGAAGTCGACGGCCTCGACTCGCGCGGCCACGAAATGGTTTGCGAGCTCGACACCAGATGTCACGACAAACGCGCACGTTGGTCCGACAGCGTATATCGCGCGAGTGTTTCATTTTCCTCCCGGTTTTCATCGGCACTTCGTCTCCGTTGGTAAGTTTGGTGTTTTGTGTGGTTTCTCTCTCCAATTTATTTTCAATTCTCTACTCGTCTCCCACACAGAAGAAAGATGGAAGGAGCGCAGCATGCAGAGGGCGGCAAGTCACATTACTGCGCTTTGTGCTGCGGTAAATACCCCGACAGTAAGAAACAAACATCCATTTATTTACTTATCAGTTGTTCAATTTATTTATTTATTTATTTTTTAATTATGTATATTTTATTTGATTTTAATTTTTTCTCGTTTCAGAACCGAACGGTGTTTTCTGTAAAGATGCCTTTCGTCACTGGCGACGGTACCATAACATCGGCGGAGATGCGGACGATTCCACCCGAGGGCTGCTACGAATCCATTCGCGCGACTCCGTTCGTTTGGCATTGGTGAGCTTTTAGTTTCTTCGCCGAGTTAACTAGTCAACTAATTTATTTTTTTTTATTTTTTATTTTTTTTCAAGGCACTGAGACGGGTGTACCGACACAACGACGGACGCTGTCCGTTTTGCGCGGAAACACCCTTTTTCGAGGATCTCTCTACCCATTGGGTGGAAGCGCATAGATTTCAAGCACCGACCGCCCACCAGGGATGACGGAGACAGCATCGGTGGACCGTGCATTCGATTTTATTTGACCTTTTTTTGTTTTTTTGTTTTTTTGTTTTTTTTTTGTATTGTATGACTTCTTCTTCATTTCTTTTTATTTGTTTTAATTAATTAAAAATAAAAAATAAGAATAAAAATAAAAATAAAAACAAAAAAAAAATCCACATTAATCGTAGTTGTTATTTAACGAGGCGGACGACGGAGTTTTGGTTGCCGGATTCGGTCGTAGCGGGGCACGCCATTGGTGATGTTCCCGGCGCGCGATTCAAAGTGGCCAAAGTCGCAAATGTTTCGTTGTTGGCTTTGTACGGGGAGAAAAAGGAAAGACCGAGGTCTTAAAATGTGTTTTTTTTTTTGGTTCGTAAAAAAAAAAATAAATTAATTAATTAATAAATAAAAAAATAAATAAATAAATAAATAAATAAATAAAAATTAAACAGAAAATCGAGAAAGAAAAAAAAAAAAAAACAAAACATATTACGGCGAGAGACCGCGCGAACAAATTCGGCGGCAAATTCGAACTCGGCGACCAAAATTCAAAAATAAACCGATCGACCTTCCGTATCCAACGAGCGAAGCGGGTAAACCGCGAGGTCGGCGAACTGCGAGGAAACATCGTGATCATCGTCGCGAACAACGTTTGGCGCGACAAAGACTTCAAAAAAGACAGACACGCTCGGGCACCCGATGGAAGGCAAATCCTCTCGGCGGCGAGCAAAGATGATGAACACGCGGGTGAGCTAATCGTTTCTTGGATGCTAACGCGGCGCCCGAAGTCCCTCGGTTTACTCGCCACCCCGTTGTTTGTTTGTAATAAACGATAGTGTCGTCCGATCAAAAAGTCGTTGCCGCCATTAAAACGAATGAGAAATTCTACGTTAAAGTCTCGTTTTTAACGTTTCGATCGATTCATTTTTGAAACTCGATCGAATTCAAATTTGCCACTAAACAAGCAAACAAACAAAAAAAAAAACACATTTTAAGACCTCGGTCTTTCCTTTTTCTCCCCGTACAAAGCCAACAACGAAACATTAGCGACTTTGACCACTTTGAATCGCGCGCCGGGAACATCACCAACGGCGTGCCCCGCTACGACCGAATCCGGCAACCAAAACTCCGTCGTTTTCCATCTCGTTAAAATTCAAACAAACATCCGTCTCTGGGCGCGCAAGCCACGATCTTCTTTCCGTCCCCGATCAACTGGACACGAACGCACTTCCGGGTGGCGGAATTCGGCCGCCTGGCTTCGACTCCAACTTTCTTTCTCCGGCACGGTTCCCTCGGCATGGGACGCGCCATCGAGAGGATTCGCCTTCCACCGGGTGCCCGAGCGTGCCTGTCTTTTTAAAGTCTTTGTCGTGCCAACGTTGTTCGCAACGATGATCGTGATGTTTCCCGGTAGTCTCGTTCGCTGGCTTCGACTCCAACTTTCTTTCTCCGGCACGGTTCTCTCGGCGTGGGATGCCGACCCCGTTCGCTCGGCGAGTGCATATCGGAGGGAACGTCGCTAATCGACCGCATGTTTTGCACACACGCGCCCGCGTACAATTCCTCGTTGTACCGAGCGCGGTACAGCGCATTTCCGGGCGCTCCGTAGTCCAGACGAAATGGTTTGCGGTCTCGACATCAAGTGTCACGACAACGTAGATCAAGTGCGCGTTTCATCATCCGCCCGGTCCCCGTCGCCACATCGTCTTCGTTAGTAAGTAAGTAAGTAAGTAAGTAAGTAAGTAAGTAAGTGAGTAAGTTTGATGCTTTGTGTGATCTCCCTTTCCAATTTATTTTCAATTAATTAATTAATTCTTTATTCGTCTCCCACACGGAAGAAAGAAAGATGAACGGAGCACCAGCACCACACAGAGAAGAGGGCGGTAGGTCGTATTACTGCGTTTTGTGCGGCGAGCACCCAAACGGTGAGAAACATCTATTTATCTACTTATTAGTCGTCCATTTTCTTTTTATTTTTTCATTTTCTTTTATTACGTATATTTTATTTTATTTTATTTTTATTTTTCTTATTTATTTCAGACCCGGACGGCTACTTTTACATGGACATCTTCCGCCACTGGCGACAGCGACACGACATCCGTGAAGGTGCGGACGAGGCCATCCGGGAATTGCTACGGATGTATTCGCGCGAGCCCGCTCATCTAGCGTTGGTGAGCATTTAACTCCTTCGTCTAGTTAACCAACCAACTAATTCGTTTCTTTCTCCCTTCCCCCCCTTCTTTTAGATATTGGGGCAGATGCACCAACACGGCAGACGCTGTCCGTTTTGTGCGGAGACACCCTCTCCAGACAACCTGATTGGCCATTGGACGGAGGCGCACAGGATTTCGTTAATTTGATCTTTTTCTTTTATTGTATTGTCTCAAATATATAAAAAAAAATAAATAAATAAAAAAAAAAAAAAAAATAAATAAATCCACATTAATCATTGTAATTGTTGTTGTTGTTGTTTTTGTTGTTATTATTATTATTATTACATCATTACATCGTTATTATTACAAACAAACGACTCGTCCTCGTCGTCCACCGTCTCCAATTCATCCGCTCCCAACTCGTACAGGTCGGTCCCCGGGCCCCCGAGCCTCTTCCTCGTCAAGTTCAACTTCAACGCGACCACTTTTGTCTTCTCCCGCATCTTCCTCGTCAGCCTCTCGACTCTCTTTCCGAACTTCGTCGTCGTCGTCGTCGTCGTCGTCGTCGTCTTTGTCTTCTCCTCACGCAGCGACGATAAAATCGAAACAAAACGTCTTTGATCGGGGCACTGGATCGGCGCGCTTCTGCGACGTGACCGCGTTTAGGCGCGTGCGGGGGACACGGGAGCGCGCGAGGGCGCGTCGGGCGAGCGACGGCTGCCGGGAACGACGTAACGAGGGGCGGTGGTGTCGTTACGTTTCGACGCGACCGTGTAAGAGAGGGAATGAACAACAAAATAGATGATAAAACAAAAGAAATCGACCAACATATCCGTCAACTTCGAAACGAGACAGACAAGCAGACAGACAGACAGACAGACAGACAGACAGACAGACACGCGCCTCCTCGGCCAGCTCCGGGTCGCCCGTCTTATTGATAGATCGGATTCGTCCCGTTGGCGCCGCTACCACGGTTTCCTTTGACGCCGACTCCTTTTATTTTATTTTATTTTATTTTATTTTATTTTTTTCTCTTGTTTGTTTTGTTTTTTTTTAAATATAAACCGATGGTTGGTTTGATTAAACCGCCTACTTGTAGGTTAGAAATGAAATGAAATTGTTCGCGGACTTGTCACCAGATGTCACACGGGTTTGTTTATCCACGGTGCACCCTAGCGCGCGATTGTTTGGCACCAACAACGTTTATCTGTTGTTTATCGATGCCAAACAGTCCTCCGTACTTGTTTTGCGCATTTCTTAATGTATTACTGCATTATGCAGCCTAGTGTATTTATTAGGATTTATTTCATTATTTAACGTTGGGCATAATGCTGCCTGCATCATGTTAGTATTAGTTTACTTTTTCCAACACCAGATGGTGTCAATTGTATGTTTTCTCTCAATCACAATGGCCGCTTGCATGCCAGCAAGCACTCATGTATTTTCTCCAACTAAATGGACCACATTATGTAAGCATTTTCGTTTTTATTAAACATTTAGTTTATTTTTACATTGTGTTTGTCACTCATGAGCACTTTAGAGTGCAGTGACTTCATTTTCCACCATTTCCAAGCGCTGGAGGTGCGCGCACGTCATTGCGCTCATGTTAGCCGTGTTTCGGCATTTAAACTCGCTTCCACACACAGTATTTTATACTGTGAGCGCACTCCTCTGCTACAAGTGGTAGCAGAGGATGGTTGCTATCCTTGCAGCACGCCGAAACCGCTAATTTTTATCGCCATTTTTGCGAAATTCGCGAATTTGCGATAAATTTTCTATTTGCAGATTGCGCCGATTTCCGCGACGATTTTCGTCTCTAGAACGTTCGAGACGACACGCCGACGTTCTCACGTAGTCTGCACGACCAGCTCTACGATTTTTCATTTAATTTCGTCCGGATTTCTGCGGGTTTCGCAATTTTCGAGACGAATTTCAATTTATTTTCAGGTTTTCGCCATTTTCCGACGAGATTCGACGTTGGAAACCCGCTTTACACAGCGTGAACGACGATTTGTTGGATATCCCGACCTCGTACACCGTGTACGGTCGTTGTCACGACAATTTTCGAATTTTTCGGCGAGAAAAACTACGATTTTCGACGATTTTCGCATTTTAATGCGCAACGACGCCATTTTTGCTTTGCAATTATTGGCGCAACGTCTCATCGCACTAATCAAATATTCCTTTTCAGTAGTCGTAATAAGCTTGTTAATTTTAAGATATATTTAAGGTTTTGGGGGCCCTTTAGAATAGTTTTTGCTCTTCTGTTCCAGTCGGAACTACCGCATTAACTCATTCCTAGCCAGTGCTTACCGTGGCCAACAGGTACTCCCGCGCCTCCAGGCAGGCGAACGGACCCCTGTGTGTTGGCTGGCTAGGGTTATCTGACCACTTCAGAAGTGGTCGCCCAATTCGATTGATATCCGCTTTGACAGTGCTTCGATCAGTGCGCCGTATTTGTGTAGTGCCACGCGATATTGTGCACCGAGACCGTCAAGTGCTCCAATTGTACCATTCTCCATCCAGTGTGTTTTGCTACGGATTGTTTCGTAACTCCACGTCATGTCAAAGTCCGCAGACGGAAATCCAGGACGTCTTCCCATCCTTAGCGTAGGAAACTACGAACTTTGGCAGCGCTCAATGCGCATGGTACTCCGAAGCGAGGAATTGTGGGAACACGTAACGGAAGAAGAGGAGGAAGATTTCCTTAAAACAGCTGGGGACAAAGAGAAAAAGAAGTACAAGCGTCGTAAAGCCAAGGCATTAGGCTTAATATACTGTTCTGTAAGCGAGGCGAAGAAGTCTGCGCTGGATGATTGTAAAACCCCGAAGGAAGCATGGGACATCTTAGCCAACATTTATGCGCCATCATCTCGTGCGCGACAGGCAGCCATGCGCCGCGAATTTTTGAATTTGCGCCTAGAGCAGGGCGAAGATATGGCCGACTTCTTAGGACGCGTTGACTATCATGTCCGCCAAATGAAGGATATCGGAGAGATAACTTCGCCTGATCACCACGCTTACCAATACTTGGACTTATTGCCTCGTGAATATTCACAGATTTCATTCACAACATATCACTTGCCCAACGGTGAATTTACACCAAAGAAAGTGTCTGAACAATTGCTCGCGGAA
The DNA here is from genome assembly GCA_949358305.1 of Strigamia acuminata. NCBI lineage: Eukaryota > Metazoa > Arthropoda > Chilopoda > Geophilomorpha > Linotaeniidae > Strigamia > Strigamia acuminata. The sequence goes on along the minus strand of OX442319.1, from coordinate 86,137 downwards.
CATATGCGACTCAAAGCTATGGATTCGCGCGACATAAACAATTCTAAATCTCCACGTGCCTATGCTGGTAAAAAACAGCAACGTGGGAGAAATCGTTCTCGTCCCTCTCGACCGTTATCTTCGGTGCAGTGTTTTAATTGCCAGGAATTTGGCCATTACGCAAATAAATGTCCATTACCGCCGCGCCGAGATGACAAAAATCAACCGGCAGCTTCACTTCAAAGGAAGCCGAGGAGTTCAAGCCATAAACGCAATAAGAACTCAAACCGAGATGATTCTAGACCAAGGGGGAATTCCAGCGCAAGACGAGAAACAAACTTTTTCGCAAGTGCTCCGCAACAGTTGCCCACAATTCACTTCATGCAATCACATGAATGGATCGTGGATTGTGGGGCAACAGATCATGTGTGCCACGTCCAGGCTTGGTTTCAGGACTTTGTTAAAGTTGTGCCCTTTAACATAGCATTAGGTCAAGGACATTCCGAAGTTCTAGGAAAGGGCAAAGTCCAGATTATCTCCATGACTAACAACGTAGAATGTGTCGTAAATCTCCAAGATGTGTTGTATGCGCCAAAATTTGAGGCGAATTTGATTTCAGTGTCAAAAATGGATAAAACTAAACATCACATCCATATTTGGAATGGAGACGTTTATGTCTACAAATCCGACATTAAGCATCCAATGCTTCGGGCCAAAGAAAAGGGCGGCCTTTACTATGTTGACGGCTTGTGCCCACCTTCAACGTTGATATCAACAATGGATGTGCCTATTGCGCAGTCGACCGCTCCGACCCGAACATTAGTCACGACAGAAGAGGATTTCATCCAGTATCCAAGGGCAAAGAAAAAGTCGAAAGATCCTGAACTTTTTACTGATTTTCGGCTCGAATTCCCTCCTTTGCCAAATGAAATTCCTCCACCTGTACCAATCAAAGTAACCCAGTCCAAGACACCTCCTGTACCTGTTCCTACCAATCCTTTACCTCAAGTCCCATCCTTTGCCGATACAATAAAGGCAATTCCTACAACTTCCAAACCGAATCCAAAATCGGCGAATCAAAAGAAAGTTGCAGCGCCTACGGTCAAAAAGGATGCGACTGGGATATGGCACAGCAGATTGGGTCATCTTCATACCAATGCTATGAAACTTTTGGCCGGAAATGAACAAGTTTACGGAGTTACGCCGGCAGAAGTGAACAAAGAACTCTCGTGTAATCATTGCAGAATTGCGAAATCAACGCGCATTTCTCACAAGCCGGATGCGCACCCCATTGCAACCAAGGCTTTAGATCTCCTGCACATGGATGTGTGGGGAGCCTCAAGAACGACTTCCTACGGAGGCGCGCGTTATGTGCTAACGATTATCGACGACGCCACGCGCTACGCCTGGATATTTCCGATGGCCCAAAAATCCCAAGTATTTGGATTGTTTAAGGATTACGTCACGCGAATTGAACGAGTGACGGGCAAACGAGTCAAGGCCATCCGAACTGACCGAGGAGGAGAATTCATATCGAATGAATTTGAACGCTATCTGAAAGAAACCGGAATTCAGGCCCAAAGGACCAATCCACATAGCCCCGCTATGAATGGCACAGCGGAGCGAATAAACCGCACCATGGCGGATTACACGCGTGCCATACTAGATGAAACTGGACTTCCAAACGAACTTTGGGCGGAATTCGCAGTGACTTTCTCGTACATAAAGAACCGGTGTCCTCATTCTCGTCTCAAAAATGAGGTGCCCTATATCCTGTGGCGACGACGTGCCCTTTCGCTCAGACATCTGCGCAAGTTAGGCTCCAAGTGCTGGGTTCATCACACAGCACCTGGCAGGGACAAGCTTGATCCACGAGCTTGGGAGGGCTACTTGATTGGATACGCCACCACAACGCGAGGCTACCGCATCTGGAATCCGACAGACAACAAGGTCATCGAGTCCATTCACGTCCAAATTGATGAACGGCAATCTTATAAGCGCTCTAATCATTATCGAGGTCCACAGCAACCGTGGATGGGACCAGATCTGGACCAAACGCGTCAATCGTCACAAATTCGTCAACCATTGCGCATTTCACAACCGCAAGTGAGGTTTGAAGACGACGGTCTACAATATACTGATTGGCCCAAATTTCCGGATTCAGAGGATGAATGTGATACGGACTATGACTCTGACGATTCGACCCCAGCGGGTGCTCAATTCCGGACTCCACCAGCCACTCCAACTCCGGGATCTCCTATTCGAGCCCCTTTGATTACTCCAGTAATAACACCAGTGCCGAGTCCAGTTATTACTCCCGGCAATACACCAAGTCATACACCACCTGGTTCACCTCCGAGTTTTGTAAATGCTCGTCGAGGCTCTCGTGGAAATGCGCCACAAGCTCATCAAGCAGCCCACCATGGTCCACCTCCAACTGGAGCAGCAACTGCGTATAAGTGGCGTTACATTGGTGGAGATACTGTGTGTAGACACTGGAAAAGGGAGGAACATTTGCGCAAAGTGCAGGAACCCGGCAAATTAAAAACAGATGTCTATTATTTCCCAGAAGCAGGACTCCGATTACGTTCTAGAGGTGACGTTGAGGAATTCTGTCACATGAATAACATTCCTTATGATCCTGAACTATTTTATTTTGGCAATATGGAATACGAATTGGAGGATCTTCCATTACCACTTCCTAGAGTGCATTTGTGTCGCCGTGACCCTACCAGCTATGCAGAGGCTGTGAGATTTCCGGATGCGACAAAATGGCAAGAAGCCATTAATGAAGAATTAGACACTTTTGCAAAAAGAGGCGTCTATGAAGAGGTCCCTAAACCGGAAAATACAACCATATTAGGGTGTAAGTGGCTCTTCAAACTGAAGGAAGATGCTCTAGGCAAACCAGCCAGATATCGCGCTAGATTAGTGGCACAGGGCTTTCGCCAAACGTTAGGAGTAGACTACGATGAAGTATTTAGCCCTGTTGTCAACTTTGTTCTCATACGCCTATTCTTCTGCCTGCTAGTAGTGCTTAAAGGGTGGAAGGACGCGCATTTGGATGTGAAGTGCGCGTACCTATACGGCGATCTTGCGCACAAAGTATTGTTACGTGGATTCTGGGCTTCAATCCGAGTTCCACGCAACTGTTGTTTGACTGAGTGATAGAGAAAGAATGAGGCGTTGTTTTATATTTTAAATTCAAATCTGATCTTTATTAGATCGGACAGACCAAGTCTGTTCGACCTTCATTAATTGTGCGCTTTACAACTCGAATAAATCATCACTATTAACCTTGAATGAAATGGCATTTATATTATATTAATTCAGTACAACTAAATAACACTTTACAACTGGGTGATAAATTGCATAAATCATAATATCAGAAGATAGCCGTCAGCCGTACCCTTTGTTTATCGGGCGACATTAGGCTAGTAAGTTAAATTGATGTTCTCTGAAAAGCAACATAAGATTAAGTGAGCTGTCTTAGAGTGGGTCAGTTCATAGGAAATCTCCTATTCTCCCCTTAATCGAATTGATCGGTCTAACAGACGACGATGACGGTTTCCAATCGCCACGCCATCTGTTGCCGAAATTTAGCAACATTAAACCAATAATGGATCAAATTACGTGTTACGAATCGCGCATTAATCGACACGGTTCGTACACGTGACAACTCCCTTTTTTGCTGTGATTTGGACCCCAAATTACAAATTTCGGTCCAGACAGGTCTCTTTTATAGTCGGACATTCTTAAGGAATGTTCGGTTGCTCTTTGCTTTTTATACAAGTTATCACTCAGCTGTTTTACAATTATTTCTCAAAATCAAAAGAAAATTTCACAATTTTTACATGTACTCCCTTTTAGTTTAATCTATACAGATCTTTTGTATTTCTATAGTTTATTTTACATGTTCCTTGAAAAAAAAAATTGAAAAGTACAAAAATAAATCAAAACAAAATCAAACTTAAATTTCTTCGAAAGGTTCGAATTTTCCATTTGACGGTCCTTCGCACTGTTACTAAGCACTGAACGATTCCAACCTACTTATGATAAAACGAAACAAAATGCGATTAAATAATATCAACTATATTATGCCTAATAAATAAAATTATTCCTATTGTAAATAAATATTCCATAATAAACTTCAAACTTCTAACAATTCCTAAAAGAATTTCAAATTAATTAAATTTTTCTTTCATTTTTCAAGTTTTCTTTAAAAAATCATTAATATTTTCAAAAAAACAAACATCGACTTATTCCATTTTACTTATTTACAATAAATTATTCTTATCAAAATTCAATCAAATTTCTATCGAAAAATATTTACATTCATCAAACTTTTTCAATTTTAACAAAATTCGTAATGAATTTCCCAATCGCGTCCCGAATCATTCGTGTTGTTAGAACTAAATTTTCCAAATTTTCTCTTTGAAATTTATTTTTAATTTACTCTACTATGCTATTAAATTCAGCATTTTATAATTTTAAAACTTTACCTAAATTATTAAGCCTAATTAAAATTCAATGCAGATGAACGAAGATCGCGTTGGGTCCTTTCGCGTCCCCGCCATTCGCACTTTCATTACTTCTTATTTATGCTTTAAAATCATTTTATTTCACACTAATGTGTCATTAAATTTTACTTCTAATTATTTAAAATTTTAGTTTAAAATATTTTCACCTAATTAAAATTCTAACACGAATGAACGAACATGGCGATTAGTTTCACTTTACGAAAATCGCTCAAGAAACGTTTAAAACCTCAAAATTCATCTCTAAAATCACTTAAAATTATCAATATCATTCGTACAAACCTTTTGAAATATAATATCATACACAAAATATAAATAAATAGACAATAAAAAGATTTTGTTTCCGGGTCACACTATGAGTTCGTGTTCACCGTAGTAAGAATCAATAGCAATGACGATAGTCTTTTCGTTTCTGCGGTCTGAGTCTGCGCGACCGGAAATCATCTTTTTGTGTATTTACGCCATCCTGTGGCGGATTTTTAAGTTGATTTTCATTAGTTCCTATCAAAGGCTGTGGTTCAAATAGCGATTTTAATGAGATTTGTTCTGTATCGTCTATATAACGTTCTCTCGGTTTGATTTTCGTCATTTCGACTGGTTTTTTAATGTTTTCTTCTACACTTTGTCCTTTTTTACTGATTTTCTTCACTTTATCAGCAAATTTCACTTTCTTTTCTGGTAATTCTTTCAAAACTTCGTCTATTTCTGGTTCAACTCGTTCTTTATACGGTTTCAGTCTTTCTACATTCACTATATCACTTTTCTTTCTTGTTGAATTGATTATTTCATAATCATTCGGTGCTGTTCTTCGCACAATTTCATATGGGCCGGAAAATTGCGGTAAAAGCTTCTCTGACAGGCCAACTTTTCTGTTAATGGTTTTCAGATATACCAATTCACCTGGTTCAAACTCCTTGTTGACTCTATCTTCATCAAACCTTTTCTTGCTTTTTGCTGATTGTTTTTCAAGCCTCTCATTTGCAATTTTCCTGGCTGCTCGAATGAATTTCGCTGTTCTTAAAGTAAACTCTTTCTGTGGCAAATCCAAATTTACATCTACTGTCAAATCCACATCATATCCTCGTAAAAGATAATGTGGTGTATAACCTGTTGTTTCATGAACGGCCGTGTTATATGAAAACAGGAGAAATGGAAGAAATTCGTCCCAGTCAGTATGTTCTTCATTAACGTAACTTTGCAACATTTTTGCGAATGTCGCATTAAATCTCTCAGTTAATCCGTTTGTTCTTGGATGGTATCCTGACGTAGTTTTATGCAAACTTTTAAACATATTTGAGACTTCCTCAACCATTTTATTCCTGTATTCTGTTCCACGGTCACTTAAAATCTCTCTTGGACTGCCTTCTTTCAGAATTACTTCATATAACAACGTTCTCGCTGCTTCTAAAGCTGTAGCTACTGCTGCTGGTCTGGCTATTGCATTTCTCGAAAGATAATCAGTCACAACAAAAACATATTTATTTCCAAGACGTGATAATGGAAATGGTCCAAGCGTATCTATTCCAATTCGCTCAAAAGGCTTTGAAACTGTTGACCATGGCTGCATTAGTCCCTTCGCTGGTGTAGTCATCGTTTTTGCTTTCGCGCAACTTTGGCAGGACAAGACGTAATTTCTAACGTCCCTATAAATTCTTGTCCAAAAGAATCGTGTTCTTATTCGTTTCCATGTTTTTGCCAATCCTAAATGAGCTCCTAGTAATCCATCATGCATTTCATATAATACATCTGTTTGAAGTTGTTTTGGAACTACTAGTAACAAATCTTCCATGTTCAGGGAACTATTTAGTTTTTTCTTCCTGAACAACATTTTGTTTTGAAGAACGAACTGCTTTAGAGGTCGTCTTCTTTTTCTTGGAAGTTGCTCTTGGTTTTCTAGCGCTGTTATGAGGTCCAGAAGTTTAGGATCCTTCCTCTGCTCAGCAGGGAGGTCCAAATTTTCTAAGAGAAGCGAAGGCAATTTTTTGATTTCTTCTTCACTTAACTCTTCCTGGATCCTACTCAGGGCATCAGCATCTGTGTGCTTCTTGCCACTTTTATGAAATATATCAAAATCATACTCAGCTAGTTGCAGCGCCCACCTGGCCAGCCGTCCATTTGGATTTCGGACTCCTTTCAGCCATTGGAGGGCAGAATGGTCGGTAATAATTTGGAATTTCTGTCCATATAAGTACGGTCTAAACTTTTCAATCGCAAAAATGATTGCTAACATTTCCCTTTCAGTTGCAGTGTAATTCATTTCTGCTGTGCTCATCATACGACTTGCATAAGCGATGGCACGCTCTTGATTGTTGACTTTTTGCTTCAAAATAGCTCCTAATCCATAGGCACTTGCATCGCATGAAATCATGAAAGGCTGAGTAAAATCTGGATGCGCTAACACCGGCACTGTTATTAATGCTGTTCGAAGCGTGTGGAATGCTTTCTCATGGGGAGGTCCCCAATCAAACTTTTCATCCTTTTTGGTTAAATTCACCAGAGGTTTGGAAATGTCCGCAAAACCTTTAATAAATTTCCGGTAATACGAGCATAATCCAAGAAAACCACGTAGTTGTTTAACGTTCACAGGAATTGGAAACTTGGCCACAGAATCCAGGTTCCTGGGATCCGGTGAAATACCTTCAGCATCAACCACATGTCCGAGGTATCGTATGGTGTGTGTCGCAAACGTACATTTACTCAGTTTGACTTTTAAATTCGCTGCTCTCAGCTTTTCGAAAACTGCCTCCAAATCGACGAGGTGCTGGTCGAACGTCTTTGAGAACACTATCAAATCGTCAAGATATGCTATGCATACTTTTCCCAGGAGGTTACCAAGTACCTTATTCATCAATTTTTGAAAGGCTGCTGGACTGTTACATAATCCCATTCCAAGGACATTAAACTCATAGTGTCCGCTTGAAGTAGTGAACGCTGTTTTCTCACGATCTTGTTCATCTATTTCAACTTGGTGATATCCCTGAATGAGATCCATCATTGAAAAATACTTTGCACCCGCTAGCTGATCTAGGGTGTCATCTATACGTGGTAAGGGATACACCATTTTCTTTGTCACTGCATTCAAACGTCTCCAATCTACACAAAATCTCCATTTGCCGTCTCTCTTCTTGATGAGTAGTACTGGTGCACTCCATGGGCTCTCGGATTCTCTAATGACTCCTTGCTCAAGTAACTTCTTTGTTTCAGCATCCTCGATTTCTTTTTCCTTAATTGATCGTCTATAAGGTTGTAAATGGATTGGAGGAGAATCTCCAGTATCAATTCGATGCCTAATCGTGTGAGCTCTGCCTAAATCATTATCAGTCTTCGCAAATCTATCTGAATTTTTCTTCAACAATTGTAGCATCAGCTCTTGTTGTGATGGCGTCATATTGTCATTTGCCATAGACGTGCTAAAGTCAAAATGATCATCTCTTTTTTCATCAAGCACGCCAGACTCAATTACATAAAAAGCTTTTGCAATTGCTGAATTACGTCCCAAATAGATTGTCTTTTTAGTCGGATTTGCAACTCGCAGAACTCCTTCCCCTTTTCTGAATTTGGTCAATGTTTTACAGCAAATCACTCCAAATCGATCTACTACTCCACTAAGTGGTTCAATAAATAATTCATCGTCTACTTTCTTTGCAATTTTTATTGGTACTACACATTCATGTAAAGCTGGTATAGTAATAGGTTTCAAAACTCGAGCTATGTAATTTTGATCGGTATGATTTTTTGACATTGGGAAAACTTCTTGTTGTTCATCTTTTGGGCCTACAAAGATCTTCTGGTGGTCATAATCAAGTTTACACCTCGCAGATGTCAGAAAGCTATGTCCAAGCAGTAAATGGTGGCCAAATCCGTTGACGATCAGCACTTCAATGGTGTGTTGCTGTTGTCCAACGTCAATAGTGATCTTGGTTTTTCCTTCTGGGATTATTATTGAACCATCTACAACTCTAAGTCGAATGTATGGACATGGTTGATATTTGAGCTGCAATGTTCTTACCAAATCTTCATTAATAATATTACGATAACCTCCAGAATCCAAGACACCTGTTATCTCCATACCATTCACCACTACTGGAATTTGCAAAAGTTCATCTGTGGCGTTCAACTCAATAATTTCTAACTTCCTTTTTCTTCTTCTCTTCTTTTTGTTATTTCGTCTTTGTGGCCATTCTAGTTTCCCGATGCATTAGGTGGTCCACCACGTGGGGCTCCTCGATTTCCTCGGCCTTGGTAATTTTCAATAAAATTTTTACCTTTATAATTTGGATTTTTAGGATGACCTTGGTTATTTGGATTCCCCTGTTGTCTTTGACCTTGTGGTGGGTTCCTTTGCTGTTGTGGCGGATTCCATTGCTGTTGTGGGTATTGTTGTTGGAATCCTTGACTTGAATTATTCCACTGATCATTCCAATTACCTCTATTTTGACCTCTATTGTTCCATCCTCTACCTTGGTTCCAATTATTGTTATTATTCCACCATCCTCGTTGTTGTCCAGGTCGTCCTCTAAAGTTACCTCTATTGTAGAACTGCGCCTGGTTTGGATGTGGCGTATACCATTGGTTTTGGTAGAAGACTGGAGTAACCTCTGCATATTGAACATCCCCAAACTGCTGCTGTTGTCTTAGCACTTTGACCTCTGCTAACAACTCGTCTTTTGTTTTATTGACGTCGCTCGGTTCTACCAAGCAACTTGGTGTCACCTTGCTAGGTGTATCAACAGCTTTTTGCAGTAGGGTTAGTAAAACTTCTGCAGGGTCCTCATTGAATGCATGAGCTTCCAATAACCCAAGTTGAGATGTTAGTTGATCCAACGTCTTTGGAAAGTTGACTACTAATTTATCTCTAGTCGCCTTTTTAAGTGTCTGAAACACATGAAATATCTTTTGCTCTTCGGTAAATGATGGTCTTGCAAAAGAACATTCTTTTAATATCTTCTGCATGTGTGCCAAAGCCGTTCCATCCTTGTGCTGCATTGCTTGTAATTTCGACAAAATCGTTGTTATTTGTCGTCTAAATTTCGTCTTCAACGCATCTTTCCATTGTGTCCATGTTCTAGTCGGATACAGTGGAAGTTGATCTAAATACCATGATGATGCGGAAGATTTCAGCACAATTGACAGATGCTTAATACGCTCAATATCATCGGCGATCGTATCTTCATATCCAATCAACCACGTGTCAATATTTCCTGTAGCCGGATCAAAATCAACTGGATTTCTTCTATTGACCACTAAGTTTTGTAACACTGTCTGTATTGCTACCAGTTCTGATGATGGCGAAGCGTTAGCCATTTTAGTAGAAGATTGTTCAATTTTTATTTCCACTTTTGGTTGAATTGGTTCCTCGTGCTCTTCAATATCTTTGGCTGCGTCCTCAAATACGTCGTCCAAATTTACCTGTACCCTTTCCAAAAGATCGCCTAATTCTGATTGTTTCTTAGGCAATAACCAATTATACACCTCTGGATCTATTAATCTTTTATTACGCTGCTCGGGAGTTTCCAGATCTTCCCTTTTTTGTGTTTTTTGTTCACCTTTGGATTTTGATCTATACTTCCGACCAGTTACTTTATCATCCAGTAACTCTTTGGGTGTATCAGGTTCTCCTGGTTCCTTTTTGGAAAACAGATAATCTGCTACAAACTCTGGCAGTTTATAACGTTTGGATTCCGCAATGATTAATTAATTAAACTGAAGACACAATCCTTTGAAGCACTTAGAATCAGTTTATTCAATTGTAAATAACACTATAACACTTTTAACTCTCTGAAAACAAGTCAATGATTAAACAATTCAAACAATTCAATCTTCATAATCAAATTTCAAAATTTTCACAACAATTAAATTTTTCACGGTCATATTTCAAAACTTTATTAAATCTATTAGTAATAAATATTTAAGAAAACCTTTTATTAGTAAATAATTACAAAAATATCCTGAAATTCAAAAATTCATTAATAAATTCAAACTATATATTTTATTACTATACACTTTCATCAAAATGGAAAACACTAAATTCCTTATTCAATAATAATAAACGTCACCATTCATATTCAATTTACAATTAAACTTCACAATAAATATCACTCAATATCACTTCATTCAATTAAATATTCAAAGTTATTTTGTTATATTTTATCTCTTAATTTCACCAATTTTAAACTCAATTAAGTCTATTATCTTTATTAGCAATGAATCACCTCTTTCATTTCTATCGCTCTTATCAATGAATCATCTGTATGCAAATTAAGTTACAGTTTTTCAAACTTTTATATGATTTTTAAACTAATTTTCCACAAATTTCAATTCTAATTGCTTTAATTTCCCAATTTTAATTTTCCAATTTCCTGAAAACCAATCACTAGGTAAACTCAAGCAAAACTAAGCTTAATTTCAAAATTTCCACTAATTTTCAAATTTTATTCTAATTTTTATGCGGTATGGGAAAGACTCGCATCTCCACCATTTGTTACGTGGATTCTGGGCCTTTCTGACCGAGGTCCACGTGACTGTTGTTGAATGAGTGAGGGGAATGAAAAAGGCGTGTTTTATATTTTAAATTCAAATCTGATCTTTATTAGATCGGACAGACCAAGTCTGTTCGACCTTCATTAATTGTGCGCTTTACAACTCGAATAAATCATCACTATTAACCTTGAATGAAATGGCATTTATATTATATTAATTCAGTACAACTAAATAACACTTTACAACTGGGTGATAAATTGCATAAATCATAATATCAGAAGATAGCCGTCAGCCGTACCCTTTGTTTATCGGGCGACATTAGGCTAGTAAGTTAAATTGATGTTCTCTGAAAAGCAACATAAGATTAAGTGAGCTGTCTTAGAGTGGGTCAGTTCATAGGAAATCTCCTATTCTCCCCTTAATCGAATTGATCGGTCTAACAGACGACGATGACGGTTTCCAATCGCCACGCCATCTGTTGCCGAAATTTAGCAACATTAAACCAATAATGGATCAAATTACGTGTTACGAATCGCGCATTAATCGACACGGTTCGTACACGTGACAGTATATATGCGCATTCCAGCTGGCGCAACATGTTCAAATCCAAATCATGTATGGCTCCTGATAAAGTCGCTCTATGGTCTCCACCAGTCCGGGCGCCAATGGTTTGAGAAATTAGATCAAACATTGCGCGATTTAGGATTTCGCAGATTACCAGGATGCAACTGTGTATACATATACGGAACTTCCGCCGTGATGCTAATATACGTTGATGATATAGTTCTATTTTACGCGACGGATAACGTCCTTACACAATTAATTGCGCTCATCAGCACCAAATTCGATGTCGTGAATTTAGGACCAATTACGAAACTCTTAGGTGTAGAGTTCATCCGTACTCCCAAAGGAATCTTCATCATCCAACGTGCATACATACAGAAGATTTTCAAGAAATTTGAAATTATCGCCGATAAACTCATCAAGGTCCCAGTAACACCTGGAACGACGCTCGTTAAAGGGTCGAAAGAGGACTTGCCAGAATTTCCTTATCGTTCGTTAATTGGCTCTCTTCTCTTCCTCGCATCGAGGACACGACCTGATATATTATTCTCAGTGATAATGTTGTCACAATTCAACAATTGCTACAACCACACTCACATCAAGGCGCTCATGCAGGTTGTGCGCTATGTAGGCAATACTTTGGATTATGCAATTGAACTGTCAAATTGTTCCAATGGACAACTATGGGGATATACTGACGCGTCCTGGGCCACCGAAGTCAGCACTTCTTTGAGTTTTGGCGGGTATATAGCTTTTATTGGAAACGTCCCCATCGGATGGAGTTGTAGAAAACAGACCAGCGTGGCGTGCTCAACGATGGAGGCGGAGTTTGTCGCCCTCGTTGAGTGCGTCCGTGAGCTTTATTGGCTGGATTACGTCTACAGTTCCGTACCAATGCTGAATAGATATTCACCACCTTTAGTGTTCTCCGATGCGCTTTCTTCCATCCAATTCACATCAAATGACGTGGAGAACAGTAAAACGAAACATATCCGAGTGAAATTTCATTGGATTCGGGAATGGTACACAGCAGGTGCATTCCAATTGCGCAAAGTCCCCGGATCAATGAACGTGGCAGACATTTTTACCAAATGGTTGGGATCATCTCAACTGCGTCTCCTGATTTCCCGGATTTTCAATTTCAACCTATCGTGACATTCTTATTTTAGTTTTACCCGAATGTGAGGATCATCGAGTTCCAGTGGGAATTTTCGGGCTTCCGTAGTGATTAATTTAACAGTACCCGGCTCGATGTTCCGAATTATTATTTCCATTATTATTATTCTATGTAAAGTTACATTTAAAGTTTTTCCCTTAACTTATTCTTTATTTTTGCGGCTATTTGCCATCGAAGGGGGAAATTGTTGTTTATCGATGCCAAACAGTCCTCCGTACTTGTTTTGCGCATTTCTTAATGTATTACTGCATTATGCAGCCTAGTGTATTTATTAGGATTTATTTCATTATTTAACGTTGGGCATAATGCTGCCTGCATCATGTTAGTATTAGTTTACTTTTTCCAACACCAGATGGTGTCAATTGTATGTTTTCTCTCAATCACAATGGCCGCTTGCATGCCAGCAAGCACTCATGTATTTTCTCCAACTAAATGGACCACATTATGTAAGCATTTTCGTTTTTATTAAACATTTAGTTTATTTTTACATTGTGTTTGTCACTCATGAGCACTTTAGAGTGCAGTGACTTCATTTTCCACCATTTCCAAGCGCTGGAGGTGCGCGCACGTCATTGCGCTCATGTTAGCCGTGTTTCGGCATTTAAACTCGCTTCCACACACAGTATTTTATACTGTGAGCGCACTCCTCTGCTACATTATCAATTGCCTGTCGATTGTCGAGTGAGTAAACAAATTGGTCTATTAACCACGATCGCGACCACACGCATGCACCCGTACACGCGGAACAGCGTACGCCAATACGGCGTGCAAATTCGTTTGGTCGCGTTTCGGTCGCGTCGCGCATGGCGGCGAGAAAACTTGATCGCGGGAACAGCTTCATTTCAACTTTTTTTTCTTTTTAATTAGTTTTAATTAACTAACTGATCAATTAATTAATTAATTAATTAATTAATTAATTAATTAATTAATAAAAATAAATAAAAATAAAATGAAATAAAATAACGAGACGCAAACGGCCGGGGTAGCGGGCTCGGTGTCCCGCTCGCGGATTTCGCGCGACGTGTTCTGTCGCCCCATCTTCGATCCCTCGTTCCCGGTTTATCGTCGCTTCTCACTCAATTTATTTTCACATTTTCACGTTGTTCGTTTGTTTTATTTATTTAATTATTTATTTATTTAATTTTTCTTCTCCCGCGTAGACACCAGATGGAAAAAGAAGAAGAAAAAATAGTCGACGAGACCGAGCTCAACATCGGAACGGAGGTTGAGGTCGAAGAAACGGATGCCGTGGCTGTAGCGGCGAAACCCGTAAGTGAAAGAGTCGTTCCGTAAACCATCTATTCATCCATTCATTTAATTAATTCGATCGCTTATTTACAGGCCACGATCGACGACGAGGCGGTAGTTCCCGACATGCCGCGGCTGCAGCGGACGACGTCGGCGGCGTCCGAGTCGACCACCGAGGAACCAAAGGTAGCGCCGAGTGAAAGAATCGCCTCGATTTGTTTCGTTTTGTTTCACGCGTTACTTTATATCTTACTTTTCCACTTATTTTTATTTTTATTTCTATTTTTCCTTTTATTTTTATTTATCTTTTTCTTTTTATTTGTTCGTTCGTTTCCAGGTCGTGTCCATCGACGAAGGGTTGCAGCCTCGCTTCCCGGACGACGGCAACGCGCCCGTGCCGAGTCCGACAGGACCCGACAGGGTGGTGGGTTTAAAAAAAAAAAAAAAAAAAAAAAAAAAATATTTGTCCCACGATTATTTCATCTTATTAACTCGTCCGCCTCTTTCCAGGTCACGCTGCCCACGCGACGGTCCGCGAGTCGGTCGTCGCTGTCATCGTCACTACCGTCGCCGCTACTGCAATCGCCGACGTATTCGCCACTACCGCCGCCATCCCCATCGACGGTGAGTGAAATTGTTGTTGGTTTGTTTGGGTCGAAACGTGCACGAACAAAAAAGTTCGAGTCCGGTAAAAATCGAGCCGAGGCCTCGACGCTTGCCCGTCCGCCGTCAAAGTAGCGCCCGAGAACGAGCGTTAGAGCGCATCCGACCAACTCGGATCTGTTTCGTTTCGCCTCGTTTCATAAGTTACTCCTTCTTTTCTTTTCTTTCGCCCGCCTTTTTCTTTAATTCGCTCGTTTACTTATATTTGTCTGTTCGTTTGTTTTCTTCCAGGTCGTGCCGGGCTCGTCGTCGTCGACGGTCGACCCCCGACCACGGCCCGCGGGACCCGAGACGGTGAGTAAAAGAATTATCGCGTAATTATTTTATTTTATCGATCCGTTTATTTCGTTTCCTCGCGGGTGACGCAGCTTTCTCAGTCCCCGGGCAAAGACGAGGACGAAGAGTCGCAGGACACCACGCTGCTCGTGAATAGCCAGGCGTCGCTCGATTCGCAGGCGACGGCGACAACAACGGCCGGGTCGCAGACCGGACGACTTGGGGTGTTCGAGGCGGCGATGATGATGCTGCGCGGTCCGAAGTCGCGGTCGACGGCGCCGGTGAGTGAAAGAATCGTCATTCCCACGCTCGTTTTATTTTATTTTCTTAGTCCGCCGCTCGTTTCGCTCCTTTCCAGATCCAGCCAGATTCGCCACGACAACAGCAACAACCATCGAATGCGTTGGCACCGGGTTTGTCGCGGCCCGCGGGTCGGGCGATGAGCGAGCGGCGGTCCGCGGAGTCCACGGGCGCGTCGCCGGTGTAAGTTTGACGCGTTCTTTGCGGGTCGCGCGCAATGTCTCACAATTTCACCTCTTTTGTAGGAAAAAGAGAGACGCGAAAGAGACCGAGGAGGAGCAGAGTGAGGATGATAGTAGTGACACCGACGACGGGCAGGGCGATGACGAGGCCGACGAGGAGCTGAGCGAGAGTGAAGCCGACGAGAGGAGTGATTGGATGCGTGGGTGGTTAGCGAAAGAGAAGGAAAAGAGGGCGATGGCGGAGAAGAAGAAGAAAGAGGAAGAAGAGGAGGAAGAGAGGGCGATGGCGGAGAAGAAGAAGAAAGAGGAGGAGGAGAAGGAGGAGAAGAAGAAGAAGAAGAAGGAGAAAAAGGAGAAGAAGAAGAGAAAAGAGGAGGAAAAGAAGGCGAGGGCGGAAGAGAAGAAGAAGAAGGAGGAAGAAGAGGAGGAAAAGAGGGTGATGGCGGAGAAGAAGAAGAAGGAAGAAGAGGAAGAAGAGAGGGCGATGGCGGAGAAGAAGAAAAAGGAGGAAGAAGTGGAGGAAAAGAGGGTGATGGCGGAGAAGAAGAAGAAGAAAGAGGAAGAAGAGGAGGAAGAGAGGATGATGGCGGAGAAGGAGAGGAAGAAGAAGAAGAAGAAGAAGCCGAATGATGAGGGGGGAGAGGTGAGAACGGAGAAGGGGACGGAAGAGAAAAAGGGCGCCAGAAAGAAGAAAAAGAAGAGAGGCGATAAGAAGGCCGTGAAGAGGGAGACGAGGGCGGGAGGGAGCGCGTGGAAAAGGATGAAGAAGGTAACGTTTTGGCATTTCCATCTCCCAACTTCGTGCATATTTCTTTTTTTTTTATATTTTTTTTTCTCTTTTTCCTTACCCGCGTTCTTTCCTCAAACAAACAGCCTGGAGTGGCCGCGAGAGGTATTTTCTTTTGTCTCAACTCGATCGTCCGTACTCACACACTCGCTCATTTACGAGTTTACTTTACTTTACCTTATTTTACTTTACTTTACTTTAATTTACTTTATTTGTTTATTTGTTTGTTTGTTTGTTTGTTTGTTTGTTTGTTTGTTTGTTTGTTTGTTTGTTTGTTTGTTTGTTTGTTTGTTTGTTTGTTTGTTTCTTTATTTATTTATTTATTTATTTATTCATTTATTTATTTATTTATTTATTTATTTATTTATTTATTTATTTAATTTTTCTCCTTTTCTCGGTAGACGCCCGGGAGATTTCCATCGCCGATCTTAATCGCGTCGACGTCTTCGTCTTCGCCGCAATCGTCGCCGGAGACGTTTGAGGCGACGGCGCCGCTTTCGTCGGAGGTGCTGCTACAGCGAGTCACCGTACCCGTGGAGCGGTTGTCGGAGAACGACATCCAGCGGGCGCGCAAACCCGCCCCGGACCCGCAGACCGTCGCCGGAGACGCCACATCACCGGCGCATCCGGAACGAGTTCCGGCGCCGTCGACGCCACGGACGTCGCCGAAGTCGCCTTTGCCGTCTTCCGGGCGAGCTTCGGTCTCGTCGCCGCAGTCGTCATCGCCGACGCCGCCGCCGCCGCCGCCGCCCCCGAAACGGTTGCCACCGCTGCACATCACCCTGCGGCCTCGGAATCTAATGTTGTTTATCAATGCCAAACAGTCCTCCGTACTTGTTTTGCACATTTCTTAATGTATTACTGCATTATGCAGCCTAGTGTATTTATTAGGATTTATTTCATTATTTAACATTGGGCATAATGCTGCCTCTATACTGTTTACTTTTGTATTACTTATTATTAACACCAGATGGTGTGCATGTATGTTTTTCACAATCACAATGGCCGCTTGCATGCCAGCAAGCACTCATGTATTTTCTCCATCTAAATGGACCACATTATGTAAGCATTTTCGTTTTTATTAAACATTTAGTTTATTTTTACATTGTGTTTGTCACTCATGAGCACTTTAGAGTGCAGTGACTTTATTTTCCACCATTTTCAAGCGCTGGAGGTGCGCGCACGTCATTGCGCTCATATTAGCCGTGTTTCGGCATTTAAACTCGCTTCCACACACAGTATTTTATACTGTGAGCGCACTCCTCTGCTACAAGTGGTAGCAGAGGGTGGTTGCTATCCTTGCAGCACGCCGAAACCGCTAATTTTTATCGCCATTTTCGCGAAATTCGCGAATTTGCGATAAATTTTCTATTTGCAGATTGCGCCGATTTCCGCGACGATTTTCGTCTCTAGAACGTTCGAGACGACACGCCGACGTTCTCACGTAGTCTGCACGACCAGCTCTACAATTTTTCATTTAATTTCGTCCGGATTTCTGCGGGTTTCGCAATTTTCGAGACGAATTTCAATTTATTTCCAGATTTTCGCCATTTTCCAACGAGAATCAACGTTGGAAACCCGCTTTACACAGCGTGAACGACGATTTGGACTAATTCCCGACTTAGTACACCGTGTACGGTCGTTGTATCGACGATTTTTTGACGATTTTCGCATTTTAAATGCGCAACTACGCCATTTTCATCTCTAGATTGGCGCAACGTCTCATCATACTAATTAAAAATTGCTTTTCAGTAGTCGTAATTAGCTTGTTAGTATTTAAGATAGTATTAAGTTTTTGTGGGTCCCTTAGAATAGTTTGTGCCCTCCGGTTCAGTCGAACCACCGCACAAACTCATTCCTAGCCAGTGCTTACCGCGGCCAGCAGGTACTCCCGCGCCTCTAGGTAGGCGAACGGATCAATTGTACCATTTTCCGTCCTGTGTGCTTCGCTTCGGATTGTTTCGTAGCTCCACGTCATTATGTCAAAATCCGTCGAAGCCAATTCCGGACGCCTTCCGATTCTCAGCGTAGGAAACTACGAACTATGGCAGCGCTCAATGCGCATGGTGCTGAGAAGTGAAGAGTTATGGGAACACGTAACTGAAGAAGAAGAGGCAGAATTCCTTAAAACCGCGGGTGACAAGGAAAAGAAGAAATACAAGCGTCGTAAAGCCAAGGCATTAGGCTTAATATACTGTTCTGTAAGCGAGGCGAAGAAGTCTGCGCTAGATGATTGTAAAACCCCGAAGGAAGCATGGGACATTTTAGCCAACATTTATGCGCCATCATCTCGCGCACGACAGGCAGCCATGCGCCGCGAATTTTTGAATTTGCGCCTAGAGCAGGGCGAAGATATGGCCGACTTCTTAGGACGCGTTGACTATCATGTCCGCCAAATGAAGGATATCGGAGAGATAACTTCGCCTGATCACCACGCTTACCAATACTTGGACTTATTGCCTCGTGAATATTCACAGATTTCATTCACAACATATCACTTGCCCAACGGTGAATTCACACCAAAGAAAGTGTCCGAACAGTTACTCGCGGAACATATGCGACTCAAAGCTATGGATTCACGCGACGTGGACAATTCAAAACATTCTCGTGCATATGCTGGTGAAAAACAGCAACGTGGGAGAAATCGTTCTCGTCCCTCTCGACCGTTATCTTCGGTGCAGTGTTTTAATTGCCAGGAATTTGGCCATTACGCAAATAAATGTCCTTTGCCATCGCACCGAGATGACAAGAATCAACCGGCAGCTTCACTTCAAAGGAAGCCGAGGAGTTCAAGCCATAAACGCAATAAGAACTCAAACCGAGATGATTCTAGACCAAGGGGGAATTCCAGCGCAAGACGAGAAACAAACTTTTTCGCAAGTGCTCCGCAACAGTTGCCCACAATTCACTTCATGCAATCACATGAATGGATCGTGGATTGTGGGGCAACAGATCATGTGTGCCACGTCCAGGCTTGGTTTCAGGACTTTGTTAAAGTTGTGCCCTTTAACATAGCATTAGGTCAAGGACATTCCGAAGTTCTAGGAAAGGGCAAAGTCCAGATTATCTCCATGATCAACAACGTAGAATGTGTCGTAAATCTCCAAGATGTGTTGTATGCGCCAAAATTCGAGGCGAATTTGATTTCAGTGTCAAAAATGGACAAAACTAAACATCACATCCATATTTGAAATGGAGACGTCTATGTCTACAAATCCGACATTAAGCATCCAATGCTTCGGGCCAAAGAAAAGGGCGGCCTTTATTATGTCGACGGCTTGTGCCCACCTTCAACACTGATGTCAACAGTGGATGTACCTATTGCGCAGTCAATCGCTCCGACCCGAACATTAGTCACGACAGAAGAGGATTTCATCCAGTATCCAAGAGCAAAGAAAAAGTCGAAAAATCCTGAACTTTTTACTGATTTTCGGCTCGAATTCCCTCCTTTGCCAAATGAAATTCCTCCACCTGCACCAATCAAAGTAACCCAGTCCAAGACACCTCCTGTACCTGTTCCTACCAATCCATTACCTCAAGTCCCATCCTTTGCCGACACATTAAAGGCAATTCCTCCAACTTCCAAACCGAATCTAAAGTCGGCGAATCAAAAGAAAGTTGCAGCGCCTACGGTTAAAAAGGATGCGACTGGGATATGGCACAGCAGATTGGGTCATCTTCACACCAATGCAATGAAACTTTTGGCCGGAAATAACCAAGTTTATGGAGTGACACCGGCAGAAGTGAACAAGGAACTTTCGTGTAATCATTGTCGAATTGCGAAATCAACGCGCATTTCCCATAAACCTGATGAACATCCTATTTCTACAAAGGCTTTAGATCTCCTACACATGGACGTGTGGGGAGCATCAAGAACGACTTCCTACGGAGGCGCGCGTTATGTGCTAACGATTATCGACGACGCCACGCGCTATGCCTGGATATTTCCGATGGCCCAAAAATCCCAAGTGTTTGGACTCTTTAAGGACTATGTCACACGAATTGAACGAGTGACGGGCAAACGAGTCAAGGCCATCCGAACAGACCGAGGAAGGGAATTCTTATCAAACGAATTCGACCGCTATTTAAAGGAAACTGGGATTCAAGCCCAAAGGACCAATCCACATAGCCCCGCTATGAATGGCACAGCGGAAAGAATAAACCGCACCATGGCGGATTACACGCGTGCCATACTAGATGAAACTGGACTTCCAAACGAACTTTGGGCGGAATTCGCAGTGACTTTCTCGTACATAAAGAACCGGTGTCCTCATTCTCGTCTCAAAAATGAGGTGCCCTATATCCTGTGGCGACGACGTGCCCTTTCGCTCAGACACCTGCGCAAGTTAGGCTCCAAGTGCTGGGTTCATCATACAGCGCCCGGCAGGGACAAATTGGATCCACGAGCTTGGGAGGGCTATTTAGTCGGCTACGCCACGACAACGCGAGGTTATCGCGTCTGGAATCCAACAGATAACAAGGTTATCGAGTCCATCCACGTCAAAATAGATGAACGGCAGTCCTATAAACGCTCAAATCACTATCGAGGTCCACAGGAACCGTGGACAGGACCAGATTTGGACCAAACGCATCAAGCGTCGCAAATTTATGAACCATTGCGCATTTCACAACCGCAAGTGAGATTTGACGACGAGTTGGAATATACCAATTGGCCCAAATTTCCGGATTCGGAAGATGAATGCGATACAGACTATGACTCTGACGATTCAGCTCCGCCAGGCGCTCAAGCCCGGACACCACCAGGGTCTCCAATTAGGATTCCAACACCTGTCCTATCTCCAATAATTTCTCCAGTGATATCTCGAGCACCAAGCCCACTTATCACACCAGGTAATACACCAACTCACACACTGCCAGGAACACCACCGGGTTCACCACCACGTTTCGTGAATGCTCGTCGAGGCTCTCGAGGGAATGCACCTCAAGCACATCCAGCAGCACAGGATGGCCCACCTCCAACTGGAGCTGCAACTGCTTATAAATGGCGTTACGTCGGAGGCGATTCAGTGTGTAGACACTGGAAAAGAGAGGAACATTTGCGCAAAGTGCAGGAACCTGGCAAATTAAAAACAGATGTTTATTATTTCCCAGAAGCGGGACTCCGATTACGTTCCAGAGGTGAAGTTGAGGAATTCTGTCACATGAACAACATTCCTTATGATCCTGAACTATTTTATTTTGGCAACATGGAATATGAATTAGAGAATCTTCCGCCACCACTTCCCAGAGTACACCTTTGTCGTCGTGATCCCACAAGTTACGCAGAGGCTGTAAGATTTCCGGATGCAACCAAATGGCAGGAAGCCATTAATGAAGAGTTAGACACTTTTGCAGAAAGAGGCGTCTATGAAGAGGTCCCTAAACCGGAAAATACAACCATATTAGGGTGCAAGTGGCTCTTCAAACTGAAGGAAGATGCTCTAGGCAAACCAGCCAGATATCGCGCCAGATTAGTGGCACAGGGCTTTCGCCAAACTTTAGGTGTAGACTACGATGAAGTCTTTAGCCCTGTTGTCAACTTTGTTCTCATACGCCTATTTTTCTGCCTATTAGTAGTCCTCAAAGGGTGGAAGGACGCGCATTTAGATGTGAAGTGCGCGTACCTATACGGCGATCTTGCGCACAAAGTATATATGCGCATTCCAGCTGGCGCAACATGTTCAAATCCAAATCATGTATGGCTCCTGATAAAGTCGCTCTATGGTCTCCACCAGTCCGGGCGCCAATGGTTTGAGAAATTAGATCAAACATTGCGCGATTTAGGATTTCGCAGATTACCAGGATGCAACTGTGTATACATATACGGAACTTCCGCCGTGATGCTAATATACGTCGATGATATAGTACTATTTCACGCGACGGATAGCATCCTGACGCAATTAATTGCTCTCATTAGCACCAAATTCGATGTCGTGAATTTAGGACCAATTACGAAACTCTTAGGTGTAGAGTTCATCCGTACTCCCAAAGGAATCTTCATCATCCAACGTGCATACATACAGAAGATTCTCAAGAAATTTGAAATTATCGCCGATAAACTCATCAAGGTCCCAGTAACACCAGGAACGACGCTCGTCAAAGGGTCGAAAGAGGACTTGCCAGAATTTCCTTATCGTTCGTTAATAGGCTCTCTTCTCTTCCTCGCATCGAGGACACGACCTGATATATTATTCTCAGTGATAATGTTGTCACAGTTCAATAATTGCTACAACCACACTCACATCAAAGCGCTCATGCAGGTTGTGCGCTACGTAGGCAATACTTTGGATTACGCAATTGAACTGTCAAATTGTTCCAATGGACAACTATGGGGATATACTGACGCGTCCTGGGCCACCGAAGTCAGCACTTCTTTGAGTTTCGGCGGGTATATAGCCTATATTGGAAACGTCCCCATCGGATGGAGTTGTCGTAAACAAACCAGCGTGGCGTGCTCAACGATGGAGGCGGAGTTTGTCGCCCTCGTTGAGTGCGTCCGTGAGCTGTATTGGCTCGATTACGTCTACAGTTCCGTACCGATGCTGAATAGATCTTCACCACCTATAGTGTTCTCCGATGCGCTTTCTTCCATCCAATTCACATCAAATGACGTGGAGAACAGTAAAACGAAACATATCCGAGTGAAATTTCATTGGATTCGGGAATGGTACACAGCAGGTGCATTCCAATTGCGCAAAGTCCCCGGATCAATGAACGTGGCAGACATTTTTACCAAATGGTTAAGTTCATCTCAACTGCGCCTGCTGATTTCCCGGATTTTCAATTTCAACCTATCGTGACATTCTTAATTTAGTTTTACCCGAATTTTGAGGATCATCGAGTTCCAGTGGGAAGTTTCGGGCTTCCGTAGTGATTAATATAACAGTACCCGGCTCGATGTTCCGAATTATTATTTCCATTATTATTATTCTATGTAAAGTTACATTTAAAGTTTTTCCCTTAACTTATTCTTTATTTTTGCGGCTATTTGCCATCGAAGGGGGAAATTGTTGTTTATCAATGCCAAACAGTCCTCCGTACTTGTTTTGCACATTTCTTAATGTATTACTGCATTATGCAGCCTAGTGTATTTATTAGGATTTATTTCATTATTTAACATTGGGCATAATGCTGCCTCTATACTGTTTACTTTTGTATTACTTATTATTAACACCAGATGGTGTGCATGTATGTTTTTCACAATCACAATGGCCGCTTGCATGCCAGCAAGCACTCATGTATTTTCTCCATCTAAATGGACCACATTATGTAAGCATTTTCGTTTTTATTAAACATTTAGTTTATTTTTACATTGTGTTTGTCACTCATGAGCACTTTAGAGTGCAGTGACTTTATTTTCCACCATTTTCAAGCGCTGGAGGTGCGCGCACGTCATTGCGCTCATATTAGCCGTGTTTCGGCATTTAAACTCGCTTCCACACACAGTATTTTATACTGTGAGCGCACTCCTCTGCTACATCTAAAGCGGAAGTTGTCCGATGGTCGCGCGACCAAGGCCGCGAAAGTGGCGAAAGCGGTAATTTTTGTCGATACTCGTATACCGTTTGTTCGCTCGTTTGTTTTTGATTGTCTGTTTAATCAGTCGTTTTGCTTCTTCCAGACACAAGGAACTCGCTCGACGATGCTCGACAAGTCGTCCGGTGGCACCGGCGCCGCCAACGAGCTGTCCGGTGGCACCAACGACGCCGCCGCCGCCGCGACAACGAACGCGGTGACGGAAGCGAGGATTAAGGCGGCGGTGGGAGCGGCGGTGGAAGCGAAGATGGAGGCGATGGAGGCGAGGATGCTCCGGATGGTGAAGGGGGCGACGGGGAGCACGTCAACGCGGCGACGGCGGAGGGGGAGAGAAGAGAACGAGCAAACGGGGGGCGGGGGAAGAAGGGGGACGAAGGGCGCCTCGTCGTCGGGGAAAGAGGCGCCAGAGAAGGAGGGCAATAAGGCCCACTACTGCGCCATGTGCGCTTTCCGCCCGGACAGTAAGAAACGAGACGAATGAACAAACATTTATTTGTTTGTTTATTTATTTATTTATTTATTTCAAATTCCAATTTTCTCTATAGAAGTGACGAAGTACGGGAGCTTCTTCCGGGACGCTTTCCGCCACTGGCGGAAGTGGCACGCCGTCCTGGACGACGCGGCCGAGGCCGCCTGAGGGTTGCTGCGGCTGTATTCGCGCCAGCCCCGTCTTTTGATTTCGGTGAATATCGAACTACCGTAGTTGAACGACTAGTTCGCTTTCTTCTTCATCTTCTTCCTCTTTTTCCTTTCTCTTTATTTATTTATTTATTTATTTATTTCATTTTATTTTATCGTCAACGTTGTTCTTGTTGTTGTTGTCCTCCTCTAGACGTTGAAACGGATGCACGCCGAAGACGAGGATGGACATTGCCCTCTTTGCTCGGCGACGCCGTCCGCCGATGGGCTGGCCGACCATTGGCTGGATGTCCATCGGTTCAGGACCACCCCCCCGGCGTGGATACGCGAGGAAGAGGAGAGAGAAGACGAGGAGGGAAGGCGAACCGAGGACGAGGACGAGGACGAAGACGACGACGAAGAAGAAGACGACGACGACGACGGCACCCAGCATGCTCGCGGTGCTCCCCATTCGCCGCCGCGAAAGAAACGCCGCCGCAACGATTGGGACGGGTCGTTATCGGGGAAGGTGTATTTGGATGGGAGTGTTCGGCTCACGCGATGGGTCGTCGACGAACTTCGGTCTTTGATCGGAGAGGTAAACGACTCTTTTACGTAAAATTTAATTTTAATCAATTAATTTATTAATTTGTTTTGTTTTGTTTTGTTTTTCCTTTTTCTTCGTTCCACAGACGGACAACGTCGTTGTTGTGACGATGGACGAGATGCTGCACAAGTGGGACATATCACCGGTGGGTATATCCGCTGCGCGTGTCGTTGTCGGCGCGTTCTAATTATTCGTTTTCCCTTTTTCCTTTCAGCCGGAACACCGGCCGCTCGTGTTGACGTTTATGGCGGAGGGGGTCCCGCCAGTGTCCGCGGGGCCATCTTCGGCGCCGGGTCTGCAGGTGCCCGTGCCCGCGGAAGAGCACGAAGACGGTGGTGGAGAGAGGTGCGGAAAAGACGGTGAAGAAGGGCGCGACGACGAC
The DNA here is from genome assembly GCA_949358305.1 of Strigamia acuminata. Taxonomy (NCBI): domain Eukaryota; kingdom Metazoa; phylum Arthropoda; class Chilopoda; order Geophilomorpha; family Linotaeniidae; genus Strigamia; species Strigamia acuminata. The sequence goes on along the minus strand of OX442319.1, from coordinate 60,800 downwards.
GGCGACTTCGAGGCGGGACCGAAGCGAGTGGAGGGGGGGAAGGTGTGGAAGGGGAAGGGGGTCGGAAAATCGAGCGACAGGGGGAAGAAGGAGAAGAAGGAGAAGGAGAAGAAGAAGAAGAAGAAGGGAGATGGAGGGCGCCATTAAGGGAGGAATTCTTCTCTTATAATTTTATAAATGTATATATTTATTTTCATTCTAATCACTATTCTTATTCTTGTCGTCGTTGCTAATTATTAATTATTACTATTATTGCTATTATTATTATTATTATTATTATTATTATTATTATTATCATCATTATTATAGTGCTCGTATTTATGATTAAACAACCTCGTTTTACTTTGCAACGCTTTGCCCGGTTTCATTTCATTTTGCTTCTCTTCGTTTCGTTTGTTTTTATTAAAGTCTCCACCGTGCCGGGTCTGTCGGTGACATTCCGATGGGCGTCGGTAGAGGGAAAGGAAAGGATCGAATTACTCCCTGACCAATCGTCTATCCACGTGTCGCGCGTGCACGAGCGACTGCGTGTGGGATTTAACAGCGGGGCGGCGTCGGCGCGTCCATTGGTTGGCTTCCAACCGCCCCCAACATCTCGTAAAAATCGACACCGATTTTATGACTTTGAGCGACTCGCTCCGCCGCGAACCCTTTCATCCAGTCCCCCCCCGCGATGAAGTTTTGGCCGCTAGCGCCCACCTCCCACCCCCCAATTCAAATTTAAACCAAGGTTGTAAAAAAAAAAAAAAAACTTCAAACTGTTCGATAAAAGATAATTATTTTTATTGCTTACAATTGGGGAACGGAAAACAATGTACAAAAGAAAGAAACGAAGAAATTAAAAAAGAAAGAAATAAATAAATAAATAAATAAAAACAAATAAATAACACGAACGGGAGAATTGTCCGGTTCGGCCCCGACTACGGGTCTGGCTGCGGGTCCCTGAGAAAAAATATCAAATTAATTACACAAATTAAATAAACAGATAGATAGACGGGCCGGCGAATCGAAACGTTTGGCCGAATTACCTACCTCGGCGTCGGGAGCCTCGGTCCAGTCGGCTCGGCGGCGGTGAGTCGCGCGATCAGCGCGGCGCGTCCACGGGGTCGACTATAAATAAATAAATGGACGAATAGACGAATAAATCAACAAATTAAATAAATAAATAAGCAAATCGATCGATCAAATCGGACAAAACGTCGAGTCGAATCGATTTACCTCGGCGCAGAGAGTCTTGGCCTCATCAACCCAGTGGCCCTAAGTCGCGCGACCAACGCGGCGCGCCCGTGGAGCCCGCTATAAATAAATAAATAAATAAATAAATAAATAAATAAATAAATAAATAAATAGATAGATCGGTCGATCAAATCTGACAAAACGTCGAATCGAATTGACTTACTTCGGTGTCGGGTGTCTCGACCCGTTCGGCCCGGGCGCCGGGAACCCCAGCCGGTGGGCCATCAGTGTGATGCGCCCCCATCCGCGGAGTGGACTTGAAAAAAAAAATATATATATATATATATACAAATAAATAAATAAACAAATAAATAAATAAACAAATAAGTCGGTCGACCGATCAATCAACCAAATTGGACAAAACGTCGAATCGAAGCAATTTACCTCGGCCTCGCCGCATCGGCAGTCGCGGAGCGTGCCGGTACAGAGGCGCTACCGTGGGCTCGACTATAAATGAACAAACAAATAAATAAATAAATCAATCAATCAATCAATCAATCAAACAAATCGAATCGAACCAATCGATCGACCGATCAAATAAACAAAAACACGAAAAAAAAAAAAATAAAATAAATAAATAAATGAAAAAATAAAGAACCGAACAGACAAACGGGACAAAACCGGTCGGTCGAATCTCTCACCTCGAATCGCCACCGATGCCGTGTTCGTTGTTGTCGTTGTTGTTGTTGTTGTTGCTGTTGCTGCTGCTGCTGCTGCTGCCGCTGCCGCTGCCGCTGCCGCTGCCGCTGCCGCCGCTGCCGCTGCCGCTACCGCTGCCGCTGCCGCTGCCGCTGCCGCTGCCGCTGCCGCTGCCGCTGCCGCTGCCGCTACCACTGCCGCTGCCGCTGCCGCCACCATCGCTGTCGATACCACCGCCGTTGTTTCCGCTCATTGCCTGGAACGTAGAAGTAGAATTTAATGATAATAATAATAATAATAATAATAATAATAATGATAATAATAATAATAATAAGAGAGGGTCGGGGTTGCAAATCTGTCAAACACGCGAGTGAGCGAGTGAGCGGGCGAGCGGCGATGGATACCGGACCGAAACCAATTCCGGCGTCCGTGCTCGCGCACATGCGTCGACAAGCACGTAGTTGGGGAGATAATTGACCGATTGTTCGATCGATTAATTGACAACTGTGACAATGAAGCGACTAATTACTCACTTTTGGGTTGTCCGAGTGTCCTCGAGTGTGGTGCGAGTCGCGTGCGGTGACCGTCTGTGCGTAGAGCGACGTTCGGCGACGTAATTTGGAAACACGGCGACTCTCTTCGCGCTCTCGGCCTACGGCACCGTGCGGTTGGTAACCCCGTCCGCTCGCCACCCGGGCCGGTGATAAAACGCAACTATTTAATCCCGCATTTGAAATTAAAATGTCTCACGACCGATTCGAATGACGAACAATTGAAAAAAATAAATAAATTTAATAAGATCCGTTGCGTCCGTCTCGCTCGGTCGATTCGTGTGTACACGAAACGCAGAAAAGGCTCGGAAAAGCTGGTCTTATCGCTTGGCCGGGCCGGCCGAGTGGGTAGAGTGATCTACTGTACGGAGTCGTGGGTCCCGTGTTCGGATCCCGCTTCCGCCGACGTTTCGTTTCTCCAGTTTGACGATCTGATTTGATGATTGAAAAGAAAATAAATATGTTTACATTACACGACCTCCGCGTAGCAACATCCTCTCGTAAGACAACGGGAGGATGGGAGAGAATCGAAAGATTCGGTTCTCTTTTTATTTATTTATTTATTTATTTATTTATTTAATTAAGTTATTTATTTTATTTATTTTTTCGTTTTTTTTCTTTTAATTTGCATCGACAAACTGGCCAGCAAATTTAAGTAAAAGTTTGTTTTCTCGCGCACACACGAACGGACGAGAACTCGCACAGCGCCACCGCCGCCACCGCCGCCACCGCCGCCACCGCCGCCACCGCCGCCATTTTTTTTTTTTTCTGTTTTCGTCGACATCGAACTCGGTTCAAACCAATCGGTTTCGTTGCCCCGACTCGCATTTTCACCGACTCGTTTATTCGCCTATTTGTTTATCTATTTATTCGCTTAGACGCGACGGCATGTCCCTCGCGCCCGAGAACGAGCCGCGAGGCGGCATCCAATTGATAATCGGGCCCATGTTCGCGGGGAAAACGACGGAGCTCCTGAGGCGCCTCGAAGGGAGAAAGGCGCTGCTATTGAAGCCGAAGATCGACGATCGCCACGGTTCATCGGAAGTCGTCACCCACCCCGGAGTCTCGAGAGCGGCGCGCGTGATCGGGGACTTAGCGGAAGCTCGAGAACAGTCGGAAAAGTTCGAAACCATCGGCATCGACGAGGGTCAATTTTTCGACGACCTGGTCCCGTTCTGTCAAGAAATGGCGGAGAAAGGGAAGACCGTGATAGTCGCGGCCCTCGACGGGGACTTTAAACGAAACCCGTTCGGACACGTGTGCGAATTGCTGCCGAAGTCGGAGCACGTCGTGAAACTCGAGGCGACGTGCTACCGGTGCCGAAGGGAAGCGGCGTTCACGAAGCGGACGTCGGGCGAAGAGGACGTTGTAGTGATCGGGGGCGCCGACAAATACGTTCCGTCATGTTGCGCGTGTTTCGCGGCGCGGCCATAGACCTGTTGTTTATCGATGCCAAACAGTCCTCCGTACTTGTTTTGCGCATTTCTTAAAGTATTACTGCATTATGCAGCCTAGTGTATTTATTAGGATTTATTTCATTATTTAACATTGGGCATAATGCCGCCTGCATCATGTTAGTATTAGTTTACTTTTTCCAACACCAGATGGTGTCACTTGTATGTTTTTCTCAATCACAATGGCCGCTTGCATGCCAGCAAGCACTCATGTGTTTTCTCCACCTAAATGGACCACATTATGTAAGCATTTTCGTTTTTATTAAACATTTAGTTTATTTTTACATTGTGTTTGTCACTTATGAGCACTTTAGAGTGCAGTGACTTCATTTTCCACCATTTTCAAGCGCTGGAAGTGCGCGCACGTCATTGCGCTCATATTAGCCGTGTTTCGGCATTTAAACTCGCTTCCACACACAGTATTTCATACTGTGAGCGCACTCCTCTGCTACAAGTGGTAGCAGAGGGTGGTTGCTATCCTTGCAGCACGCCGAAACCGCTAATTTTTATCGCCATTTTCGCGAAATTCGCGAATTTGCGATAAATTTTCTATTTGCAGATTGCGCCGATTTCCGCGACGATTTTCGTCTCTAGAACGTTCGAGACGACACGCCGACGTTCTCACGTAGTCTGCACGACCAGCTCTACGATTTTTCATTTAATTTCGTCCGGATTTCTGCGGGTTTCGCAATTTTCGAGACGAATTTCAATTTATTTTCAGATTTTCGCCATTTTCCAACGAGAATCAACGTTGGAAACCCGTTTTACACAGCGTGAACGACGATTTGGACTAATTCCCGACTTAGTACACCGTGTACGGTCGTTGTATCGACGATTTTTCTCGAAGAAACGACGATTTTCGACGATTTTCGCATTTAAATGCGCAACTACGCCATTTTCATCTCTAGATTGGCGCAACGTCTCATCACACTAATTAATACTTGCCTTTCAGTTGTCGTAATTAGCTTGTTAGTATTTAAGGTCGTATTAAGTTTTTGTGGGTCCTTTAGAATAGTTTTTGCTCTTCTGTTCCAGTCGGAACTACCGCATTAACTCATTCCTAGCCAGTGCTTACCGTGGCCAACAGGTACTCCCGCGCCTCCAGGCAGGCGAACGGACCCCTGTGTGTTGGCTGGCTAGGGTTATTTGGCCACTTCAGAAGTGGTCGCCCAATTCGATTGATATCCGCTTTGACAGTGCTCCGATTAGTGCGCCGTATTTGTGTAGTGCTACGCGATATTGTGCACCGAGACCGTCAAGTGCTCCAATTGTACCATTCTCCATCCAGTGTGTTTTGCTACGGGTTGTTTCGTAACTCCACGTCATGTCGAAGTCCGCAGACGGAAATCCAGGACGTCTTCCCATCCTTAGCGTAGGAAACTACGAACTTTGGCAGCGCTCAATGCGCATGGTACTCCGAAGCGAGGAATTGTGGGAACACGTAACGGAAGAAGAGGAGGAAGATTTCCTTAAAACAGCCGGAGATAAGGAGAAGAAGAAATACAAGCGTCGTAAAGCCAAAGCTTTAGGTTTAATATACTGTTCTGTAACCTTATGGCGCGCATGCGGATTTCGCGGAGTGCGAAAGGGACCCTATATTTAACATTACGGCGGCCTATACCTTGACCCCCTGTTCGCAGTCTCGTGGCGGATTCTGCGGATTTCACCTATTCGTACAATCCGCACGATCGCGCGTGTTTTATCATTCTTGGCAAACCGTTTTTTGAAAACGCGTTGTAACGCATCCTCAACTTTACAAATCTCGCTTAGCGCGATCGCGCTATAACGCTTCTTCGTGTCCAACAAAAACAGCCGATTAAAAACGAAACTTCGGGTTTCGCTAAAACGCGATTTTGATATCGGGAAGGGCACGTGACCACGTGGGTAAAAATAGAATCGAGTTTCGTGAAAACCTAATTTGGAGAAACGGCGTGGTGGTTTTGCGAAATATATCACATGTCACGTGATCGGACGTTGGATCTCGTACATAAACGTTCGTGCCTGGTCAAACCAGAGTCTTTAAAAAATATAAATGCATTTCCCGATCATAGGATTAATTTCGCGCCGTGTGCTCCAGTCATTAATTAGGTTATCTTCGTTGCAACTCGTCATAATAAAATTTTTACAGAAAATCAATCGTTTTGTATTTTATTTTCATCTTCCGGGGGTCTCGCGCCGTCGTAGTGGACGAGAGTTTTCCCGAACACGTTCGACGGGCTTCACGAACGCTTTCAGATCGAATGCGGAACTCGGGCCCGCCGCTCGGTCGAGCGGCGCAGTACCCGCCGAGTGGCGTGGTAGCCGGGTTCTCGCGTATGGCGTATGCGTCTTCACTAAAGAAACGCCTCTCTCGGTCTCAGACTGGCCTTCGGGCCGGTCAAAAAATAAATAAATAAATAAACGAGTCGGAAAATAGAACGCATCCGTCCCGGCGAATAAAAGCGGTTGGGGTCGCTGAACGGTGGCAGTGGTGGCGGCGGCAACCCCGACGACTCGTCCCAAAAAATAAGCTCTCGTATCGGCACCCGTTCGTTTATTTAAATGTGCGCGCGGTCGCGTGCATTCTACCCGTGTCCGATGTAGCGATCGATACGGGATAAAAAAAATATCACCCGAAAAAGAAAGACGATTAAAATTTTAATTCTCCGGTCGTGGCACTGACTTTGCGGCTCGTGCTTTAACCGTTAATTAGGTTATCTTCGTCGTAATTCGTTGGAATAAAAATTTTATAGAAAATCAGCCGTTATGCATTTTATTTTCATCTTCCGGGGGTCTCGTGCCGTCGTAGTAGGCGTTAGTTTCAATCATCGCGTTCTACGGATTTTGAGGGGATCCTCAGATCGAGACCAAAGTGAGAGGGCCGTCGCCCCTGTCTCGTGCGCCGCTCGATCCCCGTTTGATGACAAGATGGCATTCGCCTCTCCCACCCGAGGATCGGTCGGTGGTGCGGTATTTATGCTTGTGCTCCAAATGGGTGGTCGACAGGTCCCCAATCGGTCTCGGGCTCAGACTGGCCTTCGGGCCGGTCAAAATAACAAATAAATGAATAAATCGGAAATAGAACGCTCCCGTCCCGGCGAGACTAGGGGCGGGTGGCGTCGTTGAGCGGCGGCAGCGGCGGCGGTAGCCCCGACGACTCGCCCCGAAAATAAGCTCCCGCACCGGCATTTCTTCGTCCGTCTAAACCTCGCAGCGCGCGTGCGGTCGCGTGCATTCTACTCGTGTCCGGTGTGGCGATCGGTACGGGGTAAAAAAAAAATATTACACGCAAAAGGAAAGACGATTAAAATTTTAATTCTCCGGTCGTGGAACCGACTTTGCGGTTCGTGCTTTAACCGTTAATTAGGTTATCTTCGTCGCAACTCGTCATAATAAAATTTTTACAGAAAATCAATCGTTTCGTATTTTATTTTCACTTTCCGGGAGTCTCGCGTCGTCGCAGTCGACGCGAGTCTCACCCAACGCGTTCTGCGGGTTCGGCGAGCGTTTTCAGATCGGGGCGGACCGTCTCGTATAGTACCGGGCGCGCCTCCCCAACTGACCGGTCGATGGTTGTATAGTTTAAAATTTCCTCGACCGAGTAAACGGTCGATGCTTCAGCGTCCGGTCGATGATGTGGCATTTGTGCGCGTTCATCCCGTGTCTCTCAGACTGGCCTTCGGGCCGGTCAAAATAAATAAATAAATAAATAAATAAATAAATAAATTGGCCGTAAAATTGGGGCAACTGGGGTCGCTGAGCGGCGGCGGTGGCGACAGCAACGACAGCCACGACGACTCGCCCCGAAAATAAGTTTCCGCGTCGGCATCCGTTCGTTCGTTCGTTCGTTTAAACGTGCGCGCGGTCGCGTGCATCCTACTCGTGTCTGACGTGGCGATCGGTACGGAGTAAAAAATATCACCCGAAAAAGAAAGACGATTAAATTTTTAATTCTCCGGTCGTGGCACCGACTCTGCGGTTCGTACTTTAACCGTTAATTAGATTATCTTCGTCGTAATTTACCGGGAAAAAAAATTTGTAGGGAATCCGTTGTTTCGTATTTTATTTTCATCTTCCGGGGGTCTCGCGCCGTCCCAGTCGATGGGAGTCTTCCTCAACACGTTCGATGGGTTTTGCCAACACTTTCAGATCGCCAGCGGAACTCGGGCCCGCCGCTCGGTCGAGCGGCTCAGTACCCGCCGGGCGGCGTGGTAGCCGGGTTCTCGCTTCCAGTGGCTGTAGGCGTCCTTCTTGAACGCCTTCCTCGCTCTCTCGGTCTCAGACTGGCCTTCGGGACGGTCAAAATAATAAATAAATGAAGAAACAAATAAATCGGAAATAGAACGCGCCCGTCCCGACGAGAATAGGGGCAAATGGTGTCGTTGAGCGGCGACGACAGCGGCAGCCCCGACGACTTGCCCCGAAAATAAGCTCCCGCACCGGCATCCCTTCGTCCGTCTAAACCCCGCAGCGCGTGCGGTCGCGTGCATTCTACTCGTGTCCGGTGTGGCGATCGGTACGGGGTTAAAAAAAAATATCACACGCAAAAGGAAAAACGATTAAAATTTTAATTCTTCGGTCGTGGAACCGACTTTGCGGTCCGTGCTTCAACCGTTAATTAGGTTATCTTCGTCGCAACTCGTCGTAATAAAAATTTCACAGAAAATCAGCCGTTTCGTATTTTATTTTCATCTTCCGGGGGTCTCGCGTCGTCGTAGTCGACGCGAGTCTCACCGAACGCGTTCTGCGGGTTCGGCGAGCGTTTTCAGATCGGGGCGGACCGTCTCGTATAGTACCGGGCGCGCCTCCCCAACTGACCGGTCGATGGTTATATAGTTTAAAATTTCCTCGACCGAGTAAACGGTCGATGCTTCAGCGTCCGGTCGATGATGTGGCATTTGTGCGCGTTCATCCCGTGTCTCTCAGACTGGCCTTCGGGCCGGTCAAAATAAATAAATAAATAAATAAATAAATAAATAAATTGGCCGTAAAATTGGGGCAACTGGGGTCGCTGAGCGGCGGCGGTGGCGACAGCAACGACAGCCACGACGACTCGCCCCGAAAATAAGTTTCCGCGTCGGCATCCGTTCGTTCGTTCGTTCGTTTAAACGTGCGCGCGGTCGCGTGCATCCTACTCGTGTCTGACGTGGCGATCGGTACGGAGTAAAAAATATCACCCGAAAAAGAAAGACGATTAAATTTTTAATTCTCCGGTCGTGGCACCGACTCTGCGGTTCGTACTTTAACCGTTAATTAGATTATCTTCGTCGTAATTTACCGGGAAAAAAAATTTGTAGGGAATCCGTTGTTTCGTATTTTATTTTCATCTTCCGGGGGTCTCGCGCCGTCCCAGTCGATGGGAGTCTTCCTCAACACGTTCGATGGGTTTTGCCAACACTTTCAGATCGCCAGCGGAACTCGGGCCCGCCGCTCGGTCGAGCGGCTCAGTACCCGCCGGGCGGCGTGGTAGCCGGGTTCTCGCTTCCAGTGGCTGTAGGCGTCCTTCTTGAACGCCTTCCTCGCTCTCTCGGTCTCAGACTGGCCTTCGGGACGGTCAAAATAATAAATAAATGAAGAAACAAATAAATCGGAAATAGAACGCGCCCGTCCCGACGAGAATAGGGGCAAATGGTGTCGTTGAGCGGCGACGACAGCGGCAGCCCCGACGACTTGCCCCGAAAATAAGCTCCCGCACCGGCATCCCTTCGTCCGTCTAAACCCCGCAGCGCGTGCGGTCGCGTGCATTCTACTCGTGTCCAGTGTGGCGATCGGTACGGGGTTAAAAAAAAATATCACACGCAAAAGGAAAAACGATTAAAATTTTAATTCTTCGGTCGTGGAACCGACTTTGCGGTCCGTGCTTCAACCGTTAATTAGGTTATCTTCGTCGCAACTCGTCGTAATAAAAATTTCACAGAAAATCAGCCGTTTCGTATTTTATTTTCATCTTCCGGGGGTCTCGCGTCGTCGTAGTCGACGCGAGTCTCACCGAACGCGTTCTGCGGGTTCGGCGAGCGTTTTCAGATCGGGGCGGACCGTCTCGTATAGTACCGGGCGCGCCTCCCCAACTGACCGGTCGATGGTTATATAGTTTAAAATTTCCTCGACCGAGTAAACGGTCGATGCTTCAGCGTCCGGTCGATGATGTGGCATTTGTGCGCGTTCATCCCGTGTCTCTCAGACTGGCCTTCGGGCCGGTCAAAATAAATAAATAAATAAATAAATAAATAAATAAATTGGCCGTAAAATTGGGGCAACTGGGGTCGCTGAGCGGCGGCGGTAGCGACAGCAACGACAGCCACGACGACTCGCCCCGAAAATAAGTTTCCGCGTCGGCATCCGTTCGTTCGTTCGTTCGTTTAAACGTGCGCGCGGTCGCGTGCATCCTACTCGTGTCTGACGTGGCGATCGGTACGGAGTAAAAAAAATCACCCGAAAAAGAAAGACGGTTAAAATTTTAATTCCCCTGTCGTAGAACTGATTTCGCGGCTCGCCTTCCAACCGTTAATCATTTTATCTTCGTTGCGACAGATTCGAATAAAAGTTTTACAAAACAACCGTCGTTTTACATTTTTAAATCATTTCCCGGGGACCATGTACCGTCGCGGTAGACGCGAGTCGCGGTCATCGCATTCGATAGACTTTGCGGACGTTCTTCAGATCGAGACCGGAGTACCTGTTGAGTACCAAATGGTCGGTCGGTCGTTGGTGTGGTTCCGCCTCCCGAAATGTTCGTCGCCATTTTCTGTTGGTCGACTCGCCTACCATCCAATGGTCGGTCGGCGGGTCTCGGTCTCAGACTGGCCTTCGGGCCGGTCAAAAAAAAAAAAAAATTAATAAATAAATAAATAAATGACAGTTGGGCTCGTTGAGCGGTGGCGACGGCGGCGGCAACCCCGACGACTCGTCCCAAAAATAAGCTCCCACATCGACACTCATCCGTTAGTCTAAACCTCTTGACGTGCATTCTACTCGCGTCCGACAGATTCGGTTCGTTGTGGGCATAGAAAACATCCGCACACCGATACGGCGTGTTTTGACGTCGATGCGCGACCGCGAAGCCGAGTCCCCGGCGACGTACATACTCGCACAAGCGCGTTCGCGCGCGCGATATTGCGTGTGATGCGATGCCGATGAGCTCGACACGGTCTTTCGACGCGGGCGTCGATAATAATGTCCGTCAACGTGGATAAATGCCCGCAGAGTGCTTTGTGTTTATGGCAACGCACCGGGACGCAATTAACCAACCACTTACGAAAATTCAAAACATAATTGTTTAACAAAAGGAAACTCGTATAATGTTGAAACGATAAAGAAAACGCAAAATTTAGATTCAAATTCAGATTCGAATTGGGTAAGATTAGGTCAGGTTAGACCCACAAACTCTGGGGGAGCGACACGAAAATGAAAAGGGCGCACCTATCGCTTATAGATGTCTGGCGATCGACAATGGGTGGACGATTAAAGTTTAAATTTCGGATCGTGGTATCGGTTTCGCGGTTCGTATTCCAATAGTTAATCACATTATCTTTGTACCAAACGACCGATACAAAAGTTTTGTAAAATATCCGCCGTTTTATATTTTAATTTCACCTTCCAGTTGCCACGCGCTGTCGTAGTTGGTGCGAATCTCCATCAACGCATTCGACGGGCTTCGAGAGTGATTCCAGTAATCCAGACCAATCCTGGCCCTCGCGGAAATCCGGAGGGTTTTGGTTTTCCGCGATTGTTTTACTCACTTCTGTGGTTTTTCTACTGTATGAGTTAATAGATGTTCTTTTGAACGTCTCTCTCTGTACAGAATACGGGGCAGCTGGCGCCGACAAGCACCGGCAGCCCCAAACAATTTGTTCAAAAATAAGCTTCTGCAAGATGTTTCGTAAAAAAACCCGACGGGATTCCCATTTTTAACATTATGGTGTTTTTTTTTTTTATTGCCACCAAAGCGCGCTACCACCGCAAATTTTCCCGCGTTTGCCATGTACGCGCCGAAAACCACAGGCAATGAACTTTTCCACAAACTGAAAAACAAAATATATGGGTAAGCGCACATGGGCGAATAAAACAAGATTAGCCCAGTTTCGGAATTTATTGGGTCGACGTTTTGTATTCACGCGTGACGGGGGCACCACATGTGGAAAACGCGCGAATCACGCGCGTCTACGCACATTGGAAACTTAGTATTAACGTTCGTTTCGAGTTAAATAAAAACGACGACCGTGACGAGGACCACAAAGACGGCGATAGCAGGATTCGTCGGAACAACGAGGATTGCCAACGAGAGAGACCCGTTCATTCGCCAACGCTCCATAGTTCAAACTTAAATCGTTCTCGGACTGCCACCAGATGTCACATCAGCCGCTCACGACATACACACACTTTGGTTCGGCAGCTTATATCAAACGCGCGCGTTTCATCTTCCGTCTGATCCTCACTACCACCTCGTGTTCGTTGGTAAGTAAGTTTGATGCTTTGTGTGATTTCTCGGTCAATGGACCACGCCCACGACCACAATCACCTCCCTCTCTCTCTCTCTCTCTCTCTCTCTCCAATTTACTTTCAGTTGTTTACTCGTCTCACAAACAAAAGGAAAATGGCGGAAGCACCACAAGAGGAGGGTGGCGGCAGGTCATACTCCTGCGCTCTATGCGATGATAAACACCCCGATAGTAAGAAACGGTTATTTATTTACTTATTATTTTATATCTTTTGTTCTATATCTTTTATTTATTTTATATACATAAATATTTTTTAATTTTATTTTAATTTTTTTCTTCTTCTTCTTCTCCCCCGCCCCATGTGCCTCAGGACCGAACGGATTCTTCTGCGTCGACGTCTTTCGCCATCAGCGACAGCGACACAACATCCACAAGGACGTGAAATATTTCTCGCGCGAGCTCGTCTGTCTGGCATCGGTGAGTGTCCGATTATCCTCTTCACTCACACACTAGTTAACTAATTCGTATTTTTATTTTTTCCCCTTTCTTCTTAGGCGTTGAAACGAGTGCACCGACTCAACGGGCGACGCTGTCCGTTTTGTGCGGCGACGCCCTCTCCCGGGGATCTCGTCACTCATTGGGCGGAGGCACACGATTACCAAGCGCCCGCCGGAAACGATGGAGGTGGCGTCAATGGACATTAGTTTTTATTTAATTTTATTTTTTCCCCATAATTTGCACTGTCCAACTCTTCTTCATTTGCTTTTATTTGTTCTTTACTTTTTATTATTTATCTATTTATTTAATTTTTTTTTTTTTTTTAATAAAAAAGAAAACAAACAAAAAAAAATCCACATTAATCATTGTTATTGTTATCATTATTACAAATACACGGTCAATTTTTTATTATCCCGCGTCTTCTTTGCCAGCCTCTCGATTCTCTTTCTGAGACTCGTCGCCGTCTCCTTCGTCTTTTTCTGATGTGACTCTTACCACACCCACATGGACTAACGCGCTCACCACTGAATGCGACAAAAGAACGTCTCCATCTGGAAGCATCTCGACTCTCATGGGGACGTTTCTGTTGCCTTCATTCTTTCGTTCCTCCTCCTTCGTCGCTCTTTGGACTATAAGATCCACCGTCTTCAACCTGCCCGTCGGCGCACGCGGGATGGAAGCGGCGGACGACTGGAAAAGGAAAGAAAACAAATAAAAAAATAAAAAATAAACGAAAAAATGAACAAATAGTGAGAATCTCAACGTGATACCCCTTTTTTTCAGATTTCACTTCCATTTGTCCAATTTTCATTACGAAGTACATTACATTACGTTTCGGTCACGGCTTCCGTCAGATGGCGCTCTGGTTTACTTAAATTTTGCCGTAAATTGCTTTTTTCGCCTTTGTAACTATATTTGATCCAAAAACTAATGACGCCATCGTTTTCAGCGCCAAATTACACGTAGGAAACCTCATTTAATCATTAAAATTGTTCAGTTTTAAAAATCAGTCTTTTTCAAATTTCCCACCAAATTTGCCACGCGGTCGCCGACTTCGGTGGATCGTAACGGTACTTTTTCTTGACCAAATTGAAAAATAAAAGATACAGGCAGGTGCAGATTTGGATTTCCAGTCGAATGAGACTGATTTCAAAATTTATAAATCTCATTTCGAGATAGAAAACAACATTTTTCAGTTTGCGACGAAGATTTCTGCCTCCATTATAGCTTACGGGATCCGCCGAGTGGCGCTGTTTTCCATTACATTTCGCCGTAATTTAGCATTTTCTTCTTTTTAACTATATTTAATGCCAATTTCATATTTATAATTGGAAAATAGACCAAAAACTGCACCAGAAAAGTCTACTTTCCAATCGTCCGATTAATTTTTTAATTCATTTTTTTGGGATATTACACAAACCGGAAGTACCGGAAGTAGAAACATTACATACAGGTCACGTGACCGGACGTCGAAGACGGACAGACAGAGCCGTTTCATTATTAGACTTTCTAAACACAAGGTTTAGAAGTCTAAAAAATAGAAATGCATTTCCCGATCGTAGAATTAATTTTGTGCCACGTGCTCCAATCATTAATTAAATTATCTTCGCCGCAACTCACTGCCATAAAAGTTTTATAGAAAACCAATCGTTTCATATTTTATTTCCATCTCCCGGTGGTCTGGCGCCGTCATAGTCGACGGAAGTCTCTCCGAACACGTTCAACGGGCTTCACGAACGCTTTCAGATCGAATGCGGAACTCGGGCCCGCCGCTTGGTCGAGCGGCGCAGTACCCGCCGAGCGGCGTGGTAGCCGGGTTCTCGCGTATGGCGATAGGGGGTCCTTTCTAAACAAACACCTCTCTCGGTCTCAGACTGGCCTTCGGGTCGGTCAAAATAATAAATAAATGAATCGGAAATAGAACGCACCCGTTCTCGCTCGGTCTACCGGCGAATGGGAGCAGTTGGGGCCGTTGAGCGGCGACGACAGCAGCCCTAACGACTCGTCCCGAAAATAAGTTTCCGCACCGACATCCGTTCACTTATTTAAACCCCATGACGCGCGCGTGGTTGCCTGCATTTTTCGGCTCGTTTCGACACGTTTCGACGTCGACGCGCGACCGTGAGCAAAGTCCTCAGCAACATATGGACATGAGTGTGTCTTTGCTCGCGATCTACGCGTTTGAGCGCGTTACGACGCGCGATAATGCACGTGATGCGATGGGGGTGAGCGCGACACGGGCTTTTGGCGCGGGCGTCGGTAATGATGTCCGTCAACGTGGATGAATGTCCGCGAAGTGTTTGGTGTTTATGGCAACGCACCAGGACGCAATTAACAACCAACAAGAATTAAAAATATAACTGTTTAACAAAAAGAAACTCCTATAATGTTGAAACAATAAAGAAAACGCAAAATTCAGATTCAAATTTAGATTTGAATTAGGTCAGATTAGGCCAGGTTGTAGATCCACAGACTCTCGAGACGACAACAAGAAAATAAAAAGGATGCGTTTATCGTTTGTAGGTAGAATCTCGCGCCGAGTTAAATAAAAGTCTTTAAAAAATAGAAATCGATTTCCCGGTCGTAGAATTAATTTTGTGTCATGTGATCCAGTCATTAATTAGATTTTCGTGGTAGATGTTGCGTGAAACAAGATCGTGAACGTCTCAATTGGTTTACGATTTAAATTTCATCTCGCAATACACGCTGCACCAACGTAGTCGACGCGAGTTTATATCACTGCACTCGATGGGTTTTGTGAGCATTTTTAGACCAATCGATCGTACAGCTTGTTTGCTAGTTTCCTTTCGAGGTCAGCGGTTAACTCTTTGCATTCTATGATGCTGTTGGTTCCAACGGCGATACGCGTCTCCCGCCTGCCTCTCGGTCTCAGACTGGCCTTCGGGCCGGTCAAAAAAAAAGAAAAAAATTAATAAATAGATAAATAAGTCGGGAACAAAACGCATCCATCCCGACGAATAGTGACAGTTGGGCTCGTTGAGCGGTGGCGAAGGCGGCGGCAACCCCGACGACTCGTCCCAAAAATAAGCTCCCACATCGACACTCATCCGTTCGCGTGTGCACGTGTGTGTCTGTGTGTGGCATTTTACAACGGAGTGGCATCGACGTGTCCATTGGTTGACTCGAGTTCCAACCGTCCCCAACGCCTCGTAAAAATCGACACCGATTTTATGACTTTGAACGACTTTATCGCTAACATTTCCATCTGATTCCCCGTAACGACGTTTTGACCATTGCTCCCCCCACACTCCAATTCAAAATTTAATAAGAAATTGTCAAACTTTTCAAATTCTATGATAAAAGTTGAGTGTTTTTATTGTTTACAAAATAAAAACGAAAAATAAAAAAATAAAATAAAAAAAGATTCAAAATCGACTCGTCACATCGCCGATTACGCGCCTGGTTGTGGGTCACTGAGGAAGAGATCAAATTGAATGAACTAAATGAACAAACTGATGGACGAGCGGACAAATTGAAACGTTGAACCGAATTAATTACCTCGACGCCGGACGCCCTGGCAACGTCGGTTCGGTGGCCGCGAAACGCGCTAGCATCCTGGCGCGCCCGCGGGATTGACTTGAAAAATAGAAAATAAAATAAAATAAATATAAATAAATAAATCAATTCGAATCAAACCAACCAATCGGTCAAACAAAACAAAACAAAAACAAAAACAAAACGTTGAATCGAATTAACTCACCTCGGCATCGGACGTCCCGGTCCCATCAACTGGGCGCCCGCGAAGCGAACAAACAGTACGGAACGTCCGCGAGGATGGCTTAAAAAATAAATAAATAAATAAATAAATAAATAAATAAATGAATAAATAAATCAAACGAGACGTTTGACCGGATTACATCGGTTCCGGAGTCGCGCGCTGGAATGGCGCAACCCGCATGATGGGTCGAATGTGACCGGGTTCGGTCCACTGCCACGATGGCGACTGGGGCGGATCAATTGGCTGACAACTGAATAAACAAAGAAATAAAGAAATGAAGAAACGGATAAACGAACGATCGAAACCGGTCGGTCGAATCTCTCACCTTGCATCATCGCCGTCGTTGTTGTGGTCGTTTTTCTCGTTTTTGTTCATCGTCTGGAACATAGAAATTAAATTAAAGTCGAATGCAAAGGAAAATAAAATAACGGCTAAGAAAAAATAAAAAATTGCAAGTCACGAGTCTGTCAAATGAGCGAGCGAGCGGTGCCCGACCGAACCAATGCAGGCGTTCGTGTTTGCACGCGCGTGTTAATTGATACGTTGTCGAGAGAGGCGTAGAGGTAATCGAGGGTTGTTTTTTTTTCAATTTGTCGATCGATTGACTGATAAATGTGACGGTAGAACGGTCAACTACTCACTTTTTGGAAGATGGAAACACGACGTCGTCTGTCCCGCGCGTGATCACTATCGATGCATAGAGCGACACCAAGTGACATAATCCGGAAACATGGCGGCTGTCTGTCTGTCTCCATCCTCTCGGCACACGGTTCCACGCGGCGGGTATCTCCGTCCACTCGACCAATCGTCGTATTCGTTGTTATCCTTTTTCCTTTTTTTTTTCTTTCTTTTTCTTTCTTTTTTTTTTTCTTTTTTTCTTTTTTAGGCGAGTAAATAAAACTGACTGAAATAAAAATTCCCATCCATCCACCCATTTCGTTTACCCCAACCATTAATCAGATTATCACGATAGATGTCGCGTGAAATGAGATTGTGAACGCTTAAACTGGTCTACGGTTTAAATTCCATTCCGCGATGCACGGCGCGCCATCGTAAATGACGCGAATTTCGGTCACTGCATCCGATGGATCTACTAACACCTTCAGACCAACCGGGACTGATTCGAGCCCTCGCGGAAATCCGGGGGGTTTCGGTCACAAAAGTCTGCATTCGGGTTGCGCAACCACTCTATTGTTCAGCCGTTGGTCAACCGGGGCAGTTGGCACCGACGAGCGTCGACAGTCCCAACAAATTCTTCCAAAATAAACTCTCACATCGACATCACAACGTTCCGCCGGTACAAACAAACAAACAGTTATGAAAAACACTTGGTTTATCTATTTATTTATTTATTTATTTGTCCGTTCGTTTACACACACTCTCTTTGCACATGACAGATTCGGCATCTGGTCGTAGAAAATTTCAATATTTTGATGCAACACGTTCTGGTGTCAGTGCGCGATCGTGAGCGAAGTCCTCGACAATGTGCTCGCATGAGCGTGTCTTTGTTTGCCATGCACACGCGTGAACGCGTTCCCACGCGCGATAATATGCGAGGTGCGATGTATGTAAGCGCGACATGGATTTTTGACACCGGCATCGATAATAATGTTCACCAACGTGGATAAATGTCCGAAGGTGTCCGGTGCTTATGGCAACGCACCGGGACGCAGTTAAATAGCAAGTAGAATTAAAAATATAATTGTTTAATAAAAGGAAACTCTCATAATGTTGAAACGATAAAGCAAACGCAGAATTCAGATCCAAACTCAGATTCGAATTAGGTCAGATTAGGCCAGGTTATAGATCCACAAACTCCCGAGACGCGACAAGAAAATGAAAAGGACGCGTTTATCACTTATAGGTGCCTGGCGATCGACAACGAGCGGACGATTAAAGTTTAAATTTCGGATCTTGGAACCGGTTCCGCGGTTCGTATTCCAATGATTAACGAGATTATCTTCGTAGCAACCGACTGGAACAAAAGTTTCGTAAAATATCCGCCGTTTCATATTTTAATTTTATCTTCCAGAGTTGACGTCCCGTCGGAGTCGACGCGAGTTCTAATCACCGCGTCCGCTGCATTTTGCGAAAGCCTTCAGATCGAGAGCAGAGCGAGGGGCCGTCGTCGCTCGGTCGAGCGGCACAGTACCCACCGAGTGGCGCGGTACCCGAGTTCTTCTGGCGCCAGTGCCTATATGTGTCACACTTGCACGCCCCTCTCGGTCTCAGACTGGCCTTCTGGTCAGTCACAATAACAAATCAAAAATAAGCTACACAGCCAGTGGCGAAAACAATGCGAAGGGGACGACGTTCGACCGAATCTCTGGCAATGGCTTCCTAATCCCATCCGAATCCCATGAATCTTTCGAATCTTTCGAATCCCAAACCGATGTGTGCTTCTCTCGTGGATGCGCGCGAAGAAACGAAGAGGAAAAGAGAAAACGCAGAGAAGAGAATGGGAAAGAATCCCTCTCTCTCTCTTTATTTATTTATTTATTTATTTATTTTTTTTTTTCTTAATTTCTAATTTGTGTCACCGAGTGTCGCGTCGTATTCTCGCGTCTTTGCAGCGAGCGACGGGCTAAAGCTTTCCTACCATACCGCGCTTTGCTTCGCGCACTTGTACGCATTGGTTCATTCGCTATATCGAGTTTCGTTTGCACGGTAAGCAAACCTAGTCAATTTTCAAAATAGAAAAAGGGGAAGAATCTCCAACAATAGTGAGTTTGCGGTTGCCAATTGTTCCTTATAATTATGAGTTACAAGCTCATAATTATAAAATTGGACTTATAACATAACGTAACTCCTCAATTTTTACACTATTTTGTAAAATAAGGGAGCCAATCAGATCGCTTAACACTATTTTAAGCTCCTCCCACTATTGCAAATGGCGCTGATGGTGCTAATAGAAATTCAAAATGGCTGCCTGACCTGTTTCAACAATCAGCCTCAATCACAATTTCTTTCTGCCATCGGAGGATAGAAACAACTAAAATCATTTCAGGTAAGCAAATAAATGAACTGGAAGACAATTTCATGTCTGAAAACTGTCAAATTAATAAAACTACAGATTTTCATTTTCTTTTGCATATGGATTTGTTCTACCATTACATGCAAGAGATTTGTACTGTTCACATGGTATTTATAAGTATAATTTATAAAATATTTATTGTACCGCAAGTGCCTACTCCAAGAAGGAATTATAATTATAATTATGAGCTTGTAACTCATAATTATAAGGAACAATTGGCAACCGCAAACTCACTAATTTGACCGACTCGTCAATTAAACCGACCGACCAACTAACTAAATGAACCAGAACGGGTCGATGCGCGAGCACGGGCGGGAATCCCCGTGGTTACACCACTATCACCGCCATTTTGTTCTCGATCTCTATCCAATTTTAGTTTTGCAGTCGGACTCACGATTTTGTCAGTTTTTCGTTTTTCATTTATTCGTTTAAATTCTTTCTCTTTTTCCTCGATGGTAGACGCAACAAGACGAGATGTCGACGTCGGCCATCGAGGATCGACCACGAGGCAATATCCAGTTAATAGTGGGCCCGATGTTTGCAGGGAAAACAACTGAACTCTTGAGGCGCCTAGAAGGAGAAGAAGCGTTGTTATTGAAGCCCAAAATCGACAACCGCCACATTCCCGGAGAAATCGTCGCTCGTGACGGAAAATCGAGAGCGGCGCGCGCCGTCGAAAACCTCGCGGAAGCCCGAAGACAATCCGAAAATTTCGGGATTATCGGGATTGACGAGGGCCAGTTTTTCGAGGACTTGGTACAATTCTGTCAAGAAATGGCAGAGAAAGGAAAGACTGTGGTAATCGCGGCCCTCGATGGGGATTTCAAGTTGAACCCGTTCGGTCAAGTCTGTGATTTGCTCCCGAAATCAGAGCACATCGTGAAGCTGAAGGCAACGTGCTACCGGTGTCGAGGGGAAGCCGCGTTCACGAAGCGGACGTCGGGCGAAGAAGACGTCGTGGTGATAGGGGGTGCCGAGAAATACGCCCCCACGTGTCGCGCGTGTTTCGCAAATTGTTCACCAATCGGCTAACAAACCGGTCGTATCGTTTTTAACACCGATAGATTCATTCAAATTATTTTTTTTTTTTTTGCGATCAAATAAACCCAATCAATCGTGGCCACTTATCTCGAATTCAATTTTAATTTAAATTATAAACTACAAATGAACAAAATACAATAAAAAATGAAAAATTACGCCGATGGCGCTACGTTTGATAACGATGTCCCACTAAGAGGAAGAAAAAAAAATATATGTATATATATATATATATCAAACAAACAAACAAACAAAAAAAAAAAAAAAAAGAATGATAAAAAGAATAATTAATTAACTAACTGGACAGGTAGATATAGCGCGACGAACTGGTGGCGGTCGCGGGTGACTGGTGACTGGTAACTGGTGACGAATGGGTTGCAACCACCAAACTGGTAGCAAGTTGTGCAGAATTGAAACACATAGTTTCGGGTGGATCTTGGGATATCCGACCACCCATGCGTCGGTGGTGTCGAGCGATCCCGCGCGTGGCGCGTGTTGCATTGGAAATTATTGGCACGCATAGGTGGCAACCATGGTAAGTTACTATGGAAAAAAAAAATGATTAATCAAACCGCGACCGACGAATCGACCATAAATTGCTTTACTCACTCTGGCACATAGCGCCTCGGCCCGAAGAATATGTTATTACCAAATTCCCCGGGCCGCACATAGATGGTCTGCGGCGACCTCGTCGAAGGTGGCAATCGCGACGAACCCCTTAAAAATAAAATAAAAATAAAATAAAATAAAATAAAAAGTGTCAAATAAATAAAACCAATCGATCGACCAACCACTCTCACCTCGTGCCCGGGCGCATTTCACCCCAAATGATGGGATTATTCACGTTCTTTTTCCCAAATGACAATCGCGATGGGCCCCTTAAAAATAAAATAAAAATGAAATGAAATAAAATAAAATGTGTCGAATAAATAAAACCAATCGATCGACCAACCACTCTCACCTCGTGCCCGGGCGCACTTCACCCCAGATGACGTTCTTTCCGTTCTCCATCTGAAATGTAAAAATTAGATTACCGTAAATTAAATACAAACGAGAATTGAACAGCAAAACACAATCAATGAAAAGGAAAGGATGGTGAATAAAACCACAGATCAATCAAACAATGATAAACCGAATTATTCTCTTTTCATTTCTGGCAAGCGAGAATATGGCGACGAATTCCGCGCCTCTCCACGCTTCCACTCGTTTAGACACAAGCGGACGAATGGTCGGATTGTTGAAACAATTGTTGTCGTTGTCAATTGGTTGATTGGTAGATAGATAGATAGATAGATAGATTGATAAATAGATAAACGGCATAAATACTTTCAACTTGCTCAGCAGCGAAGCACGTGGCGGCGCGGAATCAGCGGTCAGGTATGGCGGATTTCGATAACGACGCTGCTTGGTGAGCGGAGTTACAAAAAAATAAAAATTTGAAAGCATCGTGAAACAAATAGATGAATAAACAAATAAACATAAATATATAAATAAACAAATAAATAAATAAAATAGACAAAAATAAACAAACAACGTCGCATCACGCGCGGGATTCCATGGTTGTCGCCAGATGCCGCGTCGAATCACTCGCGCGCTCGCCATCAGTAGTGTGGACCCCGTGTCGCGAACAAGTGGAACGATTAGAGGTAAGTTAACCATTTTCCCGGTAAACACTCGTCAGTTGGCGTTTTTACACGCGGTTCGCGGCCCTGGACTGCATTGCTTTTTGCGGCAGGTGAGCGTCGGGACCGCGGTGCCGTTTTAAAACCGAGACGGTATCGTGTACCAGGGCCACGGTACTTTGAAAAACTCGTGTAACGCGAACCGACTTTGTCGTACAACGAGAAAATACAAGATTCTCATTTTTTCTCGGTTTTGCTTTCATTTGATTAATTCTTATGTTACGTTTCAATGCAATTTATCTCATTTCAGAAAACTACAAGACACGAATAAAAAGAAGATTTTTTCGTCTGTTTCTTATTGCATGGCGGGTTAAGCCTATATATAAGATTTTTCTCATTTAATTAGAATTAAACAAAAAAAAAAAAAAAAAAAAAAAAAATCTTTTTATATGTGTCTCGCAGACTTCTGAAATAAGATAAATTGTATTGAAACCAAAGGTAAGAATTAACCAAATGGAAGTAAAACCGAGAAAATACGAGAACTTCGTATTTTCTCGTGTTTTCTCGCATTGTTCCGCGGTAGGCATCAAATGTACCACGTCCAACACGTACATGTACGCGCGTAGACTTGCGCGAACAATATGTGCGCGGATGTTTTATTCGACGTCCCACGTTTTGGTTCTTTTTGTTGCGATTTTAATTTTTATCTTTTTTTTCACATCGAAGAAAATATGGAAAAAGGAAAGAGAGGAGAAAAGCCGTCCACAAAGTCGCACCTGTCACCCGTCGTCCTTTTGGAACGCATCGACTTCATGGAGGCGTGGAGCCACACGCCAAACCTGAGCGCCGCCAGTAGTTCCGTGCATGATGCACGCGAGCGAAAAACTAATGATCCCACGAAGATCAAGGGGGTATGTGTCCCATTCCGATATTTACTCTTTTGTCTTTTTTATTTGACCTTTTTTTTTTTTATTTTTTTTTTTATATTTATTCGTTCTTTTCTCTCTTTCTCCAGTCGCTCGGTCGAAGACAGACGAAGGTCCAGGAGACGGCAATGGCGGCGACGGAGGAAAGGGTCGAAAAAATGATGGAGGGACTAGAGGAGAGAATTGAGGAGTTGATAGACAGGACGGAACAAAGACTCAAGAAAATGGTGAAGGCGACGATGGAGGAATTTGAGAAAACATTTGAAGAAGCAGAGGAAAAATGGTGGAAGGCGATGGAGGGAACGATGGGTTGGATAGAGGATGTCGTTGACGACGATGATGATGACGAAGGCGCTGAAGAGGCAATTGGTGGTTCCGATCTTTCGATGGAATTATAAGAGGAGACGGTTTATTCCCACTCTCGTTTGTTTGTTTGTTTGATTTAGTTTTTGTTTTGGTTTTTAATTTTATTTATTCATTTATTTATTTTTTTTTTTCAATTGTCAAAGATGTGACACAACTCTTATGGGACAAAAACAACAATCCACCATCTCATTGTCTCGTATTGTTTGTTCATATTGCGTATATTTTGTTTCTCATTGTAAAAAAAACATCTCATCGGGTGATTAAATATACGTCTTTATTTTATTTATTTTATTTATTTATCTGTTTCTCTTCTTTTCTATATTTTAGCACAATTTATAATCGACCCAGAGTGGTCGAGTGGGCAGGACTACCTGCCGCATGGAGCCGTGGACTCTGGGTTCGAGTGTCGCTTCCGCGATCTTACGTTTGCTTTGTGCAGAAAAAAGGAAAGAAAGAGACTGACTGACTGCTGGGCGACAATGATGATGGTATAAACTATTAGTCGTACCCTCTCGCAAGGTCCGAGAAATTCAACCCTTCTTTATTTTGTTTTAATTTTTATCCTATCTATTTAAAACAATTACCGTCAGAGTGCGCTACCGTCGGAGATTTTTTCGTGATTGCCGTGCGCGCGAGAAAAATTGCAACCGACAAACTTTTCCACATTGAAATTGGAAAACAAAATATATGGGGAGATCCACGTAGACAAGTAAATCAAGATTAACTTGGTTTCGGAATTTATAGGACACCTTTTAACGCGGGAAACGCAAAAATCCGCATCGAATGGACACTTTGGCGTCCATCGAAGGGCACGGCTTACGTCGGGTGGCGTGGCGGTTCTGGGAAATTACATTACAGGCCACGTGACCAGGTACAAAGTCCTGCGCATAAACGCTCGAGCGGAGTTGAATAAAAGTCCTTGAAATATATAAATCGATTTATCGACAGTGGAACTAATTCCACGACGAGTGCCCCAACGATTAATTAGATTATCGAATTGGGTGCCGTCTGAGTCGAAGATCGCGAACGCCCCGATCGGTTTACCATTTTAATTTCAACTCGCAGTACACGTTGCACCATCGTAGACGATGTGAGTTTGTATAATCGCGTTCGACGAGTTTGCAGACACTTTGAATTCGTTCGCTTCGAGCCATCATGGAGATCCGAGGGTTTCGGTCGAAATTTCCTGAATCGATTTGAAACGGTATTTCCCACCCACGGGTGTTCTGCTCCACCACGAACATTCCGGCGACCATTGCGGCGACCATTGCGGCAACGAGCGCCTCACCTACGGTGAATGCGGGGCAGCTGGCACCGACGAGTGTCGGCAGCCCCAACAACTTGTTCCAAAATAAGCCCACAGACAGACACACCTATAAAGCGTGTTTATTTCAAACAATTGTGCAAAAACACCCATTTAATTGTTTATTTATTTGTTCCTCGTGATACGCGCGTGGCCTGTGCGTTGACGACGTGTTCGCGATTTCACGACGGAATTCGTGGATCCGTTCGTCGGGATTGGACTTTTGGGTGTCGGGTGAAAACGACCGACCGGGGACGAAATTCGAGGCGGAGAAGGGAGAAGGGAGCAAACAAGCGCGCGCGCAAGACGCCAAACGGAGTAAAAAAAATATCCAAAGAAGATGACTAAACTTTACTTTACTTTACTTAATTTTCGAATACTATGAGCACCCGGGATTCCATACTAAGGTCGAAATGACTAAAGTCGAAATCCCGTTTCGACCTAATTCGTTTCGACCCAGGTATCCCATCTAGTCTAAAATAAAAACAAACTCGCTGTTCACTAAAATATCTATATTTAAAGTTTTTACAGTTTCTACAGTTTGCAGAATGTTATAAAAAAAAAATAAATAAATAAATAAATAAATAAATAAAAATAAAAATAAAAACAAATAAACAAATAAAACGGAATAAAACAAAACGATGAAACAACGATACATTGAAGCGACGATTATATGGTGGAATAACGCCGAAAAAGTTACGCGAAAACGACAGTTATTTATTTCTATAACATTTTTTTCCCACATTTTTTACCCCATTTACACATAGAATTGCCATTTATTGACACTTGTACATTTTATCTGGATATTCGACAAAGTACAAATTTATCCATGGAACAAATCCATACTCGAATGGGATGGTGACGCCAAGTTTATCGTCTTTGAAGAATCGATCAAACCGCGCGGAAGATAAATTCGAGTCCCAAAGGAAACGCGTCCCCAAGACGAGAGTTCTTTCTTTCGTCACGACGATGAAGTTGGTTTCGGTCCCTCGATTCACCCACTCGACGTCCATCTTGATCTGTCCAATTATTTGGAAATGGTCACCAACGACGTTTTTTAGGTACCGGTGTCTATCGTCGTCGTCGTCTAGTTCGCGGATACTGTCCCGAGGGTAGCCCGTTTCTTCGAATAAACGTTCGTCGATGGCGCAGAAGCGCGACCACTCGATTACCAGGGCATTACGCGCGAGATTCCCTATCTTCACCTTGAGCAAGGCATGTTCGTTCGTGGGTTCAAGCGGTTTCGGCTGAATAAGAGAAGTTTTAGATTAAAAATTATACGAAACAATTCGTATCTGTTCCTGGAATTACCTGGAACATGGTTCAATGTTGCGAGGAACTTCAATGTTGCGAGGAACGCCAACGAGACGCGGAAAACAGTTTTGTATCGTGTCTGAACTTGATTTGGATGCAAATGAGACACGGGTTACGTCAGATGGCGTGGCGGTTGTGAGAAATTACGTCACACAGGCGCTCGCGCGGAGTTAAATAAAAATCCTCGAAATATAGAAATTGATTTATCGACTCGTGGAACCGATTCCACGTCGAGTGTCCCAACGATTAATTAGATTATAGAACTGGGTGTTGTCCGAAACGAAGATCGCGAACGCTCCGATCGGTTTACGATTTAAATTTCAACTCGCGGTACACGTTGCACCATCGTAGGCGATGCGAGTTTGTATAATCGCGTTCGACGAGTTTGCAGACACTTTGAATTCGTTCGCTTCGAGCCATCATGGAGATCCGAGGGTTTCGGTCACAATTTCCTGAATCGATTTGATACGGTTGTTCTGCTCCGCCACGAACACTCCCTGGTTCGTCGAAAAACACTCCAAAGTGGGTTCGTCGGAGAACACGGGGCAGTTGGCGACCGATGCGCGCCGACAGCCCCGACAAATTGTTCCAAAATAAATCCAAGCTCCCACAACGTTGTTTTCGATACGCGCGTTCCTACACGCGATGACGCGCGTGATGCGATGCGGGTGAGTGTGACACGGGTTTTCGAATTGGGCGTCGACGATGATGTTTGTCAACGTGGATAAACGTCCGCAAAGTGCCCGGAACGCAGTTAATTACCGACGAGAATTGAAAATGTAATCGTTTTTGATAAAAAGAAACCCTCGTAACGTTGAAACGATAAAGAGAACGCAAAATTCGGATTCGAATTCAGGTTCGATCCGCGAACTGTCGAGGCGCGACATGCCAAGCGTGGAGGGGAGCGTTTATCGCTCATAGGTGCCTGATGATCGGAGATGGGTGGGTGATGGGTGGGTGATGGGTGGGTGATCGGTACCAGACAGACACAAAACAGAATAAAATCTACCCCCGTACTTCGGTCGTCACTAAGATTACCTTCGCAGTGACCGACTAGAATAAGAGTTTTGCAAAATATCCGTCGTTTCATATTTTAATTTTGTCTTTCCGGCGTCTCGCGCCATCGCTTTCGACGTGAGTTTGTGTCATTGCGTTCGGTGGATTTGCAAGCGCCTCTAGGTCGATCGAGACCAGACACGCTTACTTCAGAGTAGGGACCACTCCACCACAAACATTCCGAGGGTATTGGCGCGCAAAAAGGACGGGGTCCTATCTTCTCGCCACGCAGAATACGGGCAGCCAGCATTGGCAGCCCCCAATAACTTGTTCCAAAATAAGATCGAGTTGATTAGATTCCTTCACTCATCCCGTAAATACCGTAAATTTCGTAAATGTCACAATACGTGGTGAAAATGATGCGTCACGTGTCTTATCGCGCATTGGGTCACATTTAAACGCACGTATCGTTAAGGGTGTCGCGTTCATGGTGGTACATTGGTGCCGGGATGTTCAGATACGCGCTCCCGTACGCTTCCACAGCGTTGGTATTGTTTGGTTATAGCGATTGTTTGTTCCAAATAATTGTGCAAAAACACTAGTTTAATTGTTTATATATTTAATCCTCGGGAGATGCTGTGCGACCTATACGCCGACCCCAAGCTCGTGATTTTGCTGCGGATTTCGTGGATCTGTCCGGGCTTTTGGGCGCCGGACAAAAAAAAAGTTCGATTGGAAATGGGTCCCCGGACGAAGAAAAGAGAAAGGAGTAGACACGCGCGCGTGGGACACCCTGTGGAATAAAAAATACCCATGGAAGACAATGAAAGTTTAATCCCACAATCGTCGAATCGGTTTCGTGGTTTGCGCTCCAACTGTTAATTAGATTATCGTCGTTGGGACCGATTGAAACAAATTGTTTTGTGAAAAATTTGCAGTTTCAGATTTTAACTTTATCTCCCAGACTTCTTGCCCCATCGCTGTCTACGCTGTCTACGCGAGCCAGGCGACAATATGAGTCCTGAGGTCCGAGAGCGAGTCTGCATGTCCCAGGGGACGGCATGCGAGTAGCCACTCGTGCGCCCCTTGCCATCGCCAGACATGCTTTCGCCAAAGTATGAACCGTGACAACTATATTAAAACAATGTTTATTCGATCGAAGGAATCTATACAACAATTATGAGTACACTTGTCAATTTATTTATCTATTTATTTGATAGAATCTTGGTTGTGGTCACTGTCGGTCACATCGTAACCATCGTCTTCAGGGCCCATCACCCCTTCTCCCTACCACTCCTTTTCATCGCCGTTATCATCGAGTCCTTCGTAACCACAGCCATCTTCCTCCTCCATCATGTCCACCATGTCCATCTCCATTTCCTTCACCTCCGCCTGCACCGCCTCTAGCTTCTTCCCCACCGACTTCAACACGCACAACGTCTTCGTCTTCTTTTCCCGCCATCTCGCCGCTTTCTCCATTCGCTCCGCAACCACTTTGTCCAGTTGCTCCGCCAACACCTTCTCCATTCGCTTCGCCATAACCTTCTCCACCACATTCTCCGCCACATTCTCCGCCACATTCTTCACCACATTCTTCACCACATTCTCCATTTTTTCTGTTATCACCGCCTCGACCCTTGTTGCCAATCTCTCTTCCCGCAGCACCGAAGGTGAAGACGGCGGCGGCAATGATGTCTCTCTTCGCGACTGGAAAGGGAAAGGGAGAAAAAAAAAAAGAGAATAAGCAAATAAATAAAACCCAAGACGTGGCGCGTACCCTCTTGATCAGCGTCAGTTTACTCCTTTTCTGCCTGCCTGGACGCTTGGACAAAGCGGGATCGAGCGGTACCGACGCGATAGCGGCAGTCGACGACGGCGATGTGGTTCTAGTCCGCGTCGCACGGAGAACGGGCGCCGAGATGGACGATGTCTCCCCTTCCCCTTTCACCTTCCATGTTCCTGTCATCATGGTCTCTGAAAAAGAAAAAAACGCGATAGATAAAATCAAAAGAAAAAGAAAAAAAAAAACAAAAAAAAAAACCAAATGGGTTATTAAATTGAGCTTCATTTTCTGTTAGCAACAATAACCAAACAAACAAATTTTTTCTGCGCGCGCTTACGGATACAATACGTGCATAATTGGGCGGGAATAATTGACAAATGATACCACAAAACACTTGGCTCATTCGCTCGTTCACTCGCTCGCTCACTCACGTTTAACGAAACGAAACTAAACACGCAACTGCAAACGCAAACTGTCTTTGCCCGGCTCTAGCCCGATTTAAAAATGGCGACAATTGAAACGAAGCTTCGTGCTTCACTGCAACGTGGTGTCGACGAGAGCGAGGGCGAGAGCGAGAGTGAGAGCGAGAGAAAGCGAGTGAGTGGGTGAGTAAGTAAGTAATCAAGTGGAGCATGCGTGGACTGGCGACGATATTTCCGCAGTCGTTCAATTTGGCGTGGGTTTACAACTCCGCTTATTTGGTCGCTGATCGAGTCGGCACGCACTTTAAACATGTCGACGGCAAACAATACACGCGGGAAAAAAAATAACGCTAAGTTGTACGTAAGAAGAGTCTTCATTATGAATAAATGCAAAGGACCGAACCCCGAATATTCGAGTGTCCACACAACCTATCGTCCACCGGGTCTCGGTGTCCGGGTAGAAAGAGGGAGGGGACGTACGCGCGCGTACCGGACATTGCCACTCGGAACAAAAAATGTGCATAATAGGGAAAACGATCAAAGTTTAATTTCCTGATCTTGGAGTCGGTTCCGCGATTTGTGTTCCGACCAATAATTAGATTATCCTCGCAGCGACCTACTGGAACAAAGATTTTGTGGAAAATCCGCCGTTTTATATATTTTTTTTTCTTTTCCGGTTGTCTCGCACCATGTAATCGACGCGAGTTTTTGAGATTGCGCTCGACCGGACTTTGCGAACATTCTCAGAGCGAGCGTTCCGGGCCCTCGCGGATATCCGGAGGGTTCCGGTGTGCGGCATCGGTTTGATTGCGCTCGTTTTATTCTGCGTTGTCACTGGCCAGACGCGAATGGTCGGAGGGTCGCGTTCGCGACAAATAGGGGCAGCTGGTGTCGACGGACGAGCGCCGGCAGCCCCGACACATTGTTTCAAATAAAGCTCCTGTCGAGTTGATTCGATTCGATTCGTATCGTGTTAATTTATCTCTGCGATCTACGCGGTGGAAACAATGCCCCGCTCTTCTACCCCGTATTGCGCGCCTCATCGCGCATTAGATCGCATTTAAACGCGCGTACAATTAAGGGTGACGCGATCACGCCGCTAAATCGACGCACACTTTACTCACGGATGCGCACCGGCACTGAAACGTCCAGAAACAAGCTTCTACACGTTTCTACGGCGTCGGCATTGTTTATTTATTTGTTTATTCGTTTACTTATTTATTAATTCATCTATTCAGACCTCGTGGTGTGCAAATTGGGGAAAGGTCCCTCATTTTTAGCGTTACGGCGGCCTGTGTATTGGTCCCGTGTTCGCAATTCTGACTTGAACGCAGCCAACCGACCGAGACCCGACGTCAAATTCGATAGCAACGCGTCGGAATGCAAATAACTGTCGACGAAAATTAAAAGTATAATTGTTTAATAAAAGGAAACTGACGTAATGTTGAAACGCTAAAAAATACGTAAAATTAAGATTCAATTTCGGGTTCGATCCAGGTCAGATTAAGTCAGTCAGATCAGATCCACGAACTCTCGAGGCGCGACATGTTTATCGCTTAAAGATACCTGGCGATCGACGATGGGCGGACGACTGGAATTCGATTTCCCGACCATGGGATCAGTTTCGCGGTTCGTGCTCCATTGTTTAATGAGATTATCTTCGTTGGGGTCGATCCCAACAAAAAAATTGAAAATAAATTACATTTTACATTTTAGAACTGGCTTCCGGACGCCTCGCACCATCCCCGGCGACGCAGTTGTTGTCGTTGGATTCGACCGACTCTGCGGACATTTTCAAACCCAGACCAGACACACTTGTTTCGAACAAGGAGCCATCAAGCGCTGAGCGCTTAAACGGACCTGTTTCGTCCTTTTTGTGTCTCAATACCCTCGGGGTGTTCGTGGTGGAGTAGATGTCATTTATGCGTTGTAAAAAGTGTTTTCTCTATTGCATCGGCATACGGGCATACGGGGCAGCTGGTGACGGCAGCCCCCAATAAATTTGTTCCAAAAATAAGTTCCCGTCGAGTCGTGTCGATTTCTCTTTCTCTCTCTCTCTGGTCCGCCGTGATTGCGCTTCATTGCGCTAAATTGCCGCCAGAACGCGCTACCGTCGCATCAGGCGAACATTTTTGGCGTCCATTAAAGGACGCGGATTACGGGTCACGTGAACGGGCGTCAAATTCCGCGCGCAAACGATCGTGTCGAGTTAAATAAAAGAATAGAAATCGGTGACAAGTGTTGCGCGAAACGAGGCCACGAACGCCTCTATTGGTTTACGATTTTATTTTCACCCCATTGTACTCGACGCGCCAGCGTAGGAGAAGTGAGTTTTCGTCACTACGTTCGATGGATTTACAAACAAACAGACAAACAAACAAACAAACGGTTTCAGACCGTTCCGGGTCCTCGCGGATATCCGGAGGGTTCCGGTGGTGGATTTGTCTCATCACTTTTAATCTATCCTGTGTTGTCATCGGCCAAACCAGTGCCGGTTTGCACGGTACAAAGGGTCGTGCAAAGGGTCGCATTCGCGGCAAATAGGGGCAGCTGGTGTCGACGGACGAGCGCCGGCAGCCCCGACACATTGTTCCAAAAAAAGCTCCTGTCGGGTTGATTCGATTCGATTCGATTCGACTCGTGTTAATTTATCCCTGCGACCCGCCCCCGTAAATGTCGTAATACGCGGTGGAAACGATGCCCGCTCTTCTACCCCGCATTGCGCGCCTCGTCGCGCACTAGGCCGCGTTCAAACGCGCGTACTATTAAGGGTGACGCGATCTCGCCGGTAAGTCGACATGCGCTTTACTCACGAATGCGCGTCGGCACCGAAACGTTCGGAAACATGCTTCCGCAGTGTCGGCATTGTTCATTTATTAAATTATTTGTTTATTCATTTATTTAAACTCCGTGGTTGATTGATGGGCGTGTGGATTTCGCGATTTGCGTTGGCCCTGTGTTCACAGTTTTGATTGATTTGAACGCAGCCAATCGAACGAGACCCGACATCAATCTCGATAGCGACGCGTCGGAACGCAAAGAACTGCTCACCGAGAATTGAAAGTGTAATTGTAAAACAAATAATCAACAAATAATCAATGTGGAACAATCATCGTGTAATATTTTATTAATAAATTGTATTTTGAAAAAAAAACAACAACAACAACAACAACAACAACTAATTTATCTTTCGATGCGAGTAAATTACAAACTTTGTCTTTGAGTTTTAGTCACCCCAAAAGTTGAATCAAATTTTCAATTTAATTATTAATTCCATCTATCCGTCTGCCTGTCTTCTCCTTGCAGCACCCCGGGTCCGCAGCGATGGGACGCGCGCCGTCGACGAGCGTGTACGTGCTGAGCGGCCCATTGCCCGGCATCGCAACGGAGCATTTCGAGCGACCAGACTCGGTGTCGTCGTAGAGGAGACACAGACTGCACGTCCTTCTCGTTGACGCACCAGGAGCTGATACCATCGTCCACTAGGAGGCAACACGCCACGTCTAGGTTGCAATTAATCAATCAATCAATCAATCAATCAATCAGTTTAACAAAATCCTGCAATCATAAAACGTCTGGTTAAAATTCAAATATTTATACATTTTCTGATTATATTTCACCCATCCAACAACTCGTTTCGTTCCAGGTGTCGCGAAACACTCGATTTTATATCTAGTCGGTCACTTGTTTTTCTTCCACCTGAAATTCAAGATAAATTAATTCAATTCGTTCAAACCAAATAAATCAACTCGTATTAAAAAGATTCGATCCGCATTATTTCACTCGGTTTAACATCGTTAACCTGTATGAAAAATAGAAATAAAGTCATAAATCAGTTTTTTTCTACGTGCACCGGTAGTTTCGATGGATGAACGGTCCTTCAGCAATGTTGTGCGAAAAACGATGCACGCAAATTCGTTGAATTTCCTCCAGATTCCGTAACACCAATTCGAGTGGCCTTATATGTATGCGCGCGCGAGTATGTATGTATGTGTGTCAACACGCGAGAACAACGCGAGGACTCCGTGTGACATCTGTCGCGAGCAACCGAGAATGACACGTAGCAAACCGTCTGCACATCGTGTTTCCTGCAAAAATGAGAACGATCTGTTTTTAATACGCTGTCAGAAGTATGTGACGTGAAAAGAACTCATCTAATTGCCCTTCCTTTCCTATTTTCCACTCT
This sequence comes from Strigamia acuminata, assembly GCA_949358305.1. Lineage (NCBI taxonomy): Eukaryota > Metazoa > Arthropoda > Chilopoda > Geophilomorpha > Linotaeniidae > Strigamia > Strigamia acuminata. The sequence continues at coordinate 27,276 of OX442319.1, read as the reverse complement.
CTGTCGCTTCGTTGTCGACAAATGCGTCCTCGTTGTCCCTTTCTATTTCCAATATAATCGTGAGAGGACCGTGGTGCGTCCTATTCTCTTCCCGATGGACCCGCGCTAATGTCCTAGAAAAAATGTACACTCTTCAGTTTATTTCCTCGGGATTTATTTGAACTCAGGCATCCGAATTTTACTCACCTGTTGTGCTTGTTTTCGCGGCTTTTTTTCCTCCCGGGCTCCGTCCTAGTTTGTCGACTCGCGCGACCCGGCTCACTCACTCCTCCGCACGGTTATACGCGCCCGTCGAATCTCTGCTGGAGATACTAATGTTTGCAAAAATTTAAAGCAAAGCTCGCACGTTCTTCTTACCTTCCTGCTTGGTTTAGACGTCTCGCGTTATGTTATTTGTCTCCATCCGCTGACGCTTATTTCTCGTCGTTTCCAACGGCGGCCATTGCTTTCGTTGCGAATCTTCTCTGTTTTCGGGTTTTATCAATTCCCGTCCCGAACTGCTCCCGTCAACATCGCTTTTAGACAGTTTATGCCCGTTTAGACTATCGATTCGAATAAACGTCCATTAGTTCCTATCAGTTAATCGAAGCTAGTTAGGTCGTTTTCACGACCCGATGTCACTCAAACGGATTTATTAGCGCCTCTCTACCGTTTTTTGCCCGTTTCAATCGAGTTTTAGGGTTACCCACTTCTCCCGATGTTCTTCGTCTTTGAAGAATTTACTTATTGTTTACTCTATTCGTCGATAATAAACAGTCAAACTTAAACACCGCCCAGTCTCTCGTCGCACGCCGGACCAACCGGATGTTACACCTGCATTATTAAAATAGATAAATAAATAAATAAATAAATAAATAAATAAATAAACAACGCCATCTATTGGGCGTGAATGCAACACACGATTCCACGGGGTTCCCATTGAATTTATTTACGTGGCCGCGCGTAGATAGTAAATAAATGAATAAATAGATAAATAAATAAATAAATAAATACATATATAATATATATTATATATACGCAATGTTCTCTCCATTCGAGTAAACTTGTACTTTTATTGCCCTTTTGCACATGTGGCGTTGCCTCCGGTCAACGTTTTTGACCCACGATAAAAACTCCAAAATAAACAAATAAGTAAAGGGGACAAAAACCCGAACTTGTTGGTTTGTTTAAACGCGACTGGAGTGAAGTGGGCATCACAGCACCCCGCTCACGATCGCGTGCTCGAAATTATAACGGAGCCCAAAATATTATCGTCTGACCCAAAATTGTTTCGTTTTTAATTAAAAAACGATCACATAGCCGACTCCAAAACCAAAACATCGTAGCTCTTAAAAACGGATGTAAATCGGAGACTTTGAATCAAAATCATTCGCGGAATCGCCAACAGGTGTCGCGTCAACAAACTGGTAGCGAGCATACATGAACTGGAAATGGAAGCGGGAAGTTTATGCTCGGTCGCGTCTCCGCAGGTAAATTTGGGCGGCTTTTACGAATTTTTGCGATATTTTTGTCAATGAATCGCGTCCGTGGTCGTACGTGTGCACACGTGTGGTCGTCGAACAACGCGCATGGATTTTTGTGTTTGGTCGCGGGAGTGTACGTGAGTGAGCGTTTGCGGTGTAACGTGGATGATTTTTACCCGATCGACGGCGAACGAGGTTTATTAAAATTAGACGAATGTATACATTTTTTATTTATTGATTTATACACGATTCATCGATTCATATGCACACGTGTATACCGTATTGGTCCACTCGTTGCCACGCACCGTCGTCGAGCACGGATTTGTGGTCGTTTTCAAATCGCGCGTTTAGAGCGGAATATGCCGACACAAACGAAAAATGTTTTTATTTTTATTTTTATTTTTTATTTTCTCTCCCTTACAGACATCCGACGCAAACAAAGAGACGGAAGTGTTGGACTTTGGAACCGCTTTTCACCTAATTAAATCGTTTTTCGATGTGAAATGACTTTGAAATGTTTATTTTATTATCCATCGGTTATCTTTTCTTATTCGGGGTAATTTAGTATTGTTTCTTATGTTTTTCCTTAGTTTCTGTGTAAAGGGAATGCATGATGCCTTTTAGATGTGTCTTATCCATCTGGCATCATGCATCCTCTATTCTGTGTGTATTTCTACTTATTGTTTCTATTTTCGGCCACCAGATGTCTCTGGCACTTTGCAAATGGCCGCGCACACAGCCAGTGTGTTTCTCTATGTTTTCCAATGGTTTTTGGATCAATTATGTAAGTTTTCTCGAATTAAAGTGTATTTTGTTAATTATCAGTATTAGTTTATGTGCCACACGTCTTTATAAGTGTGGTACACGCGTTTTCTGGCCCAATACAGACCCGAACTCGCGTTTACGCATCACGGCAATTTTTCCAGCTCATGCATTGCCGTGAGCACGTTATTTTCACGCTTCCAGCACGATTTATCGTGCATTTATTGCGCCACAGAGCTACAAGTGGTAGCAGAGGCCTGGAAAGACACCAGTGCCTCGTTTTTTCACTAATTTTCCGTAAATTTCGCGATTTTTTCGCGATTTGTGCGGAAATTTTTGTTTATTTCCAGTTTTTCGCCGAATTTCCGATGTCTCGACACACTTTGTACCCCGGAGTACAGTGTGGCCACATAGAACTTCATCTCGCTTAGTACCCCGGTGTACGGCGAATTTTTTTTCAGAAGTTTTTCCCGATTTTCACAATCGGACGGCGATTTTTTTCCCGATTTTCGAAATCGGTCGGCGATCTTTTGAAGAATTCCGCATTTTTTATGCGCGGTGTGCACAGGGACGTCTGTGCATACAGATTCATCAACTTCTCCTTCCTTTTATTTCAGATTTCGAATTTATTTGTTAGTTTTAAGTTTTTTGGTGTGGGTCAATTAGAATCCTTGGCGCCCTTCGTCCAAATCTGGGCAAGCGTCACTGTATTCTTAGACAAGGCTGAGCCCTGCGCCACCTAACATTCCCGCGGCCCCAGGTGGTCATAAAGGACGTTAGGGGGACACTTGTCTAAGGTTTTCAAGCCAATTTTAGCATTGGCTCCCCGTCGAGGTCTTTCCGCTTCGAACAACGTTTGTGTGTGCGTCGGTAGTGCTTCGAGTGCTTCGAGTGAAAAGTGCTTCAATTTCGTCAATTGTGCTTCGATTTTCGGAAATTTTTCGACGATTTTTCCTCCGCAATCATGCAAAAGGCTTCCGAAGCGACGTTGGGACGTGTACCGGTCCTGACGACCGGCAACTACGAACAATGGCAACGAACAGTTAAGATGTTGCTCAAAAGTGAAGGCCTGTGGCATCACGTCACAGAAGACGGCGAGGAGGATTTTCTGAAGACGGCGGATGATAAAGAGAAACGCAAATATCAACGTCGGAAGGAACGAGCCCTAGGAACAATTTATTGTTTGGTATCCGAAGCCAAACAGTCGGCACTCGATGGCTGCGAGACACCGAAGGAACAATGGGACATGCTCGCCAAGATCTACGCCCCCAGTTCACTTGCCCGTCAGGCAGCTATGCGCCGACAGTTCTTGCAATTGAAACTGGAGCCGAACGAGGAGATGCCCGATTTCCTGGGGCGTGTAGACCTGATGGTTCGTCAATTGAAGGACATCGGAGAGGACATTCTCCCTCGACATCAGGCCTACCAGTACCTCGATTTTCTTCCAGCGGATTACGACCAGGCAACGTTCTCCATTTACCATTGGCCGTTGGCGAATTTTACCCCGGCCAAAGTCTCCGAACAGCTCTTGTCGGAATACCTTCGTTTGAAGTCGAAATCCGACCACGATACGAAGAAGACGTCGGCATTCGCCGCGGACAATCGCAACCGCAGTCAATCTCGCAATCCTCGTCCACTATCGCAAATTTGTTGTTTCAATTGCGATCAGATGGGCCACTACGCGAACAAATGCCCTCTTCCGCGCCGACAATCGAAGGAACAGCAACCGGCAGCTGCACTACAAGGACGATCTCGCAGCAAAAACCGACGTCGAAAGGGAACCAATTCTCAGCAACCGGGTGGTCAAAGCCGTGAAATTTCCCGCCCGCGACGTGATGCTGCGTACCTCTTGTCTGCGCCACCAGTTGTTACAGCACCGACTGTGCATTTCCTCCAATCCCACGAATGGATCGTTGATTGCGGCGCAACCGACCACGTGTCGCACGTTAAAGCGTGGTTCACGAACTTTGTTTCCGTTGTCCCGTTTAACATCGAGTTAGGACAAGGCAGTTCGAAGGTCACAGGCAAAGGTGACGTTCCGGTCAAGTCGCTCATCGATGGCTGCGAATGCACCGTAATGCTACGCGACGTCTTATTCGCACCTGACTTCGGCGCCAACTTAATCTCGGTTTCTCGGATTGATAAATGCGGACATCACATCCACATTCACAACTCGGAATTGCATACGTATGAAACGGACATCAAACTAAGTGTTCTTCGGGCGAAACAGAAGTCTGGACTTTATTTCGTGGATGGGCTTATCTCGCCATTCGCCGCTCCGACTAATGTTTCGAGTTCTCCACCCGTTTCATCGTTGCCTCCGACTCCGACACCGACCACTCTAGTGACGAAGGAAGAGGACTTTCCCGCATTGCCCAAGTCTTCCAACAAGGCTAAGACGAAGTCGGCTGACAATATGACCGATTTCCGCTTGCCCGTCTCCTCCAACACCTTACTGGTCCCTTCACTTTTTCCTACCAGTCCTGCTCCTATTCCCGGATCCCAACCTCAACAGATCCGGATGTATTCCAATGCCCTCACATCTCCTCTTCCCGTTGCCAAGTCAAACGCAACACCACCTCCTCCTGTTGCTAAGTCAAATGCAACATCACCTCTTAAACCGGTTACTACGTCGGTCAACGTCGCGGATGCCACGGGATTGTGGCACAGCAGACTGGGTCACCTGCACACCAAAGCCATGCGGACTTTGGCTGCTAACTCCCAGGTTTACGGACTTGATCCAGCTGCTGTTCGACAGGAACTTTCATGCAACACGTGCCGTGTCGCCAAGTCTACGCGTGCTTCGCATAAGCCGATTTCCGCGCCTTTGACCACGAAACCGCTTGAATTGCTTCACATGGACGTCTGGGGTCCGTCGAGGCTGCCTTCCATTGGTGGCGCTAATTTCGCCTTCACCATTATCGACGACGCCACCAGGTATGCCTGGCTTTTCCCGATCGCCCGTAAATCCGATGTTTTTGCTACCTTCAAAGACTTTGTTTCCCGTGTTGAACGTATAGCCGATTGCCGGATCAAAACGATTCGTACCGACCGTGGAGGAGAATTCATTTCAAGGGATTTTGACCGTTATCTCGCCGACAAGGGCATTGTTGCACAACGGACCAATCCCGCGAGCCCACAAATGAACGGAGTCGCCGAACGCCTGAACCGGACGATGGGCGATTATCTCCGCTCCGTTAGATCCGAAACCGGATTTCCGCATACGCTTTGGGCCGAACTTGCTGTGACTTTCGTGTACATCAAGAACCGAAGTCCGCATTCGAAGCTCAACGACGAAATCCCGTACATTTTGTGGCGCCAGCGAGCTCTCTCCGTCAGACATTTTCGTAAAATCGGTTCCAAGTGCTGGGTGCACTTCACCGCGCCTGGACGCAACAAACTGGATCCTCGAGCGTGGGAGGGATTTCTCGTCGGCTACGCTTCTGGTACTCGCGGTTATCGAGTTTTGAATCCGGCTACGAACACTGTCACCGAAACTGTCCACGTCCAAATCGATGAACGGCAGAACTTTAAACGCTCGCCCTTTTATGTTCCGGATCCGGATGACAATGCTCCACCCATGGAGGAGCCTGCTCGTGGCCACACCCCGTCGCGTGTCACTTTTCATGATAATTTCCCAACTCAACCTTGGCCTCGACGACGTCGCGATTCGGATAACGATTCTTCCGCCGGCAGTAGTGACGATGATGGAATTATCAGTCGTGCTCAGTCTGTCGCTTCGACCGCTCCGTCTTTCGCTTCATTTGCCCCGTCCGCCGCTGCAAGCGTGCCTCTGGATGGTGAGGCTATTCCTGATGGCTCCGTGACCGCTGCCGATGACTCCGTTACTGCAGCGACCGTTGCAGGACATGGCCAATTTTCTCCAACCATACGTTCCACGCGTTTACCCCAGCTGCGACGTTCGATCTCTTACCCAACTCTTCCATGTCTTGACGACACCACGGCGATGTCTGTACAGGGTTCTGACTTTGACGACGACCTTCTTGACGAAGCGGCCGCCTTGCCTATTCCCGCTCCGGGTACGCCTAGTTTGGCCCCTTTACGTGCTCTTCATTGCCCTTGGAGTTTTATTGGCGGCGTTTCGCCCTTCAGCGGATGGAGGAGAGAGGAACATCTCCGGAAAGATCAAATCCCGGGAAAGATCAAGGTCGACGTTTATTATTATCCGGAACACGGTGTCCGCTTGCGGTCGCAAAACGATATCGCCGCTTATTGTTTCGCACATCGGCTACCGTATGACGAGTCTATTTTCTTTTTTGGCAATTTGGAACACCACATGCCCTATGTTCCACCATCGCCTCATCGTGTCTTCATGTGTTTTCGGGAACCGGCCACATATGCCGAAGCAGTTAAATTGCCCGAAGCACCGAAATGGACCGAAGCAATCGACGAGGAGCTTTCTACTTTCAAGAAGCGCGAGGTTTACAAAGAGGTTCCGCGTCCACCGGATAAGACAGTCCTAGGTTGCAAGTGGATTTTCAAGTTAAAATCGGACGCCACCGGGACAATTCATCGATACCGTGCCCGACTTGTCGCACAAGGTTTCCGCCAAACAATGGGCGTTGATTTCGATGAAGTTTTTAGTCCGGTAGTTAACTTCGTGCTCATCCGATTTTTCTTCTGTCTTCTAGTCGTCTTGTTGGGATGGAGGGATACTCATCTCGACGTAAAATGTGCCTACCTCTACGGCGACCTCGACCACGAAATCTACATGCGGATTCCCGCCGGTGCCACATGCTCCTCGCCCGACAACGTCTGGTTGTTGACCAAGTCGCTTTACGGTCTTCATCAGTCGGGGCGCATGTGGTACCAAAAGCTCGATGAAACGTTAACCGGACTCGGATTCCAGAAATTTCCGGCTTGTAATTGCGTTTACGCATTTGGACATTCGGCCATCATGTTAGTTTACGTTGACGACATCGTTTTATTTTACGCGTCGGAGAACATCCGAGACCGTATTCTTGCATTGATCACGAGCAAGTTCGAAATCGTCAACCTCGGCCCGATAACCAAGTTGCTCGGAGTGGAATTCGAGCGTCGTGACGGGAAAGTCTTCATGACTCAACGCAATTACATCGATAAACTCCTCAAAAAGTTTAATGTTTCGTCCGATGCACTCATTAAAGTGCCTGTTACACCGGGAACCACGCTCGTGAAAGGCTCGTTGGACAATCTTCCGGATTTCCCGTATCGGTCGCTCATCGGATCATTACTTTTCCTCGCTTCTCGCACTCGTCCCGATATCTTATACTCGGTCATCGCTCTCTCGCAGTACAACAACTGCTACGACCAAAGCCACATTAAGTGTTTGCTTCAAGTTCTTCGATATGTGGCCAATACGAGTAATTATTCCATCGAACTTTCGAAATGCGATTCGAGTCAACTGTGGGGTTGCACAGACGCCTCTTGGGCCTCCGACATTGCTACATCGAGATCATTCGGCGGATACATTGTCTACATCGGAAGTGTGCCCATTGGCTGGAGCTGCAAAAAACAGACCAGTGTTGCTTGCTCCACCATGGAAGCCGAGTTTGTGGCATTAGTCGAAATCGTCAAGGAATTATACTGGTTGGACAGTATTTATCGAGTATTTCCGCCTTTACGTCGATTATCGAAACCGATCATATTTTCCGATGCCCTCGCCTCGATTCAGTTCACGAACAACGACATCGAGAACTCGAAAACGAAACATATTCGAGTGAAGTTTCACTGGCTTCGTGAGTGGCATATTGCCGGATGTTTCGAACTCCGCAAGATTCCGGGTGAGATAAATGTATCCGACATTTTCACCAAGTGGCTCAGTTCAGAGCGCCTCCGGAATTTATTATCACGCATTTTCGTCTCGAAGTAACTTTTTCGATCATTCAACACCGACATTTTACATCGAAGGAGGGAATTGTTGGACTTTGGAACCGCTTTTCACCTAATTAAATCGTTTTTCGATGTGAAATGACTTTGAAATGTTTATTTTATTATCCATCGGTTATCTTTTCTTATTCGGGGTAATTTAGTATTGTTTCTTATGTTTTTCCTTAGTTTCTGTGTAAAGGGAATGCATGATGCCTTTTAGATGTGTCTTATCCATCTGGCATCATGCATCCTCTATTCTGTGTGTATTTCTACTTATTGTTTCTATTTTCGGCCACCAGATGTCTCTGGCACTTTGCAAATGGCCGCGCACACAGCCAGTGTGTTTCTCTATGTTTTCCAATGGTTTTTGGATCAATTATGTAAGTTTTCTCGAATTAAAGTGTATTTTGTTAATTATCAGTATTAGTTTATGTGCCACACGTCTTTATAAGTGTGGTACACGCGTTTTCTGGCCCAATACAGACCCGAACTCGCGTTTACGCATCACGGCAATTTTTCCAGCTCATGCATTGCCGTGAGCACGTTATTTTCACGCTTCCAGCACGATTTATCGTGCATTTATTGCGCCACAGTGCTACAGGAAGGTGGGAAGATGGAAAATGAAAAATTAGAAACCGAGGAGGGGTCAACCGAAGTTGCAACCACGATGACGGTGAGTGGAAAAATTGTCTCACGATTAACAATATTATTATTATTATTATTGATGAAAAATAGATAAACAAACACATAAATAAATAAATATTTCTGCCTAATTCGCGAAATAAAAATAGAAAATAATTTATTTATTTCCGCGCGGACATTAAAAATTGATTCATATCACGTGTAAAAATTTCATTTTTTTAAATTTAATTTTTTTGTCCCATTTATGCGCGATCTCTTATCTGTGCCAATTTTAAGCAATGACAAACGGTCCCGATTCTCCAACCATTTAACAGCATCGAATGCCAATTGCAAAGTAGTGATCAAATTTTTCTTCCGACAATTAAATCTGAGATCCGTGGAGAGGGGCCACGTCGGGATAGGAATAAATTCTAATATCCGCGTGGAAATGGGCACGGTCCGGGGTACGGACCCGCTATTTTCCATTTTTCTAAACTTTCTTTGTTTTATTTTATTTTATTTATTTATTTTTTAAACGCTGATTTATTCATACACATTCGTATCGTTCCAGGACACGGAACCGCACGTGGACGAGAGGTTGGTCACTGTGGAAGCGTCGACGGCGGTGAGTGAAAGAATTGGCCCATAATCAAAATTAATTTTGCGAGGATAAGCTTTCGTTGCTGGTTCTGGCGCGATCGACGCAATTGTGACCCATTCTCCCATGTTTGTGCGCGCGAAAATACGCGAACACGCGCGTCCAATTTTTTGTCGTTTGACGCCCCGCGTCTCGATTTGTTTTACGTGTCCGCTCCCTTCCCTCCCCCCCCATCCCCCCCCCTTTTTTTTTTCTTTTAATTGATTTTTCTTTTTCTTTTTCTATTTTTATTCATTTTTTTATTTTTATTTTTATTTTTTGTTTTTATTTTTATTTTTTTATTTATTATATTTGCTCGTTTTTAATCAGGCCACAATGGACACATCTCGACGACGTCCAGTGGAGTCGATTCTGGACGACTCGCAATCGCAACCAACAGAGCCGATGCTGGAGGAATCCCAAGACACGGAATTCAGCGAGTCTCAACCCTCCGAGTCCAGGGTGGTGTTGTACCACGAAAGGCTGGTGGAGAGGGTGGTGGAGAGGGTGGTGGAGAGGCGGGTGGATAGGCTGATAGAGAGGCGGGCAATAATGGAGGCCATCGTTGGAGATGCAGGGACGGTGAGTGAATTAGAATTAGAAAAATAGAAATTATACACCGTATATCTCCAAATAGTGCATCCACACGCTATCTGGGGACAAATTTTCTCATGTGTACGATCAGAGGCCCGCGCGCGTTATTCGTGAACTAAAATTGTCCCACCGAAGACACGTGTACAAATCGAGGATACCGTTTATCTGTAAATAGCGCACCCGTGCGCTATTTAAAAATAAATGGTCCCGCGCGCTATTAAAGACCCGCAGAGTAATCACAGATATACTGTATACAGTATATGCATTTTTTTTTCTGTTTTGTTTCTTTTTTTTTTCAATCCGTTTGAATATTCATATTTGTTTGTTTCCTGTCAGGCCGCGTCCGAAGTCATGTCGACCGTCTTGTTTCGAGTCGCACAATGCATCGCGTCTTCCGGGGCACCGGACCATGAACCCGCAACTGCAACGGTAGGCTAAAGAATCAAAGTCGAGTTTACAAGAGTGTTCTTGACTCTCATGTTTCCGACACGATCGGCGCAGACGAAATGTGAAAACGACCAACCAACGCGCGTCATCTCGAGTTAGGCGCGCACATCAAATGCGTGCTCTTTACCGACACATTTAACGTCAGGGTCTATTTAAATTTAATTCATTTATTGGTTAATTTTTTCCTTTTCTTTTTTTTTACTACAAGTTAGTCATTTTAATTGTGGGCGTCTTTTTGGCCCCCTTTTTTTATTTTTATTTATTTATTTATTTATTTATTTATTTTTTAATTATGCACACGTTTGTAATTATATTTACTCGTTTCTTACCAGGACGGACCCAACGACGACGGTGCCTTGGACCTATCCCAAAGCACGGGGCATTCCGTGTGGTCATCGAGCCTGCCACAAACGTGAGTTCCACGCGCTCTTCGGGTCTTGCACGCAACGTCTCACAATTTATTTATTTATTTTTTTTTTTTAGAGAAACGGATGGGACGGCGGATGAGATTGTGGGGGGGGTTGTGGATGAGATCGTGGAGGAGGTGGGGAAGGCGAGGGCGGCGGAAGAGACTGTGTCGGAGACGGAGAAGAAGAAGGCGGTGGAAGAGACTGTGTCGGGGACGGAGAAGGAGAAGGCGGTGGAAGAGACTGTGTCGGGGAAGGAGGTGGAAAAGGAGATGGCGGTGGAAGAGACTGTGTCGGAGACGGAGAAGGAGAAGGCGGTGGAAGAGACTGTGTCGGAGACGGAGAAGGAGAAGGCGGTGGAAGAGACTGTGTCGGGGACGGAGAAGGAGAAGGCGGTGGAAGAGACTGTGTCGGGGAAGGAGGTGGAAAAGGAGATGGCGGTGGAAGAGACTGTGTCGGAGACGGAGAAGGAGAAGGCGGTGGAAGAGACTGTGTCGGGGACGGAGAAGGAGAAGGCGGTGGAAGAGACTGTGTCGGGGAAGGAGGTGGAAAAGGAGAAGGCGGTGGAAGAGACGGTGGTGGAAGAGACAGTGGAGGAGATGGGAATAGTGTGGCCGGAGATGGAGGTGGAGTTGGAAAAGGAGAAGGAGACGTGGAAGGAAACGGCGGTGGAAGAGGCAGTGGAGGAGAAGGAAAAGGAGAAGGAGACGGCGACGGCACCGAAGAAGAGGACGTGTGTGAGGAAAGGGGGTGCGAAAAAGAAACGGAAGACCGTTGAGAAGGTGGAAAAGGAAGTATTCGAGGTAACGTAGTAACTGACCATTTTATTTTGACAATCAACGTGATCGCGTTCCAATTTGAAATTGAAAAGCGATCACGTTGATTTGACGTAAATTAATAATTCCCGCGCGCGCACTATAATTTAACCTGCAAATTTAATTTGCCGCGCGCGCATTGAGCGGATTGATCGTATGAATCCGACCCGCGCACAAACTTGGATTCGACGTGCAATATCGTATATTTATTTGCCCGTCTGTTTGTTCGTTTATTCATTTATTTATTTTTTTTTTTTCTCCAGTCGTTGCCCAGCACATCAGGGTGCACTTGGACGATGCCAAGCGTTGTGACGGTCCCGTCGTCACCAGACCTGTCACCGCCGCGGTCGCCACCACTTCAACCAACGGCGACATTAGGCAAAATGCCTTTAATGTGCCCCGTCGTGAGGTTGGAACGGCTGCAATTGCCGATCCTCACACCAATGCCACGTCCTATCGTGTCGGCGCCGTGCCCGGTTATGTCGACGCCGTGTTTCACCGTGCCACCATCTGCGCCCATCGCCCCCCCGCCGCCGCAAGAACAGCAACTGGCGCGTGTCATCGCCAAGCCGCGAAGATCCGCGTCGAAGCGGCCCGCATCACCGTCATGGGAACCCGCGTCGAAAAGGTCGGAGACTCGAGTCACGCGGCGGTCGACGGAAAAGGTAACCTGTCTGGTCTATTTGTCTTTGATCGTTTGTTCAATCGTTCCTTCCATTTCTTTCAGATACGAAAGGCATCTGCATCCCAGGGCTCGGTGGTGCCGTCTGGCAGGGCAGGACCGAGTGGGCTTCCGTCCAACCTTCCGTCCAACTTTTTGATGGAGTTGGATCGACGGTTCGGAGAATTTCAGGAATGGGTGCTCCGGAAGGTGGGGGAGGTGGAGACGGGGGCGGTGCCAACACGGCAACGACGCCAGGGTGGAGGGAAAGGAAAGAAGGGAGAAAAACTCCGGACAGAGGGCGGGAAGTCGTTCTATTGTGCTCTGTGCGCCAAACAACCGGGTAATGAGAAACATACATTTGTTTATTTGTTTGTTTATTTTTTGTCTAATTTTTATTTTTTTTTTTATTTTTTTTTTTTCCTTTCCTCTCCCGCGTACCTTAGGGGTGTCGAAATACGGGCGTTTTAGCGAGGACGCGTACCGCCATTGGCGCCAACATCACCACCTAGACGCAGTTAAGCGCGAGGATGAAATCTCCAAGAGAGTCAGGAAGCATCTGCGGGACTATTCGCGTAGACCCGATCTCCTGTTGCCGGTGGGTATTTAATCAATTAGTCGATTCGTTTTATTTATTTATTTATTTATTTATTTATTTATTTTTTCCTCTGTTGCCTAGAAGTTGAAAAAAATGCACAAGGCCCTGAAACGGTGCCCATTCTGCATTGCGAGGCCTGTGGTTGACCGACTAGAGGACCACTGGTTGGTCAAACACAGATATCGCATTGCATGGGCACCGGGGATGGGAGAGGGAGAGGGAGAGCGCGTCGGAGACAACGACGACGACGACGACGACAACGACGGTGATTCGGCGTCACGTTCATCATCTTTTCAACGAGGCGATGCGCAGGAAGAGGAACGGGTGTTGCGATCGAGGGTGGTTCCCGTTGCGGAAGGGGGCAGCGAACCCAACAACGATCCCAACTATTGGGACGCTAGCCACGAAATGAAAATCTTTCGCGACGGGAGCATGCGGTTCTCCATCCATTCGCTTACTATCCTGCTCTTTACGATACGGGCTCAGGTTCAGGCGGAACAAGTATATATATTTTTATTTTTATTTTTATTTTTATTTATTTATTTATGTATATATTTTTTTTATTTTTTATTTTTTTTTAGTATTGGGACGATCCCGACATCAAGACCCACTTACTCCGGATGCTGGGGATGTTAAACCAATGGAACGACATGTTGGTGAGTGAATCTACCGCGCGCGTCTACGTCGACACTTTTCAGATATTGATTTTCCCGTTTTATTTGCAGAATAAAGATTTCTCGTTCGGTGATGAGGTGCTGATGAAGGAGAGGTTTGTTGTCGTCGACGAGCCCGAGAACGACGGGTGTGAAGAAAAGAGACGCCGGGAAGAAGAGCGTGAAACAGGCGAAAGGTGTGAAGAGGAAAAAGAAGACGACGAAGATTACAGAAACTCTGAATTTGAGGACGATGCGGAAAGTGATGAGGACGAAGACGAAGAAAAGAAACTGGCGAGGAAGGAGAAAGAGAAACGGGCAAGGAGCAAGAGAAAGAGGAAAGGAAAGGGAAAGTCGAGCGCCGGAAAGAAAAAGTGAATTCGCCTAATCTGCTCCTCAAATGTACGAATACATGTTTCAAATTTAATTTTAATTTATTTCACTCCTTTAAAACTCGTTCTTTTTTTTACAGACAAATGGGCACGTCGGTGTTTGATAGCGACGCAATCGTGTTGTTCGTTGTTCGAGCGCATCATTTTTCGGCACCCCCAATCACAACGATGTCTTCTCTCGCACACGTGGAATGTGGCAGCCTCGTCCACGTCGAGTCTGGTTCGAGTGGACTCTGACAAAACAGCGAAGCTACTCGAATTCTCGACGTCAGTGTGTTTGGTGTCGTCGTTGTTTCGGTCACACGAGTGGCGCCCTCTTCACGTCCGCGCGGAGAAACGCTAAAAATTGCGGACAGCGTTCCAAAACAATCAACGGTCATTCACAGCGAATTACTAATCTGACAATAATTTCGGTGTTCTTGGTGTTGTTTTTGATTACGGTGTTGTTCTTTTTAACAATCAAGCATGGTTCTGCGTTTAAAACACACCGATTTTATTTCTTTTTGTGCTTGTTTGTTTTTTTTTTTTTTTTTTAATTTTATTAGATTTCAAACAAACAGTTTTCCGGATCGAAACTAATTTTTTTTTTTGCTTATATTTAATACTTCTGATAAAAAATAATAATTTATATTTTTCTGAGTTTACAACTTGTAGTTTTATTTTAGTTTTGGTGTGGTAGCATTTAATATTTGCGTGTTTGTTTGTTTGTTTGAATCTCGATTAGTCTGGTATAAAAGATGTTATGTTATGTTTGTTTATTTAATGCTGAATTTTAACAATATTGATTTAAAAAAATAATCGATAGATAATTTAACATGTGCATGTTAATTACAAACGAGTTTTAATGATTAAATATGATTATGAAAATTAAAATTAAAATTGAAAACGATTTGAAAAAATTAAAAATGATTTATTCACAAAAAAATAAAGAAATATATATATATATATAAAAACGAGTTGTTTACAAAAAAAAAGGAAAAAAAAAAAAAATTAAAAATTAACATGGAAAATGGAAAATTACAAATGAGTGAACATGGAAAATTTAAAATTTAAAAATTTAGACAATTTTTTTTTTTTTTTTTTTTTTTTTTTTAAATTAATTAAATAAAATTGAAGTGACGAGTTGTCATCTCGGCCGCGAACAGAGTTGCCCGTCGCACCTCCTCGGCTGCTTCAGATGAGGCTACGGCGGCATCGAGAGCCTCTTCAATGCCGGCCACGACGTTGGGGTCAGTGCCGTTGGCCGACGCGGCGACCCTTGCCACCGCCGCCACCGACTCCCGTGTCGCTCTAATCGACTGCGACAGAGTCATGGCCGCTGCGGCAGCCGCCGTGGCCGCCATGATCAAGGACAACGCCGGGTCCCGCACTTGGGCGGCAAACTCAACCGACCCGGTCGCGCGCGCAGTTGCACGCGCGCGTCCTTCCGCCTCCGCCGACGCACGAAGTGCCGCAATTCGATGTCGCATTATCGGCGGCCGTGGTGGCGGCGGAAGGCTGCAACAAAGAATAAATAAATCAATCAATCAATCAATCAATCAAACGACCAATCGTGTCAATTTGCAATTTACTCACCTCGGTTGGGCGTCGCGTCTAAGTGCGAACTGCTGAGGGCGGGGTAGGGGCGACGCTCACCTCTCGTTAATCGAGGGGACACCCCTCCACGCCGCCCTACCCCGTCCTCGGATTCGACGCGATCGTTCATCATCACTGTCTGCCATCTAGGAAACAAAAATATAAATAAAATAAAAATAAATAAATAAATAAATAAATAAATAAATAAATAAATAAATAAATAAATAAAAGATAATAAAAGTTGAACGAAATAAGCGGAGAAGAAACTTGAGTCGAAGCTGGGATGCATGTTGACGGAACATATAAACCGGATGTCGGCAATAACACTGCACCGAGGATGATTTAACAACTTGAAATTGGAAATTCTGTTTTGAATTTTTAAATTTACCGTCTATTTGTTTGTTATTTTGATTGATTTTGTAGTGTTTTGTTTTGCGTTGTTCGGTCAGGCTAGATTGGACGTTGGTTTTCGAGTTATTGTGCCACAGTTGTTGCCGAAATCTGGTATGTATGTCGCGTTCCGTCAACACGGAGGCGAGAAACACTCGCTACGCTTCATCGCGCCCGTCTGTCTAATTATTTGTTTGTTTGTTCGCTCCTCCTCAAATTCGTCTATCGAACAATTGTTCAAACCCTCGATCGATAAAATGCCGAATTGATTCAATTCGGACAAATTCCCTCCGGAAACAATCGATTGTTTACTTACGGTAAATGCGCGAGTCGAGGTGCTTCGTTTGCTTCGCTGTGGTTAATGGTTCCGACACCGGGTTAAACGCGTCGCTAGCGTCGCGTGTATACAACCGCGCGTGTTTGAAAAATAAAATGGGTGAAAATTAAAGAAAAAATATTTATTGGTGAATTATTAAAATGATTGATAAATTAATTAATTAAAAGAAAAAGAAAAAGAAAAAAAAAATAAAATAAAATAAAATAAAATAAATAAATAAGTTTGGCCGTTGCCGCCATCTGTCGCGTGGACTCATCCACTCACTTGCTCACACTCGCTCACTGTCGACCAACCGTGTGAAAACGTTAAAAGGTAAGTTAACCATTTCACATATTCACATATACACATACACACACAAAACTCGCCCACCCGCACTCCTAAATGCACGTCCAAACACGCGCCCAAACGCATATCCACGTGGAATTTGGCGAGCCACGCGCGTAGCCATTTTTTATTTTTCCGCCCCACGTTGTTGTTGTCGCCGCCAACAGAAACCAAGCGATATTGAGTTTAACGTCTCGCGCGGGGTTTTCGTTTTCTCTTTTTTCGGGAATTCCCGGTTCCCAGTACCGGAATAGCGTCTTTTCTTTCTTTTTCTTTTCGTCATAAATTATCGTTTTTATCAATTTTTTAGTCAGTCAAAAGTGGCCATTCTCGTTATTGAAACGTAATAAAATATAACGTTTCGTTGACAAAAATGGCGTCTCGATTTCCAGGTTCCCGACATTAAAACCATAATCCCGCGTGTTTTGTTTTCACTTTATTACTTTTTTTTTTTTATTTTTTTTTTTTTCATGGAAGAAAAAATGGAATCCACCATGTCGTCTCCTGTCTCCATTTTGCAGTGCGTCGACTATACGTCGCCGCCGTCGACGATCAGTTGTTCCCCGCCGCCGTCGACGATCATTTGTTCCGGGGCGTCTAATAAACGTCGCTCGGTGGATTCGAAGAAAGCGGGCACTCCCGCAAAAAGAAGAAGGGTCAGTATTCTATCAAAATTTTCGCCCACCTATTTATTTGTGTATTCGTTAATTCTCTTTCCTCGTTTTTCAGAGGTCGCTCTTGACACCAAGGACACCAGGTGCCAGGAAGGTGGAGAGAATAGTTGCGGACAAGATTGAGAAGGCGGTGATGAAAAGGATGGGGAGGATCGAGAAGACGGTGGCAAAAGGATTCGAGGAGATGATGGCAAGAATGGAGAGAGTTGTGTTGGGTATGGAAGCGAGGTGGCGAGAGCGCCTGGAGAAGATCGAAGAGGAGGAGGAAAGCGAAGGCGATGGAGAAGAAGATTGCGACGGGAGGGGAAAGGATGCCGGAGAGACTATCAACGACAGTGATGGTTCGATGGAGTATTAGGGGGGGGGGGAGGGGGTGCGCCTAAAGGAACAAAACTTTATTTGCTGTTCAGTTTATTCATTTATTCGGTTCATTCGTCCATTTATTTATTTATTTGTCTGTTTTGCAATTGTTTCACTTCGCTGCACCTGTGTGTGTGTGTGTGTGTGTGTGTGTGTTTTTCTCTTTCCTTTTTCTCAAATTATGGAAAAAGTTTGTATAATTTTATTTTCGTTCGGTCCATTAAACTAATGCATTCGATCGATTCAGTGTGACATTTTATTAAATTTGAATAAAAGATGTGAAAAAATGGATAAAACGCAATGATCGCGCGCGTGACCGAGCGCCTAATTGCGTGACCGTGACTATCCGCTTCCGTCACCGCTCCGGGAGGTTTTCCGATCTTGTACGACATAGTAGATGGATGTGGCGTTGGTGGAACCCTTCAAAAATTTAAAAAAAAAAAAAATAAATAAATAAATAAATAAATAAATAAAATATCATAGAGAAACAAAACAGATGAGAGATCCGTTCGTCGTTTAGTTACGACGACTGAATAAGTAGTTTAAAACGTAAATAAATTAAATAAAACCAAAAAAAAAAAATAAGTAAATAAATAAAAGGGATAAAATCTTTCGACCCCTCCCCCCCCTCCCACAGGCCCTGGGGAAGGGAGTATGTGTAATGGCACGTACACATCGTCTTTTTTGAATATTTATCCTGTAGATATGAAGAAGATCGACTGAAACGAAAATTCGGGAGAGTCGAGACTCGAACCCACGACCCACGACTCCGTAAGGCGGGTGACTACCCACTCGACCACCTGGGCCGACGATAAAAGGTCGCCGTTATCGGTGTTGTTGTTTGTTGTTTGTTGTTGTTGTTGTTGTTGTTGTTGTTGTTGTTGTTGTTGTTGTTGTTGTTTTGTTTGCAATTAGTGTCACTAGGTATCGCGTCATAGCGCCGTAGTGTCACGACATTTCAGTTCGCCGCGCACGTGTGGCTGCCCCCTCGCTCGACGGCGTCACACAGCGAGTGGTCCAACTATTCTACTTTCCCAACAACCGGAAACTCGTGGCACAACAAACCAACATTGATGTTGCCACCACCATCGTCGTTTTATTCTCTCAGCGGTGTCGAAATTGTCCGTTTTCAGATGGAACCGAAGCGTGAAGAAGAGAGGCGACCAAGATGGCCACCTATTCCCGTTATCGTGGTAAGCGCGTTTACATGCTTATGAACCCGGGCTATTAAACGGAGTGGTACGGCGCGTATGTGCATATTTTTCTGATTTGATTGATTAATTATTTCCAGGTCGATGACGAGGAAGGGGACGATGACGCCACCCTCACTATTGTCGCCGCCGCCGCCGCCAACGTCAACGACGCACCGTTGTGCAGTGCTAAAGAGGAACCCGAAATCGAAGTGAGAATCTGTAATGTCGTGCCTTGGTTCACCTCGATTCATTAATTCGTCCATTTACTTACTTACTTACCTACTTACCCATCTACTGGTCTGTGTCTCTAGATTGGGGTGGTTGAGGTGGAAGTACCATACGAGGGAGGAGGAGGAGATGAGCGACCCGCGATGGGAGAAGATGTCGAGATGGAACGGGAACTCGCGATTGAGGAGAATCGGAAACGCGCGATTGGAGAAGATCTGGAACGCGCGATTGGAGAGGATTCGGAACGCGCGATTGGAGAGGATCGGGAACGCGCGATTGGAGAGAAACGGAAACGCGCGATTGGAGAGGAAGAGCGAGAAAATGGAGAATCAATGAGCGCGCGGTTTCTATTGGCGCAAATTCAACAAACACGAGAGGAGCAGCGACAGTTGCGTCGAGTCGTGGATGACGAGTTGGGGGAGTTGAAGCGAGAGATAGGATCGCTTCGAGGGCAACTGGAGGAAAAAGAAAAATTGATGATCACAGAGAGGATGAAAGATCTGGATGCGTGGCACCAAAAAGAATACCGACAACAATTGAAATACCATAAGGAATATGAGGAGCATCAATTACAATTGCGTCTCGCGCAACTGGAGCGAGAAAAAAAAATTCAGTTGGAGGAGTGGCGCGAAAAGGACCTAAAGAGGCAGAAGAAGTGTCGCAAAGAAGACCTGAGGCAGCAGCGGGAATGGGCAATGCGCCCACCCGGACAAGGAATATCGTGGGCCCGGTATGTAGGGGGTTATGCGGAGCAGTTGAAAAAAAATTCAACGGAGCTGGGGGTTCGGGCGGCGAAGATAGAGGCACTCGAAGTGCTGGTGGAAAGTCTCAAAGAGCGGTTGCGGAAGGAGTGGCAAATTCGACATAACCAAGAACGGAGTTCGCGGTTGATCGCCAGATTCGTGAGTGTATCTATCTCTTTCTTTCTTTCTCTTTTTCTTTTTTTTTTTTTTCCCCCTTCTTCATTCTCTCTCTTTTTAGGGGTCGTGTCCAAAGTTGAGTCGTCCCCCGGATCTTTTTGACAAAGCCATTCAAACCGAGCAACCAGAAAAACCCGAAACAATTTGAGGGCGACTCGGACGATACAAAAACCGACGCGAGACCAACGAGTCAATTGATGCCCATTCTTATTTTAATTATTATTATTATTATTATTATTATTATTATTATTATTGTCATCTCATCATCGCCACCGCTGCATCTATCACACGATAAATAGATAAAAAAATTGTTACATGTTCTGGTGGAAATCATAAAAGTTTATTTATTTATTTATTTATTTATTGAGTTTTACAAACAAAAGAGCATAGAAAATCACGGCAATCTACCGGCGCCGGCTTTGTGGAGTTGGAAACAATTGCGGTAGCGTGGGCGACATAGGTGGGTCCGGCAGGGAGCGCACCAGAAACTGCTCTCGTGGCGTTCTTTGTGGACCTCGCGACACACCACGCATCGACAACTTTTCCCCGCGTGCTCCATTCGATGGACGACGGGTCCAGTAGGTAGGGCCGCGCGCGAGGCCGTGGTCGTCGTCCTCGTCCTCTCCCGAGCCAAGAGTTGAGCGACAAGTGCCCTTCGGAATTGTAATTGCGATCGATCGCCGCGCGCGGAGGCTGTGACTTCGCGCATGTTGATTCGGGCGTTGACACACACTGCGGGGAATAAATGGAAAACGACGAGTCGAGATTAAGATTGTAACGATAACAATAATGATAATAATCAGAGATTGGGGCCTTGATCCCACCTTGATTCAGCTTTTGAAAGAAGAAGTATCGGTGCCAATAACTGGACCGGCGTCCGATGTGGAATGAGGAGACGAGTCGGTTCAAGACGTCTACCCAATGAAAATTTTCGATGTAGGACAGTGCGGGCGCCGGACATGCAATATCCACGTTCCTGCCACCGATACGACGCAAGACACGGCCGGCCGCTGACAGTGGGTCGACGTTCGTACTGAGCAAACTCACGGTGGTTGTGTCTCGCCACGCAGTGAGCACCAACCGACCGTTTTGTCGTTGTATGAAATCGCCTACAAAAAAAAAAAAAATGAGAGAGATAGATAGAATAAAAATTAATAATTGAATGAATCAAACGCGCGTTCACGTCCGAGCAAATGCGTTACCTCTCCGGTTGCCTTGATATCGTCTGAGTGTCGAAAAATCTGATGGCATCTGGGCCGAATTGGCCCGCAGCGTCCCCACGGCCATGGTGTTGTGGCGGGTGAAGAGGTGTTCGAATAACACGGCGGACGAAAATCGATTATCGCAGGCGATAGTGTACCCCATGCCGAGATAGTGTCTGGCCACGTATACGACGATGCGTCCGAGGACACTACCCGGATACCTAGCAAGTTTGGAGTAAAGCAATCCGAGGTGAAATAGAAAAGGCAATGAATTGACTCACTCTGGTTCCGGCTCTTCGTCCGGGTCAAAATACATCTTGGTGCGCTTACCCAAGTGCACCTCGTCGTTCAGCACGTAGCCGGTGCCCGCTTCGCACAACGTGAAAAGTTCAAATCCCCATTTGATGGGTTTGGCCGGTTGGAAGACCTGGAAGAAATTTGCCGAACGAATGAACAAATGTAGACAACTGGATGAATAAATAAATAAATGTACGCACTTTTATCTTTGATCGACCTCGAAAGGCGATCATCGACTCGTCAATGCACAGCGTCGTCCTTGGTTGCCGACATGCGCGGAAGCGTTTGTTGACCAGGTCGGCGAACAAGCGAATTTTCATCGCGCGGTCGTCCTGTTCGCGTTCTTTCAAAAATGACACCCTTTCCGCCGTTGTGCTGCCGCCATCGGGGCCGCGTGCAGAGCCGGTAACGTGCAACCGTTGGTAGGACGGTTGCGTGCCGTAATGAAGGTACCGCGAAATCTCCTGAAACCTCTTGTGTGTCATGGCTCGCCCAACGGCCGGTGCACCGAGATCACCGACGTTGCTGCTCGACCAGTAGTGTCGCAATTCGGGTTGTTTGTTGTAGCCGGCCAAGACGTGGATCCCTAGATATACATAAAACTCATCGAGCGTTAGAGGGCGGACCCGCGCGCGCGCCCTTGTCGCTGTCCCTCTCGGTTGTGGCGGGTGTTGCGGTCGAGACGGAAGTCGGGGCTGTCGCCCGGCGGCCAGCTCGGCTGCCCTTCTGTCGGCCGCGGTGATACACACTCTCAAAACACTGCGTTGTGGTCCGTGTGCTCCAGCGCCACTACCGCAAGCCACGGCGACCAACGTCCTTTGTCTAGTTCTCGGACCTCGTGGTCGTTGCATCGAACGCGTCTAAAACGAAAAACATGTATATTATACGAACAATCAACCAAAAACGCGTCTGAGAACCCCCGTGAACGACGTGTGCAACGTGTGCGTCAACTTTTCCCAACACCTGTACTCGCGTTCTTCCCACTTCTTTCTCCTGCTTCGCCTCTCTCCGAATGGCCCGGTTCGTCGCCGTCACGGTGAAGCGGGCCGCCTCGCCGAAGAGTTCCTCGAAATAGTCGAATTCCGAGCTGGTAGCCACGCATCGGCCGCGATAGCCGGGTGTTTCGCCGTCGAATCCGACGTCCTGTCGGTACCGCGTCGTCGTGGCGGCCCATACGCGCGTGTCGTTGGGCGTTTTTGGAAAACCGTCCGTCATGGACCTAGGCAAAAGAAAACAAAACAAAAAAACAAAAAAAAAAGTAAAGTAAAGTAAAGTAAAGTAAAGTAAAGTAAAGTAAAGTAAAGTAAAATAAGTACGGACGAACGAGAAAATTTTGCAGTGGAAATAGCGCGGGTGGCTATTTGCATTGGTATTTCAGGGAAAATAGGATGCAGGATATTCCCACGATATGTATATGCATTATTGCGACAACATTTGGTGCACCTTTCTTCGCGATTTACCAGAGTCGGTCGAGTAGATCTTTTAACAAACCTCCGAGAAGGGTTGGACACGGGTATCTGATAATAGGGGGTTCGGGTTTGCAAATAACGCGCGGTCATTAAATGGCGCGCGGGTTGGTGCGCGTGTGCAGCGCGGATGAACGTGATCGTTGTCACGTGCTGGGAACGTGATTAAAGGGGAAGCAATGGCACACGTGTTATCCTCCCTTCCCCCTTGAAATACCGATGCGTTTTAAATTTCATCACGGGTTTAAATGGTAAATGATGCCAATCTTCATTTAAATTTAGAGTAAAATACAAATTATGTTAGCTTTTGAATGCAACTGGTGAAAATATCTACCCACGCTATTTTCGTCAAATATTTCTCTCGAAATATCTGTGGGAGCAAGATGGTGACAATTACACCGCTTGTGGTTCCCGTCTGTGTCCGTCCGCGAACATGGCGCTCGCTCGTCGACATACCTGCTTAATTCGATGGATAGGCCGGTTGATAGACCGGTTGATTCAATTTTCTTCCTCTTTTTCTCGCTGGAAAAGTACTTGGCAGTTGACCAACTACTCGCTGCCACGCCGTCGTCGTGCGAACGCGTGTAGGATGAACCGAGGGATGATGGGAAACCACGGGGCTTTCACAAGGCTCGCGCGGTCGAGAGGCGAGTATGGAAATCGGACGCGCGTGTATATAATCAACCGCGCGTGCGTGTGCAATTTTACACAACAACAATTTATGTGCTGAAAATTTTGTTAAACGCATGGATAAATAAATAAACGAAAGAAAAACAATGCGAAACGGGGTGCGTGTTTGTTTATTCGAAACCGCAAATGAAAAATAAAAAATAGAAAAGAAAATCTGACAAACTGTGCCGTTTCACGGACTGGCACGCGTGTCTTTCAAATCGTCAACAAAATACCGCGGGCGATCCACATTAGCCAGGAAAAAGTCTGCGTGGTCCCGATCGATGTCCTCGATCTTAGAGATCAATCGGGTCAGAAATTCGGGAATTGCGACCGCTGTCATGAACGTTTCAATTCCGTCTGGTCCCCACGTCTGCGCATACTGTGTTTTTATGGGCAGGTCCGTGCTTATTTTCTTTATAATAGAATGAGCAAAACGTTTGCACTGAAATGTAAATGAGCAAAATTCAATCGAACGAAAGAAAAGAACAAACAAACAAACAAACAAACAAACAAACAAACAAACAAACAAACAAACAAAAACATATAAAAATAATAAAAAATCTATAGTCTGTACCAGTTCTTCGTCTTGGATCAGTAAATCGTGTCGGTCGGTCGACATGGACGATCGCTTCGGGGCACCTTTGTCAAAGAGGTTCATTCGCCAACTTTTAAGCTTTCCATTGAGCACGTCTGCGACGTGTTGGAAGCAGATGTTGAAGTGTTTGGTGAGATTTTGCTCAATCGAGTAAGTGGAGTACCTGTGTGAAATAATTAAAACTAGTTTAGCAAAAAATGAACAAGCGAATTAGACTACGGTGTGGCCAAAAAAATTATAGTTAATTACAGAATAAAATGAAAGAAAACACTCACCGCAGTTTCGTGATAGGAGCGGGAGGAATTTTACGACAACCGCTACAAAAGAACTTGGTGTAGCTTTTCCGGTTGGTCCATGTCCGCCCCACACATTCTTCGTGTACCGAAGAGGAACACGATTTGCAACTCAGTCGCGGACTAGTCGACTCCGCGCAGTAAACACTGTCGCATTTGCTTCCCGTGATGTCTCGTTTCTCGCGATACAAGGCTGTCTGAAATTTCAGTCAAACACGAACCACCAAATTAATGAGAGCAGCGGAAAGGATCCCTTTCCTTTACCTTGAACGGATCCGGTTTGTCATTGTCCGGCGACGACGACGACGACGATGGCGACGACTTTGTAGTGGGAGTCGGCCCGCGTCCACGTATTTGTTTAGCCTCACGTTCGCGTTTGCTCTTCGCAATGCTAGCGATTAGACCGCAATCGCGCTTCATCCCGCGTCCAGGAGCGGTGCCGCGACCATGTCCGACGCGACCGCCGTCGTTTCCACCGTTTCCATCGCCTTCGCCTTTGCCTTCGTCTTCGTCTTCGCCTTCGTCTTCGTCGTCTTCGATGTCGCTACTGTCGTCGTCGTCGGGTCGTGTCTTCCCGAACAAAAACTTTAGGGCCCGAGCTTGTCGATTCAAATCGATGGGTTGCTGAAATAAAACAAACAAACAAACAGACGGACAATCGATCAGTCTAGTTGCCCGGGCAGGTCCTTGGGGCAAGACACTCACGTTCTTCTCCCATTGCGTGTATCCTTCTCGCAACAACTTCATGGTCTTTGGTGTTACCACGATTGCCTAGAGAGAAAATGTCAATGACAAATAAACCGAATTGTTTTTCCCTCACCTCGTCACCCTTCTTCTTCTTCTCGTTCCCTTGCTGTTGTCGAGCACCACTGTGGTGAGGAGGGGTATCACCTCCTCTCTTCGTGCCCTTCCCACTTAGCTTCAGAAATGTGGGCAGTACGTCGAATCTGTGTGTCTCTCGCAAATGATATTGCATATTTTCTGATCGTGTGTTGCATAAAGGACAGTCGTCCGCCTTCTTCCTCGTTAACATCAGTGCCTGTTGAAGAAGAGATGAACGATTGAGACGATCACATCAATGAAAATAAGGGAAAAAAAAAAAAAATAAAATAAATTAAAAAAAAAAATAAATAAATAAATAAATAAATAAATTAAATTAATAAATAAGTAAATAAACAAACAAATAAATAAAGAAATACAGTGTAAGCTATGTAGCCCGGATGTAGGATGGGGCCCAGAAATGTGTCCAGTCCAGGCGATGTTCGTTCTGTAGGGTGTGTACACCTTTTTTTATTTATTTATTTTTTTTTATTTTAGTGTTTTTGTTTTTGTTTTTTTTCTAATTTATTTCATTGGAAAATCGACATTTTTTATTTTTGTCCGAACCACACGGTAATTTTTTCCTTATATGGGATGCACCGCTTTGCCCGGAATCCGGAAAGGGAAGTCGTCCAAACCAAAGAGTAAATCTAGCATCGCTCCTTATTGGTTGGGCCCGGGCCCGGACAAAATTGTCCGGACCACGTAGTTGTCCGGACGGTGTTATGTCCGAGCTACGCAGCTTACATTGTAAATAAAGGCGAACAAACGAATCGCGCGCGTACGCGCTAGGAAATACCCGACAAAAGTTCTCAAAGTTGCCAACGTGATTGCGCAACAACTCCCTGGCCGGTTTGATTTTTCCAACGTTGTGCATATGCCGCCAGTGATTACATATGTCGGCTTTGGGGCCCTTCGGGACTTTGTTTGAGTCGGGACACAACCAACACACCCCATTTCTCGTATCGATGACAGGTTTGTCCTAAACGAGAAAGATGATTGAACGAACAAACGAACGAACGAATGAGCTGATTGATTGTCGTCGTTGTTACCTTAAGGTGGTCGTAGGACGACCAAATAGCCTGTTGCGACGCACTAGTGGTCACGCGTTGCGATGTACTTGCGGTCATGTGTTGCGATGTACTGGCGGTCGTGAGTCTTTCTTCGATTACACTCAACCTTTGATTAAGGGTGCGTAATTCTTCCGCAATTTGTGTGTATTTAGTCCCACGTCCCTCTTCTTGCTGGTACAAGAAATCTACGCGTGTTTTTAGAACCGTTACATCCTCTGTTCTCGGCATCGTCGACGTGAGTCTGCCGTCATCGAGTCTAGTGGGGAGGGGGAGGGGAATAAAAAAATAAATAAACGATTAAATAGAATAACAAATAAATCATCGCGAGTTACTAGCATCGAGCGCCAAAAAAAAAAAAAAAACCGGATCGCAATTCGCACGCTTTGAGCCGCGCGTTATATGCGCGCGCTATAGATGTAAACCGCGCGATAACTTCTTCGGTGCGATTCAAATCAAACAATTTGCGTTTCTACTCACCGTTCTTGTTTTTCTTGTAGTTTGTCTGCATCGGGTGCCTCGTTGTCCTCGAATAAAATAAGACTTTTGTTCAGATTCGCCCACTCGTCATCTTCTCTTGTCAAAATTTTCGTTGCCTCGGCTTCATCATTTTTGGTTGTGGTTTTCTCCAATTTGTCGCCCACTTCCATCAAAATTTGCACCTTCTCGGCACCATTCTCCGTCGAGGATCTTATCGTCTCGTCGTCCTTTTTCGTCAAAACGCGCGTCTTCTTGACGCCTTTTTTCGTCCGATTTTTCCGGGCATCTTCGTCGTTGCTTCTTCTTTGTGTTCTCGTTCGGAATCGCTGTCGTCGTCATCTCTGTGCTGGATATCCATCTCGTCGACCCAACTGGCTATCCGAGTACACCGACACCTGACTATCTATCGGTTGACCATCTATATCCGATCTCTGGCTGTCGGTCGTATTCCATTTCTTCG